>CM035155.1:105378794-106578794 GCA_020205615.1 Panax quinquefolius | reverse complement strand
TAAGTAATTCGAGCAAGTCGACATCCAACTTATTCATGTGAAAATTCACAACAAATTGTGAGAAGGTGTGTGGGGTGAGCTGCAAGACTAAATCTTGACTCAACTCCCCATCCACGACGAACCCAAGTCGCCCAAGACGTTCAATCAGATTGATCATCTTTAGGACATGAGTCTCAACCAGTGAGTGCCCTCGGTCATCCGAGATCGAAAGAGCTCCTTAGATATTTCATATCTAGCAGTCCTACTTTGCTCACCATACAACTCTCAAAGGTGCAGTAGCATAGTAGGAGCATCCATGTTTTCATGGATGCGAGCATGATGCATTGAGCCACAGATGCATCATCTTGCCACCTTTAAAAGTAGCAATCTCTTCCTCGAGAGGTCGTCTGCGCAACTTTTTACAGTGCAGGTAATTTAGGACATAAGAAATCTTTTCAGCAGTGAGAACAATTCTCAGATTCCTTAACCAGTCCGTGTAGTTCGGTCCGGTTAGTTTGTTAGCATCAAGTATGCTACGCAGTGAAATTAGTGAATGTGACATTTTCAAAATTCTGCATGTAAAAAGACAATATTTTAGCAAACATTCATTTAATTAATTACCAAAATAAATTAGGTCTTATTTTATATTGGTATCTCCCACTATTTTCTTCAAACTATATTACCCTCATTTATATAGTTAATAAAAATCTAATTAAAGTTTTTTGCTAGTGAGAATAAGGATCCCATTTCAAATATATATAGCCTTGTGGTGACACAACAAACTATATATAAATAAATAGGTAGACAACTCCTTGTCAATTACATCAACATGTAACTCCTTATGTTTTGCCTCTTGGATTATTTTGATCAAGTGGTGGCACATCCGAATCAAAATTATCTAAGTTAAGTCCAACCTAGCACTTCCATATATTCAAAAAGAAAAATATCGCCCTTGTGGTGACAAACAAAACAATATTGTTCAATTTTCTTTATAAGCATCAAATGTGATAAATTAACATCTTAAATACTTAATACTTGCCTTGTGGTGACACAACAAACTCATATTAAATATTTAATACTCTATTAATTTTATCATGCTAGAAAGCTGACGTTCGATATTCTAAATATCTTTGCGCTTAAGACTTAATATATAAAACTTTGAGGATTTTGTTATTATTTGTCTCATCTTGTTTTATACAGCATGCAAATATATATATAAAATACGCGTCATATTATTAAACATGCGAAGCATGTTTGCATAATATATAATATATATAATACAAGCATGCACATATAGAATACTATATTCTACCCGGATTGATTATGGACTTTTATTCTAGTTTGGTTCACTAGAGCCACCAAGTGAACCAAAAGGTCAAACCCTAGGGTGCAAAGAATAAACATTTAAATATAACTATTACATTTAAACTAGGGCTCCATTACAAACGGGTCTTCAAGCGCTCCTTGATCTCTAGGTTCTTCAAAAAATTCTAACTAATCCTATTACATTAAACTATTTAATTTAAATAGAAACCTTGATCGTGATCGAGGGAAGTACATGGGAGAGAGATAGAATTTACATCAAGAAGAAAACCGTAAAAAAGAAAGGCATGCAGAACCCCATTTAATAAAACCCATTCATTCAAACATCCAACTAAAATAAATCCAATCATATTGGTCAATTGTCATAATCAATCCCATTTATTATCATACATATCATCATATGTATCAATAAATAAAATCATTCCATATATATATGAGTATCATTTAATGGGCAATTTTATGTTGCATGAAATCCAATTTCAAGATTAAAATAAACTATTTATTTTAATTATAAAATTATTAAGATAATATATATATATATATATATATATATAACAATTATATATATATATATATATATATAATAAAAGTCTTACTCTTTAAAAAATGGCCGGACCTGCTTTTAATATCCTGGACAATTATACCACGTGGACCATCAGGTTACTATAAGCATATATATATATATATATATTATATAACAATATGGGATTTTGCTATGCATAATACTCGGTCAACGTGATACTCCAGACCCTTGAGAAGAAAGAAAATTTTTTTTTGACAAAACATGTATATATGCATACTGCCACGTTAATAATATATATATATTAACCTAACATCACCGAAACAGTGTAGCCCAAAAAAAACCGGTAGTTTTTTTTTTTTTTTAAATAATAATTTTATGCAACAAATTATGCCCAATAAATTATTCTAAATACATACCCATACATACGTGGAATCAAAATAATTAATAATTCGCATAAAGTTTGGCTCTGATACCACTGTTGGGTTTTGTGAAAATCAAAGTAGCAATCAAAATTGCAAAAATAGCGGAAGCGAGATAAAATCAGATTTTAAATTTTTTTTCACAAACCAATTACCCGGATCATCCTTTATGCATATTATTAATTAAAACGAAGAATAAGAAATTATGAAATCATACCCTTGTAGAAACGAGCTTCCTCAGGTACGAGTTCACCTCCTACTTCTCCGCGATCTCCTTGAATCTCCGGGTTGATTCCTTCCTTTGATCAATGTAAGCCACCCATGTGTATGGCCTCTATAGGTGATCCACCAAAGAAGAATAATTATCAAGAAGAAGGGATATATGGCTCAAACCCTAGTTTTTCCTATCTGTATAGAAAAGGGGGTGTTCTCTCAAAATTTAGGAATTACGTATATTAGATATCTAATATAAGACTCCTCTTATAAAGATATCATGTAACCCTATTTTAATTAAAATAAGGTATTATTTATTTAATTAAACTCTTTTAATTAAATGGGCTCCCTAATCCTATTAGGGGTAATTAATTAAACTCCTTTAACTAATTTTCTTTCCTAATCCAATTAGGAATAAATGAGAGTACTTATATTAAATTAATTCCTAAACCTTTTAGAAATTAAAATAATAATAATTGTAATAATATTAATAAGACTCCTCTTATTAATTTATATTTAATATTTCTAAAATATTAAATAATAAATATTAAGCTATTTAATTTATTCTATCTCCATAGATTAAATTAAATATACTTAACATATTATTACAATTATGCCATTAACTTCTTAAATAATTATTCTTCCTTTTATGGTGTGACCCTTTAGGTTCTCCATATTAAACCGGTTGTGAATAAATCAATTAGAACAATTCTAATCTCATTTAAATAAATAAATTAAATAAATAATTTATTTAAATAAATAATATTTATTCTACAATAGGGATAAGCCTCCCCAAATGATCAACGACTTTCCGGATAATATAGATTTCAACATTAATCATAAAAGAACCTTTGAGTAAATAGTTACCGTACAATTCAATCCTTCCACCATACAATGTCCCAATTAAATATAAGACATGGAATTACTGTCAAGTCTTATTTTATTTAATTATATGTATTTCGATTCCTAAATGAACAACTCCTAATGAATGCAAATTAGAAACTACTTTCTAATTTCATTCCACCTCGCCAAGGATTCACGGGTTGTCATTTATCGAATCACATAGGACATTTCTCCTTTTACTAGAAGTGGTAGATTCTTTATTGATCATTCATTATCTTCATATATAACTTATTACACCCAAGCATACCCTTTGATATACTCTAAGAGTCTTAAGGAATAAGTCAAAGTGCAATTCATTATATATAAGATACTATGATGATCTCAAGTCTAAGGATCATTTTTGTATTATTATCACTCACTGAGAATTCCTATGGCAGTGTAAGTAAAACTCCATTAGGTATTCCTTAGCGAGTCACGCTCAATTGAACTTATTCTCCAATAAGCACCTACATACTTGCTTTAGTGTCTCCACACAAATGATCATGAGATCAATCATCCTCATCCAATGAGCAAGCAACGTATGTACCAATCTATCCGGATTCACTAATCCCCAATTTAGTAATCCAATGATTGGGAACTATTTTAGTTTTAAGCTTTCTAAGAATTTAGATCTCATTAGAATGATCATCATCATTATTCTAAAAGCGTTGCTTAAAACTATGGGTTTATCACATATTATTAAAACAAAGACTATGTAGATAATAAATGCCTTTAATAAATAATTCTTTTTATTAATAAATAAATAAGATTGATTACACAGTATATGCTTTATCATCATACATGATTGGCTTGTATGCATAATACTTTCAAAAAGTACCTTAAATTATTTTTAGAAATTAAAGTGGAATCCATTCTCTTTCTTAAAGGAAAGAACCTTATAATAAACTTCACAACACACTTGCGTGAGGTGGTCGTCTTCCAGATCATTCTAGTAATGGTTGTAAAGGGTTTGCCTTCAAGTCTGAGTTCAGTGCTTCACAGTACTACCGATCTGGTATATTCTTAAGACATGAATGTAATTAATATATTATTACATCAAATCACTGCTAAACCCAGGTTCTAAGATATTTACATCTTCAAATTATAATATTAATGAATATTACATCATAAAAATATTACAATTATAATAACTATTACATCACAATATGTAATCCTCTAAGTCTTCTTCTTTAACAATTATTTTCGCTTAATGTCATCTGACTATTTAAAGTTCATCTGCTTTAGCTGTAAAAGTTTTAGAGTTTTGTAAGAGTGAGCATTTAATTGCTCAACAAGTTATAACAGTTGAATAAACAACAAAATTAATAATCAATTCAGCATTCTGTGAAAACTTCATCAACGAAACAATAGTTGAGAAGTAGTTCGGATAAATAAGAATAACTTAAATCCCTATCATTCTTAAGCATCACAATCTCTAATATCCAGTCCTACCGACTTTCACCTATTATTTTCATAAATCCTACATTTTGACATCAACAATGTCTTCATTCACATCATAACACATTCTGTGTCTTTTACCATATACATCTAATCATGTGTCAATCTAAAAAAATTAGCATGGACTTAATCATAATGTAATTCATGCATCAACATAACTGTAAAAACTTAAACAGTTCAATAACATAACATTTTTTTTCATGAAATCACATACGTACATATATTGGTAAACAACATAATTCATAGCTAAACAACTTGTACAAATATAATCTATTTGCACAAAAACATGAAACTTGCATTCAATTCAATAATTTGAGTGAAGTTAGGAAACTTTCACAGAACAAATGTCTTGTACAGGTTAGGAATTTTTCTCAATTACAACATTAGAGTAAGTTAAGAAACTTACATTTCACGTGATTTATCAGAACACTATCCAATCTCTTTTCAAATGACTTATATATATATATATATCATTAAGGTGAATTATACAAATTAGTTATATATATACGTCACTCATGGTTTACTTTAAATTTATTCCATGTTTTATAATGTTTGTTTCATAAAAATCGGAACACTATTTAAGTTCATTAACATTTAACTCGGCATTTCGACGTTCGTATGTCGTACACCTTATCTAACCCTAATGCTTAATCGACATGCCATTGTGTAAAATTAACACGTCAAATACATCTACCATTCCTTGTTGTACATTATCCTGGACTATATTTTCAATGTCCAACGTTTAGAACTCGAAAATACTAGTCAACCACATATCGACACCACGGCGTTCTGAAGAAACACCACGGGTTGCCTCTGAATACACAACAGCCCTAAAGATGCTCATTGTCAACCTTGATCCCGAACTCAACTCTCAAAACTTAAATAATAAAGTTGTAGGTTTACTTTATATCTTTTTGAATTATCTTGAATCATTTAAATTGAAGTTCGTATGAAAAAGTTATGCCCGATTTACAAAAGGACGTCAAAGCTGTCCAGCCTACTGCTGGTCCAGCTTGCCCCGCGCCCAATTAGGCTTACCAGTGGCGCTCTCCATGCCACACCGGCAGTGTCTAAGGTTCTCATTTTGTCTATTTCATCATTTTCATCAGACCTACTTCGTACCTTTATAACTAGCTTGTCCGATATCGTAATAAGCTCATTCTTACGTCTATTTATTCCTTGTAACAAATTATTCACATCCCCCCCCCCGGACATAATTTTTTTCACAATTCTCTAACTTGTCGAGAAATTGGCTCAAAACCCCTTCGGGAGCCAGTTTTCACCGAAAGTCATTTGAACGACAAATTTTTTGAACTTTACAACTTACTTATCCGAAGTCAGATTGAGGTTGTTCTTGAGCCCACGGCTGACGTTTTCACCCAACTACACAAACCCCGAAAAGAAATATTTTTTCAAATGTGTTAACCAACCTTAAACTTGATCCGAAAATTGTACCAAACAAGGGTTTTCATATTTGACATCCTTTTACAGAAAATTTCACCATAACTTTGAAAGTTGTATGCATATAAGTCAATCATATATGATGATAAATCATATAATTTATAAACAATCTAATTCATTTATTAATAAAAGTATTTATTTACTAAAGACATTTATTTATCTACATGGTGCTGTTTTAATAATATGTGATAAACCCATAGTTTTAAGCAATGCTTTTAGAATCATGATGAGATCATGCTAATGAGATCTAAATTCTTAGATATCTTAAAAACTAAAATGTTCCAAATCGATAAATTACTAAAAAGGGGATTAGTGAATCCGGATAGATTGGTGCATACGTTGCTTGCTCATTGGATGAGGATGATTGATCTCATGATCATTTATATGGAGACACTAAAGAAAGTATGTAGATGCTTACTGGAGAATAAGTTCACTGAACGTGTCTCGTTAAGGAATACCTAATAGAGTTTTACTCGTCTATCAATAGGAATTCCTGTAGTGATAGTAGTACAAGTGATCCTTAGACTTGAGATCATTATAGTATCTTGTGTATAATGAATTATACTTTGACTTATTCCTTAAGACCCTTAGGGAATATTAAAGTGTATGATTGAGTGTAATAAGTTTTATATGGAGATAATAAATGATCAATAAAGAATCTACGCCTTCTAGTAAAAGAAGAGATATGTCTTATGTGATTCGATAAATGACAACCCAACAATCCTTGACCAATGTGGAATGAAATTAGAAAGGAGTTTCTAATTTTCATTTATTCGGAGTTGTAAATTTGGGAATTAAAATACATATAATTAAAAAAAATAAGATTTGACAATAATTCTATGTCTTATATTTAATTGGGACATTGTATGGTGGAAGGATTGAATTGTACGGTAACTATTTACTCAAAGGTTCTTTTATGATTAATGTTGAAATATATATTATGTAGAAAGCTGTTGATCGCTAAGAAGACTTATCCATATTGTAGAATAAATATTATTTATTTAAATAAATTAATAATTTAATTTATTTAAATAAGATTAGAATTATTCTAATTGATTTATTCACAATTGATTTAATATAGAGAACCTAAAGGCTCACATTATAAAAGAAAAAAAATATTTATTTAAGAAGTAAATGACATAATCGTAATAATAATTAAATGTATTTAATTTAATCTATGGTGATAGAATAAATTAAATAACTTAATATTTATTATTTAATATTTTAAAATATTAAATATAAATTAATAAAAGTAGTCGTATTATTATTATTACTATTATTAATAAGTTAATTCCTAAAGGTGTTTGAGAATTAATTAGTATTAGTACTCTCAAATATTCTTAATAAGATTAGGAAGCTAATTAATTAAAAGGTTTAATTAATTATTCCTAATGAGATTAAGAAGTCTAATTAATTAAGTAAATAAAACCCTATTACTAAATAGTTTAGGAGGGTTCCTTACATCTATAAATAATAAAGCCTTTTTATGGAGAGAGTGTGACGCAAAAAAATAAGTTACGCACTTTTATTCCGAGAGTTGGGAGAGTACACATTTTCTATATGAGATAGGTAAAACTATGGTATAGCCAAACACCATTCTTCTTGAGTTTTTGTTCTTTCTTGGTGTATCACCTCTAGAGGCCAAACGCTTGGGTGACTAATGTTGATCAAAAGAAGGAGTCAATCCTGCGTATTGAAGGAGAGCACGAAGGACTAGGAGTTGAACTTGTACCTGGGGAAGCTCGAATCTTCAAGGGTATAATTCTGATTCTCCTACTCTTTATAGATTAATAATCAAGCACAAGAACGATTATGGTTTATGGTTTGTAAAAAAAATTTTAAAATCCAATTTTATTACGCTTCTGCTTCGTTTATGTAATTTTATTGCATGTATGTGTTTTTAGCAAACCTAACAGTGGTATCAAAGCCAAGCTTGTACAAATTATCAATCTTTTTGATTCTATGTATGTATAATATGCGATTGGATCGGATTTTCTGGGCAACAAAAGGGTTTTTTGTTTCTGCGCAGTGGCGCATCTGCATTGTCTCTAGTTCATTTTGGTGCGCAATATTGCCAAGACCCGATTCATTTCGGGTGCAACTGCGTGCATGTTCACGTGAAATTGGTTCTCATTGTTTGTAAGCGCAAATCGCGCCCCGATTCATTCTCGGGCACAAATTGCACTACTAGACGTAATCTAAAAATTTTTGTTTTCTTTAATTGAAATAAATAGTTTATTTAATTGATAAAAGATTAAAATAAATGAGTTTATTTTATCTGAAATATGATTTCATATTGGTAAAATTAAAGAGTTTAATTTAGATTTGGTTTTTGATCAAAATGAAAGAGTTTATTTTTGTTTCATAACTAAAGTTTAGGAATCTTTTGTCCATTAAATTGATATTGATGCATATATGGAATGGATTTATTATTCATGAGATGAATGTTATTTATTGATGCATATGTTGATATGTATGATAATAAATGGGATTGATTATGAACTATTGATCAATGTGATTAGATTTTATTTTAGTTGGATGCATGAATTGTAATACCCCAAATTTTGTGAATAAATATTTAATTTTTTTGAAATATTTTTTAAGTATTATGGTGTGGATTTGATATAATGTTATAGTTGTGGGTAGTATTTATAAATTTTGTAAAGTATACAAGTTGTCATAAAATATTCGATTGGTCGGGGAATATTCATTTTAACAGGGGAATATTAAATGCGACAAGACAATCATTAAGTGGACCCCACAACAGAATTATTGTCAAAATGAGAAAACGACATAAATATCTTTTTATAAAAATAACGGCGGAAGTTTTACCGTTAACTATTGAAATACATGATGGTAAAAGTACAGTAATACGTGTGGTTTTATAGTAGCACAGTATTGATTATTGATGCTTACGTGACAAATCACTCAGTTTTGTTCAATTATTGCTACAGTAATTGCTGCATAGTATCTCACGTTATTTGATTCAATTATTGTTGATATTTTATATTATTAAATCAACAATTGAGACTGTGACGCCCCCAAAACAGGTATACATCACCCATCTTGAGTCGCCAGATACATGGTACATAAATTCAAATACAACTTAATTATACAACAGTCGTCTAAAATACGACAAAACATAGCTTAGAGTTTAAATAAGAATATTGTCATCTAGACAATATCCACACTCAATGGTGTCCTCATTATAATTATTATCACATTATTCCGTAGAATAGTGAGGACTACTAAAGCCATTTATCCTGGACCATCACTCCATTCCCCGACTCGTCCCAGCTATATTCTCATTTCCTATAGAGAACAATGAAAGAATGGGTGAGCTCAACTAGCCCAGTCAGAAATATTATGACTAAGATAATGCAGAATAAATTATCCTTAGCCTTCAACAGTATAACAACTGATAGAATACAATAGACAACAAGTTTTAGATCAACAATCGCAATGAAATAAGCAATCCATTAGAAGAGTCAAGTAGAGCATAAAATCTACTATCTTCTATGATTTAAAAAGTTTTTCATCAACTTTATCGCTGAGACTCAGCTTAATAAATAAAATCGAATCATCCCTGCACCATGACCAAGGATATTCATGTAATCATCAATGGTCATGATTATACCAAATAATCCCTGATCATAATCATACCAACAACTGTCCATCAATGAATTACAGGACAATGATGACTTTTATCACATCATTCGTCACATTACGGTCATGATTATACCGAATAATCCCTGGTCATAATCATACCAAGTCCATCTATGCACGTAAGCCAAAGATGACTTTAATCACAATATAAGCATGAGGATGATGACAATGACATAATAATTCAATAAAACAAGTTCAAGGATAAATTTTAAAGATTTATAATTTAATTTATCCAGGAATCAATAACGTCCAAATTGTCAACATGATACTGCTTTGTAGAGTAAAATTCAAGAATAATATTCATGTACCAAAAATAATTTGGACAGAAAAGAAATATATTTTTCGGGTGAATAGTACCCCATGAATAGTACTTCGGGAATAGTACCCCGTGAATAATAACTCGACACGAAAAGTGTCCCGAATACCCGAGTGAATGATACTAGAGTGAATAGTAATCGGGTGAATAGTAACCCATGAATAGTAACTCGTGAATAGTACTCCAGCACGAAAAGTACCTCGAATACCCAGTGAATAATACCAGAGTGAATAGTTACCGGGTGAATAGTAACCCATGAATAGTAACTCGTAATAGAAAAATATCAAAGAAAATGATATTTCATGACAAGTACAAAAGAAATGATATCCCAGACGAGTATAATAGAATATACAAAACTGTAAATGGATTTTCACCCACCATGCGGCAATCCACGTAGACAGATCATTTCCACAATTTAATAAAGAATGAATACGAAGGATCATTCACCATGCATGTGGTAATCCACATAGACAGGTTATTCCAACAGAATAATAAAGAATGGAATAACAGAAGAATTCACCATGCATGCGGTAATCCACATAGATATGTTATTCCAACAAAATAATAAAGAATAGAATAACAGAAGAATTCACCATGCATGTGTAATCCGCACAGATAGGTTATTCCAACAGAATAATAAAGAATGGAATAACAGAAGAATTTCACCATGTATGTGGTACTTCTCAAAGACAGGTTATTCCAACATAATAATAAAGAATGGAATAACAACTCTTACGAGTATTGAAAGAAAATAACTCTCTTCATGAATACGAAAGAATAATACCCTTTGCCTTAGAAGAAAACTAGATACTGGAATAGTGAGGTAGCAGACTTCTCTTCTTCTTTCTCTCTATAATTTCTCTATAATAATTGCTCTTGTGAGACTTAGTGAATTGGTGAGAAATGAAGGAAGAATGAGCTTTTATTTATAGGAAAATATAGTTTCAATAATTGCA
The DNA here is from genome assembly GCA_020205615.1 of Panax quinquefolius. NCBI lineage: Eukaryota > Viridiplantae > Streptophyta > Magnoliopsida > Apiales > Araliaceae > Panax > Panax quinquefolius. The sequence goes on along the minus strand of CM035155.1, from coordinate 106,567,598 downwards.
CATTTTGGGGCTCGAAATATTACAGTATAATACCTTCCTCTTTTCCTTCATTTTTAATTTAGTCCTGCAAGTATTATCAAACTTGCAACATCTCCCCTAATAGTAAATCATGTGAATCAATAGTAAATCATGTGAATCAATAGTTATAACATGTGAAAATACTGAATTACAAGATAGTACCTCCATCTATACCTCCATTTTTAACTTAGTCATGCTAGTATTATCAATCTTGCACCAACTCCCCTAATAGTAAATGAATGTGAATCAATAGTACACACATGTGAACAAATAGTTATAATCATGTTAATCAATAGCAATTAATTGCTTATTTATCCGGTTAATTACCCGATTGGTCAATATAATCTCTAAACATCAATTATTATCGAAATAAATGTCGATTTTCACTAACACTAATAATTCCAACACAATAGAACTATCAATTTCATCTTTAATCAACACGAACTTTTTCATCATTAATATTATAATTCACAATATTTAACAACCAGGTCGTTCCCGGGAAAGAGGGGGCTTTCCGATAAGGATTTCTCCTTATTATCGTAATTAGATTAGATTATCTAACCTCTCCTTGGAAGAACTTCTAGATATTGTCAATATTGCAATTAATAATATGAATAACTTTGTCGTCTCAATTATTTATTTAATAATATATCATATTATGCAGATGATACTGTGACAATAATTGAATCAATAATATGAGAGATATGATGCAGCAATTACTGTAGCAATAATTGAGTATAATCGAGTGACTTCTTACGTAAGCATCAATAATCAATACCGTGTGTGCTACTACGCAACCACGCCAGACATCGTATTTCTTTACTACCGTGTAGTTCAATGCTTTTTAACGGTAACACGTTCGCCGTTATTTTTATAAAAAGATAATTCTGTCATTTTCTTACTACAACAATACTTCCATTGTGGGGTCCACCAATGATTGTGCCATCGTATGGATATTCCCCGACAAAAAGGATATTCCCCGACCAATCGAATATTATATAACAACTTGCATACTTTGCAAAATTTATAAATATTACCCACAACTATAACATTATATTAAATCCACACCATAATATTCAAAAAAAATATTTCGAGAAATATAAATCTTTATTCATAAAATTTGGGGTCTCACAATCTCTCCTCCTTATAAAATTTCGCCCTCAAAATTTACGTGCGTTCCTGGTATGCCGAAGAGGTGAAGATACCTTGACTTCATTTCAGATTCTAACTCTTGAGGTATAACCTTTTAGTGTCGAATATGATCCTTCTTATCAAAGATTTTAATACATATCCCTTCATACATTAAATCTTCTTCTATCTCGTCTAGTTCCAATTCAATAATGTGGTTCGGGTCGTCCACATATTTACGTAATATCGATACGTGAAAAACGTTATGAACACGCAGCATACTTGGCGGTAAAACGAGTCTATAGGCCACAGTTCCTACTCGATCAAGGATTTCAAATGGACCAATTAAATCGAGGGTTGAGATTTCCTCTCTTCATCGATTCTTGCTTCTAGTAACGCCCTCTTGAACCTTCTTCTTCATATTCACCAGCTCTGAGTATGTAACATGAGCGCCTTTAACTTTATCGAGTAAAGTCGATTCTAATTGGATATTCGTTATCTTCACGTGGGTCCCTAGAGTCTTTAACTCTATCTTCATCATTTGTAAGTTATACGAAATGGATTTTTGTGTTAACAACATCGCACTCGTAAACGCATACGATCTTCTACTCAACGCGTCAGCTACCATGTTCGCTCTTCCACGATGATATTGAATGGTATAGTCGTAATCTTCAACAGCTCGAACCAAAATCTTTGGCGCATTATATATTCGTTTTGGTTAAAGAAATATTTAAGGGTTTTAGAAATGGGTTTTGTACTTGGGTCAATACAAAATTCGATTTCACGCTATAGGGTTAGGCTAAGAAGTCTTCAAGAATACGCCAGGAAATTTATTAACAATAGAAATATCATTCAAAACTGTGACTCTCATCCCAAGACTTGGATAACACGTCACATTGATACCTATCAACTTGGCACCGTCATTCACAGCGTTGCCTATGGAAAGTTTGGCTTCGGTACATTCCACACAAGGAAGTCACCAGATAAAGGCTCGAGACTCTTTACTTATGGCTTGATATGACAATGATTAACTTTAGTGGTTTGGTTGCTTGAACTCGTATAATAGGTTGGTTAGGAATATGAAAGCTAACAACCTTACGAAAAGCATGATGAGTAGTTAACCAATCGATTCCTAAAATCACGTCAAAGGCAAGTATTTTCAAAGAGATAAGATTGACAGGTAACGTGAAAGTGTCGATTTGAATCAAACAAGACTTATAAACAGTAGAGGTAACGAAGGTTTCTCCTAACGGAGTTTCAACCGATAAGTCAAAGTCTAACTTCACTGGAGTCAAATTTAAACATTGAGCGCAAGCAAGAGAGATAAAAGAATGGGTAGAATCAGTATCTAATAAGGTATAGACTTCGCAAGAATTTATAATTAACTAACCCGTGCTAACTTTGTTCGGGTTACTCACTTTTTGAGAGGTCATGAAAAATGCTCTCTATAAAACCACCGACTTTGTTTTTTTCGTATCCGCCTTTGGTGCCACCATCCCAGCTGGACTTGATTTTGCTACAGGACAAAATCGAGCTATGTGACCGTCTTTTCCACAACTAAAACATACCTTGGAAGGCTTTGAATAGTTTAGACTTATGTGTCCCTCCTCTCCGCATCTATAGCATCTAATTGGCGGTAGTTCTCCTTCCTTGAAAACGGTTATTGGTGCTGCTGCCGACGTCTTCCCATCATCGTTAAATCTTCTCTTCTTAAATTTTCCACTTCTATTATCTTGGTCATGATTACCACCGAAGTGGTTACCATTCTTGGCATGATAATTTCCCCCATGATGGTTATCATTGTTCTGATGGTCGTTGCCACCGATACGATTATTATCGTGTTGTTGGTCGTTGCCTTTTGGTTGTGCTAACTCATTATCACGCTCCAATAACTAAGCCCTATTCAAAACATCTGAATATAAACAAAGTTTGTGAGAAATGAAGTATTGACGTATATCGGGTTTCAAACCTCTTAGAAACATTCATGTCATTCGCTCCTCATTATCAACCAAATGGGGTACAAACCAGGATAACTCCATAAATTTAGCCTCGTATTACGACACGGTCATATTATTTTGCTCCAACTTGATAAACTCCACCTCCTTCATGTGACGAATACTTTCGGGAAAGTACTTGTCATTAAACAGCTCTTGGAACTTCTCCCAAGACATCTTGAGTGCGTTAAGTAGTGCTTTTATGATTCCCACCAAGAATCGCCTCTTCACGCAACATAAAGGTGGTAAAGGGAACCTTTTGCTCGTCGGAGCATCCCAAGACATCAAATATCTTGGTGATCTATTTTAACCACGTCTCCGCCTTAAGTGGTTCCTACTTCCCCAAAAACTCTGGTGGTCCCAACTCCTTGAACTGCTTAGTAGTGACCGACCGTGGGTTGCCATTATTTCCACCTATATTTTGAACATGAGTCTCTCTTACCTGATGTTGCATGAATTGCGTAAAGCCTCTGAACATCCCATCGTTCATCATTTGATCAGTGTTGTTATTAACCTGAGAATTATTGTCTTCCTGTTGCACATTATCCTGGGTATTGATCGTTGGTGACTGAACGGTCTCATGTGCTTCATTGCTGATCTCAACATTTTCAGATGCCATTTTCAAACACTGTCACAAAACAATGGTTTATTGACATATCACATATTATCCCTATACTCTGACCGACCAATTAAATACCAAATAAACTTAGGTAGGTCATACTAGCGAAGGAATTCCCCGTCTCTCCCCTCCTAGTTCTTGTCACACATCTCAGCCAGGGATCATATCCCTAAGCTTTGATACCAACTATGACGCTCCCAAAACAGCTATACATCACCCATCTTGAGTCGCCAGATACATGGTGCATAAATTTAAATACAACTTAATTATACAACAGTCGTGTAAAATACGACAAAACATAGCTGAGAGTTTAAACAAGAATATTATCATCTAGACAATATACACACTCAATGTTGTCCTCATTATAATCATTATCACATTATTCCGTAGAATAGTGAGGACTACTAAAGCCATTTATCCTGGACCATCACTCCATTCCCCGACTCGTCCCAGCTATATTCTCATTTCCTGTAGAGAACAATGAAAGAATAGGTGAGCTCAACTAGCCCAGTCAGAAATATTATGACTAAGATAATGCAGAATAAATTATCATTAGCCTTCAACAATATAACAACTGATAGAATACAATAGACAACAAGTTTTAGATCAACAACTGCAGCGAAAATAAGCAATCTATTAGAAGAGTCAAGTAGAGCATAAAATCTACTATCTTCTATGATTTAAAAAGTTTTTCATCAACTTTATCGTTAATACTCAACTTAATAAATAAAATCGAATCATCCCTGCACCACGACCAAGGATATTTATGTAATCATCAATGGTCATGATTATACCGAATAATCCCTGGTCATAATCATACCAATAACTGTCCATCAATGAACTACAGGCCAATGAGGACTTTTACCACATCATTTCGTCACATTACTATTAATGATTATACCTAGAATAATCCTCGGTCATAATCATACCAAGTCCATCTATGCACGTAAGCCAAAGATGACTTTAATCACAATATAAGCATGAGGATGATGACAATGACATAATAATTCAATAAAACAAGTTTAAGGATAAATTTTAAAGATTTATAATTTAATTTATCCAGAATCAATAACGCCCAAATTATCAACATGATATCGCTTTGTAGAGTAAAATTCAAGAATAATATTCATGTACCAAAAATAATTTGATGTAAAAGAAATATATTTTTGGGTGGTGAATAGCACCCGTGAATAATAGTAACTTAGTAATACACGAAAAAGTGTCCCGAATACCCGAGTGAATGATACTAGAATGAATAGTAATTGGGTGAATAGTAACCCGTGAATAGTAACTCGTGAATAGTACTCTGGCACGAAAAGTACCCCGAATACCCAAGTGAATAATACCAGAGTGAATAGTAACCCGTGAATAGTAACTCGTAACAGAAAATATCAAAGAAAATGATATTTCATGATGAGAACAAAAGAAATGATATCCCAGACGAGTATAACATAATATACGAAACTGCAAATGGATTTTCACCCGCCATGCGGTAATCCACGTAGACAGATCATTTCCACAATTTAATAAAGAATGAATAATGAAGGATCATTCACCATGCATGGTAATCCACATAGACAAGTTATTCCAATGTAATAATAAAGAATGGAATAATGAAGAATTCACCATGCATGCGATAGACCGCATGCATGTGTTTTTGCCAATGTAATAATAAAGAATGGAACCAGTCATGCGTAATCGCATGCATGACGAGGATATTCCAACATAATAATAAAGAATGGAACCGAAGTCATGCGTAATCCGCATGCATGGGATATTCCAATGTAATAATAAAGAATGGAATAACAAATGAATTCACGTGCATGCGATAATCAAGATGCATGCATTATTCCAATGTAATAATAAAGAATAGAATAACTGAAGAATTTCACAATGTATGCGGTACTTCTCATAGACAGGTTATTCCAACATAATAATAAAGAATGGAATAACAACCCTTATGAGTATTGAAAGAAAATAACTCTCTTCATAAATACGAAAGAATAATACCCCTTACTTTAGAAGAAAACTAGATACTGGAATAGTGAGGTAGCAGACTTCTCTTCTTCTTTCTCTCTATAATTTCTCTATAATAATTGCTCTTGTGAGACTTAGTGAATTGGTGAGAAATGAAGGAAGAATGAGCTTTTATTTATAGGAAAATATAGTTTCAATAATTGTACATTTTGGGGCTCGAAATATTACAGTATAATACCTTCCTCTTTTTCTTCATTTTTAATTTTGTCCTGCAAGTATTATTAAACTTGCACCATCTCCCCTAATAGTAAATCATGTGAATCAATAGTTCTAGACATGTGAAAATATGAATTATAGTATAGTACCTCCATCTATACCTCCATTTTTAACTTAGTCATGCAAGTATTATCAATCTTGCACCAACTCCCCTAATAGTAAATGAATGTGAATCAATAGTACACACATGTGAACAAATAGTTATAATCATGTTAATCAATAGCAATTAATTGCTCATTTATCCGGTTAATTACCCGATTGGTCAATATAATCTCTAGACATCAATTATTATCGAAATAAATGTCAATTTTCACTAACACTAATAATTCCAACACAATAGAACTATCAATATCATCTTTAATCAACGCGAATTTTTTCATCATTAATATTATAATTCACAATATTTAACAACCAGGTCGTTCCCAGGAAAGAGGTGGCTTTCCGATAAGGATTTTTTCCTATTGGCGCGTAATTATATTATCTAACCTCTCCTTGACAGAACTTCTAGACATTGTCAATATTGCAATTAATAATATGAATAACTTTGTCGTCTCAATTATTTATTTAATAATATATCATATTATGCAGATGATACTGTGACAATAATTGAATCAATAATATGAGAGATATGATGTAGCAATTACTGTAGCAATAATTGAGTATAACTGAGTGACTTCTTACGTAAGCATCAATAATCAATACCGTGTGCTACTACTATGCAACCACACGACATCGCATTACTTTTACTACCGAGTAGTTCAACAGCTTTTAACAGTAACACTTTTCGCCGTTATTTTTATAAAAGATAATTTCATTGTTTTCTTACTACGACAATACTTCCGTTGTGGGGTCCACCAATGATTGTGCCTTTGTACGGATATTCCCCGATAAAAAGAATATTCCCCGACCAATCGAATATTATATAACAACTTATATACTTTGCAAAATTTATAAATATTACCCACAACTATAACATTATATCAAATCCACACCATAATATTCAAAAAAAATATTTCGAAAAATTTAAATCTTTATTCATAAAATTTGGGGTCTCACAGAGACGATACAGTTATCCATATTATTATTTACAATATTGACGATGTCTAGAAAGTTTTATCGAGGAGAGGTTTGGTCATCTAATTGCGCATCAATAGGGAGAAATCCTTATTGGAAAGCCCCCTTTTTCCTGGGAATGATTTGGTTGTTAAATATTGTGAGTTATAATATTAATGATGAATAAAGATCATGTTGATTAAAGATGAGAATAATAGGTGATGAGTAAAATCTTCCTAATTTATTTTTATTACAAATTGCTGTTGCATTAGTCTATATGTAAGAGTTAGAAGTGAGTAGCCTGGAAATTCAAGTTCCCGTGTAAATTACAAATAACTTCAAATTGTAGACACTCGAAATTTTTTGCAGTCATATTACTAACATTGCAGGAGGGTAGATTCGTCTTTTGGAGATAACCCTGAAAGACAGCTTACATCCATTCCGGATACTACCGAAAGTTCAGCTCCAACCCAGAACACAAACAGGGAACATCATCTTAAAACTGGAACACACATCGGGAATGTCATTTCCAATCTCGGAGATAACCCCGAGATATGCAGATCAAAAGACCGGCAACCACATCGGAGAGGAAAGTTCTATCTCGACGATAACAACGCGACGCTCAGTTCCAGTCCTAGAGACAACACTGGGAGTAGCAACCCCATCCTTGGTGATAGCCCCAAGAGATGCCATTGTAGTTTCGGCGATAACCCCAGAAATGCTTGTTTCAAACATATGTAATCAGCTTCAACCACAGACAGCCTGTTGAGGCAAACACGCCTCAGACCCGGAGACAACAACGGGCAGATAGGAACGTCCACAGATGACTGTGAGACATACAAACAAGCAGCAGTCCAATCTCAGATGTAACCCTGAGCAACATCTGCTTTCCGCTTAAATCGGAGATAACCCCAGTGAGGAGTCAACACGTCATCTTACTATTTCAACAAGATGATATCGCGGCATACCAACAAGTAGTCCAATCTCAGCTGTAACCCTGAGCAACATCTACTTTCAACTCAAACCAAGCGGTAACCCCATGAGGAGTCAAACGTCATCTTGTTCCTTCGACAATGGCATGTCATCTCAACACTTCATACATACATACATCCAACAATGTCCCACAAGAACTGAGGATTGACAATCCCGAGTGACTATTACGTGTGACAGTACTTTGGATAGAATTTGAAGCTTGAAGACCATGGGCATAGACCCTCTTCCCGACTTTCGCACAACCTCTAATCCATGTCATTGCAGAATCGCTGACACAAGCCCGGTGAAGAAGAAGGTCATATATACCTCGTTCGGATGCTCGAATTGAAGTTCTGCAAGTTCGAGCAGACATTACAGTGCATAACTGCACGCACTACGAGACGACTGGACCCGCGAGGCTCGAATGCATCACCACCAACCACAAGTACAACTGCGGCTACCGTAGGTGTACCTACGGCCATCCGTCTATATATACAAGCCTTGGGGTCAGCCATTTAAGAAGAAGAGGGAGGAAAAAAGGCGAGGAAGCCCTGTCCATTTTACTTTGCATACACATCTTTTGAGTGTTTCCTCACTTTTAAACACTAGTTAGCTCACATATAGCTATCTTTTATTCGGCGGGAGCTGAGTGTTTATCCATTTAAAGTCATAGAAGTCTACTTTGGCAGCCCATTGTAAGCCTTCTTATATTTTATAAAGCCTTCTTCTCATATTAGCACACACTGTTGTACACGTTGAGAGTCGTGTGAGTGTGTTTGCCTAGACTTTGGTCCGTGGTTTTCATTTCTGTCTGTATATATATACTTATATATATGTATATCTTTCATATATGGACTAACATTATCGAGTTATGCCTCGATTGAGCCTGAATTTGATGCTCGAGCGTTTAATATATATATATATATATATATATAAAAGCAATTAAACGCATCGGATGTAAAATCTGTGCTCATCGCATGTAGTCGACCACAATTTATATATATATATATATATATATATATATATATATATAATCGCTGTCGCATATATATCGATGAGCTCGATTTACATCCAATGCATTTAATCGCGCTTATATATATATATATATATATAAGCGAAACGATTGGATGTGGGATATGTCCGACATCAATATATATATATATATATATATATATATATATTTACATTTCTGTCAGTTCTGGAGTTCACTTCGTGGCCTTTTACAAACTTTTATTTACATTCCGCTCGCGCTTTGGAGTTTACTTATAGCGATTGATCATTTATTATGTAACTTTATTTACATTTTGTCCAAATTTTGAGTTTACTTCGTGGAGGTTGATATATATATATATATATATATATATATATATATATATATATAGCTTTTATATATATATAATTGCCACCGCTTTCCATACAAATTGCAATATCATGTGAGCCTAGGAATCATGTGATCACAGGTTTAGTCTAATGAATCTAGATTCGGTTCCCATGATGGACATTTTTCAGCTGTAAGCAGCCTGTACATTATTTTACAATGTCTGAATTTCCTTGGATGGCTGTCATGCCCATAAGGAGTTCGGCACTACTGTATATTATTTTCTCGAGAATGCTTCGCATCTCGAAAATAAAAGCAAATAAGCTGAACATTTAATAATAAAATGGAAGTATGAAAAGGTCTCAATTCTTATTGAGCACAGGGTTTGAAAAACCTCTTTTACAAAACTTCATTGATATATCTTGGTTAAAACTGAATTTTCCTATAAAATTCAAACCTTGTGTATATAAGTGCGAATGTGGCCTCACACTAATTTCAAATAACTGCACATTGATCCACACATACACACACACATATTCATATAACAGTTTCTTTAGGAAATGGCGGTCACCGTGGTAACACGGATGTCGGGGGGGGGGGGTGCCTAACACCTTCCCTCTGCATAATCAAGCCCTCGGACCTAAAATGAATCTCGGTTTCACAGACCCGTCTAGCAGCATCAAATCACTGGGTCAATGTGCAAACCTTTTTCAGTTAAGTTGGTACAACCAGTTAAATACACCAACTGGCGACTCTTAAAGTCCAATCGTCGACATTATACATGTCGGACCTTTTTCACTTGTTTTTTTCAAACAAATCTCACATTAACCTGAGATTAACTTCCCGTCAAAAATCCTGACGTCGACAGGTGGCGACTCTACTGGGGACTCCAGTAAGAGGGCTTAAGCCGCTATTACAAGCTTTTCAAAATTGTTATATGCTTGTGTGTGAATGTTGCATTTACATTTATGATGAATGTGTACGAATGCATCTTAATTATCGTGATCGCTAAATATCTATCTGTGATATTAGTGCTTCGCACATGTCATCATTTTGCATAAACGGTGAGACACGTTGTATGTGAATGTATGTTGTGTGGTCCCTCCACCAGGAGGCTATCTTGTCGGTGTTTGATTACTAGACTCATGGGAAGAATGATTCCCCGGGGCTCAGAAAAGGCACCACTTAGATTCGCTCCAGTTGAATGACCGGATTAACTTCCCGTCAAGTAGATTGCGATGATCTGGGAACCTTCATGCCAAAAAGCCGCGAGAGTAACCCTAAGATAGATCAGCCTCTGATAAACCAAACGCGGAGGAAAGTCTCTTCATGCTTTCCATTTTCAATTACCTGTAAAAACATTTACTTGTAATTATATTCCATGCTCATTCATATGTAACGGAAAATATGAAGAATATCTGTGCATGCATGACATGTTATCAATTAACAAACAATTTTCCAAGACAAAATTCCTAAACGGACATGTTATGATAACATTTACATTACCCTAAGACTAAACTACGTAAGTCTTTTGTAGGGAAGCAATTGGACCTATTACCTGCTCAAAGTCCAAAAAGGTCGCAAGCCTACAGCCAATCATATCTTCTTCTGACCAGTCTAATACTATCTCCCGGGAAGAATTTGACGGATTGAGTAAACAAATCACAGACTTGGCTGTTCTCCTAAAAGAATTACACCAGTCTACTCAGGGTACGAAGATACCTACACATATAGAATTCTCTACACAAGGAGGAGTTAAAGGTCCGAAAAAAATAATTCCGGAACATCAGTTGGATACAACCAACAAAGACCCTGAAAACACCCATCTCAAAGGAGATCCAGACACCGGTGATATCAGGAAGAAGGTCCTCCAAATGGAGGAAACCATCCGCTTTCTCAAAGGGATTGGAACCCATGGAAGTGTTTCATATACAAACATTAGCATATTTCCTGGTGTTCAATATCCAGAGAAATTCAAGACCCCTGATTTTGAGAAATATGATGGATTAGGGGATCATTATACACATTTAAAGGTGTTCATCGGAGAACTTGGGTCTTATGCAAAAAATGAAAAGCTCAGAATGCAGCTGTTTCAGAAAAGTCTGATTGGAGAAGCCCGTTCATGGTATACCAGATTAGATAACTCTAAGATACATAGCTGGGAAGAGCTCGCTCATGCCTTCCTCACTCAATACAGTTTTCAATCTCAAATGGCTCCTGACCTGTACCAAATTACCAAGGTCAAGAAACAGTCTAATGAGTCATTTAGAGAGTATGTTCAAAGGTGGAGGCACCTTGCTGCTCAAGTTATTCCTTCCATGACAATCAAAAATGGCCATGACTTTCATAGACGTACAGGAAGCTCCTTTCTATGAAAGAGTTCTAGCTATTTTGGCAAACCATTCTCTGAAATGATCAAACACGGAGAGATGGCTGAAATGGGATTGAAGTCCAAAAAAATTCAAGACCTAGCCACTCTTAAAGTTTTTGCTGAGCACATCCAGTCCGGATCTTATGGAAATAACCCCCGGAGAGTCCATAAGAAGAAAGAGGAGGATATTTCCTTGATACTACACGGACAAAAAGGCAATCCAAGCATGCCTATGCAGAGGAGAAATTACTCCCCTTTTTCAGCACAATCTTCAAACCCTCCATTGCCAAAAAGTGGAGAAGTAAAGCGACCTCGAACATTCACACCCTTAGGGGACTCGCTCGAGAATATTCTTTCTCTTCGATGCTTTCGTAAGAAAATTACCTGACTTATTCCACCAGCCAACCCTAATGGGAGGGGTTTTAATGCTACTCGGAAGTGTTCTTATCATGCCAGGGAACCTGGACATGATACTCAAGATTGTTGGGCCTTGAAACATAAAATTGAAGATCTAATAGACAATGGTGAGATCGTGGTCACTAAACTAGATCAACCTCATGTGCAAGACAACCCTCTTCCTCAACATAAAGAAGAAGAGGTCAACATGATTAGTTGGAGCACTGCAAAAGGTTCCAATTCTAATGGTGAATCATCCTAACCCATCATAGATGGTGTTTAAAAATGGGATTATGAAAAGTTCCAGTTTACCATGGAACGAAAGATGAAAGCTCTTTCCAAACAAATTGAAGAATTGGCAGAACTGGTGACCCACCAGCATCAAGTCACACGCTAATTAATCGGGCAGGAGCATGCCTATCTCCTTCCTTTTGTTATGAATTCCTCCTCACCACCTTCAAAAAGCGAAGCTATGGAGTATAAGGTTGCGAAGAGAGCAAATGCTAAAGCTTGACGGGATTTTGCCAATAAGAGGGAATTCACCTATTTGGGCCAATCCATGGAGGAGATACTACAGATGTTGATCAACGAAGGAAGAATTACTTTCCATCTCCCTCCCATCAATCCCCGCTTAGGGCGGTTCAATCTTGATGAAATGTATCAATATCATTCACATTCTCGCGGTCACAACACAAAAGAATGCTGGGCACTCCGCCATCTCATTCAGAATCTTATTGATAGTGGTGTCCTGCAAATAATGATGATTACACATGCGACTTAAGGGTGGGAATGCATGTCCTACCAAATGGAAGGGATCAAGAGTGATTATATCAAAGTGGATGATGAGATCATCAAAGTATTTCCCATACAAACAATTCAACTCAAAGGAGTCGACAATCCTTTGAAAGTGGCCGCACACGAGCAATTCCTTTACCTTCGAGATCACAACATCACGTTGTCGACACACAAAGTTCCATGGAATTATGGAGAAGTCAAGGATCCACGTCTCATACTATCGCTACACGGTGTTGAAGGAGAATCCACCGTACCTTCCTCAATGGGTTGTCAAACCTACTTGCAAAGCAAAGGGAAGTTGCCCATGGAGAAGATTGAAAATTCCTCCGCACTATGGACCACAATGAAGCCAAAGTGGTTTTAAGCTCATGAGAAGCTCCACACCGATTTCAATCATTGGACTTGGTTTTTTCATTCGAGGATCATGGAAGATCTTACTTAAGGTTTTAGAAGAAGCCTATTTGCCAAAATCAGTGGATGTGGAAAAATTTCAACATTTGGTTGATCACATTTTCAACAACAATGTGATATCCTTTACTGATGACGACATACCTCCCGAAGGGACCGGTCATTGCAAGCCATTGCATATTACAGTTTTATCTTCTGGGTAAATGCTAGCTGGAGTTTTGATAGATGGAGGCTTATCTCTAAATATATGTCCTTATGCCACCTTGGTGAAGATGAATCCAAAGCAGCCACACGGTCATCAGAGCTTTTGATGGATCCCGACGAAATTCCGTTGGAAAGACTGAATTGCCAATTGAGATTGGTCCAAATACATTCAATGTATCCTTCAACATCCTCAAGATAGACTCAGGATACAACCTGCTATTAGGGAGACCATGGGTACACATGGCTGGAGCTGTTCCCTCTGCCTTACATCAACAACTCAAATACATTATCAACAACAGTCTAGTCACTGTCAACGCTGAGCCGGATTGTCCTGAACAAGGAGCTCTACCAAATATCAGCTTCAATTCAAAAGTTGAACCAGACAGTTTCCATACTCTGGAAGTGAGTAACATGCAATACCATTCTATTGGAGCGCCACTTCCCGTACCCAAGATTTCTGCCGAGGTTATGTCAGCCATTCAAGAAATGATGTCATTGGGTCATTAACCTGGAAAAGGGCTTGGTAAAGATAAGCAGGGTATTAAGCACCCTATCCAAATATCCAATCAAATTGGAACAGCCGGACTAGGCTATTCTGCCAGTTCCAGTTACAGGAATCCTCATAAGCACAAGCAGGTTCCTCAAGCTTCCGCCGCACGGTGATTCTCTATACCTTTACCTCATGAGTTGATGCAATCTCCAGTAAAGGTTCCAGCCCATATTCTTGGCTATCTTTGTTTCAAACCCCGTGCCAATCAAAGCAAAAGAGGTACTGATTCCTGATCCTAAGACGGAAGAAAAGGAACAGAAACATAAACATGACCTTGCCTTGAGGATGGGTAATCATCGTCTGGGGTGTATCTATTTGTATGTTCATTACCCAGATGTCCTGGTTATCATTCGAGAGAAGGAAGATAATGACGATCCTTCCATCACTGCAGTCCATCAGGACTTTGCCCTCGACAATTGGAGCAGCACTTCATTCATTGGTCGACGAAGGTAAAATGGTCAGAAAATCCCTCTGCCCTGTAAACAACTTTAATTGCTTGCTTTCCTTTACAACACTAGCAGTTATTTTATCAAGTACATGCTAACACTTTTGTATGATCGAACAATTGCATATATTAAGTGAAAGCATCTTTTATTTCAGGACTCTAAATTTAGATGTGCCTGTCCTTGCTGATGACATGCCTTCTCTCCACAACGGCTGTAACTTTGATGCAAAGTTGGACTCAGACTTGATGGACATCCAAGAGGACATTGAGACACCTTAAGAGATTAAGGAATGGGTCACAGACAAACACAAACCCAATCTTGATCAAACCACTTCTTTCAATCTTGGAACCTTAGACAACCCTAAGCTAATCCAAATTGGTTCAGACCTTACCACAAATCAACGGAATAACATGGTTGCACTATTAACCCAATTCCAGGATGTGTTTGCATGGTCTCATAAAGACATGGTGGGTTTGTCCACTGACATTGTTCTTCATCGCCTTCCCATCAAAGAAGGATTCAAGCCAGTCAGGCAAAAACTCAGGTGATTGAAACCTGAGTGGAGTTTAAAGGTCAAAGAAGAAATTATGAAACAATTTCAAGCTGGCATCATTATGGTGTCTAAATATCTGGAGTGGACATCCAACATTGTTCCCGTGCCTAAACCAGGGGGAAAGGTGCGAGTTTGCGTGGATTATCAGGATTTGAACAAAACTTGCCTTAAAGATAGCTTTCACGTGCCTTTTATGCACATTCTTATTGATAATACTGCTCAATACGGCATGTACTCCTTTACTGATTGCTTTGTGGGGTACCATCAAATTATGGTCGCTGAGGAAGATCATGAGAAAACTGCCTTTATCACGCCTTGGGGAACCTTTTGCTACAAACGGTTGTCATTCGGCCTCATCAACGTCGGGGCAACCTATCAGCGAGCTTTGATGGCTCTTTTCCACGATTTAATGCACAAGGAGATAGAGATCTACGTGGATGACATCATTGTCAAATCCCAAAAGGAGGAGGACCACTTAGACCATCTCACAAAACTTTTTAGCAGGTTGCGTAAGTATAACTTGAAGTTGAATCCTGCCAAGTGCGCATTTGGTGTTAAGTTAGGAAAGTTGCTAGGTTTCCTAGTCAGCCACAAATGGGTTGAACTGGATCCTACCCAAATCCAGGCCATCGAGGAAATGCCCATTCCTCAGATAGAAAAGGAAATACGGGGATTTTTGGGAAGAATCAACTTCATTAGCAGATTCATTTCTCAACTAACAGTAACCTATGAGCCAATCTTCAAGTTGTTAAGAAAGAACTCCTCCATGAAATGGAACGATGAGTGTCAAAAAGCCTTCCTCACAATCAAAGAGAAACTGATTAACGCTCCTATTTTGGTACCTCCTAGGGATGGTGTCCCGCTGTTCATGTACCTGTCCATAAATGACAATGTCATGGGCTGCATGCTGGGGCAGAAAGATAATAGAGGCCAAGAATGAGCTATCTATTACCTCAGCAAAAGATTCAGCATCAGTGAACACAAGTACACTCTGATTGAGAAGACTTGTTGTGCTTTAGCATGGGCTTCCATGAGGTTACAACATTACCTCCATGGTTACACAACCCATCTCATATCCCGAATGGATCCTCTCAAGTATGTGTTCAGTAAGCCCATACTGAATTGTCGACTGTCCAGATGGCAGTTGATCCTACAGCAATTTGACATCGTCTATGTGATGCAAAAGTCTGTCAAAGGTCAAGGAATTGTGGATCAACTGGCCGTCGTACCTGCAGGGGATTACAAACCCTTAGAAACGTACTTTCCTGATGAAGGAATAATGGCAATTCAGCTACAACATCAGTACGATACATCCCGTACATGGAGAATGTATTTTGATGGAGCTGTTAACACAAAAGGCTCTGGAGCTGGAGCAGTTTTAATGTCCGGTACGGGGGAGCAGTATCTCGTCGTCGTCAAATTACAGTTTGTCAGCACCAACAACACAGTTGAGTATGAAGGCTGTATCATGGGGCTAAAACTTGTCCGTTCAATGGGCATCAGGCGGTTAACTGTCTTTGGGGATTCCGAATTGGTAATCAAGCAATCCACAAGAATCTATCAAACCAAAGAATTACATTTGCTACCTTACCATCGGCAAGTTTTACAGATGGCTTTGGAGTTTGAAGAAATCTCCTTTCTACACATTCCTCGTAATAGGAATGATTTTGCAGATACATTAGCAACGTTGGCCTCCTTGGTTTACATACCCGACAAGGAAAACATGCCAAACATCAAGTTTGCTCTTCAAAAAGCCCCAATCTATGGGAATTACGTTGGAGAAGTATCGGATGAGCTACCTCCCATCCACAACCCTTGGTATTAGCACATCAAGGAGTATCTACGAGATGGATCTACACCCGTTGAGGCGAGCCTAACTGTCTTTGGGGATTCTGAATTGGTAATCAAGCAATCCACAGGAATCTATCAAACCAAAGAATTACATTTGCTGCCTTACCATCGGCAAGTTTTACAAATGGCTTTGGAGTTCGAAGAAATCTCCTTTCTACACATTCCTCGTAATAGGAATGATTTTGCAGATGCATTAGCAACGTTGGCCTCCTTGGTTTACATACCCGACAAGGAAAACATGCCAAACATCACGTTTGCTCTTCAAAAAGCCCCAATCTATGGGAATTACGTTGGAGAAGTATCGGATGAGCTACCTCCCATCCACAACCCTTGGTATCAGCACATCAAGGAGTATCTACGAGATGGATCTACACCCGCTGAGGCGAGCCTAACTGAGAAAAGGCGGATTCATCGACTTGCTATGAAATTCTACCTGAGCGGAGATGCACTCTACAAAAGAGATGCATGATTAGGTCTCCTCAGATGTCTAGATAAAGACCAAGCTCAGAGACTCATGGATGAGATCCATGGTGGAGTATGTGGCCCTCACATGAGCGGACCCCTACTTGTCAAGAAAATTCTCAGAACGGGACATTTTTAGCTTACACTCAAAGCTGACTGTGATGATCACGTCAAGAGGTGCTATCAATGCCAGATTCATGGGAATGCTATCCATGCCCTCCAAGAGAACTCCACTGATATGAGTTTATTATGGCCCTTCTCAATGTGGGGAATGGGCGTGATCGGGCCCATCGAGCCCAAAGCCGAGAATGGACATCGATTCATATTCACCATGATCGACTACTTCACCAAATGGGTAGAAGCAAAGATCCTTCCCGGGGTTACTAAAGAAGTTATCATTGCTTTCATCAGAAACAATATCATTTGTCGATATGGACAACCAGAGGTCATTGTGTCAGACAATGCTAAGAACCTCAACAACAAAATGATGGAGGAGTTATGCAGAAAATTCCACATCAAACATCTCAACTCCGTCATCTACCGTCCAAAGATGAATGGTGTTGTTGAAGCTGCTAATAAAAACATCAAAAAGATCATGCAGAAAATGTCCGCCAATATCAAAGGATGGCATGACCTCTTGCCTTTGACTTTATTAGCCTACAGAACTTCCATGCGAACTTCCACTGGGGCAACCCCCTACTCATTAGTCTATGGGATGGAAGCAGTGCTCCCTATAGAAGTGGAAATGGAATCCCTCAGAGTATTGATGGATGCTCAGTTGGATGAAGACCAATGGGTACAAGATAGGTATCACCAATTGTCTCTGATAGACGAAAGGCGATCCGCCACTATCTTCCATGGTCAGTTATATCATCAAAGGATCGCACGATCCTACAACAGAAAAGTCCGACTATGGCAATTCAAATGACATGCCTTGGTTTTGAAGAAGATCATTGACAACCAAGATCAATCTAAGGGAAAATTCGCTCCTAACTTGGAAGGCCCATTTGTTGTCAAGGAAGTATTGATAGGAGGTGCTCTCAGATTGCAGGAAATGGATGGCGATGAATTTCCACAGCTTATCAACTCGAGATAATCGTGAAAGCGGTACTATGTCTGAAGTTACCATCAAACAAACATCCTGGTTTTGATCATCAAATCACCAGTCATTCCGGTTTTGAACCCTTTCCTTTTGAATACTCTTCTGCCCCTCAGGGAAACATACATTTCAAGCCAGCAGCCTGATTTTACTTCATTTCAAACCTTTCATACAATATCAGTTATCCTGAAGACAGGATTTAACCCTTCATAATTTCGGTTATCCTGAAACGGGATTGAAGCTTTCACACCTACAATTTATCCTGAAGACGAGATTAAACTTTTCTACGCCTGCAGTTTGTCCTGAGGACGGGATCAAACTTTTTACACACTTGCAGTTTGTCCCCATTATGGGATCAAACATTCTTCTCCCCACAGTATAGCCTACACATGGGACTCACACTTCTTTTTGCCTTCAATTCATCCTGAGGGGCGAGCTACGCTGACCTGATCTCCTCTTCAATAGGAGTATGTAGGAAACTATATGCTATATGGCCCGGTCGCAACAACAAAAACATTTCTGCCCTTTCTTCACAACAAAAACAACAAAAACATCTCTACACCTATCTGCCTTCTGCATTCAGCTTTAAACCTCTTACACCAGGTTCGAACTACGCAGACTTGATCTCCTCTTCAATAGGAGTACGTAGGCAACCATTCATGGTGTAGTCTAACCCCTACCAGAACAACATACTTGTCACACGGTACCGGGATCTATCTTCTATTTGCCCCATTTCATCGGTTTCAGATCAAAGGGATGGAATTATCCAACCTCTTCTCACAAATAGAAGATTCGGTGACCATCTAAGCTGCGATCGTGCCTCAAAGAGCAATACCAACCCATAAGAGATGGAATTAAGTAGGCTTCTCACAAATAGAAGTACTGGCGACCATCTGTGGTGTGGTCAATCTCAGAGAAGAAGAAACCACCCTCCTCTCCACTTTTCCATATTGATACCGGTGCCAAGACACCAAAGATGGTAGGGATTTACAGAAATCAATGATCCGTTCTGAGAGATCTTGCGACGTCTCAATTTCCATCTATCAAGGTTAAGTTCAGAATGCATCAAGATCACAAGGCGCTGAAGAAACAGGCAAACATCAAGCAAGTATCAAGGTATAACTAAAAGGAAAGTGAATCAAAATATATTTCCCTGCCATACATAATACTGTTTGATATATACATCTGTGTTGTACATGATAAAATGGCTAAACTAGTCTGTGCAAGAAAATACAAAGCTATCTATAGATCTGTGTGTATGCGGAGTATCAGATCTAACATAGCATCCCTCTCTGAAGACAGAGAAAGCACTGCAAGCTCCTGCCCAAGGGTATCTACACGAGTTAGCAGATCAGAGGCTAACTGCATGGTGGCATAATGCTCATCAATGTATGCACTCATGTCGGCAAGGCTGACAGTCATCTGGGATCTAACTGAAGTACTATCTACGATGGCCACGTCCCTAGCAGATAAGGCGGCATCCCGCTTCACTATCAATGCATCCCTGGCCGATCTAGCCTCATCCATCTCTAACAGAGTAGTATCTCTCATTAAGAGCTGTCAACATCGCGGCCCTAGCTTGATCTCTATCATAGGTCATCAGATGTAAGCTCGCTCCCAAATAATCGTGTGTCGAATACTAAGTGCTTGAGTGGCTTTTCGGGGTGGGAGAATCCATCACAAATCTTTGGTGACCAAAGAGTTAAATCATCAATGGGAATAATGACCTCCTCATAGGCTCCTCATCATCAAAAATCGGTCTCACCTGACCTTGTGGATATTGCTGCGAGATAATGCGATCTCTGTCTCCATCCATGCGAAATACTGCGCAGAGCGACACGGATGGTGACGACAGAAACTTCACCGACTCTCGGCCGATCCCAACGAGCATACAACTCGGATCATCCTCCGTTGATAAACGGTGTGACGCGAAGCGTTGACTCACTGCCCCCTCATAAGGATGAAAACCCTGAAACTGGTCAAACTGACACATCACGGCCAGTGGGTGGTAAGTAATCATGCCCCTCAATCCAGCCAGAGGGAGATAATCCATGCCCGGAGCATGAGTAATGAAGTTGTAGGGTGAACTAAGCCTTGAACACGACAAGATGGCAAACGGATCCCTAATCCCTGCCAGGAAAGCTGACCACGATGCAGCATCTGTGCACTCGGCAGGCTGAAAGGAGTATGACATGGCGATCTCCTGGGTGAAACAAAATCCCTGCCGTCTCAATGTGCCAATCGGTCTCAAGTGTGACATAAACCACACATACAGCATGACCGAGCTACCTATAAACACTCATGTCAGATAAGTGCAGCAGTATGTAGCTGACCTCAGTGTCTCTGCGATAATCATCGGTATAATGGTATGACCCTCCCTGAGAGCTCTCACTGCAATAATGACGCCGATATCTAGCTCATCCATGTATCGCGGCATGAAGACGTATGACAATACGCATAGAAGTAATACATCTACTCCGGCTGAACGCCAATGGTCCTCTGGTGTGGTGAAATCCCCAAAATGTCGTGCATAGCTGTCCTTAGAGCCAAACCTGTCAAACAGGAAACGCTGGGATATCACGTGGCCGGATGTAATCTCGTCCTGGACCACTCTACGTCTCAATCCAGTGAGGGTCATGAACTGTCTGCTCATGTCTCCAATAGCCATATGCACGCAAGGTCTGTCCAGCGACAACATTGTCAACCATGCATACTCCTCCAAAGTAGGAGTCAACTCCTGGGTCCCAAATCGGAAACCTCTTTGATACCCAGTGCTCTAGCATGCCCTCTACAAATCCTGTGGGAACCTGAAACATCAACAAGGTCATAGTATGCTGCATCAAATCATCTACGATCACCACGTCTCGATGGTGATATACTATCATACCATGAAAGATGATACCGGCTACCACCACAAATGGTGGGGTATGATCATCTGACTAATCGTCAAAGAAGACATCTGTATGGGCCGTGTCATAAGACCATCTAGGGGTCAATGCTGAATATCTCTGGACATACATACATATGCATAACATAATAACATGCATAATACAATAGATGGCAATATGATATAGGGAATGAAAAACTGTACATACATTCCTTAGTATATCATCATCTAATACATCTCTGTACAGCTAAAATATAGGGAAATGGGGCGAAGCTACCCAGCATACAACTGAGGCCTATCAAAAGAGATAGCGAGAAATACATCAGAAAAAGTTAAGAGTGTCGATGTCTACATCATCGATCCATCCACCGATGTAACTCCTCGAGTCATTTGGATCTCTATCTGGGGATGTCGGCCGATCTACAAGGAGGATCTGCATGTAAGCAAAACCATATGGGTCACCTGAGGGACCAGGGCCAGAGCTGGAAGGATCAAAAGTAACTACCTCTGCAAGATCTCTGCCCAAATGCCGAATGAAAAGATGTGACTGGTCTAGCTACCGGGTCAATCTGTCAATCTGTGTCACATGAGTCGGATCTCTGACACATGCTAGCCAATCCGTCATCATCACGGATCCTGGAACCATATCCCCCATAAACTGTGTTGCGCGGGTCTGAGCTCCAATCGTACGAGGGATCCACCAATGCTGGAACATCTCCTGAGAACAAGGGCCCTTTGACAATGTAAAATCGTCAATCCCCAACAATAGGATGTCAATCATGGGTGACTGCGAAACAGGTTAATAACGCCTGACAGGAGGTAAGATCGGCATACGAATCTCTCCTGTAGTGCTCCTAATATCACGCTCTCCTAAATAGAGCTCCCATCCTCCATCTGTGAAGAGAGGAATCCTGCGAGTGGAAATGACGTACTCTACTCCAGTCGGGTACCCATCCTCAAAACTAACTCCCAAATGCTCTCCAGAGTAGGGAATCCATGTGATGACATCAGTTGTCAATAGCTCCACGGTATGTGGCGACAATGAGTGAAACCCTCAAAGAATGTGAGGGACCTCGCAAGTATGGAATGATGCCATCTCCGTCCTCGTGGATAGGTGTCTAAACCTAACACGCTCACAGGACGCAAACAAGGAAGCCTCTCATAGGCCCAAAACTGCCAACACGAAGGTAAACATCTGCTGTCAGTCAACACTCTTAACCTATACATGGGAAAAGACAAGAGAAACACTCATCAGTAGAAATGGGTAAAATCCTAACCACGCCTCGGTCAAGCCCTACGATCGTATGCGCATTCCCCTGATGAAGTAGGCAAAGGTGTAGGAACCCCAATCATACTCTCATATACGGTCCACGTGTCGAGCGGCGCTGATCAAAGCGAAGGACACCGTAGAAGAGTTATCTGCTATGAAGCGACCCTAATGATCATCGGGAACAATCGCCGGAGAATGCGATCCACGACTCTAATATCATCGGTATAAGCTCACTCAGCAATTTCATTTCATAGCATCTACGCTCAAAGGGACTGTCTGAGCAACAGACCGCCTTCGAGCGCCTCACTTTGAACTCTCAACAAGGATCGGTGAGTAGGGGTGATATCCGCGTGCAAGGCACCGGCTCCCCTCCAAACTCCATACCTGTGATAAACCGCCAATCCATCGGCGTCATCATCACCTCACAGTCCAACAAATGGAGTGACTGAGTCTGGTGAAACCACCGCTCAGACAATGCCCTGAGGTAACCCCAGGGACAGCGACGGGGTAGGATGGAGAAGAACATCCCAAATCCCTAGCCATGGACGATCGCTCTGTAGTCATCATGCAAGGCCTGATACATAGAGTGGATGCTAAACCAGTTCCCTCAAGGCTGTGTAAAGCCGGGAACCTACATCAAATACAGATCAACATCAGATTCCTTAAATCCTCATCAATAGGAAATAAGGAAGATTAAAGATCTAACTTCATACCTCATTTGCGTGTAGGTGTACTGAAGGATGCCTACTCAAGTCACCTAGAAGATCTGGGTTTGCCACTTAAATACCAGGCAATTCCCTATGGGGAAAACGTACAGCAGGAGCAGGAACCTCGATCGGTGCATCCTCCTCCTCGTCCTCGACATTCGGCACTTTAACACGAATAGGACATATCACCGCCTCCGCCAAACGACGAGGCTGTCTAAAAGAACGGCGCTAAGGCTCTTCAAAAGCCCTCCTCCGTACACCAGAAGTGGTCCTGCGGGAACTACTCGGTTGATCCGGATCCATGATATCTGGACAACAAGTCTTTAAATCACCTCAGAAAGGGCGTGGACAGTGAAGAACGCTTGTACGGTGACAGAATATGTAGAAAGTTGCCTGAACTCAGCAGATCTGAAGAAGAGCTCTCGGATTTCCTTCGCTGTGCAACTTGAAAATGACTTATGAAAGCAA
This sequence comes from Panax quinquefolius, assembly GCA_020205615.1. Taxonomy (NCBI): domain Eukaryota; kingdom Viridiplantae; phylum Streptophyta; class Magnoliopsida; order Apiales; family Araliaceae; genus Panax; species Panax quinquefolius. Next base: position 106,543,776 of record CM035155.1, on the reverse strand, counting down.
CTAACCGCCTATACATAGGCATGGTTAGCAGTAGGCTAACCTGCGGCTCCTGTAGGTACACCTACGCCACTGCTACATGGGTCCCACACCTCCAGCTCGCTCCAATTAGAGTTGCAAAGGAGGTCTTATAAGCTGAAAAGGCCAAATAAGGAATAAAAGTGCTACGCGATTGAGCGAAATAGCCTGAAATCCTGGTTTCTCGTCGGTCAGAGTTAAACTCCCGTCGTCTCAAAGGTATTCGCCTGAATGCAGGGTATACTATACCAATGAGCTCAGCTTTCATAGATCTTGCTCGGCAATACCCCACAAAGGTCCAATGCCGTCATTTGTAGGGTCACAACCCTAAAACCTCCCCGGCGGGGGTTACACCGCCGAGGGTCACAACGCATATCTTTCAAGCATTTACGTATCCCTGGCGGGGGTTACAACGCAATGAAACCATTGATACACACATCAATGAAGGTCAACCAGCCTTTACATCATCTCAGCCGATGGCAAGTAAACTCATCGAAGCAACCTTCCCCGGCGGGGATCACAACGCAATGCTATCATTGACATATACATCAATGAAGGTCAAGCAGTGTGACACCCCCAAACCCAGGTACTTCATTCCCATAGGATTGGGTGCTCACTAAATCAAACATTCATATCTAACTACCAAATCACAATAAAACTGGATAAATAAAACCTTTCCCATTAAAGGGTTACATAATAAAAATCTCCCAGGTTGTCTAACCTTTAAATACAATCATTCAAATGTGGAAAATAAATAAACTTCATTACAACCATTCAATTAAAAACTGATAATATAAAATCATCATATTACAAGTCTTCAATACTTGTTCATCTTTCCTTTTCCCTTACTGGTGCTAGGTACATCAACCTTCTCACCTTTCACTGTAATAATTATATAAGTAAGAGTGAGCAAACAAAGCTCACTTGGAACATCAATTAATGAAAAATCTTTACAACAATTGTCAAATGAGAGGCTCGATAGAATTAAACAATATGATTTATCAACAATCTGAAGTATATAACTGAGGGTCCTAAGACCACGAACTATGTCCATAGTTATAAGTAATTTTTCAACTTAAAATTTAACAGTCATAAGACTATAGGGACTCCTCGTACTTAGGGGGATTAGCCCTTCGTACAATGTATTGTGCACAAACATTTCAACGCTAAGCGTAAGTTACCCCTAATAATAGGGTTGTTCATCTCAGTATTTAGAGTACAAGTCCGCACCAAAGTGAGTTTGGTTTGGATACATTTCAGGGTAATTTGGAATTTAACGAACATCAACTAAGGATTAGTTGAATAAAACCAATAACATCATACTATCGAATAATCGTAATTGAATCAACATGGTAAATTAAAGTCATGCTTTAGGAATAATCTAATAGCATACTACTTAAATAATTATAACACACCTTGCTTGAACAATGTTAAGCCAAGGTTATTAAAAATCGAATACTAAGCATGCGTAGCAATTTGAACGATAAAATTGTTCAACATTAGTATATATATATTTGTGCATGCTAAACAACAAGTTAAATACAAGAATAACTTGTTCAATATCAAAATCAAAGTTTAGAGACCTTGCATTATTATATTGGAAATAGTAATTGATTCAAAAAGATAATAGATTAGAAAACTTGCCTTGCCCATAGATTAAATAGAACAATTTGAATCACAATATCCTATATACATATGTCATCATGACATAGTTAGTCACTACCACTTTACAAACATAACTAAGTACATTCATCATGTAGGTTTGATTATTTAATCACATAATCCAATTATAAAACAAGTTAACTGTTAATAACATGTTCATTCTAGATATAGAAATATTAAAATCATAACTTAATAGTCCTATTATTAACACATAACCATTCCTTTAGACTTTGAGTACAAAATTAACACTCGTCGGACCATTTCGCTAACTTTCGTATTTGCAATTTCACTATAGTTTATCTTGTGGTTTCAAAATGACTCACATACCACATTTATACTACCGGCCGTATTATATGGTGGTCTTGCGTATTGTATGAATGAATGTTATCTTCATGGGCCGCTTGACACAAAGATGAACAAGAGCCAATTTTGGCCTACAAGCTACTTTCTAACAGTCTAATTAACATGTAATTCATATAGAGACTTCATATAAATATAATTCAAAGACTCTTAACATGTTTCTACCCATAAAATAACATAAACAACGAATTTACAACATACAATTCCACTGTTTTTGATAAAAACTCACTTTTTGATGTTTTTAATGAAAATAAACACTGTGATTTTGTTTTTCAACCAAAACAGTTAATTCAAAGCATTTTATCAATGTTTATACATACTCTATCAAATTCAATAGTCAATTTCTCAACTAAGCAACTAATTAACCCTTAATTTCTACCTTAAACTAAACAATATATATTCACAAAAACTCTTTGTAAAAATAGCTTTTCTTCACAACCCATACATAATATAAATTCTTTGACTATTCTCAATTATAGCTTAAGAAAATAGTTTAACAACACTAGATTATCATATAAAATCACAAACATAACAAAAAAAATTCAACTTCTACAAAACTTTTATGGAGAAAATTGGGAGAGAGAATACAACTATAACTTTGAAAAGAAAAACAATAATAGAGTTTAGATGATACCTTGTTTGAAGAAGATGATGGCTAACCCTTTTGATTCTCAAGCTTCTTCTTCTCTCCAATTCCCTAGCCTTTCTTCCTCTCTTCTTTTCTCTCTATAAACTCTCTTCTCCTCTCTATTCTAATTCTACGTCTTAGAATATAACGTATAAGATATAATATATATTAATTATATAATATAAATATAAATCTAACTGATATCAGTTATCCAAGTTTTGAAAACCAAAAGCCATAAGGCTTGTTTGGCTAAGCACTAAAAATAATAATCAATTAATCCGTATGCCTTGTTTGGTAAAACACAATTAGAATAAAGACTTAATAGATATTAGGCCTTGTTTGGCAAAACTGAATTAAACTCCTTTAAGTTATTTTAATAACTCTTTTATAAAAGGTTGTTTGTCACACTTTTAATTAATTAAAATAATTCTAATAACAATTTATTAAATTACTTTAACACGTAAATCAATACCACAAAATTATAATTTTCTATATAATTATAACTTTATTTAATCAACTAACACATCCTTTTAATTACAAATTCATATAAAAGAATAATAATTCAATTAATCAAAACTCTCTAACTTAATAATTAAATTAAATTAGCATATAATAATTAATTTCCTTAATTATTTATTTAACAAATAATTAAGAATTATTCAACAATGAACACATCCATTAAATACTTAAATAATTCAATAAATATTTAATATAATGATTAAAAAAATTCGGAATGTTACAATGAATTTGACAATGCATCCGAGTGAGGATTTATCCGTTGATACACATATCGTCGAAGATCGGTAACCACGATAACAACAAACTGTTGGCGATAACTCCGACAGAATGAGGGAATATGTTATACACATCCTCAAGCAGACAAAGCTTTATTCCCACAGATCTCTTACACACAAGAGGTACCTCTATGAAATATAAGCCAGTGTTTAGAATTCGAGACTTTGGTGATAGCTCCAACGTCGACATCCTTGGAGACTTGGATCGCATGTCCAAGCCATCACTGATTGTCATCCCAACAGGATTACCTGACAATCATGCATCATACATTTGCATCATATTGCTGCATATAGAATCATGTTTATCTTGCTTGCATTTCAAATATCTAGGATTCTTTATGCTATCCATGCCTTTCATTGCATGAATATGATAAAGAGGGGCATCTATAGACACACAAAATTTTCTGCACTCCTATTACTAACATTGCAGGAGGGTAGATTCATCTTTTGGAGATAACCCTGAAAGATAGCTTACATCCATTCCGGATTCTACCAGAAGTTCAACTCCAACCCGTAACACAAACCGGGAACATCATCTCAAACCTGGAACATACACCGGGAATGTCATTTCCAATCTCAGAGATAACCCCGAGATATGCAGATCAAAAGACCGACAACAACACCGGAGAGGACAGTTATGTCTCGGCGATAACACCGCGATGCTCAGTTCTAGTCCTAGAGAAAACACTGGGAGTAGCAACCCCATCCTTGATGATAGCCCCAAGAGATGCCATTGTAGTTCCGGTGATAACCCCAGAAATGCTTATTTCAAACATATGCAATCAGCTTCAACCACAGACATCCTGTAGAGGCAAATAGACCTCAGACCTAGAGATAACAACGGGTAGACAGGAACGTCCACAGATGATAGTGAGACATACAAACAAGCAGCAGTCCAATCTCAGATGTAACCTTGAGCAACATCTACTTTTTGCTTTAACCGGTGATAACCCCGGTGAGGAGTCAACACGTCATCTTACTAACTCAACAAGATGATATCGCGACATACCAACAAGTAGTCCAATCTCAGCTGTAACCCTGAGCAACGTCTACTTTTAACTCAAACTGGCGATAACCCCGACGAGGAGTCAAACGTCATCTTGTTCCTTCGACAATGGCACGTCGTCTTAACACTTCATACATACATACATCCAACAACGTCCCATAAGAACCGAGGATTGACAATCCTGAGTGACTATTACGTGTGACAGTACTTTGGATAGAATTTGAAGCTTAAAGACCATGGGTATAGACCCCTCTTCCTGACTTCGTACAACCTCTAATCCATGTCATTGCATAACTCTTGACACAAGCAGTCTGAAGAAGATCAGATATACCTCGTTCGGATGCTCGGATTGAAGTTCTGCAAGTTCAAGTGGATATTACACTGCACGACTGCACGTACTACGAGACGACAGGACCCGCGAGGTTCGGATGAATCACGACCAGCTGCAGGTACAACTGCGGCTGCCGCAGGTGTACCTGCGGCCATCCGTCTATATATACAAACCTTGGGATCAGCCATTTGAGAAGAAGAGGGAGGGAAAAAGGCGAGGAAGCCCTGTCCATTTTACTCTGCATACACATCTTTTGAGTGTTTCCTCACTTTTAAACACTAGTTAGCTCATATATAGCTATCTTTTATCCGGCGGGAGCTGAGTGTTTATCCATTTAAAGTCATAGAAGTCTACTTTGGCAACCCACTGTAAGCCTTTTTATATTCTATAAAACCTTCTTCTCATATTAGCACACACTGTTGTACACGTTGAGAGTCATGTGAGTGTGTTTTCCCGGACTTTGGTCCGTGGTTTTCATTTCTGTTTGTATAGATATACTTATATATATGTATATCTTTCATATATGGACTAACATTATCGAGTTATGCCTCGATTGAGCCTAAACTTCGGTCTGGAGCGTTTAATTGCTTTTATATATATATATATATATAACTGTTGTCAGACATATCTGATGAGCCTAGATTTACATTCAGTGCGTTTAATCGCTTTTATATTTATATACATATATATAATTGCTGTCGAACATATCCGATGAGCCTGGATTCACATCCAGTGCATTTACTGCTTATATATATATATATATATATATATATATATATATCTGTACATATATATATTTACATTTATGTCAACCCTAGAGTTCACTTCGTGGACTTTTACAGCTTTATTTACATTCCGTCCTACCTGGAGTTTACTTCGTGGCGGTTGATCGCTTTTATAGCTTTACTTACATTTTGTCACTTTGGAGTTTACTTCGTGGCGGTTGATCATATTTATATATATATATATATATATATATATATATATATATATTCTACTTTTATATATATATAAGCGCTATCGCTTTCCATACAACTTACGAAGATCATGTAAGCGACACGCCCATGATGGACATTTTTCATTTATGGCGACTGTACATTATTTTACGATGTTCGAATTTCCTTGGATGGTCATTCATGCCCATAAGGAGTTCTAAGATCTGCTCAGATATATTTTCTCGAGAATGCTTCGCATCTCGAAAATAAAAGCAAACAAGCTGAACATTTAATAATAAAATGGAAGTATGAAAAGGTCTCAACTATTGAGCACAGGGTTTGAAAAACCTCTTTTACAAAACTTCATTGAAATATCTTAGTTAAAACTGAATTTTCCTATAAAATTCAAACCTTGTGTATTTAGGTGCGAACGAGGCCTCGCACTACTTTCAAATAATTGCACATTGATCCACACACACATACACACACACACACACATTCATATAATAGTTTCTTTGAGAAGTGGCAGTTACCGTGGTAACACAGATGTCGAGGGGGTTCCTAACACCTTTCCTCTGCATAATCAAGCCCCCGGAACTAAAATGAATCTCGGTTTCACAGACCCGTCTAGCAGTGTCAAATCACTGGGTCAATGTGCAAACCTTTTTCGGTTGCGTTGGTGCAACCAGTTAAATACACCAACTAGCGACTCTTAAAGTCCAATCGTCAACATTATACATGTCAGACCTTTTTCACTTGTTTTTTTTCAAACAAATCTCACATTAACATGAGAACACCAAAGAACAAGTAACGAAAAGGGACACTCAAAAATTCCGACGTCGACAAAAATATATTATTCTCGTAATGTAATTTTTAAAAATTATGGTCACTGATTAAGAAAATGATTTATATATTGGATTAGGAGATAATTAAGCTTCCTTGACATAAAGGGCCGGGCCAGGATCACAAGAAAATTATAGAAGGTGGAGGTCACTTTCACTTATTTAATCATCAAATAGCATAAGTAGTAAGGCAAATCCAATGGTATAACAAGTTCACATTAAAGATTCTCATTATCACGTGAGGTTTTCCATTATTCGTACAATAATAAAAAGATTCACATGTGGTATGTGCAGTGCCATTTGGGGCATGGTGGTGCATTTTGTGTGTGTATATATATATATATATATATATATATATATATATATATATTAAGTTTTGTTTTATTAGATTATAAAATAGAATACATTATATTTTATTTAAAGTTTTTATTTTATTAGAATATTTTATTGCACAGTAATGAATAGTAAAATCAAATTTTCAAAAAATTTTCGCCGGTTGAGCGCCCGTGCATTCTTCACTGTTGGTCCGTGAACTTTTTTTCTAAATAGTATCTTTCCATTCTCCTATAAATAAGATACTTAGTTAGAATTAAAAATCACACCAGAATCAGAGAATTCTTCTTCTATAATATTGAGCGTATTTCTTTCGAGTTTTAGAAAGTTTTAAGTGTAGAAAACAGTTTAAGTTTCCTTCAAGAATATCCCCACTCTACCAGTTGGAATACTAATCTTTTTAAGGTAAGGGGCATTATTTATTTCATATTCTGAAGAGATATTATTTTTTGTATTCATATGAATATTATTTTCGTTCAATATTCATAAGGAATATTATTTTCGTTCAATATTCGTAGGAATATTATTTTTGATCAATAGTCGTAAGGGGTATTATTTATTTCATATTCGCTTACGATATTATTTTTCGTATTCGTAAGAAATTTTATATCGTTCAATATTCGCAAGAAATATTATATTCGTTTAATATTCGCAAGGAATATTATATTCATTTAATATTCATAAGGAATATTATATTCGTTTAATATTCGTAAGGAAAATTATATTCGTTTAATATTCCTAAGGAATATTATTTTCGTTCAATAGTTGTAAGGGATGTTATTTTTGTTCAATATTCGCTTGAAATAATATTTTCTTCCATACTCTGTAGTATGTAAGTAATATTATTTTGTTTCAGATTTCGAATTCTATACTCATTTGGTTAAAGTTTTGGCTTTATATACTCCATGAAATTATTAGAATATCCTTAAAATTTGTTTTTCATCCAGTATCTTTTCATAAAAATATTATTCTGAGCATTCTTGATAAGTTTTAACTTTTTCATGTCGGAGTACTATTCATGGGTTACTATTCACAGAGTACTATTCACGGAGTACTATTCACTCTAGTACTATTCACCTAGGGTACTATTCATGATAAAAATAGATTCATTTTCGGTCCAAATCATTTTTGGTACAATATTATTCTTGAATTTTACTCCACAAAGCAGTATCATGTTGACAATTTGGACATTATTAAATTCTGGATAAATTAAATTATAAATCTTTAAAAATTTATCCTTTGCTTTTTTTTTTAATTGAATTCTTATATCATTGTCATCATCCTCATGCTTATACTATGTTGAAAGTCATTGAAACAACAATAATATAAAATATTAACACAGCAATTATTGAATCAATAAAATAAAATATTGAACAATAATTACTGTAATAATTATCGAGTAAAGCGCCTTCTTACGTAAGAATCAATAATTCAAAAATCGCGTAAATCTGGTGTGCTCTTTGTGCAACCACGCGTATTCATCGTATTTTAACCACCGGGTATTCCAACAGTGTTAACGGTAACAATAACGTCGTTATTTATAAAAACTCAAACTTGTCATTTTCTTCATCCGACAGTTATTCTGTTATGGGGCCCACAAATGACTGCGTCGTTGTACGAATATTCCCCGACAACAAGAATATTCCACGACCAAACGAATATTCCCCGATAGAAATTAGTATTTTATAATCACTTGCGTATTTTGAAAATTTTACATATATCACCCTTAACTTTAAAATTTTATCAATTTAACCATTTACTGAATAATAATTATAAGAAAAATTGAATACTTTTATTTCATAAAATCCGGGGTCTTACAATCTCCCCTCCTTATGAAATTTCGTCCCCGAAATTTACGTACCTGGTATTTCAAAGAGTTGAGAATACCTTGCTTTCATCTCAGATTCCATCTTCTATGTCCTCATGATTTCTCCATTGCTCATCTCCTGTATTTTAGATATCATTCTAGAATATAGCTTCAAAACAAAGGTTAATTGACATATCACAATTTGTCAACTTAAGTAAAAAAAATCAGCTTAGGTAGGACACACACTAGCGAAGGATATTACTTGTCTCTCCCTTCCTAGTTCTAATCCTGGATCTCCACCAGAGATCATATCCCTAAGCTCTGATACCAACTGTGATGCCCCCAAAATAGGTTCAATCCATCCAACCTATTCTGAGTTGCCAAATACATGGTACAGAAAAAAACTACAACTTTATTATCACAATTGTCGTGCAAAATACAAGAACACATATGTTGTGAGTTCTGATACAAATATATACCAATTGTGACTCATGTCCCAACTATGGACAACACCTCACAATGATACCTTACATAAAGGTACAGTCAAAAACTGTTTTAGAAATTAAAATCTTTGGGAAGTGCTCAAGGAAACCTTCGTACATGGGAGGCCATGAATCTAAGTTATGATAGATATCATATGTCCAGAGAATTATCCTTTGTTGATCCAATAGACCCCAAAGAAAAACGAGAAGATTACTATCATGTTCCTTCCAATGGTGAGTCTTCTCTTGACATATAACTATCTCCACCGTCTGTGATTGAATATTATGTTTCAACCAAACTCCAAGATCATATAGGTAGTGCTCGTAGATATACTCAGCAAGTGGATGTGCACAACCCTATCTTATGATAACACGAGGTTGTATGTCATTAGACATCTTGTATGATAGTGGCAAAACACCCTTCCAAAGTTGGGTTCACCTCACCCTATTGTTGTTCACCAAAATCAATTATTAAGTGACGTATAATATACGACACACATCTTAGGTCCTCAATACAATTATATATTGTATGTCATGTCGTTTTATAATGTGTTGAGAAACTTTGACAGTCTCGGACCGCCACACTATTCCCCTGTTATCCTCGCTCGACCCAGCTACACTCTTATTACCTGAAAGGAATTGTGAAGTAAAAGGGTGAGCACAACTAGCTCAGTAAAGAATATTATGACTAAAGATAATTAAATTATCAATAGCCTTCATCAGTAATAAATCAGAGATTTAGGACATATGGTAGATGATAAAACTTTTCAACCATAGTTGCAGCGGAACGAGCAATCCATTAGAAGAGTCAAATAGACCATAAAATCTATTATCTTCTCCATGTTAAAAGTCCACCAACAATGCTTTAACCCTGTAACATTAATCAACAGATCATGTTCACAGTCATGTGAATAACTCATAATCATAATTGTAGTTATAATTTTCTCTTCTCATCCAAGACGAAGATATTTTTTATCACATGTCTTTACCTGAAACATCAAAGATCACGGTTATACCAAATCACAGTTCCTTTTCATAATCATACTAATAAGTTCATCTTTGCACTACGGGCCAAAGATATTCATCAACAGTTCATCTTTGCACTACATGCCATAGATATTCAACAACAGGTCATCTTTGCACTACAGGCCAAAGATATTCATCAATAATTCATCTTTGCACTATTGGCCAAAGATATTCAATCAACAAGTCATCTTTGCACTACGGGCCAAAGATATTCAACAACAGTTCATCTTTGCACTACAGGCAAAAGATATTCAATCAAAAATTGATCTTTGCACTACAGGCCAAAGATATTAATATCTCAAAGAAACATACAATCATTTCAGAATTTATATAAACCATAATTATAATCATGTTGATCAATTCACCTTTGCACTTAAGCTAAAAATATTCAATTTTAAATTCAATGGTCATGATCATACAAGTCAACGATTCAACTTTGCACTACTGGCCAAAGAGAACCCATAGTCACGATCATACCAATAATCTACCCATCTTTACACTTAAGTCAAAGAGAAATTTCATCACCAGGAATATAAAAATATTATATATGATAATAAAAACAATACGATCAACAACTGCATTTAATTTCAAGAGTAATATTCATGAATCAATGATTTCATAACACCTTAATCCAAATATTATAAATCACTTAATAATCTCATAATCTAATATTATTAATATTACAACAATATTTTAATTATTTCTTAAACTTATAAACAATTTATTTAAATTGTTTACACTTTATTAATTAATGCATTTAATCATCCTAAAATGTCAAACTCATAAGATTTCATCACCAATAACCAAAACCCTCATCAAAAATCTACATATACCTCATATAGGATTCCCAAGCCATAAAATCCTATTTTCCAATTTTGTTACTTCACATAACATATTTAATTCATTTACTCATAACTAGTCTATTTTCATAAAAAAATACCAAATCAGTACAAACAAATTTTCTTTTCTGGGATTTAGCAGAACATAGTCCCATATTGAACATATATTTTTCTCGGAATTTTTAAAATTCATTTACTATTTTTCATATGGCCAAAACTGCCGAATATTTAGACATTTATCATAAATTGTACTTTTGTCCAAAAATTCCGAAATTCACAGGGTATACTGATATTATATAGATGTACTCCCAATAAAAATTTCATCAATTTTGGAGTTAACCACAAAGAGTTATAAGGGTTTACTTTTTAAATAGTATTTTCTCATAAATTCATAACTTCTAATCTATACATCCAAAAATTGCCATTTTTGGACACAATCAATAAAATTCATCAAATTATCATTTCAAATTTTTCTAGAATTTTTGAAGGTCGAAAAAATTACGAAACATGAAAAACATAACCCTTAAAATCCCGTACCTCGAAAGAGCAGTATTTCTGACCGGAATGTAAAGCTGAAGGAACCTTGCACTAAATAAAAACTCTTAAAGTATCTAAATACTCACAAAATACGCTTGATAATATTAAGAGAGAAAGAGAGAAAGCTTATGTTTCTGGTGTGATTTTCAATTCTGACTTAGCCCTCTATTTATAGAAAAATGTTAGCACGCCAAAGCAGACTTGATCTGCTACCTGATGGCTTAACCTACTACTATTGCCACCCACCACATTTGAAATACAATTTCAGCACATTTCTTCACCAACCATAGGTGGGGCCCACACATTCTAGAATTTTTCACCAAAATGATAATTTTCGAAACTTCAACAATTTCTGAACCAGTCACCTCTTAAAATTCATAACAATTTATACGTTCATTTTTAACGGTTCAAAATTTGTGGATATATACTCAACTTATATATGTATAACATATCAAAAAATCACAACGATCCAACGGTCGGATTAAAAATTATAGCTCACGCAATATATCGTAAAAATACTGATTTAATTTTTAATACCTCCATTCTGACAAAATTACTGATAAAACACCTCAACATTAATTCCTTCAATTATAACCACATAAAATAAATAAATTCATCATTTATATCCGCATCGAATAAATATTTTCTTATCAATAATTAATTATTCACAAATAATATTACAGAATCACAATAATGACAACCAGGCAGTTCCCAGGAAAGAGGGGGCTTTCCGATAAGAATTTCTCCTTATTGGGGCGCAATTAAGTGACCAAACCTCTCCTTGACAGAACTTTCTAGACATTGCCAATAATGTTATCTAATAATATTATTCAAATAATATAAATTATTGATCTGATAATGGAAAATATTGTGCAGTGACAATTATTGAAACAATAATAATATAAAATATCAACGCAGCAATTATTGAATCAATAAAATAAAATATTGAATAATAATTACTATAATAATTATTGATTAGTGCCTTCTTACGTAAGAATCAATAATTCAAAAATACTGTGCAATATCGTGTGCTACTGTGCAACCACGCGTATTACTGTATTTTAACCACCGAGTATTCCAACAGTGTTAACGGTAACAACAACGTCGTTATTTATAAAAACTCAAACTTATCGTTTTCTTCATCAAGCGAGTTATTACATTATGGGGCCCCCTAAATGATTTGCGCCGTCAGCACGAATATTCCCCGACAACAAGAATATTCCATGACCAAACGAATATTCCCCGACAGAAATGAGTATTTTATAATCACTTGCGTAGTTTAAAAATTTTACATATATCACCCTTAACTTTTAACTTTTATCAATTTAACCATTTACTAAATAATAATTATAAGAAAAATTGAATACTTTTATTTCAAAAAATCCGGGGTCTTACACACACACATATATATATATATATATATATTATGAAATATAATTCACATGTAAAATAATATGACGCGTATTTTATATATATGTGTGCAAGCACGCTAAACAAGATGAAACAATTAATAACAAACCCCTCAAAGAAATTATATTGAGTCTAAAGCGTTCAAAGATATTTGGAATATCGAACGTCGCCTTCTAGCATGATAAAAATTAATAGAGTATTAAATATTTAATATGAGTTTGTTGTGTCATCACAAGACAAGTATTAAATATTTAAGATGTTATATTTTATCACATTTGATGCTTATAAAGAAATTGAATAATACTGTTTTGTTGTGTCACCACAAGGATGGTAATTTTCTCTTTGAATATATGGAAGTGCTAGGTTGGACTTAACTTGGATAATTTTGATTTGGATGTGTCACTACTTGATCAAAATAATCTAAGAGGCAAAATAAAAAGAATTACATAATGATGTAATTGACAAGTGTTGTCTACCTGTTTATTTGTATATAGTTTGTTGTGTCACCACAAGGCTGTATATATTTGAAATGAGATCCTTAATTTCACTAGCAAATTTTTAATTAGATTTTGCTGAACTATATAAGTGAGGTTAATATAGTTTGAAAAAATAGTGGGAGGTACCAATTTAAAATAATACCTAATTTATTTGGTAAAATTAATTAATTAAATGAATGTTTGCTAAAATGTTGTTTTTGCAAATGCGAAATTTTGAAAATGTCACACTCACTAATTTCACTGCACAGCATATTGGATGTTAACAAATTGATCAGACCGAATTATACGGACTGGTTAAGGAATCTTAGAATTGTTCTCACTGGTGAAAAGATTTATTATGTCCTAAATTCGTCTGTCCCTACAAATGTTGCAGAAACAACCTCAGAGGATGAAATTACTACTTTTAAGAAGTGGCATGCCGATGCATCTGTGGCTCAAAGCATCATGCTCGCATCTATGAGTAACGAGCTTCAACATTAGCATGAAACTATGGATGCTCCTACTATACTACAGCACCTCCAAGAGTTGTATGGTGAGCAAAGTAAAACCGCTAGATATGAGATATCTAAGGAGCTTTTCTGATCTCGGATGACCGAGGGCACTACTATTGAGACTCATGTCCTAAAAATGATCAATTTGATTTAACGTCTTGGACAGCTTGGGTTCGTCATAGATGAGGAGTTGAGTTAAGAATTAGTTTTGTAGTCACTCCCTGACACCTTCTCACAATTTGTTGTAAATTTCACATGAATAACTGGGATATCAGCTTGCTCGAATTACTTAACATGTTGAAAATTGCTGAAGGTCACTTCCCATCCAAGGAGGACCATGTCTTAATGGTGGATGATTCTTCCAAGAAAAGGAAGAGGTCCAACGTTTCTTTTGAAAAGAAGAAATCTAAGAAGTCTAAGGGAAAGGCGAAAGTGAAAGACCAAAAGAAACGTGATCCAGCTAGCAAAGGAATCTGCTTCCATTACAACAAGATGGGTCACTAGAAGAGGAACTGCAAGTAGTTTCTTGTGGAACAAAAGCAGAAGAATCTTGGAGAAGCTTCAAATCCTAATCAAGGTTTGTTTAAGATTGAAATTAATTTTTCTGTAAATCAAAATTCTACTTGGGTATTGGATACTGGCTGTGGTTCTCATATATGTAATAATATGCATTGACTGGTAAGAGATAGAAAACTGAACAATGATGAGGTTGTCTTATAAGTGAAAAATGAAGCAAAGGTTGATGCATTAGCTGTAGGGACTTATTATTTAGCATTGCCTACGAGTAAGACCATTAGTTTAAATAATTGTTATTTTGTTTCAACAATTTTTAGAAACATTATTTCTATTTCTATATTGGATATGAATGGATTTAATATTATAATAAAGAACAATAGTTGTTCCATTTATAATAAAAATGTTTTATATGGTGTTGGAAAATTACTGCCTGGACTTTACATACTTGATTTACATGAAAATATACTTCAAATTGAACAAACTAATAAAAAGAAAAGAGATGATGTGACACCCCCAAAATGGGTATACATAACCCATTCTGAGCGCCAAATACATGGTACAAAATTTTAATACAAACTTCATTAATACAATATGACAAACATAAACTGAGAGTTTTAACAGGAATATTGTCTCGTACACAATATCCAAACTCAAATAGAGTCCTCATTGACAATTATTATCACACTATTTTATAAAATAGTGAGGATTACTATAGTTGTGAAACCCCCAAACCTAGGTACTTCATTCCCACAAGATTTGGTGTTCACTATCTATTCATTCATATCTATCTACCCAAATATAATAAAAATTAAATCATAAATCCTCCCTTTAAATTGGGTTACATCATTAATCAAAAGCCTTCCCAAGTTGTCTAACCTTAAACATCAATCAAGTGCGGAAATAAAATTATTACATCACATCATTAATTAAAAGTCTATCATCATAACAATAAATGAAATTACAAGTCTTCATTACTTGTACATTTTTCCCTTTCCTTTGTTAGTTGTAGGTTCGTCGACCTTCTCAACTTTAGCTACAATGAGTGTATATATATGCAAGAGTGAGCAAAACAAATGCTCACTAGATATAGCAATGAATCAAACAAGAATATAATAACTGCCAATGAATAGGCTCACCAAAACTGAATAGTACTCTGTCAATGATAACCAAAGACTGGAATCAAAATATGGAATATATATATGAGGGTCATAAGACCACGAACTATGTCCACAGTTGTAAGTAATCTTTCAACTACAACTTTAACAGTCATAAGACTATAAGGACTCCTCGTACTTAGGGGGATCTGCCCTTCGTACAATGTATTGTGCACAAACATTTCAACGCTAAGCGTAAATTATCCCCTAATAATAGGGTTATTCATCTCAGTGTTTAGATTATAAGTCCGCACCAAAGTAAGTTTGGTTTGGATAAGCTTTCAAGGGTAATTTAAAATTCAACGGTCATCAACTAAGGATTAGTTGAATACAATATTGATAACGTCATGTTATGAAATAATCATAACTGAATCGACATTGTAAATTAAGATCATGCTTTAGGAATAAACTTATAGCATAAACATCGAATAATCATAATGTACCTTGCTTGAACAATATTAAGCCAAGGTTATTTAGAATTGAGTATTAAGCATGCATAACAAATAGTAATTTAAACCATAAAACTTGTTCAACATGAGTATATCAGAATATGTAAACTTGCATGCTAGATAACAAGTTAAAGATAAGAATAACTTATTCAATATCAGAATAAGATTTAGAAATCACAAACAAACTAGATACAAGAACTTGCTCAATCATAAGAATAAACTTGCATAATGTAATAAATGAACTAGCTCAACGAAAGTGTAGAGTTAGAAAACTTGCTCAATTGTAAAAGTAGAATTAAAGAGCTTGCTCAATGTAAAAAGATAAGTTTAGAAACTTGCCTCGAGCGTAAGCTATACAATTAAACTCTCGTTCACCTCCACATAGGTTTAGTACCACCATCTATTAGATATACTAACATTCACGTTCCAACATAACACGCATTTCTAGTTAGACTTATTATTTTAGCACAAGTCTTATGCTACTATAGAAATATCAGAAATTCATAAGTGTTAACCTTCACAACACCTGATTACTATTCTTCATGTTTAATAAATCACAACATGTCATTTTCATAGTTTACTAACTTCTTATAACATTCGAATTACTAACCACGTTTCATTATGTTGTTTTAACCTTGTCATTACACATTTGACATGCTAACATAACCTTAAACCATGTTATGTTTCTATCCCAAGTCTGCAATAACAACAGAACTCTCTTTGTCTCGGGAGATTGTAGGTATGCAAGCTATGCGCATACCATTGAAGTTCTGAAACCAAAGACAACAATGCAATTTTAGCCTTGGCAGCGGTAGCGATTCTTGTTGGTGTACTGACAGATAGAGGAAGAGACAGCAATGAACAATAGCCGACTTTAGCCCAATAAACACGAATTTCACCCACCAAACAGTAATATTAACATGTACAAATGGTATAGAACTATCACAAAAATATTTGCTAACATATTCCTCAACATAGAACAATTTAACAACATTTATACAAGTTTAATTTCCTCAAATTCCATATTTTCATACAAAACTTCATTTTTGAGTTACTTAGATAAAAATCATCATTGTAATCTCAATTCTTCACCAAATCACTTTGTTCAAACTACATTATCTTCGTTTCTTAATGAACTAGCATAAACAAGCCACAATTTACAGTTTATCATACTAATTGAACATTATAATTGGTACTTTTACAAGACATATGAGAAAACATATTCTGCCATTATTTTTTTCTACTTTTTGAACGAAATTCGTATACAATCATAGTCTAAACACTAGTTCTAGCATCACAACACATAACTACCATAATTCAGTTACATCACAACAATTTCGAAGGAATAGAATTCACAGACCATATAAATTTGTACAGTAAACTCATATATGTATATACATATATATATAATACTAAGGTTTAGACAAAATACCTTCAAATGGTCAAACAATCCTTGCTAAACTCCACTAAAATTGCTGGAAATTGCTTAAGTTCTCTCTCAATTCTCTCAACTCTCTCTGAATTCTCTTAGACTCAGCAACAACTAGAATGCGTATAGTAAACAAAAAAGTAGCTAAGCCAATTAACAACGCGCATTCTAAAACTGATAAACCCTTAATATGCACACTTATTAAAATATCAGTTATAAAATAACGTTTAGGTTATAATTATATTATATTTATTATTTAATTTAATTAATTTATTTTATTTATATTATTTACTAATTTTAAAAATTAATAATCCAAAAGCCATAAGGCTTTATTTGGCAAAACCCTTTAAAATTTAAAGACTTAATATTTTAAGCCTTGTTTGGCAAAAACTAAATTAAACTTCTTTAATTTATTTATTTTTATAAACAATTTAGTTTATAACTTATAATCACATATTATTTATTTGAATTTCCATATCCAACATTAACCAATTAAATTAATTACACACTATATTTTAATTAAATATACTATTTAAATAAATAACATAAAATTATAATTTCTTTATAATTTTATTTAATATTTTAATATTCCATTTAAATTATTAAATCAACACAACAATATAACATCTCACGTTATATTACAACTCTCTAAATTATAAATTAATTTAATTTAGAATATTATATAATAAATTTAGATTCATAAATATTTACTAACAACCACTACATCAATAAAATATTTATTCAACAATTTCAACAGTAACCTTATCAAATAAATATTTATATAAAAATATTTAAAATTACAATTTGAAATTCCGGATTGTTACATCTTTCCATCTTTACAAGGATTCTGTCCTCAAAATCACAACTCAAACAATCAAATCGTCACATTCTTCCCTCCTTACAAAGATTTTGTCCCCAGAATTGAAGACATGGACTAAACAAATAACTCAGGATAATTCTTCATTATTTCCGCTTCAAGTTCCCACGTAGCCTCTTCAACGTTATGGTTCCTCCATATCACCTTCACAGAAGGTATCACTTTATTCCTGAGCACTTGTTCTTTCCTGTCGACTATCTGGATAGGAATCTCTTCATAAGACAAATCTTTACTGAACTGCAATGGTTCATACTCAATAACATATTTGTAATCGGGTTTATATGGTCACAACACCGACACATGAAAAACGTTATGCACATGTTCTAATTCTGGAGGTAAAGCTACTTCGTAAGCCACTTCTCCCACTCTTCGTAGTATCTCGAAAGGTCTAATAAACCTTGGGCTTAGCTTTCCTTTCTTAATGAAACAAATTTTCCTCTTCCAAGGAGAAACTTTCAGGATCACAAAATTTCCTACTTCAAATTCACGATTCTGTCTGTGTTGATCAGCATACTTCTTCTGTCGATCTTGAGCAGCCACTAGTCTTGCTCTGATGAGTTTGATAATTTCAGTGGTCTATTGTACCAATTTTGGTCCTAGCAGTTGACGTTCACCAACTTCATCCCAACATAGTGGAGTTCTGCATTTTTTGCCGTATAATGCCTCGTATGGCGGCATGCCAATGCTTGCAGATTGTTTTTGTATGCAAATTCCACCAACGATAGATGATCATCCCAGTTTCCTTTGAAATCCATTATGCACGCTCTAAGCATATCTTCTAGCGTCTGGATTGTTCATTCGCTTTGACCATCGGTTTGCGGATGATATGATGTACCCATCTTCAGTTGCGTTCCCATCCATTCATGTAGTCTCTTCTAGAAATTTGATGTAAACCTCAGGTCTCGATCTGACACTATTGATATTGGAACTCCATGTCTTGAGACGATCTCCTTGACAGATAGTTTTGCCAGCTGATCAAGATTAAATCTAATCTTTATTGGAAAAAAGTGTGCTGATTTTGTCAGTCTGTCCACTATCACCCATATCACATCATATCATTTCTGAGTCGTTGGAAGACCTACCACAAAATCCATTGTGATATGCTCCCATTTCCATTCTGGTATCTCTAACGGTTGGAGTGATATGCTTGGTCTTTGATGTTCTGCCTTCACTCTTTGATATGTCCAGCATTTTGCAACGCATTCTGCAACCTCTCTTTTTCATATTTGGCCACCAAAAATGTCACCGCAAATCTTGATACATCTTCGTACTTCCCGGATGAATCGAATATCTTGAACTATGAGCCTCTGTCAAGATTTCTTCTTTAACATCCTGTACTGCTGGAACCCAAATTTGTCCCTCGAATCTTAGCATTCCCGCAGTATCGACCTTGTACTTCACTTCTTTACCCTCGACCACACTTTCCTTTATTTTTCTGCATTCTTCATCTTGTGGTTGAGCATTCTTCACTTTGTCCACCAAAGTTGGACTAGCTTCCATCTGGTATAATTTTTTATCGGATTCTTTTGGAAATTTAATTTCCAACTCTAGCCTTGCCATTGCTGAAATGAGCTCCTCCTTATCAGTTAACAGCATCAACTTTTCTCGGCCTTTCTTACTCAAGGCATCTGCAACTATGTTTGCTTTTCCTAGATGATAAAAGATCTCACAATCGTAATCTTTTATCAATTCCATCTGTCTCCTTTGACGTGTGTACAGGTCCTTCTGTGTGAAAATATACTTCAGACTCTTATGGTCTGTGTAGATCTCACATTTTTCTCCATAGAGATAGTGTCTCCATATTTTCAAAGCAAACACAACCGCCACCAACTCTAAATCATGAGTCAGATACCCTTTTTCGTAGTCTTTCAATTGCCTTGATGCATACGCGATGACTTTGCCGTTTTTCATAAGGACACATCCTAAACCCTTGTGTGAAGCATCACTATACACCATAAATTTCCTATATTATCTGGTAATGACAACACAGGTGCCACACTTAACTTCTTTTTCAATTCTTGAAAACTTTCTTCACACTTCTCCGTGTAAACAAATTTTACAGTTTTCCTTGTCAAATTTGTTAACAGAGTGGCAATCTTAGAAAAATCCTGAATAAACCATCTGTAATAACCTGTCAATCCCAAGAAACTTCTTACTTCTGATGGAGTTCTTGGTGGTTCCCAATTTATCACAACTTCGACTTTTGATGGATCTACAGAAATTCCATCCTTATCAATTACATGCCCAAGAAATTGTACACGTCCCAGCCAAAATTCACATTTAGAGAATTTGGCATACAACTTTTCTTTTCTTAGCGTCTCCAACGTTAGACGTAAGTGTTCCATTTGTTCTTCTTGAGATTTAGATTACACCAGTATGTCATCAATGAATACCACCACAAATTTGTCCAAGAATGGTTTAAACACCCTGTTCATCAAATCCATGAACACTGCAGGGGCGTTTGTCAAACCAAAAGGCATTACCAAAAATTCGTAATGTCCATACCGAGTTCGGAATGCCGTCTTTGGTACATCCTCCTTCCTTACTTTCAGTTGGTGATACCCACTTCTCAAATCTATTTTTGAGAAATATTTAGCACCCTTCAATTGATCAAACAAGTCATCTATTTTTGGCAACAGATATTTGTTTTTAATAGTGATTTTGTTTAATTCTCTGTAATCAATGCAAAGACGCATTGACCCATCCTTCTTCTTCACGAATAACACCGGTGCTCCCCACGGTGATACTCTAGGCTGGATATATTTCTTGTCTAACAGTTTTTGTAGTTGCACCATTAGTTCTTTCATCTTTACCGGAGCCATTCTGTACGGGGCCTTCGATATTGGAGCAGTTCCTGGCGCTAAGTCGATCACGAATTCAATCTCTCGGTCAAGCAGAAGTCCTTGCAAATCTTCTAGAAACACATCCACGAATTCCCTAACCATTGGTATTTCCTCCAATTTTACACCCTCCTTCTTTTGAGTATCGACTATGTAAGCTAAATAACCTACACAGCCTTGACTCAATAACTTCTTGGCCTGCATAACCGTCAGACACCTCATTTGTCTAGGCGATTTGCAACCATGAAAACTACCTTTGACGGAGTCATAAGGTTTACACACTTCTTTTGGCAATCAATTATCGCTCCATAATTGAACAGCCAATCCATTCCCAATATAACATCAAACTCTTCGAGTTTTATCAGGATTAAATCTACTTTCATAAAATTCTCCTTTATATTCACCCTACAGTTCTTGTATACAAATCAAATGGGAATTATGTGACACCCCCAAATCCAGGTACTACATTCCCACAGAATTTGGTGTTTACTATCCAAAACCATTACATCTAACTACCCATCAAAAAGGATAAAGTCATAATTTAAATAACTTAAACAATCATCTTTCCCATTAAAGGGTTACATCATCATCTCAAAAATAATCCCAGGCAATCTAACCTTAAAGTTATTACAAAAGTTTGCAGAATACATCATAAAATAAAACAAGTCTTTAACATAATTCATTAAAATAAAAATTCTCATAAGTCTTCAACACTTGGACATCTTGCCCTTTCCTTTGCTAGTAGATGGGTCATCGACTTTCTCTACTTAAGCTGCAATGTTAAATGCAAGAGTGAACAAACAATTGCTCACATATATAGGAAGTAGCAATAATAACAACATGAGAATGAACAATGAATGTTGAACAATAATGAACTTGTTCGACGAATCAAAATAGAAAATAAGTTCGAGCTTTAATATCTGAGGGTCTTAAGACCACGAACTATGTCCCCGGTACTTACGTATTATTACCCAACCTTAACAGTCATTTAGACTATACGGACCCTTCTTAACGTACTTAGGGGGATCAACCCTTTGTACCATGTATTGTGCACAAACATCTAAACGTTACACGTATAAAATCCCCTATGTTAGGGTTGTTCGTCTCAGTTTGAATTTAGAATTTCCGCACTAAAGAAAATTTAGCTCGGAACTAACTTATTAGTGTTTATAGAATTTTAGAATACTATTCAATTATAGATTAATTCAATCAATAAAGGTCCGCTTACTACTTGAAGCTTTAATACAACAATAAAGCTTTGAATAAAGTTATCAAAGTCAAAGATTGGATATCAATAGTATATAATTGAATAAACATGATATACATGCAAAGTGCTATATCCGAAAGAGTTAGAACAATCTTATTTGAATCGACGTATTAGAACAATATATGCTTTGTATACTAATTAGGAAAGTGAAACTCGCTCGATGTAACGAATTAGGTTACCAGAGCTTGTACAAACATACAAAAGATAGACTAGGCTTGCTCAACTTTATAAAGAATTTTACAAACTTGTACAATAATGATTTAGTAATGGGAACTTAAATTCAATATAAAAAGAATGAAGTTAGAAAGCTTGCTCAATGTAAAGAGTTAAGGTTTAGAAACTTGCCTTGTTTGTAAGCTACACAAGTGTAAAATAATCTCCAATTACCCTACATATATCATTTAAATCGCAACAACAATTAGTTGAATGAATATTAGCACTATGGGTTTTAACCCATCATTTAGGTCATAATACTAACCTAACATCTAACCATGTTGGTTAACATCCTTAACGCCTCTAAAATCTCATTACGATCCAACATAACTTAATCGTTCATCTCTAACTTTTGAAAACATCACTTTTAGTTTCCATTACATAGCTTATTCAAGTAATCACTTAAATTCTTTAACACTTTATATTACAATGCATGACAATCTACGATTGTAGTTTATATTATGCCTCAACATCATTAACATGGATGCTAAACTAATATAAGTCCATTACACATGACCTGCAAATAGGCGAAGTCCTTTTTGCCTGGGCTCGAGAACGCAGCGTAGCGTGACCGTCCCTTGCCTTGCTTGCCGTGGCAGCATTGCTACTGATGCTTCGTCTCAAAGAAAACCAGATGGCAATTGTGCCATTTCTTTGTGGTGATGATAGCTATAGCAATTGCGCACACACCGAACATAAACTACAACAGCAGCTCTGCTACACGGCTGAAACCCAATTCAACCAATTCCTATAGAAATCATGAAACCTAGTAACTAAAACCTTGTGATAGCATAAATAGATATGTTATCCATCATTCTATATAGAAAAACATTACATAAATACAAATTTGAAGAATCAAAACCCCCAATTTCCAAATTTCATCATATTTTACACTATTAGCGAATTCAATCACCATGAACTCGCTTCTCAATCAATTGACATGATTCCAATTACGCCGCTTTCGTTTCTCAACATACAAACATATTCTAACATCAAATTGCATATTATAACAAGTATTGATCATGAAATTTCATACTTAAACAAGCCATATTATAGGAACATATCACTGTTATATGAACTCTTTCTACCACAATCCAATTTCATGCTTTTAATCATCAAATAACACTTACATATGATAGATAAAAGATTATAAATCATATATACATATATGTGTATTAGTCTAACACCATTATTAATAGAAATTTTAAGGAAAAATGGAGTTAAAAATTACAATTGGTTATACCTTATTCTTTAATTGTTGGCTAGCAAAAGATGATAGAAAGCCTTCCCAAAACCCTCCTTTTCCAACTCTCAAAATCACTGAGTTTTTCCTCTCTTCTTCCAAGCTCTCTCTCTCTCTCTCAACTCTGCTCTTTCAGCCTTAGGAGAAAAATAAGACGCAAAAAGAAAATAAACTGATATGGCTTAACTCTCCCACATTCTCTTTCAGTTAAAAACAATGCGCCTTCATCAGTTAAGTTAGACCAAAGGCCACAAGGCCTTGTTTGGCTAACCAAAAATTCTCCCAAACAAGATTATTCTTATATTATCTATATTATATAGTTACTTTTGTCACACTTTAATTTGATTAATTTAAATACCTCTAGTTTAGTTAATTTAAATAACTTATAATGGTAATTAAAATAATTTCTATTATAATTATATTAATGACTAATAAATAATTATATATCTAATTTAATTAATAAATTAGACACATCACTTTATTTAATTAATTTATTTCTTTTAATATTAAACAATTCATTTAATTTAATTATTTCCTTAAATATTAAGCAATTGATTTAATTTAATTATTTCCTTAAATTAAATCCTTTAGATAAAATTATCACTACTCAATTTAATTAACACTAATCAATTTAGTTACTAAATTAATTCACCACAATTCATTAATTATTTATTTTTCTCAATAAATAAATTATTTAAAATATTTATTTAATTCGATAAATATTTAAATTAAATTACAAATTTCTCGATCGTTACATCCTTCCCTCTTTAAAAGGATCCTGTCCCCAGAATCACAACTCGAAAAATTTATTCGTTATATTCTTCCCTCCTTAACAAGATTTTATCCCCAGAATCGCTATACCAGATCAAACAAATAACTGAGGATAATTCTTCATCATAGCGCTTTCAAGTTCCCACGTAGCTTCCTCAGCATTGTGGTTCCTCCAGATTACCTTAACAGAAGGTATCACATTATTCCTCAGTACTTGTTCTTTTCTGTCAACAATTTGAATAGGGACTTCTTCATACGACAAATCTTTCTCAAATTGTAAGGGCTCATATTCTATAACATGCTTATAATCAGGCTTATATGGCCTCAATACTGATACACAGAAAATATTATGAATATACTCCAACTTCGGAGGTAAAGCTACCCCGTACGCCACTTCACCAACTCGTCGAAGAACTTCAAAAGGTCCTATAAACCTAGGGCTTAATTTCCCCTTCTTGCCAAACCGAATTTTTCCCTTCCAGGGAGACACTTTCAGGAAAACATAACTACCGACATCGAATTCTCTATTTTGTCGATGCTGATCGGCATATTTCTTCTATCTATCTTATGTTGCAATCAATCTCGCTCGAATAACCTTGATGATCTTGACAGTCTGTTGTACAAATTCTGGACCCAATAACTGACGTTCGCCTACCTCATCCCAACATAACGGAGTTCTGCATTTCCTGCCATATAACGCTTCATAAGACGGCATGCCAATACTCGCATGATAACTATTATTATAAGAAAATTCCACCAATGGTAGATGGTCATCTCAATTTCCTTTGAAATCTATGATACATGCTCTGAGCATATCTTCTAGTGTTTGGATGGTTCTCTCACTCTGTCCATCAGTTTGAGGATGGTGCGCTATGCTCATTCTTAGCTGTGTCCCCAAGCACTCTTGTAATCGTTTCCAAAAATTAAATGTGAAACGTGGATCTTTGTCTGATACAATTGACACTGGTACACAGTGTCTCGACACAATCTCTTTCACGTATAGTTTTGCTAACCGATCTAGGGTAAATCGAAGCTTGATTGGCAAAATGTGTGTCGACTTCCTCAGTCGATCGATAATCACCCAAATGGCATCATAACCTTGTTGGGTCATTGGAAGACCTACCACAAAATCCATTGTGATATGCTCCCATTTCCATTCTGGTATCTCCAACGGTTGTAATAATCAGCTTGGCCTTTGATGTTCAGCTTTGACTTTCTGACATGTTAAACATTTTTCCACGCATTCAGCCACATCCCTCTTCATATTCGGCCACCAAAAATGATGTCTAAGATCCTGATACATCTTTGTACTCCCAAGGTGAATCAAATATCTTGAGTTATGAGCTTCACTCAGAATTTCTTTTTTAACTTATGGTACTGGCAAAATCCAAATTCTCCCTTTGAACCGAAGTAACCCTTCCGAATCGATTTTGAATTTGTTTTCCTCACCTACAGATATTTTTTGTTTTATCTTTTCCCAGTCTCCATTCTGAAGTTGTGCATTCTTCACCTTATCCACTAACATTGAACTGTTTCTTATCTAGAATAATTTTTCGTCGAATTCTATCGGATATTTAATTTCCAACTCCATCTTAGCCATTTTCGACAGTAGCTTCTCCTGAACAGTCAACAACATTAATTTCTCCAGTCCCTTCCTACTTAGAGCATCAGCAATAACATTCACTTTTCTGGGATGATAGAAAATCTCGCAGTCATAATCTTTGATCAGCTCCAACCATCATCTTTGTCTCATATTCAAATATTTTTGTGTAAAGATATACTTCAGACTTTTATGGTCAGTATATATCTCACACCTCTCTCCATAAAGATAATGTCTCCAAATTTTTAGGGCAAACACCATCGCCGCCAACTCTAAGTCATTAATCAGATACCATTTCTCATAATCTTTCAACTGACGTGATGCATACACAATAACTCTGTCGTTATGCATAAGCACACAGCCTAGTCCTTTATGAGATGCGTCATTATACACCACAAAATTGTTAGGTTTGTAATATTCATGTGCGCAATCAAATTGCATAAAAAGTGCGGAAGCGTGTAAAAATCAGAGTTTAAAAATTTACAAACCATATACCCGGATCACCCTTTATGCATAATTATTAATTAAACGAAAAGATAAAGAATAAAATCATACCCTTGAAGATCGAGCTTCCTCAGGTACAAGTTCACCTCCAAATCCTTTCGCGTTCAACTTGAATCCACCGGGTTTGGTTCCTTCCTTTGATCAACGTTAGCCACCCATATGTTTGGCCTCTAGAGGTGATCCACCAAGGAAGAAAAAAATTCAAGAAGATGGGTATTGGCTAAACCCTAGTTTTTCTATCTCTATAGAAAGGGTGTACTCTCCAACAATTGGAATTATGTCGTATGTTTAAAAAGTCAACAACAACCTTACACCCATAATAAGACTCCTCTTATTAATAGATGTGGGCAACCCACCTTACCAATTAAGGAATTGGGTTTTATTTAATTAATTAAGCTCCCTAATCTTATTAGGGATAATTAATTAAACTCCTTTAACTAATTTTCCTTCCTAATCCAATTAGGAATAAATGAGAGTACTTATATTAAATTAATTCCTAAACTCTTTTAGAAATTAAAATAATAATAATTATAATAATATTAATAAGACTCCTCTTATTTGTGACACCCCCAAAATAAGGTATACGTCACCCATCTTGGGTCGCCACTTACATGGTACATAAATTCAAATACAACTTACTAATATAAGCATGGTAACAATACGACATAAAGCGTGAGTTTGAATACAAATATTGTCTACTAGATATTATACAAACTCAAAAGGAGTCCTCATTACAACTATTATCACACTATATCACGAATAGTGAGGACTACTAATGCTATCCTCCGGACCATTACTTCGTTCCCGACTCGTCCCATTTATGTTCTCATTTCAAGAGAAGAGAACGGTGAAAAAAAAAGGGTGAGCTCAACTAGCCCAAGAAGAAATATTATGACTAAGATAATGCAAAATAAATTATCATTAGCCTTCAACGGTGTTAAAGCGATAAAATACAATAGACAACCGGTTTAAGCTGCAATGAATAAGCAATCCATTAAAAGAGTCAAGTAGAGAATAAAGTCTACTATCTTTTAGGTTTTAAGAGTTTTCATCAATTTTTATCATTTGAGACTCAAATTTTAATAAATAAACCACCACATCTAATCATCCTCGTACCTACGGTCAAGGATTTTCATCAAATTATCAATGGTCATGACTATATCGAATCACCCCCCGGTCATAATCATACCAAAAACTATCCATCATCGCATTGTGCCAATCGAGGACTTTTATCACATCATTTATAACAAGCCATGATTATACCGAATGATCCACGATCATAATCATACTAAGTTCATCTATGCACGTAAGCCAAAAATAACATAATATATCATGAGGATGATGACAATGACATAATAATTCAATAAAACAAGTTCAAGAATTATTTTATCCAGAATTAGTAACGCATAAATTGTCAACAAGATCTTGTTTTGTAGAGTAAAATTCAAGAATGATCGGGAAGAATATTTCCATGAAAAGATATTGGATGAAACGCAAATATCAAGGATATTCTACTAATTTCATGGAGTATAGAAGTCAAAGTTTTAACCAATTTGGGTATAATAAAGAATGGAATAACAAAAGAAATCACCATGCATGCGTATTTCAGCATGTATAAAAGTTATTCAAGCAGAATAATAATAACGGAACGGTGTCGTGAAATTCACACAAGCGGGATGTTCCAATGTAATAATAAAGATGGAACCGGATCCGGTGTAAAACACACGATAGGATATTCCAAGAATGATAAAGGCGGAACCAGGTCGGTGTAAAACACATGCATGCAGGATGTTCCACAGAATAATAAAAAGCGGAACCAGTGGGTGTAAAACACATGCATGCAGGATGTTCAAATGAATAATAGAAGAATGTCACCAAGTATAGGGTAATGGCATGATACGAGGTTATTCCAATGAGAATAATAAGCAATGGAATAACATAAGGATTTCGCCAAGTATAGGGTATCTGGCGTATACAAAGTTATGTATAGGGTATGCCACTTTTTTACAAAGTTATTCCAATGAATAATAATGAATGGAATAATGAAGTTCTCTTCAAGAAGAAAGAATAACAATTTCACAGTAAAAAAGAATGAATATAGAAGTAGTGAAGTAGCGAATACTCTTCTTCTTTCTATAATTTTCTCTCTATAGCTTCTCTCTATAATTTCTCTCTAGAGTTTCAATGAATTCGTAAGAAAATAATGAAGGAATGAGCTTCTATTTATAGGAAAATGGAATGCATAGTAACTAATCCATGAACGGTCAGTATTGATTTACTTTTAACTCGACGGTCCATATTTAAAGAAAAATCTTTTAAATAAAATATAATATATTCTATTTATATAAAAATATTTTACTATGCAAACACTATGCAATACTATGCAAAACACTATGCAAAAACACTATGCATAATAAAATATAATATATTCTATTTATAGAATAACTTTAATAAAGTATTCTATTTTATATAAAAGATGTTTCGCTTTTATTACGTTAATAATACTGAATAAAACAAAACGTCATTATCGCTATAATAATTCATATTATTAATCGACAATAATGGAATCAAATTGAGTGACTTCTCACATAAGCATCAATAATCAATAAGTGTGTGCTACTATGCAACCACACGATATCGTATTTTTACTACTAGAAAGTAGTTCAACAAGAACCACGGTAAAACTTCCGCCGTTATTTCAATAAAATATTTTTGTCGTCGTTTTCTCAATCCGGCAATAATTACATTGTGAGGGTCCACCAATGATTGAGCCGTTGTACGAATATTCCCTGCTAAATCGAATATTCCCCGACCAATCGAATATAATATAACCACTTGCATACTTTGCAAAATTTATAAATACTACCCACAACTATAATATTATCTTAAATTCACACCATAATATTAAAAATTATTTCAACAAAATTTAAATCTTTATTGATAAAATCTGGGGTCTCACAATCTCCCCTCCTTATGGAATTTCGCCCTCGAAATTAGGGTAATGCGATACTGATATGATAAAGAGGTGAGGATACCTTGAATACCTTTATCGTTGAAAACATTAAATTCATTTTTGCAATCCGGCCAAAGATATTCATTAACAATTCATCTTTGCACTACAAGCCAAAGATATACAACTGTAAAACCAATAATCTGAGACTCGACAATAGTATAACAACCATGAATTATCCATGCACCTTCTTGGCTAAGGATATTCTTGTTTTCAATTACGGATCATGATTATACCGAATAATCCGTGGTCATAATCATACCAAGTCTATCAATGCACTACTACCAAAGATGACTTTTACCACATCCATGAATTAATATTTCATTCTTTGAGACTCAAATTTCAATAATTAATCCATATCATCGAATCATCCCCCTGACTTTGTGCCAAGGATATTCATTAGTATCACGACCATGAATTATCCATGCACTACTGACTAAAGATAATTTACGGTTATGATTATACCGAACAATCCCTGGTCATAATCATACCAAGTCCATCTACAGGCCACAGATGACTTTCAACATAATATAAGCATGAGGATAATGATATAAAGAATCAATCAAATGAGATAAAGGATAAATATTAAACATTTATAATGTAATTTATCCGAGATTCAAGAATATCCCCATGTTATCAATCACTTAATAATCTCATAATCTAATAACATTAATATTATAACAATATTTTAATCACTTCTTAAATTTATAAACAATTTATCTCAATTGTTTACGCTTTACCATATAATGCATTTAATCATTCAAAATGTCATACTCATAAGATATCATCACCAATTATCAAATCTCTAAAAAATATGCATATACTCTATATAGGATTCTCTAGCCATAATATCCTATTTTCAACTTTCATACTTCACATAACATATTTAACTCATATGTTCGTAACTAAACTATTTTCATGAAAAATACCAAATCGGTCCCAAAAATATTTCTTTTCTCGGGATTTAGCATAATATAGTCCCATAATGAAAATATATTTTTCTCGGAATTTTTTAAAATTCATTTACTATTTTCAAAAATCAATTTCTAATTAATTCCTTAAGAAATTAGCTACCTCAAGTTTAACTCCAAAATTCCCAAATCTTGGCAGGACCTTACACATGTTAACGTGAGCTTCTAGTTTAAATTTCATGGTCATCTGAGTTATAAAACTCCGGTTATATAGCGTTTTTGTCGGAAAAACCTAAATATTGAAATAGTCATAACTTGCTCATTTTAAGTCGAGAATGAGCTCATTTTTGGACAGGAGATACTTTATACCATATACCTTCATGTCCCAAAAGGCCAGAATTTTTCTCATAATTTAAGTGGCCGAAACAGCCCCTTAAAGTTTCTGGGCAGTAGCATTTTTGAAATTTACAGCTTTGGCCTCTTTTGCTAAAATCAGTCCACACAAAAATCTACAACACCTTTTCCAGTAATTCCACTTGGATTAGTTAGGTAACTCATAGATCTAACTCTAGGACTTGACCACATTCAAAAATTTAAAATATAATAAGAGATATGGTCAATTGAATTTCATGTTACGTTTTTCACCAAAATCTGATTTTCAACTCTTTGTGATTTCTAAGAAACTTTCATGTTTTTACATACTAACCAACATAACTCATCATAAAACTTACTAATACCACGAATACCCATGATTTTCATTATTCCAATGCTTTTATTATGACTTTCATCATAAACCACGTAAACTGTTCATTTAGTTGAAGAAATATTTGAGGGTTTAAGAAATGGGGTTTTGTACTGGGGTCAATACAAAATTCGATTTCACGCTCTAGGGTAGGCTAGGAAATCTTCAAGAATACGTCAAGAAATTTATTAATGATAGAAATATCATTCAAAACTATTACTCTTATCCAAGACTTGGATAGTACGTCACATTGATACCAAGCGTGACTTCTATCCCTTAACCTAGATAGCACCTCACAATGATACCTATAAACTTGCCATCTTCATTCACGATGTCGCCTCTGTAAAGTCGACGGTGCATTCCACACAAGGAAGTCAACAACGAAAGGTTCGGAGCTCTTTACTTATGGCTTGATATAATGATGATTAACTTTAGGGTTTGGTTACTTTGAATTCGTATAACAGGTTGATTATGAATATAAAAGCTAACAACCTTACGAAAAGCATGATGATTAGCTAACCAATTGATTCCTAAAAATCACATCAAAGGCAAGTATTTTCAAAAAGATAAGATCGATAGGTAGCGTGAAAATGTTTATTTGAATCAACAAGATTTAAAAAATAGTAAGCGGTAACGAAGGCTCCTACTAACGAAGTTTCAACCAATAAGTCAAAGTTTAACTTCTTTGAGTCAAATTTAAATGTTGACACAACTAGGTGAAATAAAAGAGTGGGTAGAGGCGGTATCTAACACGGTATAGACTTCGCAAGAGCTTATGATTAACTTACCCGTGATAATTTTATTCAGGTTCCTCGTCACGAGAAAAAAACGCTCTCTCTTAAACTACTAGGCTTTGGTTTATGCGGGATGACCTTTGGTGCCTCCATCCTAGTTGAATTTGTCTTCGGTAAACGACAAAATCGAGCTAAGTGACCTTCTCTTCCACAATTATAACATGCTTTGGACGGCATGGCGCAGTTCGGACTAATGTGTCCCTCTCCTCCGCATTTGAAGCATACAATAGGTGGTCCTTCTCCTTCCTTAACAACAGGTGCTGGTGCTGACGTCTTTCCATCATTGTTGAGTCTCCTTTTCTTGAAATGTCCATTCTTATTATATTGGCCCTGATTACCACCGAAGTGGTTACCATATCTGGCCTGTTGATTCCCTCCACGCTTGTTGTCACCGCTTCGATGACTACTCACATTTGGTATTATAATTTTGCTGCGGCTACTTTCTTTTTAGTCACGTTGACTCGTTATCGCTCCTCCTAATCGAGCCCTATTTACAACATCTCGAATAAAAACACGGTTTATGAGAAATAAGATGTTGGACGTATCTCCGCTTCAAACCTCTTAAAAACATTCGTGCCATTCTCTCTTCATTATCCACCAAGTGGGGACGAATCGTGATAACTCCGCAAACTTTGCCTCGTATTGCGACACGGTCATATTGTTTTGTTCCAACTTGATAAACTCCACCTCCTTCATGTGGCGAATACTTTCAGGAAAGTATTTGTCGTTGAACAGCTCCTGGAACTTCTCCCAAGATATCTTGAGACAAAGAAGTTGAGTAACGTTTTACCGATTCCCACCCGATGTCTGCCTCCATGCACAACATAAAAAGGCGTGCAAAAGGAACCTTTTGCTCCTCGAGCATCCCAAGACATCAAATATCTTGGTAATCTGCTTTATCCATGCTTCCGCTGAAGTGGTTTTGGCTCTCCCTTAAACTCCGGTGGTCCCAACTCCTTGAATTGTTTAGCGGTGACCGCCCGAGAGTTTTCCGTGTTTCCACCCTACGTTTTGGATGTGAGTCGCTTTCGCACCGATGTTGCATGAATTCTAAAACCTCTTAAACGTCATCGTCGTTAGTCAATTGATCGGTGTTGTTGTTTACGGAGGATTATCGCCATCCTGTTGTACATTATCCCGATTATTGATCTGTGGAGAATCAATAGTCTCCTGTGCTCCATTGCTATTCTCAACATTCTCGGATGCCATTTTCAAACACTGCCACAAAATAAGGGTTAATTAACATATCGCATATTATCCCTATACTCTGACCGACCAATTAAATACCAAATAAATTTAGGTAGGTCATACTAGCGAAGGAAATACCCGTCTCTCCCCTCCTAGTACTATTCTCACATCTTAGCCAGGGATCATATCCCTAAGCTCTGATACCAACTGTGACGCCCCCAAAATTAGGTATACGTCACCCATCTTGGGTCGCCACTTACATGGTACATAAATTCAAATACAACTTACTAATATAAGCGCATGTGTACAATACGACATAAACTGTGAGTTTGAATACAAATATTGTCTACTAGATATTATACAAACTCAAAAGGAGTCCTCATTACAACTATTATCACACTATATCACAGAATAGTGAGGACTACTAATGCTATCCTCTGGACCATTACTTCGTTCCCCGACTCGTCCCAGCTATGTTCTCATTTCCTGAAGAGAACAGTGAAAAAAAAAAGGGTGAGCTCAACTAGCCCAGTAAGAAATATTATGACTAAGATAATGCAGAATAAATTATCATTAGCCTTCAACAGTGTTAAACTGATAAAATACAATAGACAACCAGTTTAACTGCAGCGGAATAAGCAATCCATTAAAAGAGTCAAGTAGAGAATAAAGTCTACTATCTTTTAGGTTTTAAGAGTTTTCATCAATTTTTATCATTTGAGACTCAAATTTTAATAAATAAACCACCACATCTAATCATCCCCGTATCACTGGTCAAGGATTTTCATCAAATTATCAATGGTCATGACTATACCGAATCACCCCCGGTCATAATCATACCAAAAACTATCCATCAACGCATTACGTGCCACTCGAGGACTTTTATCACATCATTTATAACAAGCCATGATTATACCGAATGATCCACGATCATAATCATACTAAGTTCATCTATGCACATAAGCCAAAGATAACATAATATATCATGAGGATGATGACAATGACATAATAATTCAATAAAACAAGTTCAAGAATTATTTTATCCAGGAATTAATAACGCATACAAATTGTCAACAAGATCTTTGTTTTGTAGAGTAAAATTCAAGAATGATCGAGAAGAATATTTCCATGAAAAGATCTTTGGATGAAACGCAAATATCAAGGATATTCTACTAATTTCATGGAGTATAGAAGTCAAAGTTTTAACCATTTGGGTATAATAAAGAATGAAATAACAAAAGAAATCACCATGTATGCGATTGCCGATAGGCAAAAGTTATTCAACAGTATAATAATAACGGAACCGAGTCAAGGTGAAATTCACTGCAAGCGGGATGTTCAACAGAATAATAAAGATGGAACCGGATCCGGTGTAAAACACATGATAGGATATTCCAGCAGAATGATAAAGAGCGGAACCGGTCAGGTGTAAAACACATGACATGAGGATGTTCCAATGAATAATAAAAAGCGGAACCGTGTCGGGTGTAAAAACACACGATGGATGTTCCAATGAATAATAGAAGAATGTCACCAAGTATAGGTAAATCAGCGATATCAAAGTTATTCCAATGAGAATAATAAGCAATGGAATAACATAAGGATTTTCGCCA
The DNA here is from genome assembly GCA_020205615.1 of Panax quinquefolius. Classification (NCBI taxonomy): domain Eukaryota; kingdom Viridiplantae; phylum Streptophyta; class Magnoliopsida; order Apiales; family Araliaceae; genus Panax; species Panax quinquefolius. The sequence goes on along the minus strand of CM035155.1, from coordinate 106,508,660 downwards.
AGTATAGGGTATCGGCGTGACACGGAGTTATGTATAGGGTATGCCACTTTTACGAGTTATTCAAGCAGAATAATAATGAATGGAATAATGTAAGTTCTCTTCAAGAAGAAAGAATAACACCCTTACCGTAAAAAGAACCGAATATAGAAGTAGTGTAGTAGCGAGAATATTCTTCTTCTTTCTATAATTTTCTCTCTATAGCTTCTCTCTATAATTTCTCTCTCTAGAGTTTCAATGAATTCGTAAGAAAATAATGAAGGAATGAGCTTCTATTTATAGGAAAATGGAATGCATAAGTAACTAATCCATGAGCGGTCCAGATTGATTTACTTTAATCGACGGTCCATATTTAAAGAAAAATCTTTTAAATAAAATATAATATATTCTATTTATATAAAAACATTTTACTATGCAAAAACATTATGCAATACTATGCAAAACACTATGCATAATAAAATATAATATATTCTATTTATAGAATAACTTTAATAAAGTATTCTATTTTATATAAAAGATGTTTACATTTTATTACGTTAATAATCTGAATAAAACAAAAGCGTCATTATCATTATAATAATTCATATTATTAATCGACAATAATGGAATCAAAGTGAGTGACTTCTCACATAAGCATCAATAATCAATACCGTATGCTTCTTATGCAACCACACGTACATCGTACTTTTACTACCTGAATGAAAGTAGTTCAACAAGTACTACACGGTAAAACTTCCATAGTTATTTCAATAAAATATTTTTGTCGTTTTCTCAATCCGACAATAATTACATTGTAGGGTCCACCAATGATTGAGTAGTTATGCGAATATTCCCTGCTAAACCGAATATTCCCCACCAATCGAATATAATATAACCACTTGCATACTTTGCAAAATTTATAAATACTACCCACAACTATAATATTATCTTAAATTCACACCATAATATTAAAAATTATTTCAACAAAATTTAAATCTTTATTGATAAAACTGCAGGGTCTCACATTATTAATTTATATTTAATATTTCTAAAATATTAAATAATAATATTAAGCTATTTAATTTATTCTATCACCATAGATTAAATTAAATATATAACTATATTATTACGATTATGCCATTAACTTCTTAAATAATTATTCTTCCTTTTATGGTGTGACCCTTTAGGTTCTCCATATTAAACTAGGTTGTGAATAAATCAATTAGAACAATTCTAATCTTATTTAAATAAATAAATTAAACAATTAATTTATTTAAATAAATAATATTTATTCTACAATAGGGATAAGCCTCCTAGCGATTAACGACTTTCCAAATAATATAGATTTCAACATTAATCATAAAAGAACCTTTGAGTAAATAGTTTCTTAGTACAATTCAATCCTTCCACCATACAATGTCCCAATTAAATATAAGACATGGAATTATTGTCAAGTCTTATTTTATTTAATTATATGTATTTCGATCCTTAAATGCACAACTCAAATAATGCAAATTAGAAACTCCTTTCTAATTTCATTACGCCTTGGCCAAGGACTCTTTGGGTTGTCATTTATCGAATCACATAGGACATTCTCTTCTTTTATTAGAAGTGGTAGATTCTTTATTGATCATACATTATCTCTCTATATACAACTTATTATACCCAAGTATACCCTTTGATATACCCTAAGGGTCTTAAGCAATAAGTTAAAGTATAACTCATCATACACAAGATACTATGATGATCTCAAGTCCAAGGATCACTTGTACTACTATCACTACTGAGAATTCCTATTGACGAAGCAAATAAAACTCCATTAGGTATTCCTTAGCGAGCCACGTTCAAATTGAACTTATTCTCTAATAAGCACCTACATACTTGCTTTAGTGTCTCCACACAAATGATCATGAGATCAATCATCCTCATCCAATGAGCAAGCAACGTATGTACCAATCTATCCGGATTCACTAATCCCCAATTTAGTAATCCAACGATTGGGAACTATTTTAGTTTTAAGCTTTCTAAGAATTTAGATCTCATTAGAATGATCATCATCATTATTCTAAAAGCATTGCTTAAAACTATGGGTTTATCACATATTATAAAACAGCATCATGTAGATAATTAAAAGCCTTTTATAAATTAATACTTTTTATTAATAAATGAATAAGATTGTTTACAAAGTATATGCTTTATCATCAAACATGATTGGCTTGTATGCATACTACTTTCAATCTCCCACTTGCACTAAAGCCAATCGCCATTGTATCTTATACTCTTCTTCTCTAAGTGACGATTATCCTGCTGTTGGATAAGCTTTAGTTAATGGATATGTAATGTTGTTCATGAGAGTCCACTATCTTTATAGTGATTTCCCATCTTTCAATGATTATAATAATCAAATAAAAGTGCCACAACACATGTTTAGATCCAAGATGAGACTTAAGAACTATTCCTAGTTCTGTAATGAATTTATAATCCAAACAATCAACTTGCAGCTTCATTTATAGCTATTTACTTTGTCTTTATCACTAAACCAAAGAACTCTTTCTTTGTTTGGAACCTTTCCAATTCATCGCACCATTATTCAAGGTAACACTTTACCTTAAAGTGGATTTTTTGTTCGTCGTCTCGTGCATCTGAAAACTTGAGTCAGTAAAAGCCCTCTAGTTTTAATTCGGACCCACCATGTTTGCTCACATCCTTAGTCTTGGGTTAAGAACTTTAAGATGTTTTTCACCATCTTACGGTGAACTTCTCGCATTATGACCGATCAACATCGGTCTCGTATATTTCATTGCATACATGATTGTCATTCATGCGACCTCTCTTTTTGAGAGTCTGTGGGGACTATTAAGAGAGATACACTCCATAGCTCATCGACATGAGACATCTCTTGAGTTTGCCATGCTAAACGACTTTAGCATCAAATGAATATCGTTCCTTGGGTTAAGTCAAGCATCCTCTTAAATCTATCTATATAGATTTATATCCCCAATTAAGATACTCTTCCCAAATCATTCATGAAGGAATGTTTAGACAACTTTATCATTCTTGATTGTAGCATTAGTATGTCATTCCTTATCCGTAGTATATCAACATATAATATTAGGAATGTCCTTGGCGCTCCCAATTGTCCCCTTTGTACACACTAGAACTCTTACCTCATCGTATGTAACTGGATTATCATCTTCTATGATGTGTACCTCATCATCATCATCTATGTTGAATCCATACCTCCTAGGTATCTTCGGTACTATTCCAGATTTACGATTCGGTTGTGGTACAATAGGTCTATCTATAGGTTCCTCTTATTTGACTTATAATGTTTTGTGGTTCTTGAACTCTTCAAGATCTATTATCCTCCCACTAGCCCCTTCAATGATAAACGCCTTTATCTTAGAAGGCAGCGTGTTTCATAACAAACACCTTTTGCTAAGTAGAATTATAGAACATATACCCTAAACTTACTTTAGGATGTCCCACAAATCTGTACATGTCAAATTTTGTCCCAAGCTTATCCTTTGAAACCTTTTCACATAAGTTGGACAACCCCTTATCTTAACATACTTAAGATTAGAAATCCTCCCTATCCATAACTTTTATGGAGTCTTGGGGCCGGATTTTGAGGTTACCATTTTCGTAGATATGCAGCCATTTCTAGGACATGATCCTAGAAGGATACTGGAATGTCGGTAAAATCATTATGGACCGCATCATGTCCAACAAGGTACGATTTTTCATTCAGATACATCAATCAATTATTGCGTATCAGGATGTGTCCATTATGAGAAAACCATTTGAGATGATCTAGAAACTTATTGCACAAGTATTTATTCCTTGATCCAATCAAAGAATCTTAATACTTTGCCAATTTGTTTCACTTCTGAATTCTTTGAACCTTTCAAATAATTCACACTTGTATTTCAACAAATACACACATTCAACTCTTTGAATGATCATCTCCTTTTCTTATACTAATTTGTTCAATATGCAAAATTATTTTCATGTAAGTCAGTATACAAAATTTATTAAGTAATATTCGATTCTATACAAAACATTATTATTATAAATAGAACAACAATTGTTCTTAATTATAATACCAAAGATTTCATTGTCCAACAATAAAATGGAAATAATATTTTTAACAAGAACTGGAATACAATAACAACTTATTGACTTAATAGATTTTCCCGTAGGCATTGCTAAACTATAAGTTTCTATGGCTAATGCAGCAACCTTTGCTTCATTTTCCACACATAGGATTACTTATCTTTGTTTAACTTTCTACTTCTGCTTGGTCCCATCATAAATCTATATTTATGATAACCAAAGTCGGTATCCAATACCCAAGTAGAACCTTGACTTAAAGAAAAATTTATTTCAATCATGAACAAAAACTTTATTGTAACCGAAACTTCACTAAGCTTCTTTGGTTAGCCTCTGCAAGATGCTTCTCGTAGTTTCTTTCCAGTGTCCAGGCTTATAGCAGTGGAAGCAAACTCCTTTGCTATCCGTATCAGTTTTGTTCTTATTATCCTTTGTTTACGCCTTTCTATTTACCTTCTTTGAATCGTTCTTCTTTTCAGAAGATCCTTTGGCCCCTACTAGTAAGACTTGATCTTTCTTGGTTGGAAAGTGACTCTCAACATTTTTCAACATGTTAAGCAAATCAGCGAAGCTGATATCTAGCTTGTTTATATGAAAAATTCACAACAATTATGAAAAGTGTCCGGGAGTGAGTGCAAGATCAAATCTTGGCTCAACTCTCCATCCATGACAAAACCAATTGTCTTAATTGATCAATCAAATTGATTATGTTAAGAACTTTTTTATGCATATTTATAGTGCCATTGGCCATTCTAGATCGGAAGAGCTCCTTAGATATCTAATATCTATCACCCTACTTTCCTCACCATCAACTACTTAATGTGCGGGAATATAGTAGGAGCATCCATAGTTTCATCTTGTGACGTGAAGCTCGTTACTCATGGATGCGAGCATGATGCATCGAGCTAATGTGCATCATCTTGCCACTTTCTAAAAGTAGCAATCTCTTCCTCGGAGGCATTATTCGCAACCATTGCGAGGATAAGCGTATTAAGGACATAAGATAGCTTTTGACCATGAGAACTTTTCTCAATTTCCTTAACCAATCCGTTTAATTGATTACGGTTAATTTAGCATCTAATATGCTTCGCAGTTGATAGTAATTTTAGACATTGTAAAATTACAGTAAATAAATTTGTAATTAACAACATTTTAACATACATTCTTTTATTAATTACCAAAATAAATTAGGTCTTGTTTTAAATTGGTATCTCCCACTATTTTCTTCAAACTATATTACCTCACTTATATAGTTCGGCAAAATCTAATTAAAGATTTGCTAGTGAGAATAAGGATCCCATTTCAAATGTATATAGCCTTGTGGTGACACAACAAACTATATATAAATAAATAGGTAGACAACTTTTGTCAATTACATCAACTATGCAACTCCTTGTATTTTGCCTCTTAGATTATTTTGATCAAGTGGTGGCACATCCGAATCAAAATTATCCAAGTTAAGTCCAACCTAGCACTCCATATATTCAAAAAAGAAAAATATCATCCTTGTGGTGACACAACAAAACAATATTGTTCAATTTTCTTTATAAGCATCAAATGTGATAAATTAACATCTTAAATACTTAATACTTGCCTTGTGGTGACACAACAAACTCATATTAAATATTTAATACTCTATTAATTTTATCATGCTAGAAAATGACGTTCGATATTCCAAATATCTTTGAACGCTTAGGACTTAATATAAAAATTGAGGGGTTTGTTATTAATTTGTCTCATCTTGTTTTTAGCGTATGCACATATATATATAAAATACGGCGTATATTAATAAACATGCGAAGCATGTTTGCATAATATATAATATATATAGTATAAGCATGCACATATAGAATACTATATTCTACTCGGATTGATTATGGACTTTTATTCTAGTTTGGTTCACTAGAGCCACCAAGTGAACCAAAAGGTCAAACCCTAGGGGTGCAAGAAATAATATTTAAATATAACTATTTCATTTAAACCCGGGCTTCATTACAAACGGGTCTTCAAGCGCTCCTTGCCCATTGATCTCTAATTTTTCAAAATTAATTCTAACTATTCCTATTACAAAACTATTTAAAATAAATAGAAACCTTGATCGTGATCGAGGGAAGTACATAGGAGGAGATAGAATTTACATTAAGAAAAATTAGAGAAGGCGAGGTACGTTGACCCCATTTAATAAAACCCATACATTCATGCATCCAACTAAAATAAAATCCAATCGCATTGGTCGATAGTCCATAATCAATCCCATTTATTATCATACACATCACCATATGCATCAATAAATAACATTCATCTTATGAATAATAAACATTTAATATATATATTGATATCATTTAATGGGAAAATTTAGTTAGTATAAAATCTAATTTTTGAATCAAAATAAACTCCTTTATTTTAATCCAAATTTAAATCAAAATAAAACTATTTTATTTTAATTTATCCAATTTTGAATAAAATAAACTATTTTATTTTAATCAAAATTTTTAATCAAAATAAACTCCTTTATTTTAATTAATTATGGAATCCAATTCCATATATATATATATATATATAAAATCTTTAATTAAAATAAACTCTTTTATTTTAATTAATTATGGAATCCAATTCCATGTAAAAAAAAAATCTTTTATTAAAGGAAACACGGATATTCTTTTCTATTCACAAATAAACTCCTTTATTTTGAATAATATGAAATCTTATTTCATATTTAAATAAACTCCTTTATTTAAGGAAATTAGGATTCTCTTTTCTATTCACAAATAAACTCTTTTATTTTGAATAATATGAAATCTTATTTCATATCTAAATAAACTCCTTTATTTAAGGAAATTAGGAATACAATTTCAACTCCAATTAGTTATCATGGAATCCAATTCCAACTCTAATTAGTTAGCATGAAATTTAATTTTAAAATTAAAATAAACCTTTTTATTTTAAGATTAAAATAAACCTTTTATTTTAAAATTAAAATAAACTTTTATTTTATGATTAAAATAATTATATATATATATAATATTCAATTTTAAAATTAAAATAAACTCTTTTATTTTAATATTAAAATAAACTTTTTATTTTAAAATTAAAATAAACATTTTATTTTAATTATAAAATAATTAAGAATAATATATATATATAGTATATATGTAAGACCCGAAAATTTTTTTAAATAAAAGGAATTTCCTTTATTTATTATTTTGAAATAGTAAGGGTTGATTTGATTAATGTGGATAGTTAAGGGTTAAATACGCAAATATTTCAAAATAAGCAAGTGGTTATAAAATATTCATTTTTGTCGGGGAATATTCGTTTGGTCGTGGAATATTCAGATCTTTGTGGGAATATTAAATATTTACAGTAGCGATAATATGTGTGGGCCCATAACTTGAAAGCGATTGGATGAAGAAAAGCGACAAATATAAGTTGGTTAAAATACTGGCAGTAGTTATTATCAATTAAGACTATTGGAATACCGGTGGTTAAAATCTGATGTCTGGCGTGGTTACGCGATAGCATTTGCGGTATTATTGAAGATTGTTGAATTATTGATCCTTACGTAAGAAGGCACTACTCAATAATTTTCACAGTGAATTCTTATCAATATTTTATTTTATTGATTCAATAATTCTTTGCGTTGATATTTTATATTATTGTTGTTCAATAATTGTCTTTGCACATTATCTCCATTATCGGATCAATAATTCATATTATTTGAATAATATTATTAGATAGCATTATTGGAAATGTCTAGAAAGTTCTGCATCGAGGAGAGGTTTGGTCACCTAATTGCGGCTTGAAGATGAGGAGAAATTCTTATCGGAAAGCCCCTCTTCACGAGAACTACTGGTTGTCATAATTGTGATTACTGTAATATTATTTGTGAATAATTAATTATTGATTCATATGATAAAGAAATATTTATTTTATGTGGATATAAATGATGGATTTATTTATGTGGTTATAAATGAAGAAATTATTGTTGAGGTGTTTTATCAAGATTTTGCAGTTGGAGGTATTAAAAATTAAATCGGGGTTTTGAGATATATTATGGGGTTATAATTTTTAATCCAAATAGTTGGATTGTGGTAATTTTGGGTATGTTATACATACATAAGTTGAGTATATGTCCACAAATTTTGAACCGAATTAAAAATGCACGAATGATTTGTTATGAATTTTAAGAGGGTGTCGATTAGGAAATTAGGGTTATAATTGATTTTGGTGGAAAATTCTAGAATTGAGTGGGCCCCACTTGTGGTTGGTGAAGAAATGTGCTGAATTTTATTTCAAATGTGGTGGGTGGCAATAGTAGCGGTAAAGCCATCGGTAGCTTGGTCAAGTCTGCCTTGGTGGGCTAACATTTTTCTATAAATAGAGGGCTAAGTTAGAATTGAAAATCACACCGAAACAAAGTTTTCTCTTTCTCTCTCTATATTATTGGCGTATTTTGTGAGTATTTAGATACTTTGAGAGTTCTTTATCAAAGACAAGTTTCATTCAAGCATCACTTCCGATCTTTCCTTAGAAGTACTAATTCTTTGAGGTAAGGGATATTTTTTTTTTCGTAATGATATTATTTCTTCAATATCATTATCTTTGAAATGTTGATCTGAAGTTTTTATCAAATTTGGAACTTTTTCATGTCGGGGTTACTATTCATGAGTTCTTATTCACGAGTTACTATTCATTAGTTACTATTCACGAGTTACTTATTCACGAGTACTATTCATGAAGCGTGAAGATGTTTTTTTTTGTGGAATTTCTATCTTTTGGTGTCATGAGTTACTTATTCACGTATCGGCACTATTCACGATATCTGACACTATTCATAGAAAAATAAAATTTCTTCTTTTCGTCCAAAATATCTATTACGGATACTAGCTTTGATTGTATCCATGTTTTGATCATTCTTGAATTTTACACCACTTGTGATTATTTTTGGGGTATTGTTGGACATGGATAAAACAAAGTACGAATCCTTAATCCTTAATCCTTGTCATTTTGTTTCCTTTGGATTCGTTCTTTAAAAATATTTTTCATCATCCTCGGTCTTAAATGATGATATTATTGAATATCTTTGGCTTTGTAGTGCAAAGATGAATGATTTCTGAAGAATATCTTTGGCTGTAGTGCAAAGATGAGCAGTGTTGAGATGAACATGACCGATTGATTAATATCTTTGGCTTGTAGTGCAAAGATGAGCAGTGTTTAAATGAACATGATGACGGTGATGAATATCTTTGGCACATGAGTGCAAAGATGAATATTTGATTCGAGATGTATATTGATTGTTGTTCTGAGGGATAAAGATAGAGCGATGAACTTTTAAATTCATACATAGAAGATGGTAGTTTGCATTCTCTACTTAACTCTTCTAATGAATTATTATTTCCATTGCGAATATTGATTTAAAATTTGTTGTCTATTGTATTCTATTAAATTTTTCCTGTTGAAGACTAACGATAATTTGTTGTATATTATCTTAGTCATAATATTCTTTCTTGAGCTAGTTGAGCTCACCCTTTTCCTTTTTGTTCCATTCTTCTCGGGAGGCGAGAATATAAGCGAGTGCAGTGGGGTATGGAATGAAGGTTTTAGAAAGGATTGTTTAGTAGTCCTCACCATTTTTGTAAAATAATGTATCAATAAATGTGATGAGGATTTATTTGAGTATAAATATTGTCAGAAGATAATATTTGTATTTAAACTCACAGATTTCTTGTTGTAATAATAAAGTTGTAGTTGTTTACATGCCATGTATTGACAACTCGAATGGGTGATGTATACCTATTTTGGGGGCGTTACGGTTGGTATCGAGCTTAGGGATATGATCTCTGGCGGAGATCGGGGAATAGAACTAGGAGGAGAGGCGAGTAAATCCTTCGCTAGTGTGTCCTACCTAAGCTTATTTGTTAGTTAGTCGATTATATAGGGATATTATGTGATATATTGATTTCCTTAATTAACCCTTGTTTTTTATGACGGTATTTGAGAATGTCGTGAGAATATTAATGATGGAGTAAATGAGACCGTGGAGATGCTGTTTTTACCAACGAGGAGAGCGTGCAGCAGTGGCAATGTTCCTCCTGTGAACAACACCATTGAAAGCGAGATGATGAGCGAGGGGATGTTTAGAAGTTTTTTGCAGTTCATGCAAAATCGGATGAGGAGACTCGTGTTCAAAATCTGAGAGGAAATGATAGCAATTCACGGGTTGTCACACCCAAGCGAGTTCAAAGAGTTGGGACCACGAATTTAAGGGAAAGCGGATCCGATCATGGCGGAAACATGGGTCAAACAAATTACCAAGATATTCGATGTTTTGGGATGCGGAGAAGCGAAGGTTCCATTCGCCACCTTTATGTTTAGTGGCGAGGCGGATTCTTGGTGGGAGTCGTGAAGCGTACCCATCCGGTACTTTTCGGCATGTCTTGGGAGGCGTTTGAGAGACTATTTAATGACAAATACTTTCACGAAAGTGTTCGTCATATGAAGGAAGTGGAGTTCATCAGATTAGAGCAAAACAACATGGCGGTGTCTCGATGCGAGGCAAAGTTTGCGAGTTATCGAGGTTTGCACCTCATTTGGTGGAGAATGAGGAGCGTATGGCGGATGTTTCTTAGAGGTTTGAAACCCGGATCGTCGGTATCTCATTTCTCATAAACTTTCTCTTTATTGAGATGTTGTAAGCGAGGGCTCAATTATTAGGCGAGATACTTGAGTACGGTCATTTGAGGACCATACCGAGGATCGTAACAGAGATAGCGATCAGCGAGAATAATGATAACTGCGGAGAAAAAAGCAGATGGACGAAATGGTAATCACTCTGGTGGTAATCATGGTCGTGAAATGAGAAGAAGCGAGTCGAGGAGGAGATTTTAAAGAGGAGATTTAACAACGGCTATGTGAAGAAGGCAGCGGTCTTGCGTAAACAAGCGGTTCTAAAGGAAGAGAACGACCACCGGTCATATGCTACAAATGCGGAAAAGAGGGACATATCGGTCAAAGCGCCCACAACAGTTCAAGGTATGTTATAGTTGTGGAAAGGAAGGACATATCGCTTTCGAGATTATGCGATAGCGAAACCTAGTTCAATGAGGGCGGTGACTCAAAAGATCATCGAAAAGTCAAAGTCAAGCGATTCCGGGAAGGCGTTTGTTGTATTTGGTCATAATCGAGAACCCAAGCGAGGTGATCACGGGTAAGCTATTTATAAATTCTTGCGAAGTTTATACCTTACTTGATCTGGGGGTGCTACCCATTCATTTATCTCTCTGCATGTGCTCAGCGTTTAAACTTGACTCGGAGAAATTAGACTTTGATCTATCTGTGGAAACTCCGTTAGGAGAAACTTTCATCACATCCTTTGTTTATAAATCTTGTTTGATTCAAGTTGGCACCATCACCTTACTGTTGACCTTATCTCTTTAAAGATACTTGCTTTTGATGTGATTTTAGGGATTGATTGGTTAACTACTCATCATGCCAAAATTGATTGTTTTCGTAAGGTTGTTAGTTTTCATATTCTAACCAACTTGACTGTTATGCAATTCAAGCAACTAAACCATTAAAATCAATCACTATCATATCTAATCATAAAGCTATTCGTTTATTGAAAAGCGGATGTCAAGCTTTCTTAACCCATGTTATGGATTTGAATAAAGACACGTCAAATTTGAATAATATTCTGTTGTTATTGACTTTCACGACGTATTTCAAGAAGAACTTCCGGTCTACCCCGAGCGTGAAGTTGAATTCTTTATTGATCTTGAACACGGTACAAAGCCCATTTCTAAAACCCCATATCGAATGGCTCCTATTGAACTTTGGGAGTTAAAGGTCCAACTACGAGGAATTGTTGGACATTGGTTTCATTCGTCTAGTACATCCCTTGGGTGCTCTGTTTTATTTGTAAAAAGAAGAAAGGCGGGAGTATGCGACTTTGTATTGACTATCGGGAATTGAACCATGTCACCATCAAGAATAGGTATCCTCTACCTCGTATTGATGACTTGTTTGACCCGATTCTGAGGGCACAATTCTTTTCAAAAATCGATCTTCGATTACGGATATCATCATTTGAAGATTAAAAGCGAGGATATTCAAAGGCGCCCGAGAACTTCGGTATGGGCATTATGAATTCTTAGTCATGTCTTTCGGACTAACTAATGCTCTATGACTTTCATGGATATGATGAACCGAGTATTCAAGGAATATTTGGATCGATTCGTTGTTGTCTTTATTGATGACATCCTTATATATTCCAAAAGTCGTGAAGATCATGAGCACCATTTGAATTTGGTACTCAAAGGCTTGTGAAAACCACCTATATGCCAAATTGATGAAATGCGAGTTACGGCTTGAGGAAGTAGCCTTTCTTGGGCATGTGGTGTCAAAACATGGAGTATCTGTTGATCCGTGAAGATTGAAGCAATAAAGTTAGAGCAATAGAAGTCGGTGGGTGAAGTACGTAGCTTTTTGGGCTTATTTGGTTATTATCGGAGATTCGTGGAAGGGTTTTCTCGAATCGCTACTCCATTAACTTCGGCTAACTTTCGAAAGGATCTGAAATTCGTTTAGAGGCGAAGAATGCGAGAAAAGTTTCCAAGAGCTTAAGAGGAGACTTATTTGACTGTTCTAACAATACCATCCGGTTCGGATGGATTTGTTATCTCTGATGATGCTTGATGCAAAGGGTTAGGATGTGTTCTCATGCTGGCGTGGGAAAGTCATAGCCTATGCCTCGCGACAACTTAAAGAGTATGAGAGGAATTATCCTACTCATGATCTAGAGTTAGCGTGATCGATCGTTTCAGCTTAAAGATATGGAGGCACTATCTATATGGGGAGAAAGTGGAGATATATTCGGATCATAAAAGCCTTAAATATTTCTTCACTCAAAAAGAACTCAACATCTGGCGGCTGACGTTGGCTCGAGCTATTGAAGACTACGACCACACTATTGATACCATCACGGTAAAAGCGACGTGGTAGTTGACGCATTGAGTAGAAGATCATATGCGGGAGCGAGTGCGATGATGTCAAGTATCGCGTAGAGCCAACTTTAATAGAAAAAGTTAAGGTTGCTCAAGCCACCAGGCCGGAGTCGATGCGTATGATGAAGAAGAAAGTACAAGAAGGAGCTATTAGGAAGCGAGAATTGATGAAGAAGGAATACTTGAGTCCACTCTAGACTTTGTGTTCCTAACGACTACGATTTGAAGTACAAGATTATGATGGAGGCACACAATACACCATTTGCAATCCATCACTGGAAGTACTAAAATGTATCGTGATCTTGACATACATTTTGGTGGAATAATATGAAGAGAGAGATTGCAAAGTTTATCTCGATGTGTTTAACTTGCCAGCGTGTAAAGTCGGAGCATCTAGTACCTAAGGGTCCGTTGCAACCACTTGAGATTAGGAATGGAAGTGGGAACACATTACCATGGATTTCGTTACGGGTCTTCCCTACGGTTTCTCAAGGCATCAATGCTATTTGGGTTATTGTTGATAGATTAACCAAGTGCGCTCATTTCTTGCCGATCACGGAGACTTATTCCTTGAGCGTCTTGCTAGTATGTTCGTAAATGAGATCGTGAGGTTGCATGGCATGCACTGTATCCATAGTCTCGGATCGTGACCCAAGATTCACTTCAAGATTTTGGGTTAGCTTGCAAAAAGCTATGGAGCGCAGATTTGCGATTTAGTTGGCATACCATCCCCAAGCAGACGGACAATCGAGAGAGGACTATTCAAACTCTTGAAGATTTATTAAGACTCGTGTCCTAGACTTCAAAGGCGGTTGGGATAAGTATTTACCATTGGTGGAATTCTCCTACAACAACGAGTTATCGAGCAAGTATAGGTGTGGCTCCATTGAAGCATTATATGGGACGAAAATGTCGTTCTCCGATATGTTGGGATGAGGTGGGTGAAAGGCAACATTGTTGGGACCCGAGTTAATACGTATGACTACCGAAAAGATCCAAATAATTCGACAGCGTATACAAGCGGCTCAAGATCGACAAAAGAGTTATGCGGATCTTCATCGAAAGGGCGTGGAATTTAATGTAGGGGATCATGTATTGTTGCGAGTTGCTCCATGGAAGGGAGTTACAAGATTTGGGAAGAGAGGAAAGCTCAATCCACGATTTATTGGTCCATTTCAAATTCTTGACCGAGTAGGAAATGTAGCCTATAGACTTGCGTTACCTCCGAGTATGTCTCGTGTTCATAATGTGTTTCACATATCTGTACTTCGTAAATATGTGAAAGACCCGAACCACGTTATTGAGTTAGAAGCAGGACGAGATAGTAGAAGACTTAACGTATGAGGAGGTACTATCAAGATCTTGGATAGGAAGGAGCATGTCCCTACGCATGAAAGGTCATACCACAAGTTAAAGTTTTGTGGAGGAATCATGCTATAGAGGAAATGACCTAGGAATTGGAAAGCGGAAATGAAAGCGAGGTATCCTCACCTTTTGAACACACCAGTGTCGTCACGTCGATTTCGAGGACGAAATTTCATAAGGAGGGAGGTTGTAAGACCCGAAATTTTTTAAATAAAAGGAATTTCCTTTATTTATTATTTTGAAATAGTAAGGGTTGATTTGATTAATGTGGATAGTTAAGGGTTAAATCATAAATATTTCAAAATAAGCAGTGGTTATAAAATATTCATTTTTGTCGGGGAATATTCGTTTGGTCGTGGAATATTAAATCTTTGTCGGGGAATATTAAATGCAATGGCCAGTAGCGACCGTGTGTGGGCCCATGTGAAAGCGATTGGATGAAGAAAAGCGACAAATATAAGTTGGTTAAAAATAACGGCGTAGTTATTCACAGTTAAGATTTGTTGGAATACCCGGTTGGTTAAAATCTGATGTCTGGCGTGGTTGCTGATGCTTTGCGGTATTGCAGATTGTTGAATTATTGATCCTTACGTGAAGGCACTACTCAATAATTTTCACGGTGAATTCTTATTCAATATTTTATTTTATTGATTGATAATTCTTTGCGTTGATATTTTATATTATTATTGTTCAATAATTGTCATTGCACATTATCTCCATTATCGGATCAATAATTCATATTATTTGAATAATATTATTAGATAGCATTATTGGCAATGTCTAGAAAGATTACATCGAGGAGAGGTTTGGTCACCTAATTTGCGCCGATGAGGAGAAATCCTTATCTGAAAGCCCCTCTTTCACGAGAGCGGCTGGTTGTCATAATTGTGATTACGTAATATTATTTGTGAATAATTAATTATTGATTCATATGATAAAGAAATATTTATTTTATGTGGATATAAATGATGGATTTATTTATGTGGTTATAAATGAAGAAATTATTGTTGAGGTGTTTTATCGATTATTTTACCAGTTGGAGGTATTAAAAATTAAATCAGGGTTTTGAGATATATTACGGGGTTATAATTTTTAATCAAATAGTTGGATTAATGGTAATTTTTGGGTATGTTATACATACATAAGTTGAGTATATGTCCACAAATTTTGAGCCGATTAAAAATGCACGAATGATTTGTTATGAATTTTAAGAGGTGTCGATTAGGAAATTAGGGTTATAATTGATTTTGGTGGAAAATTCTAGAATTGAGTGGGCCCCACTTGTGGTTGGTGAAGAAATGTGCTGAATTTTATTTCAAATGTGGTGGGTGGCAATAGTAGCGAGTAAAGCCATCGGTAAGGTGTCAAGTCCGCTTGGTGGGCTAACATTTTCCTATAAATAGAGGGCTAAGTTAGAATTGAAAATCACACGAAACAAAGTTTTCTCTCTTTCTCTCTCTATATTATTGGCGTATTTTGTGAGTATTTAGATACTTTGAGAGTTGTTGTTTGATTACAAGTTTCATTCGGCATCACTTAGATCTTTCCTTAGAAATCTTGATTCTTTGAGGTAAGGGATATTATTTTTTTTTTCGTAATGATATTATTTCTTCAATATCATTATCTTTGAAATATTTATCTGAAGTTTTTATCAAATTTGGAACTTTTTTTCATATCGGGTTACTATTCATGAGTTACTATTCACGAGTTACTATTCATTAGTTACTATTCACGAGTTCTTATTCACGAGTACTATTCATGAAGCGTGAAGATGTTTTTTTGTGGAATTTCTATCTTTTGGTGTGTTTGAGTTACTATTCACGTATCGGCACTATTCACGATATCTGGCACTATTCATAGAAAAATAAAATTTCTTCTTTCAGTCAAAATATCTATTCGGATACTAGCTTTGATTGTATCCATGTTTTGATCATTCTTGAATTTTACACCACTTTGTGATTATTTTTGGGGTATTGTTGGACATGGATAAAACAAAGTACGAATCCTTAATCCTTAATCCTTGTCATTTTGTTTCTTTGGATTCGTTCTTTAAAAATATTTTCATCATCCTCGGTCTTAAATGATGATATTATTGAATATCTTTGGCTGTAGTGCAAAGATGAATGATTTTCGAAGAATATCTTTGGCTTTGTAGTGCAAAGATGAGCAGTGTTGAGATGAACATGATTGAGTGATTAATATCTTTGGCCTGTAGTGCAAAGATGAGCAGTGTTTAAATGAACATGATTAATCGATGAATATCTTTGGCACTGTAGTGCAAAGATGAATATTTGATTCGGATGTATATTGATTGTTGTTACGGGGATAAAAGATGAGCGATGAACTTTTAAATTCATACATAGAAGATGGTAGTTTGCATTCTCTACTTAACTCTTCTAATGAATTATTATTTCATTGCGAATATTGATTTAAAATTTGTTGTCTATTGTATTCTATTAAATTTTTTCCTGTTGAAGACTAACGATAATTTGTTGTATATTATCTTAGTCATAATATTCTTTCTTGAGCTAGTTGAGCTCACCCTTTTCCTTTTGTTCCATTCTTCTCGGGAGGCGAGAATATAGCGAAATGCAGTCGGGGGTATGGAATGAAGGTTTTAGAAAGGATTGTTTAGTAGTCCTCACCATTTTTGTAAAATAATGTATTAATAAATGTGATGAGGATTTATTTGAGTATAAATATTGTCTAGAAGATAATATTTGTATTTAAACTCACAGCTTTTCTTGTTGTAATAATAAAGTTGTAGTTGTTTCTGTACCATGTATTGACAACTCAGAATGGGTGATGTATACCTATTTTGGGGGCGTCACAATATATATATATATATATATATATAACTATTATATATATATATATAATATAATAACCGTATAGCACATTTTAAAAAATGTGAACTCCTGTAATGTTTAAACCATTACAAGAATTCTTTATGACTCCATGTTTTTTTATATATATCTAATATTAAAGCATTCCTGCTAACTCATGAAGCTCCTTTCTCCTTTGTTTGTTTCGATTTCCGTGCAGCATTTGTAATTCATGTGCAACTTATGATTTCCGTGACCTGCCTTGTGATTTTCGATTTTTTTTTTTTTTTTTTTTTATGAGGCATGGTTACTTGATTTTATACAATAAAATTATGCCCAAAAAAATTGTTCTAAACACATATCAATATACATATCAAATTAAAACAATTAATAATTAGCATAAAGGTTTGGCTCGATGCCTTTGTTAGGTTTGTAATATTCGTATGCTTGCAATCAAATTGCATAAAAAGTGCGGAAGCGTGTAAAAATCGAGTTTAAAATTTACAAACCATATACGGATCACCCTTTATGCATAATTATTAATTAAAGCGAAAAGATAAAGAATAAAATCATACCCTTGAAGATCGAGCTTCCTCGGTACAAGTTCACCTCCAAATCCTTTCGCGTTCAACTTGAATCCACCGGGTTTGGTTCCTTCCTTTGATCAACGTTAGCCACCCATATGTTTGGCCTCAGGGTGATCCACCAAGGAAGAAGAAGAAAATTCAAGAAGATGGGTATTGGCTAAACCCTAGTTTTTCTATCTACATAGAAAAGGTGTACTCTCCAACAATTGGAATTATGTCGTATGTTTAAAAAGTCAACAACAACCTTACACCCATAATAAGACTCCTCTTATTAATAGATGTGGGCAACCCACCTTAACAATTAAGGAATTGGGTTTTATTTAATTAATTAAATTTTTTTAATTAATTAAGCTCCCTAATCTTATTAGGGATAATTAATTAAACTCCTTTAACTAATTTTCCTTCCTAATCCAATTAGGAATAAATGAGAGTACTTATATTAAATTAATTCCTAAACTCTTTTAGAAATTAAAATAATAATAATTATAATAATATTAATAAGACTCCTCTTATTAATTTATATTTAATATTTCTAAAATATTAAATAATAAATATTAAGCTATTTAATTTATTCTATCACCATAGATTAAATTAAATATACTTAATATATTATTACGATTATGCCATTAACTTCTTAAATAATTATTCTTCCTTTTATGGTGTGACCCTTTAGGTTCTCCATATTAAACCAGGTTGTGAATAAATCAATTAGAACAATTCTAATCTTATTTAAATAAATAAATTAAACAATTAATTTATTTAAATAAATAATATTTATTCTACAATAGGGATAAGCCTCCCTAGCGATCAACGACTTTCCAAATAATATAGATTTCAACATTAATCATAAAAGAACCTTTGAGTAAATAGTTACTTGTACAATTCAATCCTTCCACCATCTGATGTCCCAATTAAATATAAGGCATGGAATTCATCACAAGTCTTATTTTATTTAATTATATGTATTTCGATCCTCAAATGCACAACTCAAATAATGCAAATTAGAAACTCCTTTCTAATTTCATTCGCCTTGGCCAAGGACTCTTTGGGTTGTCATTTATCGAATCACATAGGACATTCTCTTCTTTTATTAGAAGTGGTAGATTCTTTATTGATCATACATTATCTCCATGTACAACTTATTATACCCAAGCATACCCTTTGATATACCCTAAGGGTCTTAAGCAATAAGTCAAAGTATAACTCATCATACACAAGATACTATGATGATCTCAAGTCCAAGGATCACTTGTACTTACTATCACTACAGAATTCTATTGACAGCAAATAAAACTCCATTAGGTATTCCTTAGCGAGCCACGTTCGATGAACTTATTCTCTAATAAGCACCTACATACTTGCTTTAGTGTCTCCACACAAATGATCATGAGATCAATCATCCTCATCCAATGCAAGCAAGCAGCGTATGTACCAATCTATCCGGATTCACTAATCCCCAATTTAGTAATCCAACGATTGGGAACTATTTTAGTTTTAAGCTTTCTAAGAATTTAGATCTCATTAGAATGATCATCATCATTATTCTAAAAGCATTGCTTAAAACTATGGGTTTATCACATTATATAAAAAAAGACATCATGTAGATAATTAAAAGCCTTTAATAAATTAATACTTTTTATTAATAAATGAATAAGATTGTTTACAAAGTATATGCTTTATCATCAAACATGATTGGCTTGTATGCATACTACTTTCAAAAATTTCCTGTATCATTGGGCAATGACAACACAGGTGTTGAACTCAACCTCTTCTTCAATTCTCGAAAACTCTCCTCGCACTTCTCTGTCCAAACAAACTTAACCGCCTTCCTAGTTAAGTTCGTCAATGGAGTCGCGATCTTGGAAAAGTCTTGAATAAAATGCATGTAGTAACCTGTCAATCCTAAGAAACTCCTTACTTCTGACGGTGTCTTCGGTTGATCCCAGTTTATTACAGCTTCAACTTTTGATGGATCCACCAAAATTCTGTCCTTATCAACAACGTGCCCGAGAAACTGTACACGTTCTAACCAAAATTCACATTTTGAGAACTTAGCATACAACTTCCCTTTTCTCAATGTCTCCAACGTCACTCTTAAGTGTTCCACATGTTCCTCTTTGGTTTTGGAATATACCAATATATTATCAATAAACACCACCATAAATTTGTCTAAAAATGGTTAAAACAACCTGTTCATCAAATCCATAAACGCTGCAGGTGCATTGGTTAAACCAAATGACATAACCAGAAACTCATAATGACCATACCAAGTTCTGAACGCTATCTTTGGTACATCCTTCGGCCTCACCTTCAACTGTTGATAACCACTTCTCAAGTTTATCTTCGAGAAATATCTCGCTCCCTTCAACTGATCGAACAGGTCATCGATTCTAGGTAACGGATACTTATTTTTAATCGTGACTTTATTCAATTTTCGATAATCGATGCAGAGCCACATCGACTCGTCTTTCTTCTTGAAAAACAACACCAGTGCTCCCCATGGCGATACACTCGGCTGAATATATTTCTTGTCTAGCAATTCTTGCAATTGCACCATCAACTCCTTTATTTCTACCGGGGCCATTCTGTATGGTGCCTTGGATATCAAGGTCGTTCCTGGTAGTAAGTTAATCACAAACTCGATTTGTCGATCCGGCAAAAGACGTAGCAAATCGTTTGGAAATACATCTGCAAAATTTCTTATGATTGGTATTTCTTCTAACTTCGCATTCTTCTTCTGGGTATCAACTATGTAGGCTAAGTATCCTACACATCCTTGTCTCAACAACTTCTTGGCTTGCATCACCGTCAGACAACTTGCTTGTCGAGGTGACTTGCTACCAAAGAGCACAACCTTTGACGGAGTCATAAGGTTAACACACTTTCTTTGGCAATCAATTACTACTCCATAATTGAATAACCAATCCATTCCCAGTATAACATCAAACTCACCAAGTCTAATTGGTATCAAGTCTACCATCATCTCGTGACCTTTTATGTCCACTCTACAATTCCTATATATGAATTTAACAGGAATCACATCCCTATTCGCAATTTCTATACTTAAGGGAAATTCTAATTCTTCATGAGGAAAATCTAAATTCTGAGCAAATTCATCGGATATAAATGAACAAGTAGCACCCAAATCAAATAGTACATAAGCATTAATACCATTAATCGGAATGATACCTGATACCACATCCTTAGACTATCTGACATCATCCCCTGCGGTCGTATTGAAAGTCCTCGCGATGGGTCGGCTTGATTGTCTTTGGTCGATGATAATCGATGCAACAACACCACCGTTGTTGTTTCCCTTTCTGCCACTTGCACTTCCCGCTGGCTTTTTAGGGCAATCACGAGCCATGTGATCTTTTGAACCGCAGGTAAAGCATGCTCCTTTCTTCGGACTAAAATAGTTCGGTGCAATGTGTCCCTCCTGACGATAGTTGATACACACTCGCTTTCCCTTCAAACATACTGCAGTATGGTTCTTTCCACACATCGCACAAGCTTCAAACTTTTTCTTCTGCTGATTTCCCTGCTGTCCTCCCACAGTCGAATTCTCCCTCCACTTCCTCTTTTGATTGTTACTTCCAATATTACTTCCACCAACCTTATTTTCATTCTCAGTTTTCCTCTTCTTTTGTTCTTGATTGTACTTGGTCAAGGCATCGCTTCCACCTTCTGCGATAATTGCCTTCTCTAATACAGCCGCAAATGTATTCAGCTAAAACATTGAAACCTTGCTATACAACCAGGGTTTCAATCCTTGTTCGAACCTTCTCGCTTTACGGTCATCGGTATTGACTTGATAAGTAGCAAACCTTACCAACTCGTTAAACTTCGCAGCATATTTTGGCACCATCATCGTTCCTTGCTTCAACTCCAGAAATTGCACTTCCAACTGATTCTGAGAACTCGTTGGAAAGTACATTTCAAAGAACATCTCCTTAAATCTATCCCACACTATCACTCCTTATCCCCCACGTACCTTATTTGCTTGCCACCAGTAGCTAGCTTCAGACTTCAGCATGAACGTTGCGAACGCAGTCTTTTGATCTTTGTTAACTCTAGCAACATCGAACACCTTCTCCATTTCCATGATCTAAGTTTGGGCTTCCACTGGATTTATAGACCCTTGAAACTCTGGCGGTCCAACCGCTTTGAATTCCTTAAAGGTCGTGACTTGAGTTTGCGGTTGATTCGCAAGTGCACCCGTCAACAGAGTTACCAACTGTTGAACCAGATTAGTGTTGGTCTCATTGTTATTATTAGTAGACCCCTCATGAGGTGCTTGTTAACATGGTTGTCTTCTTCTAGGAGGCATTTTTTGTTAAAATATATGCTTATTAGTTCCTTACTCAACTTCTTGGGTATTTAAAGTTTAACTTAAACATTCCAAGATTAAAGCTATAACACATAACATTTCAAATAAACTCTAATATTTTATTTATTCATAACGTTTTAAAACATGTTAAAGATAGCATAACCGCTATAAACATCCACTTTCCTGAACTAGACAAGTTTCAGGATTACATACTCATACTATCCCTTTATTTATCTCAAAATAAGGGATTCACAGTTTATTTATTCACATAATTAACCACATATTATTATCATTCTTATTCTATCTAGGCATATTAAGACGTCGTAAGGCTTCTCGACGCTCTTCCTCCATGATACGATATGCCATTCTACGATCCATCACGAACCACGGCGAGTCTTCAAACTGAGGTGGGTAATAATAGACTCGATCCTGGGCCCTATCAATCGCAGAATTAAAAGCGTAGTCCATCTCGTACATCTTAGCCTTCTTCACTCTGACCTTAGCCTCAGTACGGTCTGCACGTTGAGTCGCCTTCATCCAAGCGTCCTCTGCTCTTACACGCTTAGATGATTCCTCTTTGAAGTCATCTTTTAATTTCTCCGTGTTAGTCTTTATCTTCTCATTTACCACCAACAGATCTTCATGCTGACCCTTTGTATGAAATAAGTCCCACTCCGTGTTTCCAAGGTGTGAGTCGAGTTCCTGAACCTCGGCATCCTTCTGCTCCATCAAAGCATGATGCATCTCAACCATCTCTTTCAGCTCCTCAACTTTGTCTTGCAATTCTATATTACAGTCGTACAGAGCATCATACATCTCAGCTGATTTGGAGTTTGGTGGAAACTCCTCAGGATCCTCTTCCTCATCATCCTCCTCTATCTCCTCAGAACTATCCTCCTCGAGATCGGTCACAGGCTCATCCTCCTGGATCAACTGCTCCCACACTACATGAATATCCCGGGGTTCGTCGTCTCTAGGTACCTGAGGTATCACATCCCTAGCTGGACTGGATCCTCCTTCATTAGACATCCTGACAACAAAATATTTTATGTTTTACTTAACATTTTTGATACTCGCGAGCACATAAGTTATTAACACATAGCACATAATGTCTTTTATTATTTAACTTCAATGGATACCTTAATCCATTCCTTAAAACTCGTTAAGAGTTGGACACCTCTATGTTTTCTATTTCCGTAAAGGTTACTTCCTAAGGTTTCCCCACCTAAGGTTCATAACCTAAGGCTTTGATACCAATCTGTGACACCCCCAAATCTAGGTACTACATTCCCATAGAATTTGGTGTTCACTATCCAAAACCATTACATCTAACTACCCATCATAAAGGATAAAGACATAATTTAAATAACTTAAACAATTATCTTTCCCATTAAAGGGTTACATCATCATCTCAAAAATAATCCCAAGCAATCTAACCTTAAAGTTATTTCATAAGTTTGCGGAATACATCATAAAATAAAACAAGTCTTTAACATAATTTATTAAAATAAAAATTCGCATAAGTCTTCAACACTTGGACATCTTGCCTTTTCTTTTGCTAGTAGATGGCTCATCGACTTTCTCTACTTTAGTTGTAGTCGAAATGCAAGAGTGAGCAAACAATTGCTCACAGATATAAGAAGTAGCAATAATAACAACATGAGAATGAACAATGAATGCTGAACAATAATGAACTTGTTTTACGAATCAAAATAGAAAACAAGTTTGAGCTTTAATATCTGAGGGTCTAAAGACCACGAACTATGTCCTCGGTACTTAGGTATTATTCCCCAACTTTAACAGTCATTTAGACTATACGAACCCTTCTTAACGTACTTAGGGGGATCAGCCCTTTGTACCATGTATTGTGCACAAACATCTAAACATTACACGTACAAAATCCCCTATGTTAGGGTTGTTCATCTCATTTTGAATTTAGAATTTCTGCACTAAAGAAAATTTAGCTCAAAACTAACTTATTAGTGTTTCTAGAATTTTAGAACACTATTCAATTATAGATTAATTCAATCAATAATGGTTCGCTTACTACTTGAAGGTTTAATACAATAATAAAGCTTTGAAAAAGGTTATCAAAGTCAAAGATCGGATATCAACAATATATAATTGAATAAACATGATATACATGCAAAGTGCTATATCCGAAAGAGTTAGAACAATCTCATTTGAATCGACGTATTAGAACAATATATGTTTTATATACTAATTAGGAAAGTGAAACTCGCTTGATGCAACGAATTAGGTTACCAGAGCTTGTACAAACATACACAAGATAGACTAGGCTTGCTCAACTTTACAAAGAATTTTAGAAACTTGTACAATAATGATTTAGTAATGGGAACTTGCATTCAATATGAAAAGAATGAAGTTAGAAAGCTTGCTCAATGTAAAGAGTTAAGGTTTAGAAACTTGCCTTGTTTGTAAGCTACAAAAGTGTAAGATAATCTCCATTTACCCTACATATATCATTGAAATCGCAACAACAATTAGTTGAATGAATATTAGCACTATGGGTTTTAACCCATCATTTAGGTCATAATACTAACCTAACATCGAACCATGTTGGTTAACATCCTTAACGCCTTTGAAATCTCATTACGATCCAACATAACTTAATCATTCATCTCTAACTTTTAAAAAATCACTTTTAGTTTCCATTACATAGCTTATTCAAGTAATCACTTAAATTCTTTTACACTTTATATTACAACGCATGATAATCTGTTATTGTAGTTTATATTATGCCTCAACATCATTAACATGCATGCTAAACTAATATAAGTCCATTACACACGTGACTGCAAATAAGCGAAGTCCTGCTTTGGGCTCGAGTAACTGGCAGCAGTGCATTGTCCTTGCCTTCGCTTGACGCAAACCTTTGGTGCTCGCTGCGAGAAAACCTAGTGGTGTAGTTGTGTCGTTTCTTCTGTGGTGTGGTACAGCCATACACACTGCAGATGAAATTGTAGCGGAGCTCTCTGCTACTGCAGGTGAAACCCAATTCAACCAATTCCTACAGAAATCATGAAACCTAGCAACGAAAACCTTGTAATAGCATAAATACACATGTTATCCATCATTCTATATACAAAAACATTACATAAACACAAATTTGAAGAATCAAAACCCCTAATTTCCAAATTTCATCATATTTTACACTATTAGCGAATTCAATCACCACGAACTCGTTTCTCAATCAATTGACACGATTCTAATTACGCCGCTTTCGTTTCTCAACATACAAACATATTCTAACATCAAATTGCATATTATAACAAGTATTGATCATGAAATTTCGTACTTAAACACGCCATATTATAGGAACATATCACTATTATATGAACTCTTTCTACCATAATCCAATTTCATGCTTTTAATCATCAAATAACACTTACATATGATAGATAACAGATTATAAATCATATATACATATATGTGTATTAATCTAACACCACTATCAATAGAAATTTCAAGAAAAAATGAAGTTAAAAATTAGAATTGGTTATACCTTATTCTTTGATTGTTGGCTAGCAAAAGATGATAGAAAGCCTTCCCAAAACCCTCCTTTTCCAACTCTCAAAATCACTGAGTTTTTCCTCTCTTCTTCCAAGCTATCTTTCTCTCTCTCTCTCAACTCCACTCTTTCAACCTTAGGAGAAAAAGAAGACGCAAAAAGAAAATAAACTGATACGGCTTAACTCTCCCATGCTCTCTTTCAGTTAAACACAATGCGCCTTCATCAGTTAAGTTAGACCAAAGGCCACAAGGTCTTGTTTGGCTAACCAAAAATTTCCCCAAACTAGATTATTCTTATATTATTTATATTATATGGTTACTTTTGTCACACTTTAATTTGATTAATTTAAATACCTTTAGTTTAGTTAATTTAAATAACTTATAATTGTAATTAAAATAATTTCTATTATAAATATATTTATGACTAATAAATAATTATATATATAATTTAATTAATAAATTAGACACATCACTTTATTTAATTTATTTATTTCCTTTAATATTAAACAATTAATTTAATTTAATTATTTCCTTAAATATTAAGCAATTGATTTTATTTAATTATTTCCTTCAATTAAATCCTTTAGATAAAATTATCACTACTCAATTTAATTAACACTAATCAATTTAGTTACTAAACTAATTCACCACAATTCATTAATTATTTAATTTCCTCTATAAATAGATTTTTTAAAATATTTATTTAATTCAATAAATATTTAAATTAAATTACAAATTTCTCAATCGTTACAAATTACCTCCCTATTCGCAATTTCTATATTTAAAGGAAAATTCAACTCTTCACTAGGTATTTCTAACTTCTTAGCAAATTCATCAGATATAAACGAGCAAGTAGCACCCGAATCGAATAATACATATGCATTTATATCATTGATTGGGATAATACCTGACACAACATCTTTTGATTACACCGCGTCCTGCATCGTCATATTGAAGGTTCTTGTTGTGGGCTTATTTGTTGATGTTGGTCCAGCAATAGCCAGTTTACCTCCACTAGCATTTCCCTTGCTTCCATTTGCCTCGCCAGATTTCTTCATTGGACACTCTCGAGCAAAATGATCCTTCGACCCACAGGTGTAACAAGCATTCTTCTTGGGTTGAGTGCAATTTGGGGCAATGTGACCCTCCTGGCCACAGTTAAAGCATGCCCGCTTCCCCCTTAAGCCCATACCCGTGTAAAACTTCTTGCATGTAGCACATGCGTCAATCTTATTCCTCTGCTAGTTACCTTGCTGATTTTCAGCTCCCACATTTGCATTCCACTTCCTTTTCAAGTTATTGTTACCATTTCCACCGTTACCACCACCACCATTTTTAGCTTCACCTTCATTTTTCTTCTTCCTCTGCTCTTGGTTGTGTTTTGTTACAGCCTCACCTCCACTCTCAGCGAGAATTGCTTTCTCAAGCATCGCTGCAAACGTCTTTAACTGGAATAGGGAAACTCTACTGTACAACAATGGTTTTAGTCCCTGCTCAAATCTCCTTGCCTTGCGCTCATTAGTATTCACTTGATATAGCGCAAACCTCGCTAACTCGTTGAATTTCGCTGCATATTCCGAAACTGTCATGGTGCCCTGCTTCAGTTCCAGAAACTGTACCTCCATCTGATTCTTCGAACTTTCTGGGAAATAGGTCTCAAAGAATATTTTCTTAAACCTTTCCCAAGACATTACCCCTTGACCTCCTCGGGTTTTATTGGCTTGCCACCAATAACTCGCCTCTGCTTTCAACATGAATGTTGCAAAAGCAGTCTTCTGTTTATTCCCTACCCTAGCAACATTGAAAACTTTCTCTATTTCCATGATTCAAGTCTGTGCCTCAACCGGATTCATGGACCCACGGAACTCTGGTGGCCCAACCGCCTTAAAATCCTTAAAAGTCGCAGCTTGATTCTGTGGCTGATTTTGTAATGCTCCCGTCAGTAGCATTACGAATTGCTGAACTAGATTATCCTCAGCATTGTTGTTATTCTCAGGGTTCCTTTGTCGTGGATGGCGTCTTGGAGGCATTTTTTTGTTAAAATACACCCATTAGATTCTATTCAACCTTTTAAGTATTACTACTTAATTTGCGCACCATAAAAGATTATCACGTAACACATAACACTTTGAATAAAATAATAACTTTTATTCATTCATAATATTTTTGAAAACATAAGAACAATAGCATCACTGCTATTTACATTACTTTCCTGAACTATAACTGTTTCAGGACAACTACATCATCATCACATCCCATTGGTTATATCATACCCGGGATTTACATCTTATTTATCACATCATAAATCACATATCAAGTACATTCCCTACGATGTCCTACTAAAATACTGCGTAGCTTTACGACGCTCCTCCTCCTCCAAAATCCGGATCATTGTTCGGCGATCTAAAATATACGATGGCAGCGTCTCGAACTGAATAGGATAACACATGACCCGATCTTGAGCTCGATTGATCACAGTGTTAAATACATTATTCATCTCTTCCATCTTCATCCTCTTTGTTTGTGTGTCTCTCTCTGCTATTCCGGCTCATTGATAAGCTTCCTCGTACGCGTCTTCGGCTCTTGCCCTCTTCGTAGCTTCTTCTTTCAACTTGTTCTTCAACTCTGTAATCTCTGCTATCATTCGCTCGTTCTCTCCTTCAGTGTGGACCAGCTTCTCTTCAATATTATTCAGATGTTCCTCTCGATCTTGGATCTCGTCGTCCTTCTGTGCCATCGAGGTTTGCTGTTCAGCTACTATCTCTTGCAACTCCTCGACGGTATCATGAAGTTCCACATTGCGGTCTTATACTTCGTCGTACATACGGGCGACAATCGAGTTAAGTGGAATCTCCTCCTCCTCATTCTCCTCATCCGACTGTGGCAGCTCAACAGGGTCCTCCTCATCCGTCTCTATCTCATCATCTTCATCAGGTATTCTCTCCTGCTCAACTACTGTGACCAACAGAGTTATTTCCCGTGGCAGTAGCTGTTCCCAAACCACCTAAATATCTCGAGGCTCCTCCTCTCTAGGCACCTGGGATCCTTCCTCCCTTGCCTGACTGGATCCTCCTATATTAGCCATCCTGTCAACCAAATTTTAAGTTTTAATTACAAACCATTACTACTCGACACTCACGAGAACATAAGTTATAATCACATAAGCATATAAGTATTTTATTACTTCTTCTTTAAAACTCAATAAGAGTTTATCACCACTATCTTTTCAAAGGTTATTTCCTAAGGCTTTTCCCCACCTAAGGTTCATAACCCAAACCTCCGATACCAACCTGTAGCACCCCCAAACCTAGGTACTTCATTCCCACAAGATTTGGTGTTCACTATCTATTCATTCATATCTATCTACCCAAATATAATAAAAATTAAATCATAAATCCTCCCTTTAAATAGGGTTACATCATTAATCAAAAGTCTTCCCAGGTTGTCTAACCTTAAACATCAATCAAGTGCGGAAATAAAATTATTACATCACATCATTAATTAAAAGTCTATCAACATAACAATAAATGAAATTACAAGTCTTCATCACATGTACATTTTTCCCTTTCCTATGCTAGTTGTAGGTTCGTCGACCTTCTCAACTTAAGTTGTAATGAGTGTATATATATGCAAGAGTGAGCAAAACAAATGCTCACTAGATATAGCAATGAATCAAACAAGAATATAATAACTGCCAATGAATAGGCTCATCAAAACTGAATAGTACTCTGTCAATGATAACCAAAGACTGGAATCAAAATATGGAATATATATATGAGGGTCATAAGACCACGAACTATGTCCACAGTTGTAAGTAATCTTTCAACTACAACTTTAACAGTCATAAGACTATAAGGACTCCTCGTACTTAGGGGGATCAACCCTTCGTACAATGTATTGTGCACAAACATTTCAACGCTAAGCTTAAATTATCCCCTAATAATAGGGTTATTCATCTCAGTGTTTAGATTACAAGTCCGCACCAAAGTAAGTTTGGTTTGGATAAGCTTTCAAGGGTAATTTAAAATTCAACGGTCATCAACTAAGGATTAGTTGAATACAATATTGATAACTTCATGTTATGGAATAATCATAACTGAATCGACATTGTAAATTAAGATCATGCTTTAGGAATAAACTAATAGCATAAACGTCAAATAATCATAATGTACCTTGCTTGAACAATATTAAGCCAAAGTTATTTAGAATTGAGTATTAAGCATGCATAACAAATAGTAATTTAAACGATAAAACTTGTTCAACATGAGTATATCAGAATATGTAAACTTGAATGCTAGATAACAAGTTAAAGAAAAGAATAACTTGTTCAATATCACAATAAGATTTAGAAATCATAAACAAACTAGATACAAGAACTTTCTCAATCGTAAGAATAAACTTGCACAATGTAATAAATGAACTAGCTCAACGAAAGTGTAGAGTTAGAAAACTTGCTCAATTTTAAAAGTAGAATTAAAGAGCTTGCTCAATGTAAAAAAGATAAGTTTAGAAACTTACCTCGAGCGTAAGTTATAATATTAAACTCACATTCACCTACACATAGGTTTAGTACCACCATCTATTAGATATACTAACATTCACGTTCCAACATAACACGCATTTTTAGTTAGACTTATTATTTTAGCACAAGTCTTATGCTACTATAGAAATATCAAAAATTCATAAGTGTTAACCTTCACAACACCTGATTACTATTCTTCATGTTTAATAAATCACAGCATGTCATTTTCATAGTTTACTAACTTCTTATAACATTCGAATTACTAACCACATTTCACTATGTTGTTTTAACCTTGTCATTACACATTTGACATGCTAACATAACCTTAAAACATGTTATGTTGCTATCTCAAGTCTGCGAGAATAAGCCCGAACTCTTTGTCTCGGGGCGAGGGGTGTATGAATCTTAATGCATACATGTAGCTCGAACACAAGAAATGTATTTGGCGATTTTAGCCTTGGCACTAGCAAGAATCTATATTTGGTGCATGAAACGAAGAATAAGAATGAGCGATAGCAAACTTTAGCCCAACAAACACGAATTTCACCCACCAAACAGTAATATTAACATGTACAAATGGTATAGAACTATCACAAACATGTTTGCTAACATATTCCTCAACATAGAACAATTTAACAACAATTATACTAGTTTAATTTCCTCAAATTCCATATTTTCATATAAAACTTCATTTTTAAGTTCCTTAGATAAAAATCATCACTGTAATCTCAATTCTTCACCAAATCACTTCGTTCAAACTACATTATATTCGTTTCTTAATGAACTAAAATAAACAAGCCACAATTTATAGTTTATCATACTAATTGACCATCATAATTGGTACTTTTACACGACATATGAGAAAACATATACTGTCATTATTTTTTCCTACTTTTTGAACGAAATTCGCATACAATCACAGTCTAAACACTAGTTCTAGCATCACAACACATATAACTACCATAATTCAGTTACATCACAACAATTTGGAAGGAATAGAATTCACAGACCATATAAATTTGTACAGTAAACTCATATATATATATATATATATATATATATATATAATACTAAGGTTTAGACAAAATACCTTCAAATAATGGTCAAACAATCCTTGCTAAACTCCACTGAAATTGCTGGAAATTGCTTAAGTTCTCTCTCAATTCCCTCAACTCTCTCTGAATTCTCTTAGACTCAGCAACAACTAGAATGCGTATAGTAAACAAAATAGTAGCTAAGACAATTAACAGTACACGTATTCTAAAACTGACAAACCTTTAATACGCACACTTATTAAAATATCAGTTATAAAATAACGTTTCGGTTATAATTATATTATATTTATTATTTAATTTATTTTATATATTTTATTTATATTATTTACAAAATTCAAAATTTTATAATCCAAAAGTCATAAGGCTTTGTTTGGCAAAACCCTTTAAAATTTAAAGACTTAATATTTTAAGCCTTGTTTGGTAAACACTAAATTAAACTCCTTTAATTTATTTTTATAAATAATTTAGTTTATAACTTATAATCACATATTATTTATTTGAATTTCTATATCCAACATTAATCAATTAAATTAATTACACACTATATTTTAATTAAATATACTATTTAAACAAATAACACAAAATTATAATTTTATTTAATAATTTAATATACCATTTAAATTATTAAATCAACACAACAATATAACATCTCACGTTATATTACAACTCTCTAAATTATAAATTAATTTAATTTAGAATATTATCTAATAAATTTAGATTCATAAATATTTACTAACAACCACTACATCAATAAAATATTTATTCAACAATTTCAACAATAACCTCATCAAATAAATATTTATATAATCCAATAAATATTTAAAATTACAATTTGAAATTTCGAATTGTTACAATAGCCACCATCTCGGACCATCACTCCGTTCCCAGACTAGTCCCATCTATATTCTCATTTCCTAAAGAGAACAATGAAAGCAAAGGGTGAGCTCAACTAGCCCAGTAAAGAATATTATGATTAAGTAATATAGAATAAATTATCGTTAGTTTTCAACAGAGTTAAACTGATAGAATACAATAGACAACAATTTAACTGCAGTGGAACAAATAATCCATTAGAAAAGTCAAGTAGAGCATGATATCTACTATCTTCTATGATTTAAAAGTTCATCATCAATATTTTATTGCTATAACACCACTCAATAAATAATCCACATCACTGAATTATCCATGCACTACGGGCCAAGGATATTCATTAGTATCACATCCACGAATTATCCATGCACTATGGGCCAAGGATATTTGTGACGCCCCCAAAATAGGTATACATCACCTACTCTGAGTCGCCAAATACATGGTACAGAATACAAATACAAACTTAATTATAGAACCATCGTGTAATATACGACAATACGTAAACTGAGAGTTTTAATAGGAATATTGTCATCTAACAATATCCACACTCAAGGATTTCTCATTACATTTATTGTAACTCTATTTAACAGAATAGTGAGGACTACTAATACTATCATCTGGACCGTCACTCCATTCCCCGACTAGTCCAGGCTACGTTCTGATTTCCTGAAGAGAACAGTGAAAGAAAGGGTGAGCTCAACTAGCCCAATAAGAAATATTATGACTAAGATAATGCAGAATAAATTATCGTTAGCCTTCAACAGTGTTAAACTGATAAAATATAACAAACATCAAGTTTACCTGCAACGGAACAAGCAATCCATTAAAAGAGTCAAGTAGAGAATAAAATATACTATCTTTTATGATTTTAAAAGGTTTTTCATCACTTTTATCGCTGAGACTTAGCGTAATAAATAATCCACATCATCCCTACACTACGACCAAGGATATTCATTAGTATCACGACCACAAATTATATATGCACTACGGGCCAAGGATATTCGTGTATTCATCAATGGTCATGATCATGCCAATAACTGTCCATCAATGCACTACGGGCCAATGAGGACTTTTACCACATCATTTGTAACATTACGGTCATGATTATACCGAATAATCCCTGGTCATAATCATACCAAGTCCATCTATGCACTACAGGCCACAGATGACTTTCAACATAATATAAACATGAGGATGATGACAATGATATAAGAATTCAATAAAACAAGTTCAAGAATTTATTTATCAAGGAACCAATAACGTCCAAATTGTCAACATGATACTACTTTGTGGGGTAAAACTCAAGAATGCTCAGAAGAATATTTCCATGAAAAGATACTGGATGAAGCGCAAATATCAAGGATATTCCACTAATTTCATGGAGTATAACAGCCAAAACTCTAACCAACTGAGTATAATAAAGAATGGAATAACAAAAGAAATCACCAGGCATGCGATAGACCGCACAGACAGGTTATTCCAACATAATAATAAATAATGGAACCAGGTCATGCGTAAACGCACAGATAGGATATTCAGCGAGAATAATAAATAACGGAACCGGTGTCAGGCAAAATTACGCGCGACGAGGATATTCCAAAGAAGAATAATAAATAATGAGAACCGGTCATGCGTAAATGCACAGACGGGATATTCCAACGAGAATAATAAATAATGGAACCGGTCATGCGTAAATGCGAGACGGGATGTTCCACGAGAATAATAAAGAATGGAATAAATGAAGAATTTCACCATGTATGCGGTACCGCATGAGACATGTTATTCAACATAATGATAAAGAATAGAATAATGGAAGAAATTCACCAAGTATAGGGTAGCAGCGTATACAAGTTATTCCAATGAGAATAATAAAGAATGGAATAACATAAGTTCTCTTCATGAATCTGAAAGAAATAATACCCCTTACCTTAGAAGAAAGCTGGATATAGGAGTAGTGAAGTAGCGGGATACTTTTCTTCTTTCTCTCTATAGTTTTCTCTCTAGAGTTTCAGTTAATTCGTAAGAAATAATGAAGAACGAGCTTCTTTATAGGAGAAAATTTGAATAAGTAACTAATTCATGAACGGTCCAGATTGATTTACTTTTAAGCAGACGGTCCATATTGATTTACTATAAAGATTAATAAAATATTCTAATAAAACAAAATCTTTGTAAAAAAATATAATATATTCTATTTATAAGCTAATAAAACGAATAACTTTATAAAAGTATTACATTTTATATAAAAAGATTTTTTACTATGCAAACACTATGTAAAGCCTTATATGCAAACACTATGCATAATAAAATATAATATATTCTATTTATAGTCTAATAAAACAAATAACTTTATAAAAGTATTACATTTTTATATAATAAGATTTTACTATATGCAAAATACTATGCATAATAGAATATAATATATTCTATTTATACTCTAATAAAAAATAACTTTATAAAAGTATTACATTTTATATAAAAAGCTTTTACATTTTATTACATTAATAATACTAATAAAAATGTAATTTATATATATATATATATATATATAAACTTAGTGACTTCATAAAAAGACACCTCAATATATTTAACAACATTTATCATCATTATTATAATTCACAATATTAATCGACCATGTCGTTTCGAGGAAAGAGGGGCTTTCTAATAAGGATTTCTCCTATTGGCGCGATTGATTAGGTGACGAACCTCTCATTGCGAGAACTTCTAAATATCATTAATATTGCAAATAATAATATTAATAACTCGTCATCTAGTTTATTGATTTAATAATATATAAAATATCGACAATAATTGAATAAAATAACGTGAGATCTATGCACGATAATTACTAAAGCAATAATTGAACAAAAGCGGTGACTTTCACGTAAGCATCAATAATCAATACAAGGTGCTACTATGCGACCACGGCGTATTCTGTACTTTTTAACAGGGTGTTTCAACAGTTAACGGTAAAACTTCCGCCGTTATTTTTATAAAAAGATATTTTTGTCGTTTTCTCAATTCGACAATAATTCATTGTGGGGTCCACCAATGATTGTGCCGTCGTACAAATATTCTCTATTAAAATGAATATTCCCCGACCAATCGAATATTATATAACAACTTGCGTACTTTGCAAAATTTATAAATATTACCCACAACTATAAAATTATATCAAATTCTTTCCATAATATTTAAAAATGATATTTATAGAAAAATTATCTTTATTAAAAAAATCGGGGTCTTACAACCTCTACTTCTTATGAAATTTCACCCTCGAAATTAGGGTACGTACCTGGTATGTCAAAAAGGTAAGGATACCTTGATTTCATTTCAGATTCTAACTCCCAGGTCATTTCCTCAACATCGTGGTTTCTCTACAAAACTTTGACTTGAGGTATAATCTTGGAGTGTAGAATATGTTCCTTCTTATCCAAGATTTGAACAGGAACCTCTTCATACGTTAAATCTTCCTATTATTTCGTCGGTTCTAACTTCAATAATGTGGTTCGGTTCTTCCACATATTTACGTAACATGGATATATGAAAAATGTTATGAACACGAGATATACTTGGCGGTAAAGCGAGTCTATATGCCACAGTTCCTACTCGATCGAGGATTAAAAATGGGCCAATGAATCGAGGATTGAGCTTTCCTCTCTTTCCAAATCTCGTAACTCCTTTCCATGGAGCAACACGTAACAACACATGATCTCCAATATTGAATTTCACGTTCTTTCGATGAAGATCAGCATAACTCTTTTATCGATCTTGTGAGGTTTTTATACGTTACTGGATCGTTTGTATCTTTTTCGTAGTCATACGTACTAACTCCGGTCCCAACAACGTTGCTTCACCCACCTCATCCTAGCATACTCGAGAATAACACTTTCTTCCATACTGGCGCTTGAATGGAGCCATGTGCGATACTTGCTTGATAAGCTGTTGTTGTAGGAAAACTCCACCTGATGGCAAGAACTTGTCAACTTTCCTTAAAGTCGAGGACAC
Organism: Panax quinquefolius; assembly: GCA_020205615.1. Classification (NCBI taxonomy): domain Eukaryota; kingdom Viridiplantae; phylum Streptophyta; class Magnoliopsida; order Apiales; family Araliaceae; genus Panax; species Panax quinquefolius. Next base: position 106,472,473 of record CM035155.1, on the reverse strand, counting down.
GAGTCTTAATAAATCTTCATGAGTTAGAATAATCCTCTACGATTGTCCGTCCAAATGCGAGGATGATATGCGAACTAAATCATAAATCCGTGCCCATAGCTTTTTGCAAAACTAACCCAAAATCGTGAAGTGAATCTTGGGTCTTGATCGAAACTATGGATCTTGGCATACCATGCAATCTTACAAACTCGTTTATGTACATACTGAGCAAGGCGTTCAAGTGTATAAGTTTCTCGTATAGGTAAAAAATGGCGAGACTTGGTCAATATATCAACAATGACCCAAATCGCATCTATGCCTTGAGAAACCTTGGGAAGACCGATAACAAAATCCATGGTAATGTGCTCCCACTTCCATTACGGAATTTCAAGTGGTTGCAATGGACCTTTTGGTACTTGATGCTCACTTGACTTCGTTGACAAGTTAGACACCTTGAGATAAGCAAAGCGCTATCTCTCTCTTCGTATTGCTCCACCAAAATGTATGACAAAGATCACGATACATTTTGGTACTCCCGAGATGGATTACCAAGCGGTGTGTTATGCGCCTCCATCATGATTTTATACTTTAAATCGAAGGTCGTTAGGAACACAAAGTCTGGAGTTGACTCGAAGTATTCCTTCTTCATCGATTCTCGCTTCTGGCATAGCACCTTCTTGTACTTTCTTCTTCATACGCATCAGCTCCAGATCTGTAGCTTAAGCAGCTTTAACTTTATCGATTAAAGTTGGTTCTACTCATATATTCGCCATCATCACGTGGGTCCCTGGAGTCTTTATCTCTATCTCCATCCTTTGCAAGTCATACAAAATGGGCCTTTGCGTTGACAATATCGCTTTTCGTGCAAGATATGATCTTCTACTCAATGCGTCAGCTACCACATTTGCTTTTCCAGGATGGTATTGGATGCTATGATCATAATCTTTCAATAGTTCTAGCCAACATCGCTGTCGCATATTGAGTTCATTTTGAGTGAAGAAATATTTGAAGCTTTTATGATCCGTAAAGATCTCCACTTTCTCCCCATACAAGTAATGCCTCCAAATCTTTAATGCAAAAATGACTACTATCAACTCTAGATCATGAGTAGGATAATTCCTCTCATATTCTTTGAGTTGTCGAGAGGCATAGGCTATGACTTTCCCATGTTGCATGAAAAAACATCCTAACCCTTTGCCTGAAGCATCACTGTAGATGACTAATCCCTCCGAGCTAGATGGTATTGTCAGAATAGGTGCCGAAATGAGTCTCCTCTTGAGTTCTTGAAAACTCTTCTCGCATTCCTCACTCCAACCAAATTTTGTATCCTTCCTAGTCAACTGAGTTAATGGAGTAGCGATTTGAGAAAACCCTTCTACGAATCTCCGATAATAACCAGCTAAGCCGAGAAAGCTACGTACTTTGGTCACTGATTTAGGTTATTCCCAGCTTTGAATAGCTTCAATCTTTGTCGGGTCAACAGATATTCCATGACTTGATACCACGTGCCCAAGCAATGCTACTTCCTCAAGCCAGAACTTGCATTTTTTAAACTTGGCATAAAGCTTGTTTTCACGAAGCTTTTGGCGTATCAGCCTCAAGTGTTGCTCATGATCTTCACGGCTTTTGGAATATATGAGGATGTCATCAATAAAGACGACCACAAAGTGATCTAAATATTCCTTGAATACTCGGTTCACCATATCCATGAAGGCAGCATGAGCATTAGTCAATCCAAAAGACATGACTAGGAATATATAATGCCCGTACCGAGTTCTAAAAGCCTTCTTTGGAATGTCATCGATTCTAATTTTTAATTGGTGATATCCGGAACGAAGATCAATCTTTGAAAAGAATTTGGGCGCTTATGGCTGGTCAAACAGGTCATCAATACGTGGCAATGGGTACCTATTTTGATGGTGACATGATTCAACTCCGATAATCAATACAAAGTCGCATACTCCCATCTTTCTTCTTCACGAATAGAGCAGAGCACCCCGAGGAGAAGTACTAGGGCGAATGAAACCGATGTCTAACAATTCCTGCGGTTGGGTCTTTAACTCACGAAGTTCAATATGAGCCATTCGATATATGGGCTTTAGAAATAGGTTTTGTCTTTGGGTTCAAGGTCGATATAAAATTCAATTTCACGCTCTGGGGGTAGGCCAGGAAGTTCTTCAGGGAATACATCAGGAAATTTATTAACAATAGAAATATCATTCAAAACTGACGTATTTTTATTTAGATCTATGACATGAGCTAAGAAAGCTTGACATCCGTTTTTTAATAAATGAATAACTTTATGGCTTGAGATGACAGTGATTGATTTTAATGGTTTGGTTGCTTGAATTCGCATAATAGGTTGGTTAGGAATATAAAAGCTAACAACCTTACGAAAATAATCAATTTTTGCATGATGAGTAGTTAACCAATCAATCCCTAGAATTACATCAAATGCAAGTATTTTCAATGAAATAAGATTGACAGGTAATGTGAGGGTACCAATTTGAACCAAACAAGACTTATAAACAGTGGATGTAATGAAGGTTTCTCCCAATGGAGTTTCAATAGATAAGTCAAAGTATAATTTCTCCAGAGTAAAATTTAAACGTTGAGTACAAGTAGGAGAAATAAAAGAATGGGTAGAATTGGTATCAAGTAAGGTATATACTTCGCTAGAGTTTATGATAAGCTTACCCGTGATGACCTCGTTTGGGTTCCTTGCTTTCTGGGAGGTCAGGACAAACGCTCTCCCTTGAACTATCGATTTTGTCTTGTCTGGGACGGCCTTTGATGCCTCCATCCTAGCTGGACTTGTCTTCAGTGCATGACAAAATTGGGTCAGGTGGCCTTCTCTTCCAGAATTGTAATATGCTTTGGATGGCATCGCGCAGTTTGGACTGATGTGTCCCTCCCCTCCACATTTGAAGTATATGATAGGTGGTCGTTCTTCTTCCTTAACTACGGGTGCTGATGCTGACATCTTTCCATCATTGTTGAATCTCCTCTTCTTGAAATATCCACTCTTATTATTTTGACCATGATTACCACCAAAGTGGTTACCATTTCTGGCATGTTGATTCCCTCCATGCTTGTTGTCACCGCTTCGATGATTGCTATCACTGGTTTTATAATTTTGCCGGCTGCTCTCTTTTGGTTGGGTTGACTCATTATCGCGCTCCAATAACTGAGCCCTATTAACAACATCTAAATACAAGAAAAGTTTATGAGAAATGAGGTATTAACGTATCTCGGGTTTCAAACCTCTTAGAAACATCTATGTCATTCTCTCATCATTATCAACTAAATGGGACGCAAACCAGGATAGCTCGGCAAACTTGGCTTCGTACTGCGACACGGTCATGTTGTTTTGTTCCAGTTTAATGAACTCTACCTCTTTCATGTGACGAATACTTTTGGGAAAGTACTTGTCGTTGAACAGTTCTTGGAACTTCTCTCAAGACATCTTCAGTGCGGCAGGTTGAGTACGCTTTACAGATTCCCACCAGTAATCTGCCTCTGCCCGCAACATGAAGGTGGCAAAGGGAACCTTTTGCTCCTCTAACCATCCCAAGACATCAAACATCTTGCAGATCTGCTTTATCCACGTCTCCGCCTTAAGTGATTTTGGCTCTCCAAAAACTCTGGTGGTCCCAGTTCCTTGAACTACTTAGCGGTAACCGTCCGAGAGTTGCCAGTGTTTCAACATGCATTTTGGAAAGGAGCCGCTCTTGCCTGATGTTGCATGAATTGCATAAAGCCTCTGAATATTCCATCATTCATCATTTGGTTAGTGTTATTGTTTGGATGAGGATTGTCGCCTTCCTAATGCACATTGTCCTGATTATTGATTTATGGAGACTCAACGGTCTCCTGTGCTCCATTGTTATTCTCAACATTCTCGGATGCCATTTTCAAATACTGCCACAAAACAAGGGTTAATTAACATATCACATATTATCCCTATACTCTGACCGGCCAATTAAATACCAAATAAACAAAGGTAGGTCATACTAGCGAAGGAATTCCCCGTCTCCCCCATCCTAGTTCTTGTCTCACATCTTAGCCAGGGATCATATCCCTAAGCTTTGATACCAACTGTGATGCCCCCAAAATAGGTATACATCACCTACTCTGAGTCGCCAAATACATGGTACAGAATACAAATATAAACTTAATTATACAACCATCGTGTAATATAAGACAATACATAAACTAAGTGTTTTAATAGGAATATTGTCATCGAGACAATATCCACACTCAAAGGATTCCTCATTACATTTATTGTCACTCTTTTTAACAAAATAGTGAGGACTACTAATACTATCATCTAGACCGTCACTCTGTTCCCCGACTAGTCCCGGCTACGTTTTCATTTTCTGAAGAGAACAGTGAAAGAAAGGGTGAGCTCAACTAGCCCAGTAAGAAATATTATGACTAAGATAATGCAGAATAAATTATCGTTAGCCTTCAACAGTGTTAAACTGATAAAATATAACAAACATCAAGTTTAACTGCAGTGGAACAAGTAATCCATTAAAAGAGTCAAGTAGAGAATAAAATCTACTATCTTTTATGATTTTAAAAGGTTTTTCATCACTTTTATCATTGAGACTCAACGTAATAAATAATCCACATCATCCCTGCACTACGACCAAGGATATTCATTAGTATCACGACCACAAATTATCTATGCACTACGGGCCAAGGATATTCGTGTATTCATCAATGGTCATGATCATGCGAACAACTGTCCATCAATGCACTATGGGCCAATGAGGACTTTTACCACATCATTTGTAATATTACGGTCATGATTATACCGAATAATCCCTGGTCATAATCATACCAAGTCCATCTATGCACTACAGGCCACAGATGACTTTCAACATAATATAAACATGAGGATGATGACAATGATATAAGAATTCAATAAAACAAGTTCAAGAAATAATTTATCCAGGAACCAATAACGTCCAAATTGTCAACATGATATTGCTTTGTGGGGTAAAACTCAAGAATGCTCAGAAGAATATTTCCATGAAAAGATACTGGATGAAGCGCAAATATCAATGATATTCCACTAATTTCATGGAGTATAAAATCCAAAACTCTAACCAACTAAGTATAATAAAGAATGGAATAACAAAAGAAATCATCAGGCATGCGATAGACCGCACAGATAGGTTATTCCAACAGAATAATAAATAACGGAATCAGTCGGTGCGTGCGTAAACGCATACGAGATAGGATATTCCAATAAAATAATAAATAACGGAACGAAAGTCAAAGTAAATTGCATGACCAAGCGGGATATTCCAACGTAATAATAAATAACGGAACTAGGTCATGCGTAAACGCACGCATGTGATCGGGATATTCCAATGAGAATAATAAATAATGGAATTGGTCATGCGTAAACGCATGAGCATGGATGTTCCAACAGAATAATAAAGAATGGAATAACTGAAGAATTTAACCATGTATGCGGTACTTCACATAGATAGGTTATTCCAACATAATGATAAAGAATGGAATACCAGAAGAAATTCACCAAGTATAGGGTAGCTTGGCGTATCTGAGTTATTCCAATGAGAATAATAAAGAATGGAATAATGAAGTTCTCTTCATGAATCTGAAAGAAATAATACCCTTACCTTAAAAAGCTGGATATAGGAGTAGTGAAGTAGCAGGATACTTTTCTTCTTTCTCTCTATAGTTTCTCTCTCTACAGAGTTTCAAATTGAATTAAATGAAAAATAATGAAGGAATGAGCTTATATTTATAGGAGAATTGAGTGAATAGTAACTAATTCATGAACGATCCAGATTAATTTACTTTTAAACGGGCGGTCCATATTGATTTACTATGCAGTATTAATAAAATATTCTAATAAACAAAATCTTTTAAATAAAGCATAATATATTTTATTTATAATCTAATAAAACGAATAACTTTATAAAAGTATTACATTTTATATAAAAAGATTTTACTATGCAAACACTATACATAATAAAATATAATATATTCTATTTATAGTCTAATAAAATAAATAACTTTATAAAAGTATTACATTTTATATAAAAAGATTTTACTATGCAAAATACTATGCATAATAGAATATAATATATTCTATTTATACTCTAATAAAACAAATAACTTTATAAAAGTATTACATTTTATATAAAAGCTTTTCTATTTTATTACATTAATAATACTAATAAAATATAATTATATATATATATATATATATATATATATAAACTTAGTGACTTCATAAAAAGACACCTCAATATATTTAACAACATTTATCATCATTAATATAATTCACAATATTAATCGACCGAAGTCGTTCCGAGAAAGAGGGGCTTTCGATAATAAGGATTTCTCCCTATTGGCACGCAATTAGGTGACCAAACCTCTCCTTGGTAGAACTTCTAGACATCGTTAATATTGCAAATAATAATATTAATAACTTTGTCATCTCAATTATTGATTTAATAATATATAAAATATTGACAATAATTGAATCAAATAACGTGAGATACTATGCAACAATTACTGAAGCAATAATTGAACAAAACTGAGTAGCTTTACACATAAGCATCAATAATCAATACCGTGTGCTACTATGCAACCACGCGTATTCATGTGCTTTTAACACCGGGTGTTTCAACAGTTAACGGTAAAACTTCCGCCGTTATTTTTATAAAAAAGATATTTTTGCCGTTTTCTCAATTCGACAATAATTCCATTGTGGGGTCCACCAATGATTGTGCCGTCGTACGAATATTTCCGGTTAAAATGAATATTCCCCGACCAATCGAATATTATATAACAACTTGCGTACTTTGCAAAATTTATAAATATTACCCACAACTATAATATTATATCAAATTCATTCCATAATATTTAAAAATGATATTTATAGAAAAATCTTCTTTATTAAAATAAAAAATTGGGGTCTTACAATATTCGTTAGTATCACCAATGGTCATGATCATGCCAACAACTGTCCATCAATACACTATGGGCTAATGAGGACTTTTACCATATTATTTGTAACATTATAGGTCATGATTATACCGATACATAATTCCTGGTCATAACCATACCAATCAATAGTCCATCTAATCACTACGGGCCAAAGATAAATTTCATCACAATATAAGCATGAGGAAGATGACAATGATATAAGTATCAATCAAACAAAATTAAGGATAAATAATAAGACTTTTAATTTATCCAGAGTTTACAAATGTCCAAATTGTCAATATGACAACTACTTTGTGGAGTAAAATTCTAGAATAATATTCATGTATCAAAAATAATTTGGACAGAAAAGAAATCAATTTTTGTCGTGAATAGTACCCCGGGCGAATAGTACCCGAGTGAATAGTACCCCGTGAATAGTACTTCCTAAATAGTACCTTGTGAATAGTAACCCAAAATGAAAAGATCAAAATTTAACAAGAATGTTCAATAAAATAATTAAACAAACATCTTCCACTCATCAATTATTATTCTTATCTTTAATTTACACGATCTTTATTCATCATTAATATTATAACTCAATATATTAACAACCAGATCATTCCCAGGAAAGAGGAGGCTTTCCGATAAGGATTTTTCCTTATTGACGCGCAATTAGGTGACCAAACCCCTTTCCTCGACAGAACTTTCATGACATTGTCAATACTACAAATAATAATATGAATAAATTTGTCATCTCAATTATTGATTTAATAATATAAAATATTATGACAATAATTGAATCGATAATGTGAGATACTATGCAGTAATTACTGTGGCAATAATTGAATAAAACTAAGTGACTTCTCACATAAGCATTAATAATTAAGGATACTGTACAATACCGTGTGCTACTATGCAACCACGTGTATTATTATACTTTTATCACCGGGTATTTCAACAATTAATGGTAAAACTTTTGCCTTTATTTTTACAAAAAATTATTTCTGTCGTTTTCTCACTCCGACAGTAATTTTGTTATGAGGTCCACCAATGATTGTGCCTTTATACGAATATTTCCCGACCAAACGAATATTTTATGACAACTTTCTTACTTTGCAAATTTGTCAATATTACCCACAATTAAAACATTATATCAAATCCACACCTTATTATTCAAAATAACATTTAGAGAAAAAATAATCTTTATTCATAAAACTTTGGGTCTTACAACCTCCCCTTCTTATGAAATTTCATCCTTAAAATCGATGTACATACCTGGTATGTCAAAGAGGTGAGGATACCTTGATTTCATTTCAGATTCTAACTCCTAGGTCTTTTCCTCCACATCGTGGTTTCTCCGTAAAACTTTGACTTGAGGTATAACCTTGGAGCGTAGAATATATTCCTTCTTATCCAAGATTTTAACAGGTGCCTCTTCATACGTTCCTCTATCTCTTCTGGTTCTAATTCAATAATATGATTCAGGTCTTCCACATATTTACGTAACATTGATATGTGAAAAACGTTATGAACACAAGACATACTTGGCGGTAAGGTGAGTCTATAGGCCACAATTCCTACTCGATCGAGGATTTCAAATGGGCCAATGAATCAAGGATTGAGCTTTTCTCTCTTTCCAAATCTTGTAACTCCTTTCCATGGAGCAACACGTAATAACACATGATCACCAACATTGAATTCCACGTCCCTTCAATGAAGATCTGCATAACTCTTTTGTCGATCTTGAAAGATTTTTATATGTTTTCGGATTATTTGAATCTTTTCCATTGCTATGCGTACCAATTCCGGTCCCAACAATGTTACTTCACCCACCTCATCCCAGCATACTGGAGAACAACACTTTCATCCATACAACGCCTTGAATGGAGCCATGCCTATACTTGCTTGATAACTGTTGTTGTAGGAGAATTCCACTAATGGCAAAAACTTGTCCCAACTTCCTTTGAAGTCAAGGACACAGAGTCTTAATAGATCTTCAAGAGTTTGAATAGTCCTCTCTGACTACACGTCCGTCTAAGGATGATATGCCGAACTAAATCGTAAATCCGTGCCCATAGCTTTCTGCAAACTGGCCCAAATTTATGAAGTAAATCTTGGGTCTCGATCAGAAACTATGGATATTGGCATACCATGCAGTCTTACAATCACATTTATGTATATACGAGTAAGACGTTCAAGTGAATAAGTTTCTCGTATATGTAAGAAATGAGCATACTTGGTTAATCTATCGATAATGACCCAAATTATATCTATGCCTTGAGAAACCTTGGGAACACCAGTAACGAAATCTATGGTAATGCGTTCCCATTTCCATTCTAGAATTTCAAGTGGTTGCAACGGACCTTTTGGCACTTGATGCTCCACCTTGACACGTTGACAAGTTAGACACCTTAAGATAAACTCCGCAATCTCTCTTTTCATATTGCCCCACCAAAATGTATGTCGAAGATCACGATACATTTTGGTACTCCCAGGATGGATTGCAAATGGTGTGTTGTGCACCTCCATCATGATTTTATACTTCAAATCAGAGTCGTTAAGAACACAAAGTTTGGAGTTGACTCGAAGAATTCCTTCTTCATCGATTGTTGCTTCTAGAATAGCACCTTCTTGCACTTTCTTCCTCATATGCATAGGTGACTTGCTTAATTTTGTTCTCCGCTAATGAATCAATTTTCTTTGCCACAGATGCCATTTGAGCTGATAACGCTGTGATGGCATCCACCTCTAATAACCCAACAACTTTTGGTTGAGGTATCCTGGCCGTTAGGTTCTGGAAATCATTCGCTACTATGGTTTCAATAAGCTCATAAGCTTCTTCATAGCTTTTGGCCCACAAAGCTCCTCCTGCAGCGGCATCAATGATTGGCCTAGAATGCCCACCCAACCCATTGTAGAAGGTATTAGTTGTAAGACCCCGAATTTTTTTTAAAATAAAAAGGAATTTCCTTTATTTATTATTTTGATATAGTAAGGGTTGATTTGATTAATGTGGATAGTTAAGGGTTAAATACGTAAATATTTCAAAATAAGCAAGTGGTTATAAAATATTCATTTTGTGGGGAATATTCGTTTTGGTCGTGGAATATTAAATGTCTTGTCGAGAATATTCGTTTGGTCGTGGAATATTATTCGCTTGTCGGGGGAATATTAAATGAATGAGTAGCGTATGACCATGTGTGGGCCCCATAACGGAAAGCGATTGGATGAGGAAAACGACAAAGTTTGGGTGGTTATAAATAACTGGCGTAGTTATTACTGAATTTAAGACCATTGGAATACCCGGTGGTTAAAATAATGATGTCTGGCGTGGTTGCGGTAGCACCACGGTATTATGCGATTATTGTTGAATTATTGATCCTTACGTAGAAGGCACTACTCAATAATTTTCACGGTGTTCTTTATTCAATATTTTATTTTATTGATTCAATAATTCTTTGCGTTGATATTTTATATTATTGTTGTTCAATAATTGTCACTGCACTGTATTTCTCATTATCAGATCAATAATTCATATTATTTGAATAATATTATTAGATAACATTATTGGCAATGTCTAGAAAGTTCTGTCTAAGGAGAGGTTTGGTCACCTAATTGCGCGCCAAGATGAGAGAGATCCTTATTGAAAGCCCCCCTCTTCTCGGGAGCGACTGGTTGTATAAATGTGATTACGTAATATTATTTGTGAATAATTAATTATTGATTCATATGATAAGGAAATATTTATTTTATATGAATATAAATGATGGATTTATTTATGTGGTTATTAATGAAGGAATTAATGTTGAGGTGTTTTATCAAGATTTTATCGGATTGGAGGTGTTAAAATCAAATCGGGGTTTTGAGATATATATCAGGGGTTATAATTTTTAATCGGACCGTTGGATCGTTGTAATTTTTGGATATGTTATACATACATAAGTTGAGTATATGTCCACAAATTTTGAACCGTTAAAATGAGCGAATGATTTGTTATGAATTTTAAGAGGTGTCCGATTAAATTAGGGTTATAATTGATTTTGGTGGAAAATTCTAGAATTGAGTGGGCCCCACTTGTGGTTGGTGAAAAATGTGCTGAATTTTATTTCAAATGTGGTGGGTGGCAATAGTAGTAGAGGTAAAGCCATCGGTGCTTGGTCAAGTCGCTTGGTAGGGCTAACATTTTCCTATAAATAGAGGGCTAAGTTAGAATTGAAAATCACACCAGAAACAAAGTTTTTCTCTTTCTCTCTCTATATTATTGAGCGTATTTTGTGAGTATTTAGATACTTTGAGAGTTCTTTATTCATTACAAGTTTCATTCAAACATCACTTGAGCCTTTCCTTCCAAAAATCTTGATTCTTTGAGGTAAGGGATGTTATTTTCTTCTCAAATGATATTAATTCTTCAATATCATTATGCTGAAATATTGGTTGGTACTTTTTATCAAATTTGGAACTTTTTCATGTCGGGGTTACTATTCATGAGTTACTATTCACGAGTTACTATTCATGAGTTACTATTCACGAGTTACTATTCACGAGTACTATTCATGAAGCGTGAAGATGTTTTTTGTGGAATTTCTATCTTTGGGTGTCAGAGTTACTATTCACGTATCAAGAGACTATTCACGATATCTGGCACTATTCACGAATCGGCACTATTCAATAGAAAAATGAAAATTTTTCTTTTCGTCTAAAATATCTATGCGGATACTAGCTTTGATTGTATCCATGTTTTGATCATTCTTGAATTTTACTTCACTATGATTATTTATGAAGTATTTTGAACTCGGATTGTTTAAAGTACGAATCCATAATATTTGTCATTTTGTTTCACTAGATTCGTTTCTTTAAAATATTTTTCATCATCATCGGTCTTAAATGATGATATTATTGAATATCTTTGGCTGTGTAGTGCAAAGATGAATGATTCTGAAGAATATCTTTGGCTCAGTAGTGCAAAGATGAGCGGTGTTTAAATGAACATGACCGTGATGAATATCTTTGGCACGTAGTGCAAAGATGAGCGGTGTTTAAATGAACATGACCGATCGATGAATATCTTTGGCCTTTAGTGCAAAGATGAGCAGTGTTGAGATGAACATGATCGATTGATGAATATCTTTGGCACGTAGTGCAAAGATGAATATTTGATTTGAGATGAATATTGATTGATGTTCTGAGGATAAAATATTGATGATGGACTGTTAAATTCATATATTATAGTAGATTTCATTCTCTACGTAACTCTTCTATGAATTATTATTTCCATTGCGAATATTGATCTCGAAACTTGTTGTTCTATTGTATTCTATCGATTTTTCCTGTTGGAGACTAACGATAATTTGTTGTATATTATCTTAGTCATAACATTCTTCTTTGGGCTAGTTGAGCTCACCCTTTTCTTTGTTGTTCCATTTTTCTTCTCAGGAGGCGAGAATGTAGCGAGTACTAGTCGGGGTATGGAATGAAGGTTCTAGAGAGAGTTGTTTAGTAGTCCTCACCATTATTGTAAAATAATGTATCAATAAATGTGATGAGGATTTATTTGAGTATAAATATTGTCTAGAAGATAATATTTGTATTTAAACTCACAGTTTTATTGTTGTGATAATAAAGTTGTAGTTGTTTCTGTACCATGTATTTGGCGACTCAGAATGGGTTGGATGGAATGGACCTATTTTGGGGTCGTCACATTAATGACCATCCAGTCAAGCATCCCATGGTGAGGGCATTTCCTTAGCATCTCTTTGTAATGTTCCCAAGCCTCGTATAGTGACTATCCTTGTTGTTGCTCAAACTGAGATATAGCAGTCCTCATTTTTGTTGTTTTATCCATAGGAAGGAATTTGGCTAAAAATTTATGGTCTAAGTCCTCCCATGTGGTTATTGACCCAGATGGCAATGAATGGAGCCAACTTCTTGCCTTATCCCTCAAAGAGAATGGAAATAGTCTGAGCTGCACTGCATCTTCTGACACACATCTTTCCTTGAATGTGTCACATATCTTAATGAAACTCAGTAAGTGCTCGTTAGGATTATCAGTAGCAGCACCCCCAAACTGAACCAAATTTTGTACCATCTGTATTGTGCCCGGCTTAATTTTGAAGGTGTTTGCGGCTATTGCTGGCCTTACAATGCAAGACTGTAGCTTATTTATTTTTTGCATAGAATAGTCCCTTAAAGCTCTGTGCTATTCTCCATTCTCTTCTGCCATATTTATTGATGTTTCAGTATTCTCTTGTGTGCTAAAATTGCGTGCATTCAGTCTCCAAACTTTCCCGTTAATATTATCCTGCCTTGGTACCAACTCTGAGTTTAAAGATCGAGTATGCATATACTTTTCACAAGTACCTGAAACGCAAATAAACGAAAAATAGAAATGAGATAAGATAAAAATTGTTCAAGTCAAACAAATCTAGCTTAAGTTGATGACAACAGTAATAAAAATAAAAACATATCCCCGGCCAAAAACTTAATTGCTTATTTCGGGTTTAACAAAATAATCACACTCGTGCAAGTATACACGGTCAACAAGTAGTATAGAGTAAGTTAAGTATCGTTCCCTCGTAGAAAGGTAAATATTTCTAATCTATCATGCAACGACTTTATAACTATTTTTAGCTTCTTAAACGATCGAATGACAGTTGAATTAAAGCTAAAATAATTATCAACACAAACTACTGATTAAAAAAACAAAGAGATTCAAATTGGAAAGATATGGGACCCTAACTTCACTTATTGCTTCATTCAGATTATACACCTCTTGTTTAACTTGACTAATTATTATGGACTACTAGTCGAGAACACGAAAGTGAAACATGACTATTTTTCAATACACCATGTCCATATAACACAAAATCCACAAAAGAGATAGAATTCATATGAACATCAATATTACCTAACCCACTATATGTCTATATGAATTACAACCAATATCAATTTAAGCACAAGCTCTCTCGTCGACTACACATGGCAAGCCGGTATATGTCTATCTGGATTGCTAATCACAAAATCTATCACAGGTAAATTTAATGAACACGTGCTAACATGGCCAAATCTGAACTTATATTTCCTTTTTTAATTCCATACAAATTATTAGGGTAGATGTTGATCAAGCATCCAAAAATTAAGCACAACCAAGTTAGGCAATCCAACTATAATCATTCAAGCATCACAATAAGGCATATAGATCTGAACTACACAACAAGCTATATTAGAATCCCATAATGGTGGTTAGTTCATCTCTGAATCAACAACCATTATAGGATTTAAGCCAAGCATGAAAAGAAACAATGAGAACAAAGAGGGTAATGAGAATAGAGATTGCGGATCTGATTAAACTCTGTTCCACAATGTGCTTCTAACTATGTTCAAATCCATAATCAAAACCAAAGTAAAACTCAATATTCACAAGCTACTAGAACTAGAAAGAGAAGCAAAATAGTAGTAGAGTGCTATTGAATCTCTCTAGCTCTATGGAACCCTAAAATAGAAAAATAAAACTGCTCTAATCCCTCTATCGTAACCAATAAATACACCCTTATATGGAAAATACGCTACAACAGTCATTATGTGAAAAGTTAAATTTTTTCTAAGTCGATTTGCGCAAATTGCCATGAACATATATAAGGATTGGGGCGTGAGGCGTGAAAGTCGCCTTTGAGATTTTCTTGGCGGTCTTGCTGAAGTTTAACCCTTCATTGGTTGGCGCTGACCGTGCGATCCTCCTCTCATCGCTAACTTGTTCTTTGGTGTTTTCTTTGGCTTGAATGCTACTAATTCCTTCTTCTTTCTTCACTTGCCTTCCCCATCCTTTACTTGCCTTCATCATTCCTCACTTGACCTCAAGATGCCCTCTTCACATGTATTAGATCAGCTACATTCTTCATTTTTAGCACATGCTCACCATGCCATGCCATTGCCATGCCATCACCATGCCTATGGGGTTTCCTTGATGCAACCTACAAAATAAACATAAAAGGAAATCAAACAATACTAAAAATACTTAAGTTTAAGCATAATTATAGCATATTGATAGCCAATAAGTAGGTATAAAACCTACTTATCACACATCCTAACCCTCTGCCTGAAGCAACGATGTAGATAACAAATCCCTCCGCACCATATGGTATTGTCAGAACAGGTGCTGAAATGAGTCTCCTCTTGAGTTCTTAAAAACTCTTCTCATATTCCTCGCTCCAACCGAATTTTGTACCTTTTCGAGTCATCTGAGTTAATAGAGTGGCGATTCAAGAAAACCCTTCCACGAATCTTCGATAATAATCAGTTAAGCCCAGAAAGCTATGTACTTCGGTTACTAACTTAGGTTGTTCCCAGCTTTGAATTGCTTCAATTTTCGCCGAGTCAACAGATATTCCATGATTGATATCACGTGCCCAAGAAATGCTACTTCCTTAAACCAGAACTCGCATTTATTTAAATTGGCATATAACTTATTTTCACGAATCTTTTGGAGTATCAGCCTCAAGTGGTACTCATGATCTTCACGGCTTTTGGAGTATATAAGGATGTCATCAATAAAGACAACCACAAAATAATCCAAATATTCCTTAAATACTCGGTTCATCATATCCATGAAAGCAACAGGGGCATTAGTCAATCCAAAAGATATGACTAGGAATACATAATGCTCGTACCTAGTTCTAAAAGTAGTCTTTAGAATGTCATCAATTTTAATCTTTAATTGATGATAACTGGAATGAAGATCGATCTTTGAAAAGTATTTAGTGCCTTACAACTAGTCAAACAGGTCATCAATGCGAGGCAACGGGTACCAATTTTTTACGGTGACATGATTCAACTCCTGATAATTAATACAAAGTGGCATACTCCCATCTTTCTTCTTTATGAATAGAACATGAGCACCCCAAGGAGACTTACTAGGATGAATGAAACTGATGTCTAACAATTTCTGCAGTTGGGTTTTTAACTCCTAAAGTTCAATAGGAGCCATTCGATATGGGGTTTTGGAAATGGGTTTTGTACCGAGTTCGAGGTCAATACAAAACTCGATTTCACGCTCTAGGGGTAGGCCAGGAAGTTCTTCAGGAAAATACATCAATAAATTTATTAACAATAGAAATATCATTCAAATATGACACATTTTTGTTTAAATCCGTGACATGGGCTAAGAAAGCTTAACATCTGTTTTTCAATAAACGAATGACTTTATGGCCTGATATGACAGTGATTAACTTTAGTTGTTTGGTTGTTTGAATTCGCATAATAGGTTGGTTAGGAATATGAAAGCTAACAACCTTACAAAAATAATCAATTTTAGCATGATGAGTAGTTAACCAATCAATCCCTAAAATCACATCAAATGCAAGTATTTTCAAAGAGATAAGATCGACAGGTAACGTTGGGGTGCAATTTGAATCAAACAAGATTTATAAACAGTGGATGCAATGAAGGTTTCTCCTAAAGGAGTTTCAATAGATAAGTCAAAGTCTAATTTCTCCAGAGTCAAATTTAAACATTGAGCGCAAGTAGGAGAAATAAAAGAATGGGTAGAATCGGTATCAAATAAGGTATAGACTTCGCAAGAGTTTATAATTAGCTTACCCGTGATAACCTCGTTCAGGTTTCTCGCTTTTGGGAGATAACGACAAACGATCTCCCTTGAACTACCATCTTTGACTTGTCTGAGAAGGCCTTTGGTGTCTCCATCCCAGCTGGACTTGACTTCACTACACAAAAAAATTGGGCTAGGTGACCTTCTCTTCCGTAATTATAACACGCTTTGGGTTGCTGCATACAGTTTGAACGGATGTGTCCCTCCCCTCCGTATTTTTAGCATACGACCGGTGGTCGTTCTCTTTCCTTGAAAACGAGTGTTGGTACTGCTGTCTTTCCATCATTATTGAACCTTATCTTCTTGAAATTTCCACTTTTATTATCTTGGCAAGGATTACCGCCGAAGTGGTTACCATTTCTGGCATGCCGATTTCCTCCACGTTTGTTGTCACCACTTCAATGACTGCTACCACTAGTATTATTATTATTTTGGCTACTCTCTCTTGGTTGGGTTGACTCATTATCGCGCTCCAATAACTGAGCCCTTCTGAATATAGGCAAAGTTTGTGAGAAATGAGTTATTAATGTATTTCGGATTGCAAACCTCTTAGAAACATTCGCGTCATACGCTCCTCATTAACTACCAAATGGGATGCAAACTAGGATAACTCTGCAAATTTAGCCTCGTATTGCGACACGCTTGATGAATTCTACCTCCTTCATGTAACGAATACTTTCGGGAAAGTACTTATCGTTGAACAATTCTTGGAACTTATCCCAAAACTGTGACACCCCCAAAATAGGTATACACAACCCATTCCGAGTCTCCAAATATATGGTACCAAAAATAACTACAACTTCATTATTACAATTGTCGTGCAAAATACGACAACACATATATTGTGAGTTTAAATACAAATATTATCTTCAAGACAATATCCACACTCAAATAAGTCCTCATTACAATTATTGATACACTATTTTACAAAATAGTGAGGACTGCTAAAACAACCAACTTGAAACATCACTCCATACCCCGACTAGTTCCCGCTATATTCTCGCTTCTTGAGAAGAAAAATGGAACAAAAAGAAAAATGGTGAGCTCAACTAGTCCAGTAAAGAATATTATGTCTAAGATAATGTGAAAAAATTAACGTTAGCCTTCAATAAATTAGATAAAATATAATGGACAACCAGTTTTAGATCAATATTCGCAGCGGAAATAATAATTCAATAGAAGAGTTAAGTAGAGAATAAAATCTAATATCGTCTATGAATTTAAAAGTCCAACATCACTATTTTATCCCTGTAACATCAATCAATATACATCTTGAATCAAATATTCATCTTTGCACTACAGGCCAAAGATATTCATCAGTTGGTCATGTTCTTCTTAACACCTATTCATCTTTGCACTACGGGCCAAAGATATTCATCAGAAAATCATTCATCCTTGCACTACAGGTCAAAGATATTCAGTTATATCATCATTTAGGACTGAGGATGATGAAAAATATTTTAAAGAAAATGAATTCAGTGAGACAAAAGAACAAATATTAAGATTCGTACTTCGGTTTATCCATGTTCAAAAACACCTCATAATATACCACAGTGGAGTAAAATTCAAGAATGAAGATCAAAACATGGATACAATCAAAGATAGTAACAAAAATAGAAATCTGGGAAAAGGAAGAGAAAATTTCATTTTTCGGTGAAAAGTGTCGTATTCGTGAATAGTGCCGTATACGTGAATAGTAATCCCGACACAAAAAGTAGAAATTCCACAATAAAATTCATACCAATATTTTGGCATAATGATATTGAAAGAAATAATATCATTTAAGAAGAAAATAAAATCCCTTAACTCAAAAGAATAGTATTTCTAATTGTAATATCGGATATAATGCTGAAGGAAACTTGCACCGTATAGAAACACTCAAAGTATAGAAATACTCACAAAAATACGCTCGATAATATAGAGAGAGAAAACTTCAGTTTATGGTATAATTTTCAATTCTAAACTAAGCACCCTATTTATAGGAAAATGCTTAGAACACCAAAGCAGAAAATTTAATAAAAGAATATTATTTATAAAAAATTTCTTACGCACACTTGAAATCTAATTTCAGCATCTTACACATGCAAGTGGGGCCCACCAACATGAAAAATATGTTTTAAATATTTTTTGTAACAAATCAATTTAGACCCAATATTCCGGAACTTCAATAATTCATAATAAATAGCCATTTTATCATAAAAATTTGAATCTTATGTCCATTCCATAAGAAATTTAATTCTCTACAACTTTGTAGCTTTAAGTTTTTTCAAATTCCAAACAGAAATTGACCGAAATCCACATACAGACGATTTTACAGGTTATAATCAAATTTCAGTCAAAATGGGGTCCATCAACATGTTTAACATGGTATTAACATTTATTGTAACAAAAATACTCTTCCTCCTCATTTATTCATATATCATAAATTCATTGTAAAAATATCACCATTATTATATTATTATAATATAATAATATATTTAAATAAATTATTTTATCAGAAAAGATAAAATATTAATTTTCAACAATTGTCACTTTTTTAAAAATTCCTCCATTTATATCCACATAAATAAATATTTTTCTTATCATATAAATCAATAATTAATTATTCACAAATAATATTACATAATCACAATAGTGACAACCAGGTCGTTCCCAAGAAAGAGGAGACTTTCCAATAAGGTTTTCTCCTTATAAGCGCGCAATTAGATGACCTAACCACTTCCTTAGACATTGCCAATAATGCTGTCTAATAATATTATTCAAATAATATAAATTATTGATCTGATAATGGAAAATATTGTGCAGTGACAATTATTGAATCAATAAAATAAAATATCAACGTAGCAACTATTGAATCAATAAATTATTGAACAGTAATTACTGTAACAATTATTGAGTAGTGACTTCTTACGTAAGGATCAATAATCGGTGCAATACCGTGTGCTACTGTGCAACACCGCATATTACTGTGTTTTAACCACCGGGTATTCCAACAGTGTTAACGGTAACAACTACGCCGTTATTTATAAAAAAAACTCATACTTGTCATTTTCTTCATCCAATCGCTTTCCGTACGAATATTCCCCGACACCAAGAATATTCCACGACCAACCGAATATTCCCCGACAACAATGAATATTTTATAACCACTTGCTTATGTAAAATATTTGCGCATTTTACCCATAACTAACCACATTAATCAAACCAACCCCTTACTATTTCAAAATAATAAATAGAGGAAATTAAATATTTATTTATAAAAAGTTGGGGTCTTACAACCTCTCCTCCTTATGAAATTTCATCCTCGAAATTGACGTACGTACCTGATGTTTCTAACCATAAAACTTTTACTTTAGGTATAACCTTTGAGCATAGGATATGCTCCATTCTATCCAAGATCTTGACAGGTATCTCCTCGTACGTTAAATCTTCGGCTATCTCGTCTAGTTCTAACTCAATAATGTGGTTCGGGTCGTCCACATATTTATGTAACATCGATACGCGAAAAATGTTATGAACACGCGACATACTTGGCGGTAAAGCGATTCTATAGGCCACAGTTCCTACTCGATCGAGGATTTCAAATGGACTAATAAATCGAAGGTTTGAGCTTTCTTCTCTTCATCGACTCTTACTTCTAGAATAACGCCTTCTTGTACCTTCTTCTTTATATCCATTAGCTCTGATGTGTAGCTTAAGCGGTTTTAACATTATCGATTAAAGTTGATTCTACTCGTATATCATCACATGGGTCCCTAGAGTCTTTAACTCTCATTTGTAAGTTATACGAAATTGGTCTTTGATAATATTGCACTCGTACTCGTATACGATTTTCTACTCAATGCGTCAACATTCACTTTTCTAGGATGGTATGGTCAGAATAGGTGCCGAAATGAGTCTCCTTTTGAGTTCTTAGAAGTCCTTCTCACATTCCTCGCTCCATTCGAATTTTGTATCTTTTCGAGTCAGTTGTGTTAATGGAGTAGCGATTCGAGAAATCCTTCCATGAATCTCTGATAGTAACCAGCTAAGCCTAGAAATCTACGTATTTCAATTACTGACTTAAGTTGCTCTCAACTGTGAATCATATCCCAATCATAGATAGCACATCACAATGGCACCTATCGGTTTACCACCACACGAATATGACGTCCCCTACGGAGAGTCTGGCTTCGGTGCACTCCACAAAGGAAGTCACCAGATAGAGGCTAGGGTACCAACTCCTGTAGTTGGGTTTTTAACTCCTGAAGTTCAATAGGAGTCATTCGATATGAGATTTTAGAAATGAGTTTTGTACCGGGTTCAAATTCGATACAAAATTCAATATCACGCTCTAGAGGTAGGCCAGGAAGTTCTTCAGGAAATACGTTTGGAAATTCACTAACAACATAAATATCATTCAAATCTGACGTATTTTTGTTTAAATCCATGAAATGGGCTAAGAACACTTGATATCCGTTTTTCAATAAATGAATGGCTTTATGGCTTGGTATGACAGTGATTGACTTCAATGGTTTGGTTGCTTGAATTCGCATAATAGGTTGGTTAAGAATATGAAAACTAACAACCTTACGAAAATAATCAATTTTAGCATAATGAGTAGTTACCCAATCAATCCCTAAAACCACATCAAATGCAAGTATCTTTAAAGAGATAAGATCAACAGGTAGGGTGAGGGTACCAATTTGAATTAAGAAAAATTTATAAATAGTGGATATAACAAAAGTTTCTCCTAACGGAGTTTCAAAAAATAAGTCAGTCTAATTTTTCAGGAGTCAAGTTCAAACGTTGAGCACAAACAGGAGAGATAAAAGAATGGGTAGAACCGGTATCTGATAAGGTATAAACTTCGCAAGAGTTTATGATTAGCTAACCCATGATAACTTCGTTCGGGTTCCTCGCGTTTTGGGCAGTCACGACAAACGTTCTTCTAGGAACCGCTGACTTTGACTTTTCCAGGACAGCCTTTGGAGTCACCATTCCCGCTGGACTTGGTTTTGCTATAAGACAATCTCGAGCTATATGAACGTCTTTTCCATAACTAAAACATACCTTGGAAGGCTGTGAACAGTTTAGACTTATATGTCCCTCCTCTCCGCATCTGTAGCATCTAACTGGCGGTCTTTCTCCTCCACTAGAATTTGTTGTTGGTGCTAGTGCCGACGTCTTCCCGTCATTGTTGAATCTTCTCTTTTTGAAATTTTCACTTGACTCACCTTTCCTATTATCTTGGCCATGATTACCACCGATGTGGTTACCATTTTTGGCATGGTAATTTCCTCCACGATGATTATCATTGTCCCGATGGTCATTGCCACCGGTACGATTATTATTGTGTTGTTGGTCGCCCGGTTGAACAGACTCATTATCTAACTCTAATAATTGAGCCATGTTAACAACATCTGAATATAGAGAAAATTTATGAGAAATGAGGTATTGAAAAATTTTGAGTTTTAAACCTCTCAAAAACATCCACGTCATACATTCCTCATTCTCTACTAAATGAGGTGCAAACCTGGATAACTCTGCGAACTTAGCCTCGTACTGGGACACAGTCATGTTGTTCTGTTCCAGTTTGATAAATTCTACCTCCTTCATATGACGAATACTTTCAGAAAAGTACTTGTAATTGAACAGTTTTTGAAACACTTCCCAAGATATATTGAGTGCGGCAGGCTGGGTACGCTTCACAGATTCCCACCAGTAATCTGCCTCACCACGAAACATAAAAGTGGTGAAAGGAACCTTCTGTTCCTTCGTGCATTCCAAGACATCAAATATCTTGGTAATTTGCTTAACCCACGTTTCTGCCTTGATCGGATCCGGCTTTCCCCAGAACTCTGGTGGGCCCAACTCTTTAAACTGCTTGGCTGTGACAAACTGCGCGTTGCTATCATTTCCACCCGTATTTTGTACACGAATCTCCCTCGTCTAATTTTTCATGAACAGCAAAAAGCTTCTAAACATCCCATTATTCATCGTTTGTTCAGTAGTGTTGTTTATAGGAGGAATATTACCTTTCTGTTGCACGTTCTCCTGGTTGGTGATTAGAGGTATTTTAACGGTCTCATTCACTCCCTTGTTAATATTTTCAGCTGCCATTCTCAAATGCTGTCAATAACAAGGGTTAATTAAACAAATTAACATATCACATGTTAACCCTATGCTCCAACTGACCCATTAAATACCAAATAATCTTAGGTAGGACACACTAACGAAGGATTTACTCGTCTCTCCTCTCTTAGTTCTATTTCCCGATCTCCGCCAGAGACCATATCCCTAAGCTATGATACCAACTGTGACGCCCCCAAAATAGGTATACATCACCCATTCTGAGTCGTCAAAAACATGGTATAGAAACAACTACAACTTTATTAATACAATTGTCGTGCAAAATACGATAACACATAAACTGTGAGTTTAAATACAAATATTATCTTCTAGACAATATCCACACTCAAATAAGACCTCACTACAATTATTGATACACTATTTTACAAAATAGTGAGGACTACTATAACAACTGCCTTGGAACATCACTCCACACCCCGACTACTTCCCACTATATTCTCGCTTATTGAGAAGAAAAATGGAACAAATAGGAAAAGGGTGAGCTCAACTAGCACAGTAAAGAATATTATGACTAAGATAATGTACAACAAATTATCCTTAGTCTTCAACAGGAAAAAAAATCTGATAGAATATAATAGACAATAAGTTTCAGATCAATATTCGCAGCGGAAATAACAATTCATTAGAAGAGTTAAGTAGAGAATGAAATCTACCATCTTCTATGATATAAAAGTCCATCATCAATATTTTATCCCTGTAACATCAATCAATATACATCTTGAATCAAATATTCATCTTTGCACTATAGGCCAAAGATATTCATCAGTTGGTCATGTTCATCTCAACACCTGTTCATCTTTGCACTACGGGCCAAAGATATTCATCAAGAAATCATTCATCTTTGCACTACAGATCAAAGATATTCGGTAATATCATCATTTAGGACTGAGGATGATGAAAAATATTTTAAAGAAAACGAATTTAGTGAGACAAAAGAATAAATATTAAGGACTTGTACTTCGGTTTATCCATGTTCAAAAACACCCCATAATATACCATAGTGAAGTAAAATATAAGAATAAAGATCAAAACATGAATACAATCAAAGATAATAACAAAAATAGATATATGGGAAAAGTAGAGAAAATTTCATTTTTCGATGAATAGTGTCGTATTCGTGAATAGTGTCATATATGTGAATAGTAATCCCAACACAAAGAGGTAGAAATTCCACAATAAAATTCATACCAATATTTCAGCATAATGATATTGAAAGAAATAATATCATTTACGAAGAAAATAACATCCCTTACCTCAAAAGAATAGTATTTCTGACTGTAATATCAGATATAATACTGACGGAAACTTGCACCGTATAGCAACACTCAAAGTATTGAAATACTCACAAAAATATGCTTGATAATATAGAGAGAGAAAACTTTAGTTTCTGGTGTAATTTTCAATTCTAACCTAAGCACCCTATTTATAGGAAAATGCTTAGAACACCAAAGTAGAAAATTTAATAAAATAATATTATTTATAAAAAATTTCTTATGCACACTTGAAATCTGATTTCAGCATCTTACACATGCAAGTTGGGCCCACCAACATGAAAAATATGTTTTAAATATTTTTTGTAACAAATCAATTTAGACCCAATATTCCAGAACTTCAATAATTCATAATAAATAGCCCTTTTATTAGAAAAAATTGAATCTTATGTCCATTCCATAGGAAATTTAATTCTCTACAACTTTGTAGCTTTAAGTTATTCCAAATTCCAAACAGAAATTGAACGAAATCCTCATACGGATGATTTTACAGGCTATAATCAAATTTCAGTCAAAAATGGGGTCCATCAACATGTTTAACATGTTTTTAATATTTATTGTAACAAAATACTCTTCCTCCTTATTTATTCATATATCACACATTCATTGTAAAAATATCATCATTATTATATTATTATAATATAATAATATATTTAAATGAATTATTTCATCAGAAAAGATAATATATTAATTTTTAACAATTGTCACTTTTCTAAAAATTCCTCCATTTATATCCACATAAATAAATATTTTTTATCATATAAATCAATAATTAATTATTCACAAATAATATTCTGTAATCACAATAATGACAACCGGTCGTTACCAGAAAGAGAGGGCTTTCAATAAGGATATCTCCTTCTTTGGCCGCAATTAGATGACCTAACCCTTTCTAAGCATGAACTTCCTTAGACATTGCCAATAATGTTGTCTAATAATATTATTCAAATAATATAAATTATTGATCCGATAATTGGAAATATTCAAAAAGTGATAATTATTGAATCAATAAAATAAAATATCAACGTAGCAACTATTGAATCAATAAAATATTGAACAGTAATTACTGTAACAATTATTGAGTAGTGACTTCTTACGTAAGGATAACTAATTGGTGCAATACAGAAGCTTTCTTTGTGCAACACCACAGATATTCTTGTGTTTTAACCACCGGGTATTCCAACAGTGTTATTGGTAACAACTACGCCGTTATTTATAAAAAAACTCATACTTGTCATTTTCTTCATCCAATCGTTTTCCGTTATGGGGCCTACAAAAGGTTGCGCCGTCGTACGAATATTCCCTGACAGCAATAATATTCCACGACCAACCGAATATTCTCTGACAACAATGAATATTTTATAACCACTTGCTTATTTAAAATATTTGCACATTTTACCCATAACTAACCACATTAATCAAACCAACCCCTTACTATTTCAAAATAATAAATAGAGGAGATTAAATCTTTATTTTGGACAGAAAAGATATTAATTTTTGTCGTGAATAGTATCCGAGTGAATAGTACCCCGGCATGAAAAGTGTCCCGAATACCCAAGTAAATAATATTCGATTGAATAATAACTTGGTGAATAGTATCCTGTGAATAGTACCTCCATATAAAAAGTGCCCCGAATACTCGAGTGAATAATATTCGAGTGAATAGTAACCAGGTGAATAGTAACCCGTGAATAGCCACTCGTGGATAGTATTCTGGCATGAAAAGATCAATAATTATCAAGAATGCTCAGAATAATATTTTCATGAAAAGATACTGGATAAAGCGCAAATATCAAGGATATTCTACTAATTTCATGGAATATAGATGCAATACTTCAAGAAAATGAGTGTAGAATTAGGGATACAAAATGAAATAATATTACTTACATACTACAGAGTATGGAAGAATATATTATTTCTTATGAATATTGAACAAAAATAATATCCCTTACGAATAAGAAATAAATAACATCCCTTACCTCAGAAGAAGACTAGATACTAGAATAGTGAAGTAGCAGGATACTATTCTTCTTTATCTCTATAGCTTCTCTCTCTATAATTGCTCTTGTGAGTCTTAGTGAATTGGTGAGAATGAAAGAAAAACATAATTTCGATAATTGCACATTTTGAAGCTCGAATTATTATGGTATAATACCTTCATCTTTTTCTTCATTTTTAATTTAGTCCTGCAAGTATTATCAAACTTGCACCACCTCCCCTAATAGTACATGCATGTTGTGAGACCCTGAATTTTATGAAATGAAAGTATTCAATTTTCTTATAATTATTCTATTTGGTAAATAGTTAAATTGATAAAAGTTTAAAGTAAAGGGTGATATGTGATATGTAAGCAAGTTGTCATAAAATAACTGGTATTAAAATTACAGTAATACGTGTGGTTGCATAGTAGCACATGGTATTGATTATTGATACTTACGTAAGAAGTCACTTAGTTATACTCAATTATTGCTACAGTAATTTCTGCATCATATCTCTCATATTATTGATTCAATTATTGTCACAGTATCATCTGCATAATATGATATATTATTAAATCAATAATTGAGACGACAAAATTATTCATATTATTATTTACAATATTGACAATGTCTAGAAGTTCTGTCAAGGAGAGGTTTGGTCACCTAATTGCGCGCCAATAAGGAGAAATCCTTATCGGAAAGTCCTCTCTTTCCTGGGAACGACCTGGTTGTTAAATATTGTGAGTTATAATATTAATGATGAATAAGTTCGTGTTGATTAAAGATGAAATTGATAGTTCCATTGTGTGGGAATTATTAGTGTTAGTGGAAATCAACATTTATTTCGATAATAATTGATGTCTGGATGTTATATTGACTAATCGAATAATTCACCGGATAAATGAGCAATTAATTGCTATTAATTCACATGCTTATAACTATGTGTTCACATGTGTGCACTATTAATTCACATGACTTACTATTAGGGGAGTTGGTGCAAGATTGATAATATTTGCATGACTAAATTAAAAATAGAGGTATAGATGAAGGTACTATACTATAATTAATTTTTTCACATATTTAGAACTATTGAGTCACATGATTTACTATTGATTCACATGATTTCCTTTTAGGGGAGGTGGTGCAAGTTTGATAATACTTGCAGGACTAAATTAAAAATGAAGAAAAAGAGGAAGGTATTGTACTGAAATATTTCGAGCCCCAAAACGTGCAATTATCGAAACTATATTTTTCTATAAATAGAAGCTCATTCTTCCTTCATTTCTCACCAATTCACTAAAGCTTTAGACCAATTATTAAAGAGAGAAATTATAGAGAGAAAGAAGAAGAGTAGTCTGCTACCTCATTATTCCAATATCCAGTTTCTTCTAAGATAAGGGATATTATTATTATAGTAAGCGGTATTATTTTTTTCGTATTTATGAAGATAATTATTTTCTTTCAACACTCGTAAGAGCTGTTATTCCATTCTTTATTATTATGTTGGAATAACTTGTCTATGTGAAGTACCGCATACATGGTAAAATTCTTCTGTTATTCCATTCTTTTTTATTCTGTTAGAATAACCTTTCCTTGCGGTCTATCGCATGCCTGGTGAATTCTTCTATTATTTCATTCTTTATTATTCTATTGGAATAACCTGTCTGTGCGGTCTATCGCATGCCTGGTGAATTCTGTTGTTATTTTATTCTTTATTATTCTGTTGGAATATCCTGTCTGTGCAGATTACGCATGACCTGGTTTCGTTCTTTATTATTACATTTGGAATATCACATGCGTGCGATTACGCATGACTGGTTACATTCTTTATTATTACATTGGAATATCACATCGTAGTTCATTGATGGACGGTTGTGGGTATGATTATGACACAGGATTATTCGATATAATCATGACCATTGATGATTACATGAATATCCTGGTAGTAGTGCGAGGATGATTCGATTTTATTTATTAATTTGAGTCTCGGCGATAAAGTTGATGAAAAACTTTTTAAATCATAGAAGATAGTAAATTTTATGCTCTACTTGACTCTTCTAATGGATTGCTTATTTCCGGTATAGTTGTTGATCTAAAACTTGTTGTCTATAGTATTCTATCAGTTGTTATACTGTTGAAGACTAAGGATAATTTATTTTGCATTATCTTAGTCATAATATTTCTTACTGGGCTAGTTGAGCTCACTCTTTCTTTCATTGTTCTCTTCAGGAAATGAGAATATAGCTGGAATGAGTCGGAGAATGGAGTGATGGTCCAGGATAAATGGCTTTAGTAGTCCTCACTATTCTATGGAATAATGTGATAATAATTGTAATGAGGACTACATTGAGTGTGGATATTGTCTAGATGACAATATTCTTGTTTAAACTCTCTGTTTATGTTTTGTCGTATTTTGCACGATAGTTGTATAATTAAGTTTATAGTTGAGTTATGTACTATGTATCTGGCGACTCAAGATGGGTGATGTATACCTGTTTTGGGGGCGTCACAGTTGGTATCAAAGCTTAGGGATATGATCCCTGGCTGAGGTGTGAGGCTAGAACTAGGAGGGGAGAGACGGGCAATTCCTTCGCTAGTATGACCTACCTAAATTTATTTATTATTTAATTGGTCGGTCAGAATATAGAGATAATATGTGGCATCTCAATTAACCTTTGTTTTGAAGATGTATTCTAGAATGATATCTAAAATACAGGAGATGAGCAATGGAAAAATCATGATACAGAGGAAATAACCGGGAATGTATAATTCGAATAGAAAACAAGGTATTCTCATCTCTTCGAACTATCAGGTACGTAAATTTCGAGGGAGAAATTTCACAAAGAGGGGAGATTGTGAAACCCCGAATTTTATGAAATGAAAGTATTCAATTTTTTTATAATTATTCTATTTATTAAATAGTTAAATTGATAAAAGTTTAAAGTTAAAGGTGATATTAGAAAAAATTTCAAAGTAAGAAAGTTGTCATAAAATAACCGGTATTAAAATTACAGTAATACGCGTGGTTGCATAGTAGCACATGGTATTGATTATTGATACTTACGTAAAAAGTCACTCAGTTATACTCAATTATTGCTATAGTAATTTCTGCATCATATCTCTCATATTATTGATTCAATTATTGTCACAGTACCATCTGCATAATATGATATATTATTAAATCAATAATTGAGAAGACAAAGTTATTCATATTATTATTTACAATATTGACAATGTCTAGAAGTTCTGTCAAGGAGAGGTTTGGTCACCTAATTGCGCGCCAATAAGGAGAAATCCTTATCGGAAAGCCCCTTCTTTCCTAGGAATGACCTGGTTGTTAAATATTGTGAGTTATAATATTAATGATGAATAAGTTCGTGTTGATTAAAGATGAAATTGATAGTTCCATTGTGTGGAAATTATTAGTGTTAGTGGAAATCGACATTTATTTCGATAATAATTGATGTCTGGAGGTTATATTGACCAATCGAATAATTCACCGGATAAATGAGCAATTAATTGTTATTAGTTCGCATACTTATAACTATGTGTTCACATGTGTGTACTATTGATTCACATGACATACTATTAGGGGAGTTGGTGCAAGATTGATAATACTTGTATGACTAAATTAAAAATAGAGGTATAGATCAAGGTACTATACTATAATTAATTTTTTCACATGTTTAGAACTATTAAGTCACATGATTTACTATTGATTCACATGATTTACTATTAGGGGAGGTAGTGCAAGTTTGATAATACTTGCAGGACTAAATTAAAAATGAAGAAAAAGTGGAAGGTATTGTACTGTAATATTTCGAGCCCCAAAACATGCAATTATCGAAACTATATTTTCCTATAAATAGAAGCTCATTCTTCTTTCATTTCTCACCAATTCACTAAAGCTTTAGAGCAATCATTATATAGAGAAATTATAGAGAGAAAGAAGAAGAAGTCTCGCTACCTCACTATTCCAATATCCGGTTTTTTCTAAGGTAAGGGATATTATTATTATAGTAAGGGTATTATTATTTTCGTATTTATGAAGAGAATTATTTTCTTTCAATACTCGTAAGAGTTGTTATTCCATTCTTTATTATTATGTTGGAATAACTTATCTATCAATAATCGCGTATATGGTGAAATTCTTACGTTATTTTATTCTTTATTATTACATTGGAATAACTTTTATGCATGCGATCTATCGCATGCACGGTGAATTCTTCTATTTTTCCATTCTTTATTATTACATTGGAATAACATGCATGCGGTCTATCGCATGCACTCGTGAATTGTGTTGTTATTCCATTCTTTATTATTACGTTGGAATATCACATGCATGCGATTACGCATGACTGGTTTTCGTTCTTTATTATTCTGTTGGAATATCCTATCTGTGCGGATTACGCATGACCTGGTTTCATTCTTTATTATTCTATTGAAATAACTTGTCTATGTGGATTACCGCATGCATGGTGAATGATCCTTCGTATTCATTCTTTATTAAATTGTGGAAATGATCTGTCTACGTGGATTACCGCATGGCGGGTGAAAATCAATTTACAGTTTCGTATAATCTATTATACTCGTCTGAGGTATCATTTCTTTTGTACTCGTCATGGAATATCATTTTCTTTGATATTTTTTTTACGAGTTACTAATCATGGGTTAGTATTCACCTAGTTACTATTCACTTAGGTATTATTCACTCGGGTATTTGGGATACTTTTCGTGCCGGAGTACTATTCACGAGTTACTATTCACGGGTTACTATTCACCCAATTACTATTCACTCTAGTATCATTCACTCGGGTATTCAGGACACTTTTCGTGTTGGGGTACTATTCACGGGGTACTATTCCTGAAGTACTATTCACGGGGTACTATTCACCCGAAAAATATATTTCTTTTCTGTCCAAATTATTTTTGGTACATGAATATTATTCTTGAATTTTACTTTACAAAGCAGTATCATGTTGACAATTTGGACGTTATTGATTCCTGGATAAATTAAATTACAAATCTTTAAAATTTATCCTTGAACTTGTTTTATTGAATTATTATGTCATTGTCATCATCCTCATGCTTATATTGTGATGAAAGTCATCTTTGGCTTACGTGCATAGATAGACTTGGTATGATTATGACCAGGGATTATTTGGTATAATCATGACCATAATGTGACGAATTATGTGGTAAAAGTCCTCATTGGCCTGTAGTTCATTGATGGACAGTTGTGGGTATGATTATGACCAAGGATTATTCGATATAATCATGACCATTGATGATTACATTAATATCCTTGGCCCTGGTGCAGGGATGATTCGATTTTATTTATTAAGCTGAGTCTCAACGATAAAGTTGATGAAAAACTTTTTAAATCATAGAAGATAGTAAATTTTATGCTCTACTTGACTGTTCTAATAGATTGCTTATTTCCGCTGCAGTTGTTGATCTAAAACTTGTTGTCTATTATATATTATCAGTTGTTATACTGTTGAAGGCTAAGGATAATTTATTCTGTATTATCTTAGTCATAATATTTCTTACTGGGCTAGTTGAGCTCACCCTTTCTTTCATTGTTCTCTTCAGGAAATGAGAATATAGCTGGGACGAGTCGGGGAATGGAGTGATGGTCCAGGATAAATGGCTTTAGTAGTCCTCACTATTCTACGGAATAATGTGATAATAATTGTAATGAGGACTTCATTGAGTGTGGATATTGTCTAGATGACAATATTCTTGTTTAAACTCTCAGTTTATGTTTTGTCGTATTTTGCACGACAGTTGTATAATTAAGTTTGTAGTTGAGTTCTGTACCATGTATCTGGCGACTCAAGATGGGTGATGTATACTTGTTTTGGGGGCTTCACACATGTGAATCAATAGTACATTCATGTGAATCAATAGTTTCATTCATGTGAACAAATAGTTATATGCATGTGAACTAATAGCAATGAATTGCTCATTTATTCGATTAATTACATGATTGGTCAATATAACCTCTAGAAATCAATTATTATCGAAATAAATGTTGATTTCCATTAACACTAATAATCTCAACACAATGGAAATATTAATTTCATCTTTAATTAACACGAACTTATTCATTATTAATATTATAACTCACAGTATTTAACAACCAGATAATTCCCAAGAAAGATGGGGCATTCCGATAACGATTTCTCCTTATTAGCGCACAATTAGGTGACCAAACCCCTTTCCTCGACAGAACTTTCTAGACATCGTCAATAATGCAAATAATAATATGAATAACTTTGTCGTCTCAATTATTGATTTAAAAATATAAAATATTATGCAGATGATACTATGATAATAATTGAATCAATAATATGAGAGATATTATGCAGCAATTACTGTAGCAATAATTGAATAAAACTGAGTGACTTCTCACGTAAGCATCAATAATCAATACCGTGTGCTACTATGCAACCATGCGTATTACTATACTTTTATCACCGGGTATTTCAATATTTTAACGGTAAAACTTTCGCCGTTATTTTCATAAAAAGATATTTCTGTCGTTTTCTCATTAAAAGCAAGTAATTTCGATTATAGGATCCACTAATGACTGTGTCATCATACGAATATTCTCTCATAAAACGAATATTCCCCGACCAATCGAATATTTTATAACCACTTGCTTACTTTATAAAATTTGTAAATATTACCCACAACTATAACATTATATCAAATCTACACCATAATATTCAAAAATATATTTCGAGAAAAATTAATTTTTATTCAGAAAAGTTGGGGTCTTACAATATAAAATATCATCGTAGCAATTATTGAATCAATAAAATAAAATATTGAACAATAATTACTGTATCAATTATTGAGTAGTGCTTTCTTACATAAGAATCAATAATCCAAAAAATATCGTGGTAATACCAGATGCGCCATGTGCAACCACGCCAGACATCGTATTTTAACCACTTTTATTCCAACGTTGTTAAGCGGTAACAACTACGCCGTTATTTATAAAAACTCAAACTTGTCGTTTTCTTCATCCGACCATTTTCCGTTATGGGTCCCACAAATGGCTGCGCCATCGTACGAATATTCTCCGACAACAAGAATATTCCAAGACAAAACGAATATTCCCCGACAACAATGAATATTTTATAACAACTTGCTTATTTCGCAAAATTTGCACATTTTACCTATAACTAATCATATTAATCAAATCCACCCCTTACTATTTCAAAATAATAATTAGAGGAAATTCAATTTTATTTATAAAAAGTTGGGGTCTTATAAAAACATCTTCGGTGAGGCAGGCTGAGTACATTTTACAGATTCCCACCAATAATATGCCTCTCCTCACAACATGAAGGTGGCAAAGGAACCTTTTGCTCCTCGGAGCATCCCAAGACATCAAATATCTTGGTGATCTGCTTAAACCACGTCTCTACCTTAAGTGGTTCTGGCTTTCCAAAAAACTCAGGTGGTCCCAGCTCCTTGAATTGCTTAGCGGTGACCATCCGTGAGTTACCAGTGTTTCCACTTTTACTGCACTCTACTGCTAACTTATTACTGGTGTTTTGCTGGCTTGAATGCTGCTAATTCCTTCTTCTTCTTTCTTCACTTGCCTTCCTCATCCTTCACTTACCTTCATCATTCTTCACTTGACCTCAAGATGCCCTCTTCACATGCATTATCTCAGCTACATTCTTCATTTTTAGCACATGCTCACCATTCCATGCCATTGTCATGCCATCGCCATGCCTTTGGAGTTTCCTTGATGCAACCTACAAAACAAACATAAAAGGAAATCAATCAATACTAAAAATACTTAAGTTTAAGCATAGTTCTAGCAGGTTGATAGCCAATAAGTAGGTATAAAACCTACTTATTAAATGCCCCCAAACTTGAACTATTGCTTGCCCTCAAGTAATAAACATAATATGAACTAACAAATGCAAACTACATGCTATACAATTACACTATCATGCAAATGAATCCCAAGATTTTCAGCTATGCCAAGAATTCCAATAAGATATGCCTCAGAGAAATATCAAGATCTATGGCCAAAGCGTCAAACTAAGCTAAAGGCATAATGACATACAATCAGATAATCACGACCTGCTATAGAGATACTGTGTGTTTGTGTTGTGTTCACAGATAAGCTTGACAAAGGTGAAGATACCACATGTTATACTACTTAAGAAAGAAAAATGAGGTTTTAAATCAAGAGCTATGCACAAAAATGAAACAACAACTACTCTAACACATCAGTACAAGATAAGGTTCAGCAAAGGGTTTATTCTGCTTTATTTTTACTCACAAGGGAGATTTTTGCACTTTCCTGTGGTGTTTATTGATTTTTTTTTATATTTTCCATGACTGTGCAATGTTTTATTCCATTAGGCTAACAGTGCTACCCCTTAGCGAGCTTTCAATTAACGACTCTCAAACCATTACGGCTTTAGGGAGCTAGGTGTAGTGACAATCCCCTAGAGCATACTTACTCAAGTAACAATGGCCCCAAAACAAGACTCGCCATGTTTTTTTTGATTGAGATAGCAAGTATACCCATGCATTCCAAAAACTTGAGTTTCAACGCCTTTATAGCCATTACTCACTTCCTACAGAATTCTATCATTAAAAACTATGTTTTCCTCTCAGCAGACAAGCAAGCTAATCTAAGCCAACAAGGAAATAAGAACATTATCGTGCTACCCAGTAACATCTAAATAGCAGGCATGAATTATATCATGTATAAAATTATAACTAAGCTTAAGATATCAACCAAGCTCAAAAATCTATCAAATTTCTATGTCATCATTGGCCAAATTAGAATTCAACTAACTAAAAACCTGAGATTGTGCAATGTAATGCAATTAAACAGATATTAAGCAAACAAAAAGAAAAAATTTATTACAAAAATTAAATTGATAACTACTAACATGCAATTAAATTATATGTAATATGAAATTACTCTATATGATGCAATTACACTACATGCTCTAAACTACTGACTAAACCAAATACCCCTAAACTTAGAATTCATTGTCCTCAATGATGGTAAAGGGTAAGGAAACTCCCCTATCAGTTGGCATGGCCACCCTCATTGGGTGGAGAATCTAGTGACGGGTATGGCACGGCGGAACCAAAGATAAACCACTCCACCATCGTCCCCTGCTGCGCAAATGCCTCAGCCAAATTTTTACACATCCCATTCGCGAACGCCAAATAATTGTCGTGTAGCGCGTCCACCTTCCTATCTAGTCACCTCATCCTACGATCATCAGTCTCTGAAGTGGCACTAGGGGTGGCAGCTGCCTCAGTTAGCTATAGAGATGGCACTGACGATGGAGCTGGCAAAATAAACCCTTTTCCCCGAGGGTGTGTTGTGCCACTAGCCCAATCATCGAAATTTTGAATAGTAGCATGTGTGATATCTTGGCTCGGCATTTGTAGCTGCTCATCATCCCAGTTTACGCCGGCTTTTACGCACAAATGGGTTACGACTGAGGCATGGATGATACTGCCAATGCTACTCCCCCTCATGTAACATAGCATATTTTGGTAGAGGGGGTGGCCCACATCAATGTACTTTCCTGTGATAATGCCCCCACAGTATTATTGCCCTCTCAGATGGGATATCGTGCTGGTGCATAGATGGCATCAATTTGGCACAAATGAACAAGTTCCACGCCTTCACGTAACGGTTCAGCGCTGAACTGAGAAAGTTAGTGGGCATGTTTGTGCCTTGTTTGTAGTTCCATCTAGTGTTGGGCACACACAAGTCCTCAATCACTCTATCCAAGTCTGTCTCAAACCTCACAGCTTCCACCCAATTTTCTTCGCCAGTAGGAGGGTCGGGTAGATGGAATACCTCATGAATCGCATGTGGGCGATAATACACCAGGATGCCTCTAATAAATGATATGCCACTCTGCGTTTCCTTAACATTGGCATATACATTTCCACTCTGATAACTTGCAAACCCTAACTGTGATGTGAATAGAGAAGATGAGAACCCTGACTGGTACTTTGTATGGCCCATTTGAATCAACCCTAAACTAGCCTTTATATATTATGAACAAACCCTAATTAACTAAAGAAGAACCCCCAAACTTGATTTGTGATGTAAAGAAGGAAATCTTCTGATGGCTTTGATATAGGGTGACTTATAGAGACCGATTAAGAGAAGAGATTAGATATTGCAGTTAGCTAGGAGTGTATGAGAAGGAGAAGTAGTGTATGCATGGAGACCGAATGGAGTAGGAGAAGGAGAAGGGCTTTCGAATGCGTAAGGGACTCTGTGAAATCTCAACTGAAGAAAGAGGTTTAAATGAAATGGGTTACCTTTTTGAACATTTAAAAGCGCCAGACGAACTCGGCCTTGGCAAGATTGGCTATGATATAGTGACTTCGGCGTGGTATGCTACTTGAGTGTTGGTGCTCAATACTATCTGGCGAGGGTGCGCCTGATTTGTGCATGAATTTGGCGCGTACGCACCGGATGGTTTTGCTTGCTGAGACCTGGCGCGGGCGAGCTGGATTAGTGCATGTTGTTGACGCGGCCACGCCGCTCTGAGCCCAAGACTAATTTCTGATATGCATAATGAATGAACAAGCAGCAACATGATATTCATTATCTAACCTGCATACCAAACATTAACAAAAATGAGATATACCTATTCCCAAATCAAAATTTGAACTGTGTAATCATGTATATATGATTGTATACCCAAAAATTCCCTATATGCAATTTCTATCAAAAAGATATGTGCATTAAGCTTCTACTCAAAATTGATTTCAAATTTTTTCATGATCCCAAGAATTAAACAGAGGGGGAAATAAGAGATATATGCAATCAAAATTAAACAATAGGAAGAAGTAGAGATCTATGAAATTAAGAATTAAACAGTAGGTAGAAATAGACATGATGCATGTAGAATTAAACAGAAGAGAGAAGATAGATGATGGGTGCCTCCCATCAAGCGCTTGTTTATAGTCCATTATCTTGTCTATCTCTGCTTTGGTCATGTTGTTGAAAGGATTGAGGTGACCTTCTGTCTATCGACCTCACCACCATAATAATGCTTCAGTCTCTGTCCATTTACTTTGAAGGGCTTGTCTGGGTACTTGTCGAAAATCTCAATTGCACCATGTGGAAATACAGTCTTTACTATAAAAGGTCTTGACCACCTTGATTTGAGCTTTCCTGGGAAGAGTCTAAGTCTGGAATTGAATAGCAGTACTGCTTGCCCTGGCTCAAATGTTCTTTCCATGATTATGTGATCATACCACCTTTTCACTTTCTCTTTGTACAACTTGGAATTTTCGTAGGCATGCAATTGAAATTCATCTAACTCATTGAGTTGAAGAAGGCATTTCTCCCCTACAGCCTTTAAGTCGAAGTTCAACTTCTTGATCGCCCAATAAGTCTTATGTTCAAGCTCCATGGGAAGGTGACAAGACTTTCCATACACTAGCTAAAATGGCGACATACCTAGTGGTGTTTTAGAGGCAGTCCTATATGCCCATACTGCATCGTCCAGCTTCAGAGACCAATCTTTTCTCGTGGGATTCACAATCTTTTCCAATATTTTCTTCACCTCACAGTTCGACACCTCTGCTTGGCCATTTGTTTGGGGGTGGTAAGTTGTAGCTAATCGATGGTTCACCCCATATTTAGCCAAAAGTGTTGTAAATTGGCGATTGCAAAAATGGCTACCTTCATCGCTTATGATCGCCCTAGGAGTCCCGAACCTTGTGAATATATTCTTGTGAAGAAATCTCAGAACCACCCTAGCGTCATTTGTTGGTAGAGGTGCCACTTCTCCCTATTTGGACACGTAATCAACTACCAAAAGGATGTACAAGTTTACACATGACAAAACAAAAGGCCCCATAAAATTTATCCCCCAGACATCGAAGATCTCCACCTCGAGGATTGTATTCAAAGGCATTTCATTTCACTTCGATATATTTCCTACCCTCTGACATCTATTGTGACGCCCCCAAAATAGGTCCAATCCACAACCCACCTGGTATGCCGAACAAATGAGGACACTTCGTCAGATTCTAACTCTTGAGGTATAACCTTTGAGTGTTGAATACGATCCTTCTTATCCAAGATTTTAACAAATATTTATTCATACGTTAAATCTTCCGCTATCTCGTTCGGTTCTAAATTAATAATGTGGTTCGGGTCGTCCACATATTTACGTAACATCGGTACGTGATAAACGTTATGAACATGCAACATATTTGGCGGTAAAATGAGTCTATAGGCCACAGTTCCTACTTAATCGAGGATTTCAAATGGGCTAATTAAATCGAGGGTTGAGATTTCCTCTCTTCATCAATTCTTGCTTCTAGAATAACGCCCTTTTGAACCTTCTTCTTCACATTCATCAGCTCTAAGTATGTAGCTTGAACGGCTTTAACTTTATCAATTAAAGTCGATTCTAATCGTATATTTGATATCACAACGTGGGTCCTTAGAGTCTTTAACTATATCTTCATCATTTGTAAGTTATACGAAATGGGTTTTTGTGTTAACAACATCGCACTCGTAAATGCATACGATCTTCTACTCAATGCGTCAGCTACCACGTTCGCTCTTCCACAATGATATTGAATGGTATAATCGTAATCTTCAACAGCTCGAGCTAACGTCTTTGGCGCATTATACTTTCATTTTAGTTGAAGAAATATTTAAGGGTTTTAGAAATGGGTTTTGTACTGGGATCAATACAAAATTCAATTTCACGCTCTGGGGTAGGTCAAGAAATCTTCAGGGAATACGTCAGGAAATTTATTAACGATAGAAATATCATTTAAAAATTGTGACTCTCATCCAAGACTTGGATAACACATGAAATGAAGGTTTCTCCTAATAGAGTTTTAACATATAAGTCAAAGTCTAATTTCTCAAGAGCCAAGTTCAAACGTTGAACACAACTAGGTGAAATACAAGAGTGGGTAGAACCGGTATCGAATAAGGTATAGACTTTGCAAGAAATTTTGATTAACTTACCTGTGATAACTTCGTTCGGGTTCCACGACAAATGCTCTCATTTAAACTACCAGCTTTGACTTGTCTAGGACATCCTTTGGCATCACTATCCCAGCTGGATTTGACTTCACTACACGACAAAATCGAGCTAGGTGACCTTCTCTTCCACAATTGAAACACGCTTTGGATTACTGTGTACAGTTTGGACGGATGTGTCCCTCCTGTCCGCATTTGAAACATACGACCGGTGGTCGTTCTTCTTCCTTTGAAACGGGTGCTGATGTTGTTGTCTTTCCATCATTATTGAACCTCCTCTTCTTAAAATTTCAACTTATATTATCTTGGCCATGATTACCACCGAAGTGGTTACCATTCTTGGCATGATAATTTCCCCCACGATGGTTATCATTATTTCGATGGTCGTTGCCACTGGTACGATTATTATCATGTTGTTGGTCGTTGCCTTTTGGTTGTGCTGACTCATTATCGAGCTCCAATAACTGAGCCTTATTCACAACATCTGAATACAAACACAGTTTATAAGAGATAAGGTATTGACGTATCTCAGGTTTCAAACCTCTTAGAAACATCCGCGTCATTCTCTCCTCATTATCAACTAAGTGGGATGCAAATCGAGACAACTCGGCAAACTTAGCTTCGTACTGCGCCACGGTCATATTGTTTTGCTCCAATTTGATGAATTCCACCTCCTTTATGTGACGAATACTTTCGGGAAAGTACTTGTCGTTGAACAGCTCTTGGAACTTCTCCTAAGACATCTTCAGTGCGGCAGGTAGTGTACGCTTTACAGATTCCCACCAGTAATCTGCCTCTGCCCGCAACATGAAGGTGGCAAAGGGAACCTTTTGCTCCTCGGAACATCCCAAGACATCAAATATCTTGCAGATATGCTTTATCCACGTCTCCGCCTTAAGTGGTTTTGGCTCTCCAAAAAAACTCCGATGGTCCCAGTTCATTGAACTGCTTAGCGGTGACCGACCGTGGGTTGCCATTATTTCCACCTATATTTTGAACAGGAGTCGCTCTTACTTGATGTTGCATGAATTGCATAAAGCCTCTGAACATTCCACCGTTCATCATTTGGTCAGTGTTGTTGTTTGCCTGATGATTGTCGCCTTCCTGATGCACATTATCTTGATTATTGAACTGTGGAGACTCAACGGTCTCCTGTGCTCCATTAATGTTCTCAACATTTTAGGATGCCATTTTCAAATACTGCCACAAAATAAGGGTTAATTAACATATCACATATTATCCCTATACTCTGACCGACCAATTAAATACCAAATAAACTTATGTAGGTCTTACTAGCGTAGGAATTCCCCGTCTCCCCCCTCCTAGTTCTTATCTCACATCTCAGCCAGGGATCATATCCCTAAGCTTTGATATCAACTGTGACGCCCCCAAAATAGGTATACATCACCCATCTTGAGTCGCCAGATACATGGTACATAAATTCAAATATAACTTAATTATACAACAGTCGTGTAAAATACGACAAAACATATGTTGTGAGTTTTAATACAAATATTGTCATCTTAGGCAATATCCACACTCAATGGAGTCCTCATTACATTTATTATCACACTATATTTAATGTAGAATAGTGAGGACTACTAATGCTTATCATCTCGACCGTCATTACCCGCTCCCGACTAGTCCCAAATTTATATTCTCATTTCTCAAGAGAACAATGAAAGAAAGGGTGAGCTCAACTAGCCCAGTAAAAAATATTATGACCAAGATAATGCAGAATAAATTATTATTAGTCTTCAACAATGTTAAACTGATAAAATACAATAGACATCAAGTTTAACTGCAGCGGAACAAGAAATCCATTAGAAGAGTCAAGTAGAGAATAAAATCTACTATCTTCTATGATTTAAAAGGTTTTTCATCACTTTTATCGCTGAGACTCAGCTCAATAAATAATCCACATCATCCCTGCACTACAGGCCAAGGATAATCGTGTTTTCATCAACGGTCCTGATCATGTCATAAAATAATTCATCTTTGGACCCTTGGCCAAAGAGAATCCATAGCCATAATCATACCAAAAACTATCCATCAATGCACTACGGGCCAATGAGGACTTTTTCCACATCATTTGTAACATTACGGTCATGATTATACCGAATAATCCCTGGTCATAATCATACCAAATCCATCTATGCACGTAAGCCAAAGATGACTTTAATCATAATATAAGCATGAGGATGATGACAATGACATAATAATTCAATAAAACAAGTTCAAGAATAATTTTTAAAGATTTATAAGTTAATTTATCCTGAACTCAAAACGTCCAAATTG
This sequence comes from Panax quinquefolius, assembly GCA_020205615.1. NCBI lineage: Eukaryota > Viridiplantae > Streptophyta > Magnoliopsida > Apiales > Araliaceae > Panax > Panax quinquefolius. The sequence continues at coordinate 106,431,199 of CM035155.1, read as the reverse complement.
TCAACATGATACTTCTTTGTAGAGTAAAATTCAAGAATGCTCAGAAGAATATTTCCATAAAAAGATACTGGATGAAGCGCAAATATCAAGGATATTCCACTAATTTCATGGAGTATAGAAGCTAAAACTTTAACCAACTAAGTATAATAGAATTTATGAAACTGCAAATGGATTTTCGCCCGCCATGCGGTAATCCACGTAGACAAATCATTTCCACAATTTAATAAGGAATGAATACGAATGATCATTCACCATGCATGTGGTAATCCACATAGACAAGTTATTCCAATGTAATAAAAAAAGAATGGAATAATAGAAGAATTCACCATGCATGCGATAGGCCGCATGCATAAAAGTTATTCCCACGAGAATAATAAAGAATGGAACCAAAGTCGTGCGTAATCTTCACGCATGTGATATTCCAGCGAGAATAATAAAGAATGGAATAACAATGTAATTCACCATGCATACGATAGACCACAATCGACAAAGTTATTCCAATAGAATAATAAATAATGGACCCGGTCGTGCAGAACGCATGTACAAAATATTAAAACGTAATAATAAAGAATGGAATAACAACAGAATTCGCCATAAATGCGATCGAGATAGCATAAAAGTTATTCCAGCAGAATAATAATTAATGGAACCATGTCATGCATGTAATACGATAGACATGTGATATTCCAAATGTAATAATAAAGAATGGAATAATGTAAGAATTTCACCATGTATGCGGTACTTCACATATACTGAGTTATTCCAATGAATAATAAAGAATGGAATAACGAAGTTCTCTTCATGAATACAAAAGAAATAATACCCTCTTCGGGTACAACAAATAATATCCCTTACCTTAGAAGAAATTGGATATAGGAGTAGTGAAGTAGCGAGAATACTTTTCTTTCTTTCTCTATAGTTTCTCTCTCTAGAGTTTCGGTGAATTCGTAAGAAATAATGAAGGAATGAGCTTTTATTTATAGGAGAATGGATTTGAATAGTAACTAATTCATGAAGCGGTCCAGATTGATTTATTTTTTTAAGCGGACGGTCCATATAGATTTACTATATGCAATTATTAATAAAATATTCTAATAAAACAAAATCTTTTAAATAAAATATAATATATTCTATTTATAATCTAATAAAACGAATAACTTTATAAAAGTATTACATTTTATATAAAAAGATTTTACTATGCAAAACACTACGCAGTACTATGCATAATAAAATATAATATATTCTATTTATAGTCTAATAAAACAAATAACTTTATAAAAGTATTACATTTTTATATAAAAAGATTTTACTATGCAAAACGCTTATGCATAATAGAATATAATATATTCGATTTATAGTCTAATAAAACAAATAACTTTATAAAAGTATTCATTTTATATAAAAAGCTTTTCTATTTTATTACATTAATAATACTAATAAAACAAAATTTATATAATATATATATATATATAAACATCCGTGACTTCATAAAAAAATACCTCAATATATTTAACAAAATTTATCATCATTATTATAATTCACAATATTAATCGACCAGGTCGTTCCCAGGATAGAGGGAGCTTTTCAATAAGGATTCCTCCCTATTGACACGTAATTAGGTGACCAAACCTCTCCTTGGCAGAACTTATAGACATCGTTAATATTGCAAATAATAATATTAATAACTCTTTCATCTCAATTATTGATTTAATAATATATAAAATATCGACAATAATTTAATCAAATTACGTGAGATACTATGCAATAATTACTGTAGCAATAATTGAACAAAACTAAGTGACTTCACACGTAAGCATCAATAATCAATATCGTGTGCTACTATGCAACCACGCGTATTTCGGTACTTTTAACACCGGGTGTTTCAACAGTTAACAGTAAAACTTTTTTCGTTATTTTTATAAAATATTTTTGTCATTTTCTCAATCCGATAATAATTCCGTTGTGGGGTCCACCAATGATTGTGTCGTCGTATTAATATTCCCTGTTAAAATGAATATTCCCCCACCAATCGAATATTATATAACAACTTGCGTACTTTGCAAAATTTATAAATACTACCCACAACTATAACATTATCTCAAATCCACACCATAATATTCAAAAAAATATTTTGAGAAAATTAAATCTTTATTCGAAAAATTTGGGGTTTTACATCTCCCCTCCTAGTTCTATTCTCCGATCTCCGCCAGAGACCATATCCCTAAGCTCTGATACCAACTGTGACGCCCCCAAAATAGGTCCAATCCACAACCCATTCTGAGTCGCCAAATACATGGTACAGAAACAACTACAACTTCATTATTACAATTGTCGGGCAAAATACGATAACACATATATTGTGAGTTTAAATACAAATATTATCTTCAAGACAATATCCACACTCAAATAAGTTCTCATTACAATTATTGATACACTATTTTACAAAATAGTGAGGACTACTAAGACAACCATTTTGAATCATCACTCCACAACCCGACTAGTTCTCGCTATATTCTCACCTCCTAAGAAAAAAAAATGGAACAAAAAGTAAAAGGGTGAGCTCAACTAGCCCAGTAAAGAATATTATGACTAAGATAATATAGAACAAATTATCGTTAGTCCACAACAGGGAAAAAATCTGATAGAATATAATAGACAACAAGTTTCAGATCAATATTCGCAGCGGAAATAACAATTTATTAGAAGAGTTAAGTAGAGAATGAAATCTACTATCATCTATGAATTTAAAAGTCCATCATCAATATTTTATTCCTGAAACATCAATCAATATACATCTTGAATCAAATATTTATCTTTGCACTATAGGCCAAAGATATTCATCAGTTGGTCATGTTCATCTCAACACCTATTCATCTTTGCACTACGGGCCAAAGATATTCATCAAAAAATTATTCATCTTTGCACTACAGGCCAAAGATATTCAGTTATATCGTCATTTAGGACTGAGGATGATGAAAAATATTTTAAAGAAAATGAATCCAGTGAGACAAAAGAACAAATATTAGGGATTCGTACTTTAGACACTCTAAGTTTAAAAATACTCCATAATAAACCATAGTGGAGAAAAATTCAGAATGAAGACCAAAACATGGATACAATCAAAGATAGTAACAAAAATAGACATCTGAGACAAAGAATGAAAATTTAATTTTTCTGTGAATAGTGTCGTATACGTTAATAGTAATCCCGACACAAAAAGGTAGAAATTTCACAAGAAAAAATATACTAATATTTCAGCATAATGATATTGAAAGAAATAATATCATTTACGAAGAAGATAACATCCTTTACCTCAAAAGAATAGTATTTTTGACTGGAATATCGGATATAATGCTGAAGGAAACTTGCACCGTATAACAACACTAAAGATATCTAAATACTCACAAAAATACGCTCAATAATATAGAAGAGAGAAAAAACTTCAGTTTCTGGTGTGATTTTCAATTCTAACCTAAGCACCCTATTTATATAAAAATGCTTAGAACACCAAAGCAAAAAATTTAATAAAATAATATTATTTATAAAACTTTTCTTACGCACACTTGAAATCGGATTTCAGCATCTTACACATGCAAGTGGGGTCAACCAACAAGAAAAACATGTTTTAAATATTTTTTGTAACAAATCAATTCAGACCCAATATTCTGGAACTTCCATAATTCCTAATAAATAGCCCTTTATCAAAAAAATTCAAATCGTATGTCCATTCCATAGGAAATTTAATTCTCTACAACTTTGTAGCTTTAAGTTTTTCCAAATTCCAAACAGAAATTGACCGAAATCCATATACGGACGATTTTACAGGCTATAATCAAATTTCAGTGAAAAATGGGGTCCACCGACATGTTTAACATGTTTTTAACATTTATTATAACAAAAATACTCTTCCTCATTTATTCATATATCACACATTCATTGTAAAAGTATCACAATTATTATATTATTATAATATAATAATATATTTAAATGAATTATTTTATAAGAAAAGATAAAATATCAATTTTCAAAAATTGTCACTTTTTAAAAAATTCCTCCATTTATATGCACATAAATAAATATTTTTTGCTTATCATATAAATCAATAATTAATTATTCACAAATAATATTACAAAATCACAATAATGACAATCAGGTCGTTCCCAGGAAAGAGGGGGTTTTCCGATAAGGATTTCTCTTTACTAGCACGCAATTAGATGACCTAACCCCTTTCCTCGACAAAACTTCCTTAGACATTGCCAATAATGCTATCTAATAATATTATTCAAATAATATGAATTATTGATCTGATAATGGAAAATATTGTGCATTGACAATTATTGAAACAACAATAATATAAAATATCAACGTAACAATTATTGAATCAATAAAATAAAATATTGAATAGTAATTACTATAACAATTATTGAGTAGTGACTTCTTACGTAAGGATCACTAATTGGTGCATTACCGTGTGCTACTGTGCAACATCGCGTATTACTGTGTTTTAACCACCAGGTATTCCAACAGTGTTAAAGGTAACAACTACGCCGTTATTTTAAAAAAACTCATACTTGTCATTTTCTTCATCCGATCACTTTCCGTTATAGGGCCCACAAAAGGTTGCACCGTCGTACGAATATTCCCCGACAGCAAGAATATTCCACGACCAACCGAATATTCTGGGACAATAATGAATATTTTATAACCACTTGCTTATTTAAAATATTTGCGCATTTACCCATAACTAACCACATTAATTGAATCAACCCCTTTCTATCTAAGATCTTGACAGGTACCTCCTCGTACGTTAAATCTTCTGCTATCTCATCTGGTTCTAACTCAATAATGTGGTTCGGGTCGTCCACATATTTACGTAATATCGATACGTGAAAAATGTTATGAACACGCGATATACTTGGCGGTAAAGCAAGTCTATAGGCCACAGTTCCTACTCGATTGAGGATTTAAAATGGACTAATAAATTGAAGGTTGAGATTTCTTCTCTTCATCGACTCTTACTTCTAGAATAACTCCTTCTTGCACCTTCTTCTTTATATCCATCAGCTCCGGTGTGCAGCTTGAGCGGTTTTAACTTTATAGATTAAAGTCAATTCTACTCGTATATCATCATGTGGGTCTCTAGAGTTTTTAACTCTATCTCTATCTTTTGTAAGTCATACAAAATGGGTCTTTGCGTTCGATAATATCGCACTCGTACTCATATAGGATCTTCTACTCAACACGTCAGCTACCACGTTCGCTTTTCCAGGATGGTATGGTCAGAACAAGTGCCGAAATGAGTCTCCTATTGAGTACTTGGAAGCCTTTATCACATTCCTCGCTCCATACGAATTTTGTATCTTTTCGAGTCAACTGAGTTAACGGAGTAGTGATTCGAAAAAATCCTTCCACGAATCTCTGATAATAACCAGCTAAGCCCAGAAAGCTACGTACTTCGGTTACTGTCTTAGGTTGCTCTCAACTGTGACTCATATCCCAATCTTGGATAACACGTTACAATGGCACCTATTAATTTACCACCGTACGAATATGGCGTCCCCTACGGAGAGTCTGGCGTCGGTGCATTCCACAAAAAAAGTTACGAGATAGAGGCTGGGGTACTAACTCCTGTAGTTGAGTTTTTAACTCCTAAATTTCAATAGGAGCCATTCAATATGAGATTTTAGAAATGGGTTTTGTACCAGGTTCAAAGTCGATACAAAATTTAATATCACGCTCTGGGGGTAGGCCAGGAAGTTCTTCAGGAAATACGTCAGGAAATTCACTAACAACAGAAATATCATTCAAATCTGACGTATTTTTTGTTCAAATCCATGAAATGGGATAAGAAAACTTGACATTTGTTTTTCAATAAACGAATGGCTTTATGGCTTGATATGACACAGTGATTGACTTTAATGGTTTGGTTGATTGAATTCGTACAACAGGTTGGTTAGGATTATGAAAACTAACAACCTTACAAAAATAATCAATTTTAGCATGTTGAGTGGTTAACCAATCAATCCCTAAAATCATATCAAATGCAAGTATCTTTAAAGAGATAAGATCAACAAGTAATTTGATGGTCCTAACTTGAATCAAGCAAGATTTATAAACAGTGGATGTAACGAAAGTTTCTCCTAACGAAGTTTTAACAATTAAGTCAAAGTCTAATTTTTCAGGAGTCGAGTTCAAACGTTGAGCACAAACAGGAGATATAAAAGAATGGGTAGAACCGGTATCTAATAAGGTATAAACTTCTCAAGAGTTTATGATTAACTAACCCGTGCTAACTTCGTTCGGGTTACTCGCTTTTTGAGAAGTCATGAAAAACGCTCTTCCTGAAACCGTCGACTTTGTTTTGTCTGTATCCACCTTTGGTGTCACCGTCCCAGCTGGACTTAGTTTCGCTACAGAACAATCTCGAGCTATATGACCGTCTTTTCCATAACTAAAACATACCTTGGAAGGCTGTGAACAGTTTGGGCTTATATGTCCCTCCTCTCCACATCTGTAGCATCTAACTGGCAGTCGTTCTCCTCCCCTAGAATTTGTTCTTTGGTCTTTGGTCTTTGATGTCGGCGTCTTCCGTCATCGTTAAATCTTCTCTTCTTGAAATTTTCAATTGAATTATTTCTTCTATTATCTTGGCCATGATTACCACCGAAGTGGTTACCATTTATGGCATGATAATTTCCTCCATGATGGTTATCATTGTTCTGATGACCGTTGCCACCGGTACAATTATCATCGAGTTGTTGGTCATTATTCTTCGGTTGAGCTGACTCATTATCATGCTCCAATAACTGAGCCTTATTCATAACATCTGAATATAAACAAAGTTTGTGAGAAATGAGGTATTGACATATTTCAGGTTTCAAACCTCCCAGAAATATTCGCGTCATTCTCTCCTCATTATCAACCAAATGGGATGCAAATCGGGACAACTTGGCAAACTTAGCTTCGTACTGCGACACGTTCATATTTTTTTGCTCCAGCTTGATGAACTCTACCTCCTTCATGTGATGAATACTTTCGAGAAAGTACTTGTCGTTGAATAGTTTCTGAAATGCTTCCCAAGACATATTGAGTGCGGCAGGCTGGGTACGCTTCACAGATTTTCACCAGTAATCTGCCTCACCACGGAACATAAAGGTGGCGAATGGAACCTTCTGTTCCTCTGTGTATCCCAAGACATCAAATATCTTGGTAATTTGTTTAACCTACGTTCCTTCCTTGATCGGATCTGACTTTACCCCGAATTCTGGTGGTCCCAACTCTTTGATCTGCTTGGCTGTGACAAACCGCGCATTGCTATCATTTCCACCTGTATTTTGTACACGAGTCTCCCTCGTCTGATTTTACATGAACTCCAAAAAGCTTCTAAATATCCCATCATTCATGTAGTGTTGTTTACAGAAGGAATATTGCCTTCCTGTTGCACGTTCTCCTGATAGGTGATTAAAGGTGTCTCAACGGTCTCATTCACTTCTTTATTAACATTTTCAGCTGTTATTCTCAAATACTGTCACAAAACAAGGGTTAATTAAACAAATTAACATATCACATATTAACCCTATGCTCCGACTGACCCATTAAATACCAAATAAGCTTAGGTAGGACACACTAGCGAAGGATTTACTCATCTCTCCCCTCCTAGTTATATTCCCCGATCTCCACCAGAGACCATATCCCTAAGCTCTGATACCAACTGTGACGCCCCCAAAATAGGTTCAATCCACAACCCATTCTGAGTCGCCAAATACATGGAACAGAAATAACTAAAACTTCATTATTACAATTGTCGTGCAAAATACGACAACACATATACTGTGATTTTAAATACAAATATTGTCTTCTAGAAAATATCCACACTCAAATAAGTCCTCATTATAATTATTGATACACTATTTTACAAAATAGTGAGGACTACTAAGACAACTGTTTAGAATCATAACTCCACACCCCGACTAGTTCCCGCTATATTCTCGCCTCCTAAGAAGAAAAATGGAACAAAAAGGAAAAGGGTGAGCCCAACTAGCCCAGTAAAGAACATTATGAATAAGATAATATAGAACAAATTATCGTTAGTCCTCAATAGGGAAAAAATCTGATAGAATATAATAGACAACAAGTTTCAGATCAATATTCGCAGCGGAAATAACAATTCATTAGAAGAGTTAAGTAGAGAATGAAATCTACTATCATCTATGAATTTAAAAGTCCATCATCAATATTTTAACCCTTTAACATCAATCAATATACATCTTGAATCAAATATTCATCTTTGCACTACAGGCCAAAGATATTCATCAGTTAGTCATGTTCATCTCAACACATATTCATCTTTGCACTACGGGCCAAAGATATTCATCAGAAAATCATTCATCTTTGCACTACAGGCCAAAGATATTCAGTTATATCATCATTTAGGACTGAGGATGATGAAAAATATTTTAAAGAAATCGAATCCAGTGAGACAAAAGAACAAATATTAGGGATTCGTACTTTAAACAATTCAAGTTCAAAAATACTACATAATAAACCATAGTGGATAAAAATTCAAGAATGAAGACCAAAACATGGATACAATCAAAGATAGTAACAAAAATAGACATCTGAGACAAAGAATGAAAATTTAATTTTTCTGTGAATAGTGTCGTATACGTTAATAGTAATCCTGACACAAAAAAGTAGAAATTTCACAAGAAAAATTATATTAATATTTCGGCATAATGATATTGAAAGAAATAATATCATTTACGAAGAAGATAACATCCCTTACCTCAAAAGAATAGTATTTCTGACAGGAATATCGGATATAATGTTGAAGGAAACTTGCACCGTATAACAACACTAAAGATATCTAAATACTCACAAAAATACGCTCGATAATATAGAGAGAGAAAACTTCTATTTCTGGTGTGATTTTCAATTCTAACCTAAGAACCCTATTTTTAGAAAAATGCTTAAAACACCAAAGTAAAAAATTTAATAAAATAATATTATTTATAAAAAATTTCTTACGCACACTTGAAATCGGATTTCAGCATCTTACACATGCAAGTGGGGCCCACCAACAAGAAAAACATGTTTTAAATATTTTTTGTAACAAATCAATTCAGACACAATATTCCGGAACTTCCATAATTCCTAATAAATAGCCCTTTTATCAGAAAAATTCAAATCTTATGTCCATTCCATAGGAAATTTAATTCTCTACAACTTTGTAGCTTTAAGTTTTTCTAAATTCCAAACAGAAATTGACCGAAATCCACATACGGACGATTTTACAAGCTATAATCAAATTGCAGTCAAAAATGGGGTCTACCAACATGTTTAACATATTTTTAACATTTATTATAACAAAAATACTCTTCCTCCTCATTTATTCATATATCACACATTCATTGTAAAAATATCACAATTATTATATTATTATAATATAATAATATATTTAACTGAATTATTTTATAAGAAAAGATAAAATATCAATTTTCAACAATTGTCACTTTTTAAAAAATTCCTCTATTTATATACACATAAATAAATATTTTTTCCTTATCATATAAATCAATAATTAATTATTCACAAATAATATTATAGAATCACAATAATGACAACTAGGTCATTCCCAGGAAAGAGGGAGCTTTCCGATAAGGATTTCTCCTTACTAGCGCGCAATTAGATGACCTAACCCCTTTCCTCGACAGAACTTCCTTAGACATTTCCAATAATGCTATCTAATAATATTATTCAAATAATATAAATTATTGATCTGATAATGGGAAATATTGTGCAGTGACAATTATTGAAACAACAATTATATAAAATATCAACATAACAATTATTGAATCAATAAAATAAATATTGAACAGTAATTACTGTAACATTTATTGAGTAGTGCCTTCTTACATAAGAATCAATAATTGGTGCAATACCGTGTGCTACTGTGCAACACCCCGTATTACTTTGTTTTAACCACCGGGTATTCCAATAGTGTTAACGGTAACTACGCCGTTATTTTAAAAAAACTCATACTTGTCGTTTTCTTCGTCTGATTGCTTTCCGTTATGGGACCCACAAAAGGCTGCGCCATCGTACGAATATTCCCCGACAGCAAGAATATTCCACGACCAACCGAATATTCCCCGACAACAATGAATATTTTATAACCACATGCTTATTTAAAATATTTGCGCATTTACCCATAACTAACCACATTAATCGAATCAACCCCTTACTGTTTTAAAATAATAAATAGAGGAAATTCCATTTTATTAAAAAAAATAAAATTTGGGGTCTTACATCTATCACATCTCTGCACAAAGCTGTAAGCATCCTTGAAGAGAGTCGGCCAATTAAAACCTGCCTACAAAACCTTGGTCGTTGTTCTTTCTCCCTCGTAATGACCTCCACAAACTGATGCGTGGCAATCCTGCAATATACTCTCCGTCTCACTATATGGAATGCACCTTCTAATCATTCAATCAGCACACTGTTTGGACAAGTAAGGCTCATCCCAAAAAACCATTTAACATCATGGAGAAACTTCTTCTTTTGTTGTCCAGTCAAATCAGAGGGAATGATATTTCTCACTAGAAAGTTTGCATAGTCTGCGAACCATGGCACTTGGGAAGGATTCATTGATCACCACAAATAATTGTTCATCTGGGAATAATTCATTGATCATCACTTTGTCATTCGTATCCCTTCCTAGATTCTCTAATTGAGATAAATGGTCAGCCACTTGGTTCTCAGTCCCTTTTCTGTCTTTGATCTCTAAGTCAAACTCCTAGAGAAGAAGAATCCACCTGATCAGACGGGGTTTTGCATCTTTCTTGACTATTAAGTATCGGATCGCTGCATGGTCGGTGTATACAATCACTCTTGTCACAATTAAATAAGCACGAAATTTGTTGAATGCGTATACCACTGCTAGAAGCTCTTTTTCTGTGGTAGTGTAGTTCAACTGGGCGTCAGTAAGGGTCTTGCTAACATAATAGATAACATGAAAGACCTTGTCCCTACACTGGCCCAATACAGTTCCCACAGCTCGAGTGGAAGATCCCAATCCAGAGCTGTAATCACGGGTGTCGTAGTCAACTTCTTTTTCAAATGCTCAAAAGCAGTTAGGCATTCCTTATCGAATCTAAACTGGATATATTTCTCTAACAAACGACAAAGCGACTTAGTAATCTTTGAGAAGTCCTTGATAAACCGATGGTAAAAGCCTGCATACCCCAAAAAGCTACGGACCCCTTTTACATAAGTAGGTGGAGGTAAGTTCTCGATAGTTTCCAATTTTGCCCTGTCCACTTCTAACCCTTTCCTTGAAACTATATGTCCCAAAATGATACCTTCTTGTACCATAAAATGGCACTTCTCCCAGTTCAGAACTAGATTGGTTTCAACACACCTTTTCAGAACCATTACCAGATTCTCCAAACACAATTCAAAAGAGTCTCCAAAAACTGAGAAATCGTCTGTGAAGACTTCAACATTATGCTCAACCATATCAGAGAAAATGGCCATCATGCACCTTTGGAATGTAGCTGGGCATTACACAAACCGAACGACATCCTTCTAAAAGAAAATGTACCATACGGACAAGTGAAGGTAGTCTTCTCTTGGTCTTCTAGGGCTATCACTATTTGGTTGTATCCAGAGTAACCGTCTAGAAGGCAGTAGTACTCATGACCTGCTAGCCTATCCAGCATTTGACCAATAAATGGGAGAGGAAAATGATTTTTTCTTGTAGCTTTGTTCAGTCTGCGGTAGTTCATGCAGACCCTCTAACCCATAACTGTCCTGGTACGTATTAGCTCATTATTTTCATTGGATACCACTGTCATACCTCCTTTTTTTGGCACGAACTGCACCGGGCTCACCCAAGAGCTGTCTGAAATGGGATAAATGATCCCTTCATCTAACCATTTTAAGATTTTCTTCTTAACCACTTCCTTCATGATAGGATTCAATCTTCGTTGTTGCTCTACTGATGGTTTACTATTATCTTCCAGAAGGATTTTGTGCATACAAAATGAGGGGTTGATCCCTTTAATGTCTGTTATAGTCCATCCAATTGCTGATTTAAAATTTCACAGTACTTGTAGCAATTTATCTTCCTGGTAAGATGTTAGTACAACAACAATTATAACAGGAAACTTTGAAGATTCACTTAAAAATGTGTACCTTAAATGATTTGGAAGGGGTTTAAGGTCAAGATCGGGAGGCATCTCAAGAGAAGGCCTGAGTCGTTCTGATGTCTCTCCTGTAAGTCTGAGTGGCTCGATGGGAATATTGAATCTTTGCATATGTGGTGTTGTGTCCAAAATGTGTATATATTCTACAACCTCAGTATCTTCCATACCTGATTCCCCTAGAATAACACACTACAATGGCTCAATATCAATCAGATTTCCAGCTTCTTCATTTAACACTATGTCGACTACATCGATTCAGAAGCACTCTTCCTCGTCAGTAGGGAACTTCGTAGCCTTAAAGACATTGAAAGTGACCTCTTGATCTTGCACTCTTATGGTCAACTCTCCTTTCTGTACATCTATGAGTGTTCGCCCCGTGGCTAGAAAAGGTCTCCCAAGGATAATCGGTATGTCTCTATCTTCTTCATTGTCCAAGATAATGAAGTTTTTTGGGAAGATAAACTTGTCTAATTTGACCAAGACATCTTCAATAATACCTCTGGGGTAAGTGATGGATCTATCGGCAAGCTACAATGATATATTTGTTGACTTTGGAGCCAGAAATCCCAATTAAGTGAATACCAATAGAGGCATCAAGTATATGATTGCCCCCAAGTAACATAAGCATTTGTTGAAAGAAAGATTTCCAATGGAGCATGGTATTGTGAAACTGCCCGGATGCTTAAGCTTTGGAGGTAGTTTACACTGCAACACCACACTGCACTCTTTTGTCAAGACCACTGTCTCATAATCCTCTAATATTTTCTTCCTTGATAGAATGTCTTTCATAAACTTCGCATAGCTTGGAATTTGCTCTAAAGCCTCTGCGAATGGTATATTGATCTGTAGTTTCTTAAAGACCTCCAAGAACTTCGCAAACTGTTTGTCTTCTATTTTCTTTTAAAGTCTCCGTGGGTAAGGAACATGAGGGTATACAAGTGGTGGTGTGGCTGTGGCTTTCTCAGCTAACGCCTCAGGATCCTTCTCAACTACCCACTTCTCAGAACCCTCATCAGATAAGCCATTATCAGATTCGACTGCTCCTTGGCGCGGGCGTGCCGGGTCTCCTTCAATATTGGGCGTGGGCGCGCCAGTCCCCACTTCTACAGTTTGTTTTCCTGATCTCAGTGTAATGGCTTGACATTTCTCTTTCCTTTCCCTTCTAGGATTGGCTTCAGTGTTACTTGGCAGAGCTCCTTGCGGTCTATTGTTCAACAAACTAGCCATCTAGCCCATTTGAGTCTCCAAATTCTTAATAGCCACCACTTGTCTCTTTATCATCACTTCAGTGTTTGCCATGTATTTTAACATCATTTCTTCCATCTCTGACTTCTTTTCTGGTTGAGGGGAAGGAGGTGGATGATGTTGCTGTTGTTGTTACTGAAATCTTGGAGGGTAAGGAGATTTAGGTGCATACTGCTGATGAGATTGTTGTGGTTGATACTGTTGTTGAGATTGGTATTGTTGTTGTGGTTGGTATTGTTACACATTATGATTATTGCTCCAACTAAAATTGGGATGGTTTCTATTATTGGGATGGTAGGAATTTTGAAACTTATTATATGGCTTTTGGTAGTTGCTAACGAACTGTACCGATTCTGTAGTGATAGCACATTGTTCTATTTGGTGTGACCCTGTACAAATCTCACAGACATAGGCGACTTGCTCAACTTTGTTCTCTACCAATGAATCAATTTTTTTTGTCATAGCTACCATTTGAGCTGATAACGCTATGATGGCATCCACCTCCTATAACCTAACAACTTTTGGTTGAGGCATCCAGGCCGTTGGATTCTAGAAATCATTCGTTGACATGGTTTCAATAAGCTCATAAGCTTCTTCACAGCTCTTGCCCACAAAGCTCCTCCTGCAGTGGCATCAACGATTGGCCTAGACTGCCAACCCAACCCAACCCATTATAGAAGGTATTAATGACCATCCAGTCAGGCATCCCATGGTGAGGGCATTTCCTTAGTATCTCTTTGTAACATTCCCAGGCCTCATATAGCGACTCTCCCTGTTATTGCTCAAACTGAGATATAGCAGTCCTCATTTTCGTTGTTTTAGCCATAGGAAAGAATTTGGCTAAACATTTCTGTGCTAAGTCCTCCCATGTGGTTATTGACCCAGATGGAAATGAATGGAACCAACTTCTTGCCTTATCCCTCAAAGAGAATGGAAATAGCCTGAGCCGTACTGCATCTTCTGACACACCATTATACTTGAATGTCTCACATATCTCAATGAAACTCAGCAAGTGCTCGTTAGGATCATCAGTAGCAGCACCCCTAAACTGAACCAAATTCTGTACCATCTATATTGTTCCCAACTTAATTTCAAAGGTGTTTGCGGCTATTGCTGGCCTTACAATACTAGACTGTAGCTCATTTATTTTTGGCATAGAATAGTTCCTTAAAGCTCTATGCTCTTCTCTATGCTCTTCTGCCATATTTGTTAATGTTTTAGTATTCTCTTGTGTGCTAGAATTGCATGCACTCAGTCTCTAAGCTTTCCCGTTAATATTATCCTGCCTTGGTACCAACTCTGAGTTTGAAGATTGAGTGTGCATATACTATTCATAAGTACCTAAAACGCAAATTAAAGAAAAATAGAAATGAGATAAGATAAGAATTATTCAAGTCAAACAAATCTAGCTTAAGTTGATGACAACAGTAATAAAAATAAAAACCTATCCCCGACAACGGGGCCAAAAACTTGTTGGCTTGTTTCGGGTTTAACAAAACAATCACACTTGTTCAAGTATACACGGTCAACAAGTAGTATAGAGTAAGTTAAGTATCGTTCCCTCGGATAAAGGTAAATATTTCTAATCTATCACGCAACGACTTTATAGCTATTTCTGGCTGCTTAAACGATTGAATTACAGTTGAATTAAAACTAAAATAATTATCAACACAAACTACTGATTAAAAAATGAAGAGATTCAAATTGGAAAGATATGGGACCCTAACTTCACTTATTGCTTCATTCAGATTATACACCTCTTGTTTAACTTGACTAATTACTATGGACTGCTAGTCGAGAGCACGAAAGATAAACATGACTATTTTTCAATACACCATGTCCATATCACACAAAATCCATAGAGATAGAATTCATATGAACATCAATATTACCTAACCCACTATATGTCTATGTAAATTACAAGTAATATCAATTTAAGCACAAGCTCTCTCAGCGACTACACATGGCAAGCCGGTATATGTCTCTCTTGATTGCTAATCACAAAATCTATCACATGTAAATTTCATGAACATATGCTAACATGGCCAAATCTAAACTTATATTTCCTTTTTCAATTTCATACAAGTTATTAGGGTAGATGTTGATCAAGCATCCAAACATTAAGCACAACCAAGTTAAGAAATCCAACTATAATCATTCAAGCATCACAATAAGGCATATAGATCTGAACTACACAACAAGCTACATTAGAATCCCATAATGGTGGTTAGTTCATCTCTAAATCAACAACCATTATGGGATTTAAGCCAAGCATGAGAATAAACAAAGAGAACAAAGAGGGTAATGAGAATAAAGATTGTGAATCTGATTAAACTCTGCTCCACAATGTGCTTCCAACTCAGTTCAGATCCATAATCAAAACTAAAGTAAAACTCAATATTCACAAGCTACTAGAACTAGAAAGAGAAGCAAAATAGTAGTAGAGTGCTATAGAATCTCTCTAGCTCTATGGAATCCTAAAATAGAAAAATAAAACTGCTCCAATCCCTCTATCGTAACCAGTAAATACACCTTTCTATGGAAAATACGCTACAACAGTCATTAAGTGAAAAGTAAAATTTGTTTCTAAGTCTAATTGGCGTGGCCGCACGGACATATATAAGGATTGAGGCGTGAGGCGTCTTTGAGTCGCCTCTGGGATTCTCTGGCCATGAGCTACTGAGTTAGCTTCCTACTAGTTGAAGTGCAAGGCTGCATTTCTTCTCTTCTGTTGCACTCTACTGCTAACTTGTTGCTGGTGTTTTGTTGGCTTGAATGCTGCTAATTCCTTCTTCTTCTTTCTTCACATGCCTTCCTCATCCTTTACTTGCCTTCATCATTCTTCACTTGACCTCAAGATGCCATCTTCACATGCATTAGCTCAGCTACATTCTTCAATTTTAGCACATGCTCACCATGCCTTTGGAGTTTCTTTAATGCAACCTATAAAACAAACATAAAAGGAAATCAAACAATACTACAAATACTTAAGTTTAATCAAATTCTAGCAAGTTGATAGGCAATAAGTAGGTATAAAACCTACTTATCACACATCCTAACCCTCTGCCTGAAGCATCGTTGTAGATGACAAATCTGTGACTCCCCCAAATCCGAGAACTCCATTCCCACAGAATTTGGTGCTCATTATCCAAAACTATTACATCTAACTACCCATAATAAAGGATAAAGACATAATTTAAATAAATTTAACATTAATCTTTCCCATTAAAGGGCTACATCCATTTAAAACAATCCCAGGTAATCTAACCTTAAACTATTACATAAGTCTGAAGAATACATCATATAAATAAATTAAGTCTTATAACATAATTCATTCAAATAAATTCTCGTAGATCTTCAATACTTGGACATCTTGCCCTTTCCTTTGCTAGAAGATGGCTCATCGACCTTTTCGACTTTAGTTGCAGTGTTAATTGCAAGAGTGAGAAAACAATTACTCACTGATAATAAGAGTATAATAATAACAACATGAGAATGAACAACAAATGCTGAATAACGGTGAACTTGTTCTACGGATCAAAAATATAGAACAAGCTCGAATTTAATATCAGAGGGTCTTAAGACCACGAACTATGTCCCCGGTATTTAGGTATTATTACCCAACCTTAACAGTCATTTAGACCATACAAACCCTTCTTTACGTACTTAGGGGGATTAGCCCTTTGTACCATGTATTGTGCATAAACATCTAAACGTTACACGTACATAATCCCCTGTGTTAGGGTTGTTCATCTCAATTTGAATTTAGGACTTCCGGGCTAAAGAAAGTTTAGCTCGAAACTAGTTTATCAGGGGTTCTAGAATTTTAGAACACCATTCAATTATAGGTTAGTTCAATCAACACAAGTTTGTTTGCTATTTGAAGGTTCAATACAATAATATAGAATTGAACAATGATATTTAAGTCAAAGATCAAATAAAAACAATATACAATTGGGTAGACATGGTATACATGCAAAGTACTATATTCAAAAGAGTTAAAACAATCTCATTTGAATCAAGGTATTAAAACAGGACATGCTTTAAATAGCAATAACAAGACTTAGGAAAGTGAAGCTTGCTCGATGTAATGAATTAGATTACAAGAGCTTGTACAATAATAGGATAACGGAATTATAAAACTTGTATTCATTATAAAGAGAATGAAGTTAGGTTACTTGCCTCGTATATAAGCTACAGAAGTATAATAATGTTTGCCAATTACCCTACACATACCATTGAAATCGCAATAACAATTAGTTGTATTAATATTAGCTTTATGGGTTTAACCCACCATTTAAGTCATAACCTTAACTTATTGTGTAATCATGTTAGTTAACCACCCCTACAAATATGAAATCTCACTATAGTCTAACATAAACTTTATCATTCATCTCTAACTCTTGTAACAGCAACTTTGTTCATTACATAACTTATTCAAGTGATAATTTTAAAATCTCCATATTTTGGTATTACATTATATTACGATCTGTTATTGTATGCCATGTTATGTTTTAACATCTTTATTATGCATGCCAACTAGATTAGGTCCTTGTATTATAACCCACAAATATTCGAACTCAACGCCTAGAGCTCGAAGAGTACAATATGCACTTGACACGCCTTAATATACCTTGGCAATTGCTATTGGTGCAAAAAAATCAGAAGGCCTTACTTGACGCACGAACAGATCGTCTAGTGTAAACTGCAGTTGCAGTTTGACTACTGTTACTACAATGATCACCAAATTTATTCCAATTCCATAGAAACTCACAAAACTAACAACTAAAACTTTGTAATAATCACCAATAAGCATGAAATTCACAATTCTAACAACATAACATTATTTACGATTAACTTTTAAGGATTAAAACCCCCATTTTTTCAATTTCGTCATTTTTAACACTTTTAGCGAATTTGATTGCCACAACGTCATTTCTTAACCAATTGACATGATTCAAATTACGTTGATTTTGTTTCTTGATGTACTAACATAATCTAACATCAATTTTCAGATTATACCAAATATTGGACATCAAATTTTGTACTTTCTTAAGCCATGTTATATAAATATATCACTGTTATTTACTTTTCTTCCTACAATCCAATTTTTCATGAATTTATCACCAACATAAGATTATAGATAATAATGAAAAAGTTTAGCAAGAGTATACCTACATATAATCAACATTTGAAACAACATTTCAACAAAATCAATTACAAAGAACTTTAAATTACAAAATTAAAACTTGGAAATTTAGGAATGGATTATACCTTGAATTTCCTACTAGCAAGATGATGGAATCCTCCCCTAACCCTTATCAATTTATAAAGATTACTCACAATCCTCTGAAATTCTCCCTTCCTCTCTAATACTCTGTATTTCTATGTTATCTAGCCTTAGGGAAAAGCACGCGTAATATACTCTGGCTCCCTCTTTCCCCATGTACGTCAGGTGAAAAACAAAAAGTTTACATCACTTAAAAATAAGCCAAAGGCCACAAGGCCTTGTTTGGCTACACACCAATTCCCCCATTCCAATTTAGTTTAATAATATTTATATTATATAATTTTTATTTATCACACATGTAACCAATTTAATTAGCTTACACTTATAATAATTATAATTTTTTATAATAATTATACTTATGATTAATAAATTATGATATATCTAATTTAATTATTAAATTAGACTCAAACATCACTTTATTTAATTTACTTATTTTCTTAAATATTAATTAATTTATTTAATTTATTTAATTTAATTATTTCATTAAATTAAATCTTGAGATAATAAAATTACCATTAATTAATTTAATTACTAAATTAATGCACCACCATTTCATCAATTATTTATTTTTCTCAATAAATAAATAATTATCTAAAATATTTATTTGATTCAATAAATATTTAAAATAATTACAAAATTTCTTGATCGTTACAAAATCATTCCGAACCAGATGGTATTGTTAGAACGGGTGCTGAAATGAGTCTCCTCTTGAGTTCTTGAAAACTCTTCTCACATTCCTCGCTCCAACCGAATTTTGTATCTTTTCGAGTCAGCTGAGTTAACGGAGTGGCGATTCAAGAAAACCCTTTCACGAATCTCCGATAATAACCAGCTAAGCCCAGAAAGCTTTGTACTTCGGTTATTGACGTAGGTTATTCCCAACTTTAAATTGCTTCAATCTTTGTCGGGTCAACAGATATTTCGTTATTTGATATCACGTGCCCAAGAAATGCTACTTCCTCAAGCCAGAACTCGCATTTCTTCAACTTGGCATATAGCTTTTTTCCACGAAGCTTTTGGAGTATCAGCCTCAAGTGTTGCTTATGATCTTCATGGCTTTTTGAGTATATGAGGATGTCGTCAATAAAGACAACCACAAAATAATCTAAATATTCCTTGAATACTCGGTTCATCATATCCATGAAGGCAACAAGAGCATTAGTCAATCCAAAAGACATGACTAGGAATTCATAATGCCCATACCTAGTTCTGAAAGCAGTCTTTGGAATGTCATCAGTTTTAATCTTTAATTGATGATATCTGGAACGAAGATCTATCTTTGAAAAGAATTAGCGCCTTGCAACTGGTCAAACAGGTCATCAATGCGAGGCAACGGGTACCTATTTTTGATGGTGACATGATTCAACTCCCAATAATTAATAGAAAGTGGCATACTCCCATCTTTCTTCTTTACGAATAGAACATGAGCACCCCAAGGAGACGTACTAGGACGAATGAGACCGATGTCTAACAATTCCTGCAATTGGGTTTTTAACTCCTGAAGTTCAATAGGAGCCATTCGATATGGGGTTTTGGAAATGGGATTTGTACTAGGTTCAAGGTCAATACAAAACTCGATTTCACGCTCTGGGGTAGGCCAGGAAGTTCTTCAGGGAATACGTCAAGAAATTTATTAACAATAGAAATATCATTCAAATCTGATGTATTTTTTTTAAAATTCGTGACATGGGCTAAGAAAGCTTAACCTCTATTTTTTAATAAACGAATGACTTTATGGCTTGATATGACAGTGATTGAATTTAGTGGTTTGGTTGCTTGAATTAGCATAATAGGTTGGTTAAGAATATGAAAGCTAAAAACATTAAGAAAACAATCAATTTTACATGATGAGTAGTTAACCAATCAATCCCTAAAATCACATCAAATGCAAATATTTTCAAAGAGATAATATCGACAGGTAACGTGAGGGTGTCGATTTGAATCAAACAAGATTTATAAATAGTGGATGTAATAAAGGTTTCTCCCAACGGAGTTTTAACAGATAAGTCAAAGTCTAATTTCTCCAGAGTCAAATTTAAACGTTGAGCGCGACTAGGAGAAATAAAAGAATGGGTAGAACCGGTAGATTTCGTAAGAGTTTATGATTAGCTTACTCGTGATAACCTCGTTCGGGTTTATCGCTTTTTGGGAGGTCACGACAAATGCTCTCCCTTGAACTACCAGCTTTGACTTGTCTGGGACGGCCTTTGGTGTCTTCATCCCAGCTTGACTTGACTTCACTACACGACAAAATCGGGTTAGGTGACCTTCTCTTTCGCAATTATAACACTCTTTGGGTTGCTGCATACAGTTTGGACTGATGTGTCCTTCCCCTCCGTATTTTTAGCATACGACCGGTGGTCGTTCTCCTTCCTTGAAAATGGGTGTTGGTGCTACTGTCTTTCCATAATTATTGAACCTTCTCTTCTTGAAATTTCCACTTCTATTATCTTGGCCAGGATTACCACTGAAGTGGTTACCATTTCTGGTATGCCAATTTCTTCCACGTTTGTTGTCACCACTTCGATGACTGCTACCACTAGTATTATCATTTTATCAGGTACTCTATCTTGGTTGTGTTAACTCATTATCGCGCTCTAATAACTGAGCCATATTCACAACATCTGAATATAAGCAAAGGTTGTGAGAAATGAGGTATTGACGTATTTCGGGTTTCAAACCTCTTAGAAACATTCGCGTCATATGCTCCTCATTATCTACCAAATGGCATGAAAACCAGGATAGCTCCGCAAATTTAGCCTCGTCTTACGACACGGTCATATTTTTTTGCTCCAGGTTGATGAATTTTACCTCCTTCATGTGACGAATACTTTCGGGAAAGTACTTGTCGTTGAAAAATTCTTAGAACTTCTCCCAAGACATCTTCAGTGCGGCAGACTTAGTACGTTTTACAGATTCCCACCAATAATCTGCCACTTCTCACAACATAAAGGTGGCAAAGGGAATCTTTTGCTCCTCAGAGCATCCCAAGACATCAAATATCTTGGTGATCTTCTTAATTCACGTCTCTACCTTAAGTGATTCTGGCTTTCCCAAAAACTACGGTGGTCCCAGCTCCTTGAGTTGCTTAGCGGTGACCATTCGTGAGTTTCCAGTGTTTCCACCTATATTTTGAACAAGAGTCTCTCTCTCTTGATGCTTCATGAATTACAGAAAGCCTCCGAACATCTCATCGTTCATCATTTGGTCAATGTTATTGTTTACTTGAGGATTATTGCCTTCCTGATGCACATTATTCTGGTTATTGATCATCGGTGACGCAACGGTCTCATGTGCTCCATTACTTATACCAACATTTTCAGATGTCATTTTCAAATATTGCCACACAAAAAAGGGTTAATTGAAATGCCACATAGTATTCCTATATTCTAACTGACCAATTAAATAATAAATAAGCTTAGGTAGGTCATACTAGCGAAGGATTTACCCATCTCTCTCCTCCTAGTTCTAGCCTGAAATCTCAGCCAGGGATCATATCCCTAAGCTTTGATACCAACTGTCACGCCCCCAAAATAGGTATACACAATCCATTCTGAGTCGCCAAATACATGGTACAAAATTCAAATACAAACTTCATTAATACTATACGACAAACGTAAGCTGAGAGTTTTAACATGGATATTGTCTCGTAGACAATATCCAAACTCAAATAGAGTCCTCATTACAATTATTATCACACTATTTTATAAAATAGTAAGGACTACTGTAGCCACCATCTCGGACCATCACTCCGTTCCCCGACTAGTCCCAGCTATATTCTTATTTTCTAAAGAGAATAATGAAAGCAAAGGGTGAGCTCAACTAGCCCAGTAAAGAATATTATGACTAAGATAATGTAGAATAAATTCTCTTTATCCTTCAACAGAGTTAAACTGATAGAATATAATAGACAGCAAGTTTAACTACAACGGAACAAACAATCCATTAGAAGAGTCAAGTAGAGCATGATATCTACTATCTTCTGTGATTTAAAAGTTTATCATCAATATTTTATCGTTGTAACACAGCTCAATAAATAATTCACATCACTGAATTATCCATGCACTACGGGCCAATGATATTCATTAGTATCACATCCACGAATTATCCATGCACTACGGGCCAAGGATATTCGTTAGTATCACCAATGGTCAAGATCATGCCAACAACTGTCCATCAATGCACTACGGGCCAATGAGGACTTTTACCACATCATTTGTAACATTACGGGTCATAATTAAACCAATATATAATTCCTGGTCATAATCATACTAATCAACAGTCCATCTATGCACTACGGGCCAAAGATGACTTTCATCACAATATAAGCATGAGGATGATGACAATGATATAAGCATCAATAAAACGAAATTAAGGATAAATATTAAGATTTTTAATTTATCCTGAGTTTAAAAATGTCTAAATTGTCAACATGACAACTACTTTGTGGAGTAAAATTCAAGAATAATATTCATGTATCAAAAATAATTTGGACAGAAAAGAAATCAATTTTTGTCATGAATAGTACCCCAGGTGAATATTACCCTAGTGAATAGTATCCCATGAATAGTACTTCGTGAATAGTACCCCAACATGAAAAGATCAAAATTTAACAAACAGAAAAATATTTTTGTGAAAAGATACTAGATAAAACGCAAATTTCAAGGATATTCTACTAATTTCAAGGAGTATAGAAGCAATACTTATCAACATGAGTGTAGAATTAGGAATACGAAATGAAATAATATTACTTACATACTACAAAGTATGAAAGAAAATATTATTTCATACGAATATTGAACAAAAATAATATCCCTTACCTTAAAAGGAGAGTATTTCTGACTGGTAGGGCGGAGATATTCTTGAAGAAAATTTATACTATTTTCTACACTCAAAGCTTCCTTAAACTCAAAAGAAATACGTTCAATATTATAGAAGAAGAATTCTCTGATTTTGGTGTGATTTTCAATTCTAAACTAAGCATCCTATTTATAAGAGAATGAAAGGGTACTTTTTGAATAAAATCACAAACGCACAATAATAAAAATCGGACAAAGTTCACAGGTTTATCAGTATTTGGTGTTGGCAAATTAGGAAGAACTATCACATGTCAATTTAAAGACATGGTCTAATGAGAGAATTCCCTCAATCATAAGTTATCAAATTGTAACAACATTATTAATAGGTTTGGCCAATGATGATCAATCCTGCTAAATACAAAAAAATGGATTACCTCAATTGAAGGTAATTGAGGGCCATAAAACAGAATTTATGCATTTAAAAAACTAAATGAATAAACACCAATTTAAAAGGATAATTAAACAAACATCTTCCATTCATCAATTATTATTCTTATCTTTAATTAACACGATCTTTATTCATCATTAATATTATAACTTGATATATTAACAACCAAATCATTCCCAAGAAAGAGGGGGCTTTTCGATAAGGATTTCTCCTTATTGGCGCGCAATTAGGTGACCAAACCCCTTTGCTCGATAGAACTTTCTAGACATTGTCAATAATACAAATAATAATATGAATAACTTTGTCATCTCAATTATTGATTTAATAATATAAAATATTGTGACAATAATTGAATCAATAATGTGAGATACTACGCAACAATTACTATGACAATAATTGAGTATAACTGAGTGACTTCTCACGTAAGCATCAATAATCAAGGATACTGTACAATACTGTGTGCTAATATGCAATCACGCGTATTACTGTACTTTTATCACCGGGTATTTCAACAGTTAACGGTAAAAATTTTGCCGTTATTTTTATAAAAGTTATTTCTATCGTTTTCTCACTCTGACGGTAATTTCATTGTAGGATCCACCAATGATTGTGCCTTCGTACGAATATTTCCTGACCAAACAAATTTTTTATGACAACTTGCTTACTTTACAAATTTGTAAATATTACCCACAACTAAAATACTATATCAAATCCACACCTTATTATTCAAAATAACATTTAGAGAAAAATTAATCTTTATTCATAAAAGTTGGGATCTTAAAGATGATGTTAGTTATACCTTTATGTGGCATTGTAGACTCGGTCATATGAATGAAACAAGATTATCCAAGTTGCATATAGATGGACTCTTAAACCTATCGGATTATGAATTATATCAAACTTGTGAATCTTGTCTCATGGGTAAGATGACTAAATGTCCTTTTAGTGGAAAAAGAGAAAGAGTTATAGAGTTGTTAGCGTTGGTTCACACAGACGTATGTGGACCTATGACAATGACTACATGAGGAGGGTATTCTTATTTTATTACTTTCACTGATGATCACTCAAGATACAAATATGTGTATTTAATGAAATATAAATCTGAATAGTTTAAAAAGTTCAAAGAGTTCAGAAGTAAAGTGGAGAAGCAAATTGGAAAGAGTATTAAGATTCTTTGATCAGACCGATGAGGTGAATACTTAAGCGATGAGTTTCTTAATTGTCTCAAAGAAAATGGTATAATCTCACAATGGACTCAACCAGGGACACCACAGTTAAATGGTGTATCTGAAATGAGAAATCAAATTTTGTTGAACATGGTTCGATATATGATGAGTTTTACCGATCTTCCAGTTTCCTTATGGGGCTATGCCCTAGAATCGGCTACATACCTACTTAACAAGGTACCCACCAAATTCGTCCCAAAGAATACATATGAGATATGGACAGGGAGGACACCAAATCTTACGTATGTTAAGACTTGGGGTTGTCCAGTTTATGTCAAAAGGTTTGAGAATGATAAGCTGCAAACTAGATCCGAAAAATATAGATTTGTGGGATATCCTAAAGAAACAACAGAGTATTATTTTTATCATCCTAATGATCAAAAGGTTTTTGTTGCGAAACATGTTGCCTTCTTGGAAAAAGAGTTTATCCTTGAAGGGGTCAGTGGGAGTAAGATATATCTTGAAGAAATTCAAGAACTGCAAATTACTAAGGATCAAAGTCAGGTACCTGACTAAGTAAAAGAACCCACTGTACAACACCTTATTCATAAATGTAGAAGAGTACCGAAGATACCTGAGAGGTATGGATTTGTTATAGATGATGACGATGAGGTACACATCATGAATGATATGATCCATTGAATTACGAACAGGCTATGAGTAGTAAAAACTCAGAGAAATGGCTAGAAGCCATAAAATCCGATATGGACTCCATGTATGAAAACCAAGTATGGACTTTGGTTTCATCACGTGAAGGTATTAAGTCTATTTTTTGTAAATGGGTCTTTAAAAGAAAGACTGGAGCGGATGACAAGGTAGAGACTTTTAATTCCCGACTAGTTGCAAAAGGTTTCAAACAAAGGCAAGGAGTTGACTATGATGAAACCTTCTTACCAATAGCAATGCTCAAGTCCATTCAAATTTTATTTGCGATTGCAGCTTACCACGATTATAAAATCTAGCAGATGGACATGAAAACGGCCTTCCTCAATGAAAAACTTGAGGAAGATGTGTATATGACACAACTAGAGAGATTTGTTTTAATAGTTGGAACAAATCAAGTCTGTAAGCTGCAACGATCCATTTATGGATTGAAGAAAGCTTCTCGCAGGTGGAACATCTATTTTGATGAGATAATCAAAGAGTTTGATAATCAAAAATGAAGATGAACCATGTGTGTACAAGAAAGTTAGTGGGTACGCTGTTTCATTTCTTGTATTATATGTTGATGATATATTACTGATAGGGAATGATATTCCTATGTTAAAATCAATTAAAATCTAGTTATCTAAACACTTCTCTATGAAGGACTTGGGAAAAGAATCCTATATTTTAGGGATAAAGATCTATAGAGATAGATTTAAAAGGATTCTTGGCTTATCCCAAGGAAGTACATTGACTCGATGCTAAAGAAGTTTAGCATGGAAAATTACAAGAGAGGTCTCATGCCGATGAGCCATGGAATTTATCTCTCCAAGAAACAGGCCCCAAAGACACCTAAGGAGAGAGACCGTATGAGTAAGATCTCTTATGCATCAACAATAGGATCTATCATATACGGTATGATATGTACTAGACTAGATGTCGCTCATAAAGTTATGGTAATAAGAAGATATCAGCCGAATCCAGGAGAAGAGCATTGGAAGGCAGTGAAAAATATCCTAAAGTATGTTAGAAGAACTAAGGATGTATTTCTTGTCTACGGTAGGTCTGAATTGAAACTCGAGGGCTATACAGACTCAAATTTTCAAACAGAACAAGATGACAGTAAATTCGCTTTGGGTATGTATTTACCTTAAATGGTGGCACAGTAAGTTGGAAGAGTTCCAAACAGCAAACAGTTGCTAATTCAGTGACAAAGGTAGAGTACATAGATGCAAGTAAAGCTGCAACAGAACTTGGTGTAGTTTCTAGCATTAGAGGAGCAGTCCCCTTATACTGTGATAACACCAGAGCTGTTGCACATGTTAAGGAACCCAAGTCTCATCAGAAATCTAAACACGTGTTGGGTGCAGTTTCATTTGATTAGAGAAATCATTGAAAGAGGAGATGTCACCCTGGAGCGTGTGGACTCTCAAGACAACATTGTAGATCCATTTACTAAAGCATTAAAAAAAACAATTTGATCATCACTTAGAAAAAATTGGTATGAGATACCATGGCTATTGGCTTTAGTGCAAGTGGGAGATTGAAAGTAGTATGCATACAAGCCAATCATGTATGATGATAAAGCATATACTTTGTAAACAATCTTATTTATTTACTAGAGACATTTATTTATCTACATGGTGCTATTTTAATAATATGTGATAAACCCATAGTTTTAAGCAATGTTTTTAGAATCATGATGAGATCATGCTAATGAGATCTAAATTTTTAGATATCTTAAAAAATAAAATGTTCCAAATCGATGGATTACTAAAAAAGGGATTAGTGAATTCAGATAGATTGGTACGTACGTTGCTTGCTCATTGGATGAGGATGATTGATCTCATGATCATTTGTGTGGAGACATTAAAGCAAGTACATAGGTGCTTATTAGAAAATAAGTTCACTAAACTTGGCTTGCTAAGGAATACCTAATCGATTTTTACTTGCATGTCAATAGGAATTTCTGTAGTGATAGTAGTACAAGTGATCCTTATACTTGAGATCATCATAGTATCTTGTGTATAATGAATTATACTTTGAATTATTCCTTAAGACCCTTAGGGTATATCAAAGGGTATGCTTAGGTGTAATAAGTTATATATGGAGATAATGAATGATTAATAAAGAATCTACCGCTTCTAGTAAAAAAGAGATATGTCATATGTGATTCGATAAATGACAACTCAGAAATCTTTGGCCAATGTGGAATGAAATTAGAAAGGAGTTTCTAATTTGCATTTATTCAAATTTGTGCATTTGGGAATCGAAAAACATATAATTAAATAAAATAATACTTGACAGAAATTCCATGTCTTATATTTAACTAGGACATTGTATGGTGGAAGTATTGAATTGTACGAGAACTATTTACTCAAAGGTTTTTTTATGATTAATGTTAAAATCTATATTATCTAGTCGTTTATCGCTAAGGATGTTTATCCTTATTGTAGAATAAATATAATTTATTTAAATGAGATTAGAATTGTTCTAATTGATTTATTCACAATGGAGTTTAATATGGAGAACCTAAAAGGTCACACCATAAAAGGAAAAATATTTATTTAAGAAGTAAATATCATAATCGTAATAATAAGTTAAGTGTATTTAATTTAATCTATGATGATAGAATAAATTAAATAACTTAATATTTATTATTTAATATTTTGGAAGTATTAAATATAAATTAATAAAAGAGTCTTATTATTATTATTAAGTTAATTCATAAATGTGTTTGTGAAATAATTAACATTAGTATTTTCAAATATTCCTAATAAGATTAGGAGGCTAATTAATTAAAATGTTTAATTAATTATTCCTAATGAGATTAGGAATCCAAATTAATTAATTAAATAATACCTTATTCCTAAATAATTTAGGAGAGTTCCCTAAATCTATAAATAAGAAAGTATTTTTATGGAAATAAGTTACGCACTTTTATTCCAAGAGTTGGGAGAGTACACCTTTTCTATCAGAGATAGGAAAAACTAGGGTTTAGCCAAACACCATTCTTCTTGAGTTTTTATTCTTCCTTGGTGGATCACCTCTAAAGGCCAAACGCTTAGGTGGCTAACGTTGATCAAAGGAAGGAATCAATCATGCGTATTCAAGGACAACACGAAGGACTAGGAATTGAACTTATACCTGAGGAAGCTCGAATCTTCAAGGATATGATTCTGATTCTCCTACTCTTTTATAGATTAATAATCAAGCACAAGAACGATCGTGGTTTATGATTTTTAAGAAAAAATTTAAAATCTAATTTTATTATGCTTCTGCTTCGTTTATGTAATTTGATTGCATATACGTGTTTCTAGCAAACCTAACGAACTTCGTTATATCGTATTTTTCCGTCGTTCCACTTGAAACAACTTGACAATCCACTTATCTAGGATTCCATCTTTCTAAAATCACACAACAATACACAGACAACACATATTAAGTCCTTTTACAATCCATTATTACTCCTTTTCCATCCTCATGAATCATTTAAGGTGTTTTAAAAAAGTTCTCTCCATCATATACACCTTATTACTTCAAGGTCCATCATGACCTTAAATTAACCAACCACCAACAATTAAAAAACTCAAAGAAAAGAAATTCAAAGAGATGAAAGAGTTAGGGTTCTAGGCTTACTTTTTGTGTTCTTGCTCTTTTTATTCATTACCTTATTATTGGATGATCAAAGCTTGATCTTCCCCTTCCTCCTTGGATCCGCCCAAGCCCACCCTCTCTCTAGAGTTCTCTTGCTTCCTCTCTTCTCTATCTAACATTTAGCCAATTTTTAGTGAAAATAAAAGAGATGATACTTTGATTTGGTTATATAAAAGCTACTTTCCTTTTCTTATAAGTTGGTCACCCAACTTAAGTCTTCTAGGGTCAATAACCTTCACTTTTTAATCTTACAAACTACCCCCTAAGTTAACCTAACCATAGTTCAAGTTAACCAAACCATAACTAACCACCATGATTAGTTGGTGGGGAATTTAATTCCAAATGACAAGAGTTAGGGCAACTTGGTCATTTTCTAACAATCGTTGGATTATTACACTTTTACCCTTGACATTTTCTTGGAATATGACATAGCATATTCTTGGAATATTCCCTAACATATTCTTAGAATATTCTTTTCTTAACTTCTCATCTAGATTGTATTACTAATTTCACATACTGAGGTTTCGTGGGTACTTGTCTAGGAAAACAGCAAAGTTAATGAAGATTCACATGAGGGTTTAGCTTGGCATCATATTCAGCCATTAGTTATGTTATGCGCACACAACTATTTTAAACTTTATATATTATACTATATATATAACTATTATTTTCTAAGGTGAGCATACCAAGGAAAATGGGGTTGAGTTTATTTCAAAAATGTAATCAATAAGGGATTCGAAATACTTAACAGAATGTGATCGCCTAGTCTAGGACAATACAAGATTCTTTTTGGATATGCATCATATTAGTTATGATGGAGACTTATTATATGAGCTCTCGCCCTTGATATCATCTATTTCTCGTTTGTTGCACGCCAATGCACATTTGCGAGGAAATCTAGATATGATTAATTTAAGATGAGTACGTACCTTTATAACCTAAGTTTCTAAGTGGGAAATGTTAATAATTGATCTAGTACAGATTCGTGGATCATGAACATCCACTTAGGTATGAATATTAGATAACTCAATTGGGATTGAGATAGTCTCATATCACTTGGAAGTATTTTTGATAATACTTGATATGGTCAAGAGTACTCTATATTAGATAACTTTTCTTATTTAGTCAGTTGTAGAATAATCTCATTTTAATTGGAATTTATCGTTAAATATTAGATTCTTGTAGATTGCAAGGCTAAGGAAAAATAACATTTTATTTTTCCCATACAATTTTCTCTCTAAATACTATCTCTATAGTATTTTTGAGCTTCCATCAATAGGTCTGAATGTACTTGGTGTGAACACCTGAGTTAGTTCGCATCTTTGCTAGTAACATCTCCATATCGTGTGATCATAGTAGCTGTGTCTAAGGCATTGTTTGTGTAAATTTAGCATTCTGATTCAAGCATTCCGCTTCGTGGA
Source organism: Panax quinquefolius (assembly GCA_020205615.1). NCBI lineage: Eukaryota > Viridiplantae > Streptophyta > Magnoliopsida > Apiales > Araliaceae > Panax > Panax quinquefolius. Next base: position 106,400,262 of record CM035155.1, on the reverse strand, counting down.
TACTAACTGATTCATATGTAAGTTTATATGTACATACGTGTTAGTTTCCATTTAAATAATAACCCCATTAGTTATGCCCATATGTAATAGCAAAAATCCCATCTTGCCACAATATCCTAAGTTAGAGCCCGTTTACTTGAGTTTTTGTGTAAACATGTAGACTAATCTCCAATTTGAACCCTAAAATTGATTTGTACCTTAACTTTTATTTTGAATTAAATACACCATAAATTTTGAGTTTTAAAATAATTTGCACCATATGCACCCTTTGTCGACATTTGTGGGTGGTTGTTCATTCAGGAATCTTTTTATTTTGAATTAAATGCACCATAAACTTTTAGTTTCAAAATAATTTGTACCCTCCGCACCCTCTACATCAAAATAATTTGCACTAACTTTAGTGCGAAAAGTATAAATTGTATTGAAACTCAAAATTTAGGGTGAATTTAATTCAAAATAAAGTTTAGGTGCAAATCGATTTTAGCGTTAAATTTTAGGATACAATTTGGAATGTATTCTTAAAAGTATTTCTAAATTAAATATGGAAGTAGTTGGTAATCATCTAAAAACACTTTTAAAAAGTAAAAATTTGGGTTTGTAAACACTTTTAGCTAAAGCATAAAATTTGTATTTTTAAACACTTTGAAAATCACAAAGTATAAAATTATTCTTAAATTATTAAAAGAAGTAAATTTTCATACCGCATTGTTACCTTAAAAACACAAAATATAATAAATGATTAATAATCAATTTAATCAAAAAATAAATAAATTAATTTAAACTATCATTGGATTCCATTGTAACCTTAATTAATAAATTAGTTCATCACTACTGCTAAAATCATCATCATATAATCAAGGGACATTCTAGATTAAAAAAATATAGATTAAAGAAGAAGAAATAAACTCTGTCGAATCCAATCTTCAATCTCTAACTTCAGTTCGTTGAAAGCCTTGAATATTCTCCTTCAAAACTGATGAATCCCTTACTCTGGAAAAATAATATGTAACTCCCTAATCTGATATTCTCTCAAATACTGTATATCTTATATATTATGTATCCAACCTACAAATAAACGTAATTAATTTTGAGTCTTCAGCCTTAAAAAGTTTGAGACTTCCTAACCTATAATAGCAAGTGTCCACATGAAACAGGAACATAATAAGCCAAAATAGCTCCCAGATAGCCATGCACATGAAACCCATTCTCCTGCATAATTCCCTAGAGCGCCGCGACTCAGCCTTAAGTGTCGCAACTCTTGAGAAATACAAAGGGCAACGCTGCGGCTAGGAACTTTCTGCAGATTTTTTTGTTTTCTCTTACGCGCCCGTTTGGTCCACTTTAGTAATGTTGAGTCCAACTACTTGTCATTTTTTATCGTCAAGCCAACACTAGACAATTCTTTAACTCCCGTAGCTTCATATTAAGGCTAAATACGCGTCAACTATTGCAATTTACACCATCATATGTTGAATTCATCATTTCTGCACAAAAACACTAAAACACATAAAAATAAATTAAAAATACTCAAGAACTAGCAAAATAATCAAGTCAAGACTACCTAATCAGTAGATATAAAATCCACTCATCAGAGAAATTATAATCTTAATAATTTAATCTGGTGTTAATCTCTAATAATTAGATAGTTAATTTTAATAATTATTTTTATAATCTCAAATTTGCATATGTTTAAATAAAATAAAATTAATATAAAGTTAGTAGTTGGATTAATATTGTTAATATATTCCTTGTGGGATTGACACTATATTTACTCTATATTATTTGTTGATGACGTATACTTGTATATGAAATTGCTATACCAAATTGGGCAAACAAAGTTGATGTACACAATTATGTATACACGCCCTGACATAAGTTTTGCAGTGGGGATGGTTAGTTGATTTCAAAGCAATCCTGGATTTGCTTACTAAGTGAAATTTAAGAGGATACTTTGATACTTGAGAGGCACCATGGACTATATGTTGTGTTATCACAGTGGTGAGCTACACTTACAACGGTACAACGATGCAGACTCGGTTAGCGACTTGGATGAGCATAAGTTTAACACTGATTATAACTTCTTGCTTAGTTGTGGAGCCATTAACTAGTTGAACAAGACACAACCATGTGTTGCTTTATCCACCATGGAGTTAGAGTATATTGCATGTTGCTTTCTAGTGCAAAAGGCAATGTGGTAACAGAGATTCTTCAAGCGCCTACGTGTTAGATCACATTCAAGTGACTATGTTATTATTCACTGTGACAATACGGCTGCTTTGTCTTATGTTAAGGATCTCAAGTACCATGGAAACACCAAGCATATTGAGATAAAATTTCATTACATTAGGTATATTGTGGCACGAAAGAAAGTGGTCCTTAAATATATCTTTATGAGCAACATGGCTATTCATATCTTGATTAAGACCATTTCTAGGGATGTTTTTCGAGCTCATATATATATATATATATATATATATATATATATATATATATATATAAGCACACATATATAAAGTGTCACAAGGAAAAAAGGTTGATCCATTCACACGGATAACCTACCTCGACACTTTTAATAGCGAGTGAGATAAGACTATTTTGCAGTGGTCTAAATGGTCGGGCACCATTTTTGCGAATTACGATTTAGTCACCTTAGTTAGGTCCAAGAAGAGATACCATTATATATCGAATACTTTTGTAGCCTTATTTTTTGAGTTGTTGGATATTAGATTCATACTAGATACTATCTGAAGTAACTAGGGATATTTTCTAAGGTTAAACGCTAAACAACAATTAACTAATGTCTGTACGGTGTTATTTTAGCTAGAGCGACATTTTTTTTTTGAGAGATCCACCTTAACATGAGAATTGTATCTCGTGTGCAAAGAAAGTGACATAGTACAAAAGAGTGATGTGGTGGATCCCTATCCAATCACTGTGCGAGCCCTGTACATTAACTATTATCCTTAGTAAGTTGAACCTATGTCATGAAACAAAGACTTTGTGTTGCTACTTTAGCTAATATTCCTAAGTTCAAATACTAAGGTTTTGTGGGTACTTGTCTAGGAAAGAAGCAAAGTTGATGAAGATTCGCATAAGACTTTAGGGAAGACATTTAATTGGCATCACATTCAGCCATTGGTTATGCTATGCGCGTAAATATTTTAAAATTTATATATTATACTATATATAACTATTATTTTTTAAGGTGAGCATACCAAGGCAAATGGGGTTGAGTGATTTTTAGAAATGTAATCAATAAGCGATTCAAAATACTCAACAGAATGTGATCGACTGGTCTAGGACAATACGAGATTCTTTTTGGATATACATCATTTTAGTTATGATGGGGACTTAGTATGTGAGATCTCGCCCTTGATATCATTTATTTCTCGTCTGTCGCATGCCAATGCACTTGTACAAGGAAATCTAGATATAATTGATTTGAGATGAGTACGTACATTTATAACACAAGTGTTTAAGTGGGAGATGTTAATAATTGATCCAGGTCAGATCCGTGGATCATGAACATCCAATTAGGTATGAATATTGGATAACCCAATTGGGATTGCGATAGTCTCATATCACTTGGAAGTGTTTTTTATAATACTTGATATGGTCAAGATTACTCTATATTAGATAACTCTCCTGATTTAGTCAGTTGCAGACTAATCCCATATCAATTGAGATTTATCGTTAAATATTGGATTCTTGTAGATTGCAAGCTAAGGAAAAATAATGTATTATTTTTCCCATATAAATTTCTCTCTAAATAATCTCTCTCTTGTATTTTCGAGCTTCCATCAATAGGTTTGGATGTACTTGGTGTGAACACCTGAGTTTGTTCGCATCGTTGCTAGTAACAAATCCATATTGACGAGAAACGTTTGTACGTGTGATCGTAGTAGCTGTGTCTGAGGCATTATTTGTAGATTTAGCATTCTAATTCAACCACTTCCGCTTCGTGGATACTAACTAATTCATATGTAAGTTTATATGTACATACGTGTTAGTTTCCATTTAAATAACAACCCCATTAGTTATGCCCACGTGAAATTCAAAAAACCCATCTTGCCACAATATCCTCAGTTAGAGCCCGTTTACTTGAGTTTTTGTGTTGACTTGTAGACTAATCTCCAATTTGAACCCTAAACTTTAACCCTGAAATTGATTTGCACTTTATCTTTTATTTAGAATTAAATGCATCATAAACTTGTTAGAGTTTATGCCCTAGAGGCCAATTCTTTGATGTAATTGCTTAATATTTTTGATATTATATTTTATTAAATAAATGAATTATTTTATTATGGTTTTATTTACTGCGTTATATAAATGTTAGCATAATAAAAGTCCTTAGAATAGTGATACAAATTATAAAGTTTCAAGTATGTGACTTGAACATGAGATTATATAATTACTATTAGTATCATTGCTCTTAAATGTCCCTAGTCGAGTATCATTGTTAATGGGACAACAATGATACATTGAAACTAGTATATGGATTGACTGATGGCCAAATCTCATTGGTTATAAATATATGAGATATTGAGTCAATGCATGGGTATATGTTAGAGAACAATGTACTGGACAGACCCACTATGAGAATTTTACGTGGAGCATTATGTAAAGTGTCATTAGCGATTCTCATAGTGACAATGATATAATTATCCTCCGACCTGAAATCACTATATTACTACACGTGAATTTATGTGTTTTGATATCATCAAATGTCACCTTTAATAGGGTGGACAATAAATGTGATTATTGGGTACATCATGAATCGTGTGAGGAATATGAGTGATCTAGATGGAATTTAACCCTCCTATATATTAAGGGTGATATTCATAGGCCTCTTGATTGATTAGGACTATGAAATGCATGGTCATGCTCAAATAGTGATTTGTTTCATATAGTCTACTCATTGATCAAGAAAACTCAAATTAAATTATGAAGAGTATGACACATTCCATGCCTTGGGTTTAATCTAGGGTGTCAAGGTTAAAAAGATTAAATTACATTGAAACATTGGTTACGAAAAGGTTGCATCGAATCATCGATCTTATTATTACTTGGGTAGCAGTGATGCATTACTAGATGTCGCTCACTGTTTATAATTTTATAATATGATTTTAATATTATTGCCAACGTAATTGTTAACTTTGTCATATTCCATCCTTAAGTTTTGATGATAAAATGATCATATACTAAATTGTTTTATGGTGTTTCAGGTATTTGTTGATAAAAGAACATTGGCGGGATATTCAATTGGACGAAGAATTTCTTCTTTCTAGGAAGACAAATGTAAGGTTAATTGCATAATATTTGATTTTTCATTTAAAGGCTCTAGGACATATTATTTGCATCTTGTTATATATTTTAAATGAAAAATAATTTAAAAAATCTTATGAAAAGGTTTTTATAAAAATAAAATTATTTGATATATATCACTTAATATATCAATTTGTATGACTAAAACAAATAGACTGCATTGTGATATGTAGGTGATTAATTGAGAAATGCTACACGTGGATATCTAGAAAATGTCAGCTATACTTTATGATTTGTTGCATGTGCGATTTTTGAGGAGTAGTTATTTCACATGCATTAATTATATTATGAGCATGCTAGTTATACATGTTTGGAAGGTGATATGTGCTACACATGGATATCTATAAATTACTAGACTAAAAAGTCGTCAGCTTTTATCTCTTGGTGATTTGATAGCTACGTTTTTCAAGGAAAAGTAATTTTGGTCACATTAAATAGCTTGAGTCTTGGAAATGATAAAGTAACTGTTACACTCCTATTTCACGCTACTTGATGTTTAAGAGATAAAATCAAAGAGGTTGTTTTGCTGGATAGATATTGACTTTATTACTGTTGTATTCCTTGATATCTTTATACTGATTGACTTGAACAAAAAAAGACTTATCTTTAATTAAACGGTAATATTTGGATGGCTATAAAATAATATTTTTCATGTATGCAAAATATAACTCACAAATTTATTGTTGCACTTATTACTGTTATTTTCGAGCGAATTGATTTACTTAGTGCAACTCTTGAGTAGCCAAGAAATTAAATTTCTGATATAATTTGAGCTGGTATTTGGTAAGATTTAATTGTTTATTCTCTTTGTGATAATTGATCATTGCATATAGTTGAGCCTTTAATTGTTAAATTGATTATTCTTGCATTGATCATAGACCTCTATATTTGTATTTAATTTTCTATTTAGACTAAGTGTAGTCTAAAGGTGTTAATCCTAGTGGATTAGAGAAAAGGCTTACAAACAGGTTCAAGGAAGCAAATGTGCTTGAAAAGTGCATAGGTGCACAAGGAGCAAGAGAGCTCAAGAGAAATTAATTTTTTGTAAGAATTTGTTTTGTAATCTGTGATTATTTATAAAGAAATAAATAAAGTGGGTCTCCAATACTAGTTAGTATTAGACGTGAACTAGGCTATTATTATAGAGGGTAATAGCTGAACCACGTAAAAAATCTTGGTGTTGATTTTATTATTTGTTTTACTTTAAAATCACATAAGCTATTTTAATTATCTTAATAATTAAAATTTGAATACTTATATTATATTAAGATAATTCTTTAACATCAAGTATTTTATTTAAGTTATAAATTCAGCAGGATATTTTTAATTAAAATAATCAGTCTCTTAAATAGACTATATTAATTCAGTAAGCTGATTTCAATCATTATAGTAGCCTAAAATTAATAGTTTAATTTAAAGTTTAAAAATTGGTCATAGATTGCTTCCACACTTATTCAACCCTCCTTCTAAGTGTGCCTAGATAAATTTCAGTAATAATAATCTATAGGGTCACACACTTAAAACGTAATTAAAAGGAAATTAATTTAAATTGAAAGGATTTAAATATGTCAATATGATTGATAGTATTTAAATTACGAATTTAAATTAATAGGATAATTTGTATATATGTATATTAATTAAGTAAGACTTAATTAATATATAATATATATAAATTCGGATTTTATATTTTTAATAGGAGTTTTGATTAATTTTTTTGACTGTTATATATATAATATATTAGCCAATTTAGGGATTATCATCAAAACTTAAAAAAAACCTAGCCGCTCTTAGAGAGAGACTAGAGAGAAAAGTTTAGAAAATCCATATCCTTGGTGGCTAGTACCGCGTCTCCTTTTACTGCGGATCGTGTGACGATTCGCGGGACGTTCATATGGATATCATAGAGACGCAGTTTCGACGTTGGATTGCGTTGGAGATTCGAAGCCGTTTCAGAATTTTCTATAATCAGTATAATATCTAAACCACTGAATTAATTTCTGTTTCGCATGGATCCTGTTTTGGGTTTCGGAGTTTGTTTTGTAAATTTTTATATTCCCTTGTGTGTTTTTTGTGCCGAAATCTCAACAAAACTTTGAGTTTTAAAATAATTTGCACCATCTGCACAGTTTGTCGACATTTGTGGGTGGTTGTTCATTCAGGAATATTTTTATTTTAAATTAAATGCACCATAAACTTTTTGTTCCAAAATAATTTGTACCCTCCGCACCCTCTACATCAAAATAATTTACATTAACTTTAGTGCGAAAAGTGCAAATTGTATTGAAACTCATAGTTTAATGTGAATTTAATTCAAAATAAAGTTTATGGTGCAAAAAAATTTTAGCGTTAAAGTTTAAGGTGCAATTTGGAACGCAATCTTAAAAGTATTTTTAAATTAATTATGGAATTATTTGATAATCATCTGAAAACACTTTTAAAAAGTAAAAATTTATGTTTGTAAGCACTTTTAGCTAAAGCATAAAATTTGTGTTTTTTAAAACATTTTTTGAAAATTTCAAAGTATAAAATTATCCTTAAATTTTTAAAAAGAAATAAATTTCATACCACATTGTTACCTTAAAAACACTTCCATAATTATATAGCAAAGTATTATTTTAATTTTCTTATAAAAACACTTTTGACAAAAGTTTTACATTATAAATGTTTCATTTCATGGTATCACATTGTTCAAGTTTGCCAAACGGGCATTTAGTTAATTGTGGCATCTATTAATAAAAATCCATACTCGATTCTAATCTTTATATTTTCCCTTTGTTGTGAGATATTGTTTTTTCCTTATTGTGGAACGTTATTTCCTTCTGAATGCGAGACTTTTATTCTCATTCATAGATTGCGAGTTTACCGATTTTGTAATTCGACATTAGTAATATGGTGTGGATAAATTAAAAAGAGTTGGGCGGTTGAAAGTTGATAAAAAGATGAAGAAACTTTCATAAAGCTGCAAGGTTGGTAGGTTATTGAACAAGCAATTTTGCATAGGAATTGACCGGAATGGTTAGTATAAAATTAATTTTGGTCAATTGATCAATAAAATATCGACATGCAGGCTGAGATGTAATTTCTCTCTGCGTGTCAGTACTGTATTGATCAATTGATAAACTTACCATAAAATTAACTTCATAATAACCAAATCCAAAATTGACATATGGATGAAAATTTTTATACCTGTAACTTCCATAATTATGTACTCCCCCTATTTTTAGAATCTCATAAAAGTAATCCCAGTACGTGTTACATGAAACTACCTTTCCATCTTCTTTGCTCTCTTTTTTTTTCCTTCTTATTCTTACCAACTTAAATCAAGTCATGATAGTAGTATGGTTCTGGCCCAACGATAATTCTTGGTTCATAATTTTATGAGGTTAAGGGTTTGATTTTTTGAATGTGTGAGTATTCTGTTGGGTTTCCCTCCTTTGTGGGACCCGTCTATTTCTTAATTACAGTCTTTGGCATGCACCTTGGTAAAATGCATGACTTTTATTTTTGATGGTTTTCCCATGCATGACTCTTGGTATTTTCAAGTTTGGCTTGGAGTCTTCAAGAAAATTCAAATCCTTATAAAATCTGAGACATGTCCCATTTTTCATATATGCAGAGCAGATATAGGAAAGAAGAGTGAGAGAGCTCCATTCAGATAACTTGTTTGTTCTTGGAGATTTGTTTTCTCATTGGTGAGGTATTTTCCTCTTGTGGTTTACACCTTTGGTGTGTTTGTAAGGCTTATACCTTTTTTGGCCATTTTGTACACTCTATTTGGTGATAGTGGAAGAAACTGACCTACTGATCTTGTGGATGTACCTCAGTTTGAGGGAACCGCGTAATTCTTGTGTGCCTACTTCATTTTGTTATTTTCTTGCATTGCTTCCAGTGATTTACACTTGTGGGAAAGCCATATTTTTTCCAACATCTGGTATCAGAGCTATTGGTTAATTCGGTTCTGTTTCGTTATATTTGTGTGTGAATCATGGACGGCAACGTTGGGCGTATGATTAGTTTCAATGGCACAAATTGGGTGACTTGGAAAACTAAAATGGAAGACCTCTTGTTCTGTAAAGATTTAAATGGACCCATAGAGGGTGATCGTGGCAAACCAGAAGGAATGAAAGATGATGAGTGGAAAAAGTTAGACAGAAAGGCTGTCAGTTTTATTCGGCAATGGATTGATGATAGTGTCTTTCATCATGTCTCTACAGAAAATTCAGAACATAGTCTTTGGACCAAATTGGATAGTCTTTATGATAGGAAGACGGCCGTGAATAAAGCTTTTCTATTTCGAAAGCTTGTGAACTCTAAATATAAGGAAGGTATTCCTATTGCAGAGCATTTGAATGAAATTAAGAGCACTGTGAATCAGTTGGCTGCTATGAAAATTACTTTTGATGATGAATTACAAGCTTTGTTACTTCTTAGTTCACTTCTTGAAAGCTGGGAAACTTTGGTGGTCACAGTTAATAATTCTGCACCTGACGGAGTGGTAACAATGAGTCAAGTTACCAGCAGCCTGTTGAATGAAGAGACAAGAAGAAAGTCATCAGGTTCTTCTCACTCCGAAGCACTTGTAATGGAAAACCGGAAGAGAGGCATGAGTAAGAGTAAGACTCCGCACAACCATGATAAATCTAGAGGTCGTTCAAGATCGATTTCAAAGAAAGATGTTGAGTGTTATTATTGTCATGAGAAAGGGCACATGAAGCGGCAATGTAGAAAGCTCAAGTTCAAGGAGCAGAACAAAGAGAAAAATTCAGAGAAAAAGCAAAGTGATACAGCTGCAGTTACCAATGATGAACTCATGGTTATCGGTGATGATGCTAGTATTAATTTGATTGGCCAAGAGACGTACTAGGTAATTGATTCTGGAGCTTCATTTCATGTTACTTCGCGGGCTGATTTCTTTACTTCTTACTCGCAAGGTGAGTTTGGGAATGTCCGTATGGGAAATGAAGATGTGTCAAAAATTGTCAGCATGGGTGACATTTGCTTGGAAACAAATATTGGCTGCTAATTGTTCCTTAGAGATGTGAGGCATGTCCCGGATATTCGACTCAATTTAATCTCTGCTGGAAAGTTAGATGATGAGGGCTACAACAACAATTTCAGTGGTGGAAAATGGAAGCTCTCCAAAGGTTCTCTAGTGGTAGCAAAATGAAAGAAGACTTTCTCTCTTTACACTATACAAGCAAAAATCTGCAAGGGTGTTGTGAATACCTTAGAAAATGACTCATCCACCAATTTATGGCATAGAAGGCTTGGACATATGAGTGAAAAAGGATTGCAAGTTTTGTCCAAGAAAGAGCTTCTAGCGGGGATAAAAGGCACGCCTTTGAAAACATGTGTTCATTGTTTCCATGGTAAACAAAACAGAATATCATTCCGTAGAAATATTGCATCTAAAAAATCTCATATTCTAGATTTGGTACATTCTAATGTATGTGGTCCTTTGAAAGTTAGGACACTTGGTGGTGCTTTATACTTTGTGACCTTTATTGATGATCACTCCAAAAAAGTTTGGGCTTATACACTGAAAACTAAAGATCAAGTTCTAAACGTGTTTAAGCATTTTCAGGCCAAGGTTGAAAGAGAAACTGGTAGATAGTTGAAATGTGTTCGCTCAGATAATGGTGGTGAATATATTGGACCATTTGATCAATATTGCTCCAATCATGGCATCCGGCATGAAAGGACAGTCAAAAAGATACCTCAACAGAATGGGGTTGCAGAGAGAATGAATCGCACCATTCTTGAGAAAGTCAGATGTTTGCTCTCACATTCAAAGTTGCCAAGATCCTTTTGGGGTGAGGCAATGAGGATAGCAGTTGATCGTATCAATTTGTCTCCTTTATTTCCATTGAATGGTGATGTAGCAGAGAAAGTTTGGACAGGGAAGGAAGTCTCCTATGATCATTTGAGGGTATTCGGTTGCAGAGCTTTTATTCATATTCCAAAAGATGAAAGATCCAAGCTTGATCCAAAAGCGAAGCAATGCATATTTCTTGGCTATGGACTTGAAGAATTTGGCTACAGGTTGTATGACCCAGTTGACAAAAAAGTTGTCAGAAGCCGAGATGTTGTTTTCTTGGAAGATCAGACTATTGAAGATATTGACAAGCCTGAGTCAACTGAGTCTAATACTAATGATCTTGTTGATTTAGATCCTCTTGTTCCACCTGTTGTTCATGAGGAAGTGCAGACACTCCATGATGATGCAACGGAAGATGATGTTGAGCCAGAAATTGAGGGGGAGCAGCCACCTCAAGAGCCATTACCAAGGAGATCTACCAGAGAAAAACAATCATCCAGAAAATATTCTTCAAATGAGTATGTAATGATATCAGATCAGGGGGAGCCAAAGACTTATGAAGAAGTCTTGAAGCATGAGAACAAAACTGAATGGCTTACGGCAATGAAAGAGGAAATGAAATCTTTGCATGAGAATCACACCTATGATTTGGTGAAGCCGCCTAAAGGGAAGAAAATTTTGAAAAATAAATGGGTCTTCAGACGAAAGAATGATGGGAACAGTTCTCAACCGAGATTTAAGGCACGGCTTATTGTGAAAGGCTTTGGTCAAAGAAAGGGAATTGATTTTGATGAGATCTTCTCACCAGTTGTGAAGATGTCCTCCATTCGAACTGTGCTTGGTATAGCTGCGAGTATGAATTTAGAAGTTGAGCAGCTTGATGTAAAGACCGCATTTTTGCATGGTGACTTAGAAGAGGAAATTTATATGGAACAACCTGAGGGCTTCATAGATAAGGGTAATGATCAGTTAGTTTGCAAATTGAAGAAGAGCTTGTATGGATTGAAGCAAGCTCCAAGGCAGTGGTATAGAAAATTTGATTCTTTTATGACTAAGCATGGGTATTCAAGAACCAATTTAGATCATTGTGTGTTTGTGAAAAAATATCCAGATGGCAATTTTATTATTCTCTTGCTTTACGTTGATGATATGCTTATTGTGGGTCAAGACACGAGCAAGATTAGCAAGTTGAAGTCAGATTTGACCAAATCCTTTGCCATGAAGGATTTGGGTCCAGCAAAGCAAATTCTAGGAATGAGAATTATTCGTGACAGATCATGTGGGCTGATTTGGTTATCTCAAGAGAATTACATTAAAAAGGTTCTTGAGAGGTTCAATATGGACAAAGCAAAGCCTGTTAATTGTCTACTTGCAGGCCACTTCAAACTTAGCTTAAGACAGTGTCCTAAAAGTGATGAAGAGAAAAAAGAGATGCAGAATACTCCCTATAGTTCAGCAGTTGGTTCTTTGATGTATGCCATGGTTTGTACTCATCTGGATATTGCTCACGCAGTTGGGGTAGTTAGTCGTTTTCTGTCTAATCCGGGGAAAGAACACTGGGCAGCAGTGAAATGGATTCTGAGGTATCTTCGGGGCACTTTAAAGATGAGTTTGTGTTTTGGTAAAGGCAAGCCTATTCTTGACGGGTTCACAGATTCTGATATGGCTGGTGATGTCGATAGTCAAAAATCTACTTCTGGTTATTTGATTACCTTTGCAGGGGGAGCAGTGGCGTGGCAATCAAGGTTACAGAAATGTGTTGTTCTCTCTACCATAGAAGCTGAGTTCATCGCCATCATAGAAGCTTGCAAAGAACTATTGTGGTTGAAGAAGTTCTTACGAGAGTTGGGTTTGAAACAAGAAAGGTATGTCCTTTATTGTGATAGTCAGAGTGCGATTCACTTGAGTAAGAATTCTTCATTTCATTCGAGATCGAAACACATTGATGTTAGATATCATTGGATTCGTGATATCTTAAACGATAAGTTGTTGCAACTTGAAAAAGTTCACATTGATGATAACACTTCGGATATTTTGACTAAGGCATTGTCTAAGGACAAGCATTAGAAGTGTCGACTCTTGGCGGGAATGGTCGAATCCTCCACATAAGTCGGGAGGGGGAGAATTGTTGGGTTTCCCTCCTTTGTGGGACCCATCTATTTCTTAATTACAGTCTTTAGCATGCACCTTGGTAAAATGCAGGGCTTTTATTTTTGGTGGTTTTCCCATGCATGACTCTTGGAATTTTCAAGTTTGGCTTGGAGTCTTCAAGAAGATTCAAATCCTTATAAAATCTGAGGCATGTCCCATTTTTCATATATGCAGAGCAGATATAGGAAAGAAGAGTAAGAGAGCTCCATTCAAATAAGTTGTTTGTTCTTGGAGATTTGTTTTCTCATTGGTGAGGTATTTTCCTCTTGTGGTTTACACCTTTGGTGTGTTTGTAAGGCTTATACCTTTTTTGGCCATTTTGTAAACTCTGTTTGGTGATAGTGGAAGAAGCTGACCTACTGGTCTTGTGGATGTACCTCAGTTTGAGGGAACCACGTAATTCTTGTGTGCCTACTTCATTTTGTTATTTTCTTGCATTGCTTCTAGTGATTTACACTTGTGGGAAAGTCATATTTTTTCCAACATCTGGTATTAGAGCTATTGGTTAATTCGGTTCTGTTTCGTTATATTTGTGTGTGAATCATGGACGGCAAAATGAAAGAAAACTTGCTCTCTTTACACTATGCAAGCAAAAATCTGCAAGGGTGTTGTGAATACCTTAGAAAATGACTCATCCACCAATTTATGGCATAAAAGGCTTGGACATATGAGTGAAAAAGGATTGCAAGTTTTGTCCAAGAAAGAGCTTCTAGCGGGGATAAAAGGCACGCCTTTGAAAACATTTGTTCATTGTTTCCATGGTAAACAAAACAGAATATCATTCCGTAGAAATATTGCATCTAGAAAATCTCATGTTCTAGATTTGGTGCATTCTGATGTATGTGGTCCTTTGAAAGTTATGACACTTAGTGGTGCTTTATACTTTGTGAACTTTATTGATGATCACTCCAGAAAAGTTTGGGCTTATACACTGAAAACTAAAGATCAAGTTCTAGACGTGTTTAAGCATTTTCAGGCCAAGGTTGAAAGAGAAACTGGTAGATAGTTGAAATGTGTTCGCTTGGATAATGGTTGTGAATATATTAGACCATTTGATCAATATTGCTCCAATCATGGCATCCGGCATGAAAGGACAGTCAAAAAGACACCTCAACATAATGGGGTTGCAGAGAGAATGAATCGCACCATTCTTGAGAGAGTCAGATGTTTGCTCTCACATTCAAAGTTGCCAAGATCCTTTTGGGGTGAGGCAATGAGGACATCAGTTGATCTTTTCAATTTGTCTCCTTTATTTCCGTTGAATGGTGATGTACCAGAGAAAGTTTGGACAGGGAAGGAAGTCTCCTATGATCATTTGAGGGTATTCGGTTGCAGAGCTTTTGTTCATATTCCAAAAGATGAAAGATCCAAGCTTGATCCAAAAGCGAAGCAGTGCATATTTCTTGGCTATGGACATGAAGAATTTGGCTCTGAGTTGTATGACCCAGTTGACAAAAAAAGTTATCGGGTTTAGATGTTGTTTTCTTGGAAGATCGACTATTGAAGACATTGACAAGCCTCGAGTAAATTTGAGTCTAATCATCGATGATCTTGTTAATTTAGATCCTCTTGTTCCGCCTATTGTTCATGAGGAAGTACAGACACCTCATGATGATGCAGCGGAAGATGATGTTGAGCCTGAAATTGAGGGGGAGCAGCCACCTCAAGTGCCATTACCAAGGAGATCTACCAGAGAAAAACAATCATCCAGAAAATATTCTTCAAATGAGTATGTAATGATATCAGATCAAGGGGAGCCAAAGACTTATGAAGAAGTCTTGAAGCATGAGAACAAAACTGAATGGCTTACGGCAATGAAAGAGGAAATGAAATCTTTGCATGAGAATCACACCTATGATTTGGTGAAGCCGCCTAAAGGGAAGAAAATTTTGAAAAATAAATGGGTCTTCAGACGAAAGAATGATGGGAACAGTTCTCAATCGCGATTCAAGGCACGGCTTATTGTGAAAGGCTTTGGTCAAAGGAAGGGAGTTGATATTGATGAGATCTTCTCACCAGTTGTGAAGATTTCCTCCATTCGAACTGTGCTTGGTATAGCTGCGAGTATGAATTTAGAAGTTGAGCAGCTTGATGTAAAGACCGCATTTTTGCATGGTGACTTAGAAGAGGAAATTTATATGGAGCAACCTGAGGGCTTCATAGATAAGGGTAATGATCATTTAGTTTGCAAATTGAAGAAGAGCTTGTATGGATTGAAGCAAGCTCCAAGGCAGTGGTATAGAAAATTCGATTCTTTTATGACTAAGCATGGGTATTCAAGAATCAATTCAGATCATTATGTGTTTGTGAAAAATATCCAGATGGCAATTTTATTATTCTCTTACTTTACGTTGATGATATACTTATTGTGGGTCAAGACACGAGCAAGATTAGCAAGTTGAAGTCAGAGTTGAGAAAATCCTTTGCCATGAAGGATTTGGGTCCAGCAAAGCAAATTCTAGGGATGAGAATTGTTCGTGACAGATCATGTGGGCTGATTTGGTTATCTCAAGAGAATTACATTAAAAAGGTTCTTGAGAGGTTCAATATGGACAAAGCAAAGCCTGTTAATTGTCCACTTGCAGGCCACTTCAAACTTAGCTCAAGACAGTGTCCTAAAAGTGATGAAGAGAAAAAAGAGATGCAGAATACTCCCTATAGTTCAGCAGTTGGTTCTTTGATGTATGTTATAATTTGTACTCATCTGGATATTGCTCACACAGTTGGGGTTGTTAGTCATTTTTTGTCTAATTCGGGGAAAGAACACTGGGCAGCAGTGAAATGGATTCTGAGGTATCTTTGGGGCACTTCAAAGATGAGTTTGTGTTTTGGTAAAGGCAAGCCTATTCTTGACGGGTTCACTGATTCTGATATGGCTAGTGATGTGGATAGTCGAAAATCTACTTCTGGTTATTTGATTACCTTTGCAGGGGGAGCAGTGGCGTGGCAATCAAGGTTACAGAAATGTGTTGCTCTCTCTACCACAGAAGCTGAGTTCATCGCCATCACAGAAGCTTGCAAAGAACTATTGAAGAAGTTCTTACGAGAGTTGGGTTTGAAACAAGAAAGGTATGTCCTTTATTGTGATAGTCAGAGTGTGATCCACTTGAGTAAGAATTCTTCATTTCATTCGAGATCGAAACACATTGATGTTAGATATCATTGGATTTGTGATGTCTTAAACGATAAGTTGTTGCAACTTGAAAAAGTTCACACTGATGATAACACTTCGGATATGTTGACTAAGGCATTGTCTAAGGACAAGCATGAGAAGTGTCGACTCTTGGCGGGAATGGTCGAATCCTCCACATAAGTCGGGAGGGGGAGAATTGTTGGGTTTCCCTTCTTTGTGGGACCCATCTATTTCTTAATTACAGTCTTTGGCATGCACCTTGGTAAAATGCATGGCTTTTATTTTTGGTGATTTTCCCATGCATGACTCTTGGTATTTTCAAGTTTGGCTTGGAGTCTTCAAGAAGATTCAAATCCTTATAAAATCTGAGACATGTCCCATTTTTCATATATGCAGAGCAGATATAGGAAAGAAGAGTGAGAGAGCTCCATTCAGATAACTTGTTTGTTCTTGGAGATTTGTTTTCTCATTGGTGAGGTATTTTCCTCTTGTGGTTTACACCTTTGGTGTGTTTGTAAGGCTTATACCTTTTTTGATCATTTTGTAAATTCTGTTTGGTGATAGTGGAAGAAACTGACCTACTGGTCTTGTGGATGTACCTCAGTTTGAGGGAACCACGTAATTTTTGTGTGCTTACTTCATTTTGTTATTTTTTTGCATTGCTTCCATTGATTTACACTTGTGGAAAAGCCATATTTTTCCCAACATATTCTTTGGGCGTGTATATGCGGAAATTAGCAAAGAAAAATCAAGTCATGATACAAGCTACTAAGGTATGTTTAGTTGCTAGTATTTATTGTGTTTGCACTAATAATATTTAGTGTGTTTGTAAGTTTTACATGTATTATGACAAATTTAGTAGGTTACGTTTGAATTTCAAAAATTATATTTATAAGTTAAATAAGTCGCGTGTGGAATAATTTATTTGTAAACGAACGAAATTTTTAAGCGTGTTTAAATTTTCAAAATCACTAAATACTTCATAAACTAAGGAATGAACAAGTACTAAATCTTTTTTATTATTTTTATTTTTATTTTTAAATTCTGCTGCTAAGAAAATGACAATATGCATCTTTGCTTCATACAATTCACCAATTCTCCTCATAACTAGCCATTTAATTCTAAATTTTCAAAATATATTTGGAATTGTTACTTTCATAAGGAGAGTTTGATATTTTTGGAATTTCCCCTCACATGTGTGAGACCTCTAGGTGCATGTTGATATGGTGCATTTATTTTTCTTTTCTTTTTTACTTTAAATTCTTGTTCACAATTAAATACAATTTATATTGTCACAAAATGCATCCTATTTTGTCCCAACACAATACCCAAAAAATAAGAGGTTGCATTTATACCTCTAAAGGCCATAAACGCTTAAGAAACCACAAACGAGGCCATATTCTTCTCCAAAAAATTATCAAATTTCTAGTGAACTGCAACTAAATTACCAAATCATAACATGTACAATTATAATTAAACTCCCAAGATTTTGCCAAATCCTATATTTGTTACACACACACACACACACACACACATATATTTTAAATCATATTTAATACTTCCTCCGTCCCATTATATATGACGTTTTAGAGTTGTGCAGAAGAATTAAAAAAATACTTAGAAGTATTAAATATAGTATCAATTGTCTATAATACCCTTAAATTCTCATTTATTACTATACTTATCTCATATTCTCTATTAATTAATTTATAAAAAACAAAGTAGATTCAATACTCAATTAATTAATCTATAAGCAAATTAAAATTAAAAATATATATATATATAAAGTTTGTAATACTAGTATATATAAGCAAGTGGAATGTTACAAGTGAGAACCATGGCGGGAACGTCGAGGGTTGCGGTCTTGTCCATATCAATAAAGGACCTCATTTTCAAATTGTACAAGACAGCCATTAGTCTAATGATGGAAAAAGTTTAGGGCGACCGGGAATGTGGCCAAATTCTAGCGATTGGTTATTTTTTTTATTATTATTTTTTTTAATATTTTCCAAATAATTTATAAGATTTATTGGAATTAGAATTTTTACAAAATAAAATAATTTTGAATGTCATTTGAATACATGTAAAAAATATGCCAGTATATTAAAATATCGCCACCTACCGGTCGCCCCAGAAAAACTCCTAATGATTTAATCCAAAAATTATATCTGAACATAAAAATTGGACATTAAAATTAAATATGAATATATTTAAATTTCACTTAATTATATTTTAACTCCTAATAGTGAGTAAAAACATAAATAGGTAAATTTTAAATACATTCATGTCTAATTTTTATGTCCAATTTTTATGTCCACATAGAAGAACTCGATTTAATCAGGTCACCCGCCCATATTAGTGCTTTTTTATTTTGAGCTCTTTTAGGTGGACATAAAAATCGGACATGAGTGTATTTGAATTTCACCTATTTGTATTTTTACCTACTATTGGAGGTCAAAATATAAATAAGTAAAATTTAAATACACTCATTTTCAATTTTCATGTCTACATAGAATTTTTATTTCATTTTTTTGTAATACTAGTCTAATGATTTAATTAGGTTGCATTTGGAATGATTTGTTTATAAATGAACAAGATTTTTATTTTTCGCTCAAATTTTTAAAATCACTAAATACTACATAAAAATATAACTATTAAATACTCTTTCAGTTTTAAAATTAAAAACGTATTGGTAAAATGACGACTTTTAGTATTAGCTAACAATTTGGTTGTGGTGTTGGGATATTAAAATGATAATATAAAATTAATGACAAATTAAAACATCATGTTATATTATATTTTAAAATAAAAATATATTTTAATTTTAGAATATACTAAAAAAATATATCTATAATTTTGTAATAAAAAGAGTATGCATCCTATTTTGTCCTAACACAATACCCAAAAAATAAGAGGTTGCATTTATTCCTCTAAATGCCATAAACACTTGAGAAACCCACAAACAAGGCCTAATTCTTCTTGAAAAAGATTCTCAAATTTGTGCTCAACTTCTACTGCATTACCAAATTAAAACATGTAGTACAATATAATTGTACTCCCAAGATTTTCCCAAATCCAATATATATAGAAAATTGATATTTTTACATGATTTTTTGATATTTTTATATGAAAATTATCGCTATATATATTTATATATATATAACGATGGTAAATATCGTCACTGTTGGACCATAATATTTCACCTATTGGGCCGAATGGTTTGGGCCGAGTTACTTGGTTAATCTACCGGGTTATTTCGGTTGGGCCTAGTCAGTTGGGTTATGTTTGTTGGGTCTTTAGAGTATTGGGCTTAAGTCATTGGACCGACCCACTAGACAGTTAAATATCTTCCTTTGGGTATTGACCAGTAATGAAGAATAAGATTGTTGTTGACCGATATCTCTGCCATACATTAATGTGGATGAGATTATATAGTCGAATCGTGGTAATAAGCGATGGCGAGGATGTGGCGGGTGATGCATGCGATCAAAACCGAGATCATCAGGAAGGAGGTCATCCAAGAAAAGGTAACTGACATTTTAATCTCTCTCAATATACTAGATATTTTATCCTCCATTGTTAACCTTGTGATCGCCTGTACTGACTCTCACGCCTGAGCTATCCCCCGACGATTGAAGTCGTTAAGCTTTTGGTGTTGATCGTGTTTATTGTGCAGGATCAGAACGTCTTACGTGATTGGGACGTGGCAGAAGATCTTGGCGTTAACATTGGCGCTAGAAGGAGGGGTTTTGTTCTAGTGCTTTTGAGTTTTCAATCACAAGCTTTCAGTTGTTCTACGTCGGAAGATGGTGAGGAGTAGAACTGTTACACCGGAAGGACAGCCGATGGCTGTAAGCTCTTCCATACAATGTATTTCTGTCAGGAATCGTTTGGGTCCCTCAAAGAGTGCTCATGGCAGTATGGCTTCCAAACATGATTCAGGGGGTTCTCGTTCCAGAGCCCATGGTGAAGCCCGAATAAGATTGGTCTTTGCTACTGATAAAGAACGTGATCATGGTTGAAAGCGGGTAGAAGGTTCACCGCCTAGAACCCATCACCAAAGTGGTCGGGATGATAAAGCTGCCAAGTTGGCAAGGATGGAAGACGAAGCGGATAAAGCTTTAGAGGTTCTTCTGAAGCAGAGAGAAGATATAGCTGAACAGATTCTTAGGATGGCCGAGCTGAAGGATGAGGCGTCCAATTATGTTCAGTCTGAAAGGTGTGACAAGCCCAAGCACGTGCAACAAAGAGAAGGGAAGGAGATCAAGAAGTAGAACTCCTGAGGTATCAAAGAAGGCAATTCACGTTATCGGTTCTCGAGATCATAGTGGTAGTAGACAAAGGAGTAGGTCTAGAGAGTATATACCAGAGAATACAAAGAAGGAGCATCGGCTTGAGTATTCTCACCGTGATGACAGAGCCACACGCCGAAGTAGGTCCATAAGTCCATCGAGAGCAGTGGCTTCTGGTGGAAGAGGTCGATCTACTCTTAAGAAGAGGATTTCTCCTGAAAAAGAAGTCTCATCATAGCCGGAAGGGGTAGAATTTCTGGTTAAGGAATTGAAGGAGCTTCAGAAGTAACTGGCTGAAGTTCATCAGGTGAAGGATACTCCGGGGAAGAAGGCGTCTCCTTTTTCTTCAGATATCCTGAAAGAGAAGGCAGACCCCACCAAAAAGTTGCCTCATATGGAGAGTTACGATGGGTCTGGAGATCCCTACGACCATAGCCAGACGTTTGATAGGCTAATGGATTAATATGACTTTACCGATGATGCTAAGTGTTATATGTTTGTAACAACATTAAGGAAGGATGCAAGGCAGTGGATGGGTACTTTGCCTGCGGATTCAGTCTCGTCATGGTCTGGGCTATGCGACAAGTTTCATGTTCGTTTTGGGAGCAATAGAAGGAGAGGAAAGCCTACGGGTTCTTTGGCACAGGTCTGACAGTTTTCGAATGAGTCTTTGGGTCAGTACGTAAAGCGCTTCAGGGAAGTAGTTGGTCAGGTGATAGACCTCAATGATCTTCAAGCTGTCGGGTTGTTTCAGAATGGTTTAGATCTGGTGAAGTCAGAGAAGCTGGTGAAGAAGCTGATGTTTCATCATCCGAAGAGTCTAGCCGAAGCTTTTGATAAAGTGAAGGGCTATATTGTGGTGGAGGAGGCTATGAATAGCCTGAAACGTCTTTCTTAAGATAGAATGAAGGAGACAGATACCAAAGCCGAAGGCGATCAGAGGAAGGGGGAGGAAGTAATGATCGGCCAGAGGGCAGCTCAAAGAAGTACAACAACAACTGGCGACAAGGAAATAATCGCCCACCTGCTCCTACCCAGAAGGTGAATAGGGTTTACACCAAACTGAATACGGATAGGGCTGTAATCTTGGATCAGATAAAGAGCCAACCGTAGTTTGAACCACCTCGTGATAATATTAAGCCCGGACATGGCAATACTCGGAAGTTCTGTAGTTATCACCAAGCCGCAGGTCACGACACCAATGAATGTTGTAGTCTGAAGGACTTTGTGGAAAGGAAGATTTAGAGTGGTATTTTGGTCCAATATGTGGCCGGAAGGGATCATCAGCAAGAACAGCAGAATGATGACCGTACTATTCAAGTGGTTCAACCGGTTCCACCCGTGCAACCTGCTCCAAATCAGCCACCAAGGCACGTCGTTGATGTAATTATCGGTGGGACAACAGGCAAATTGGTAGGGAAGAAGAGGAGGGGATATCTGGACTCAGTTATGTCCGTGGCGGGTGTTATCCCGAAGAGTGACAAACCGTTTCCAGGAACAGTCATATCCTTCACTAATGAGGATTATCCTTCGGAGCCCATCGAACCCCATGAAGGAGCACTAGTGATAACTGCACAAGTGGGTTCGGTGTATATGAAGCAGATGATGATCGATAATTGGTCTTCTGTTGACATTCTGTATGCCCATGCTTATCATAGGATGCATCTTGATGGGCAAAAGATGGAAGTTGGGCTGGAGGCCCCCTTATATGGATACAGCAACGATCCAGTCAAAGTTGCAGGCACTATTGAACTACCACTAATCTTTGGCACAGCTCCTCAGCAGGTAGAATTAACATGTAAATTAGGAGACCCCAAATTTTATGAATAAAGATTTAAATTTCTCAATTTTTTTTTTAATATTATGGTGTGGTTTTGTTATAATGTTATAGTTGTGGGTAATATTTATAAATTTTGCAAAGTAAGCAAGTTGTTATATAATATTCGTTTGGTCAGGGAATATTCTTTTTATCGGGAATATCCGTACAACGGCACAATCATTGGTGAACTCACAGCGGAATTATTGTCGGAATGAGAAAACGACAGAAATATTTTTATAAAAAATAACGGCGGAAGTGTTACCGATAAAACTGTTGAACTACCCGGTAGTAAAAGTATAGTAATACACGTGGTTGCATAGTAGCACACGGTATTGATTATTGATGCTTACGTGAGAAGTCACTCAGTTATACTCAATTATTGCTACAGTAATTTCTGCATCATATCTCTCATATTATTGATTCAATTGTTGTCACAATATCATCTGCATAATATGATATATTATTAAATCAATAATTGAGACGACAAAGTTATTCATATTATTAAATTAAAATATTTACAATGTCTAGAAGTTCTGTCAAGGAGAGGTTTGGTCACCTAATTACGCGCCAATAAGGAGAAATCCTTATCGGAAAGCCCCCTCTTTCCTGGGAACGACCTGGTTGTTAAATATTGTGAGTTATAATATTAAAGATGAATAATTTTGTGTTGATTAAAGATAAAATTGATAGTTCCATTGTGTTGGGATTATTAGTGTTTGTGGAAATCGACATTTATTTCGATAATAATTGATGTCTGGAAGTTATCGGGTAATTAATCGGATAAATGAGCAATTCATTGCTATTAATTCACATGATTATAACTATTTGTTCACATGTGTGTACTATTGAATCACATTCTTATACTATTAGGGGAGTTGGTGCAAGATTGATAATACTTGAATGACTAAGTTAAAGATGGAGGTATAGATGGAGGTACTATCTAGTAATTGATATTTTCACATGATTATAACTATTAAATCACATGATTGAACTATTGATTCACATGATTTACTATTAGGGGAGGTGGTGCAAGTTTGATAATACTTGCAGGACTAAATTTAAAATGAAAGAAAAGTTGGAGGTATTGTACTGTAATTTTTTGAGCCCCAAAACGTGTAATTATCGAAATTATATTTTTCTATAAATAGAAGCTCATTCTTCCTTCATTTCTCACCAATTCACTAAAACTTTAGAGCCATTGTTATAGAGAGAAATTATAGAGAGAAATAAGAAGAGAAGTCTGCTACTTCACTATTTCAATATCCAGTCTTCTTTTGAGGTAAGGGGTATTATTTCTTTCGTATTCATGAAGAGAGCTATTGTTATTCCATTCCTTATTATTCTGTTGGAATAACCTGTATATGCGAAGTACCGCATATATGGTGAAATTCTTCTGTTCTTTCATTCTTCATTATTATGTTGGAATAACCTGTTAATGCGAAGTACCGCATACATGGTGAAATTATTCTATTATTCCGCTCTTTATTATTTTATCAGAATATCCTGTCTGTGCGTTTATGCCGGACCTGGTTCCATCATTTATTATTCTATCGGAATATCATGTCTGTGCGTTTACGCCGGACCTGGTTCCATTATTTATTATTCTGTCGGAATATCCTGTCAATGCAGTCTATCGCACACATGGTGAATCCTTCTATTATTCCATTCTTTATTATTCTGTTGGAATAACCTGTCTATGTGGATTACCACATGCATGGTGAATGATCCTTTTTATTCATTCTTTATTAAATTGTGGAAATGATCTGTATACGTGGATTACCGCATGGCGGGTGAAAATTCATTTGCAGTTTCGTATATTCTATTATACTCAGTTAGTTAAAGTTTTGACTTCTATACTCCATGAAATTAGTTGAATATCCTGGATATTTGCGCTTCATCCAGTATCTTTTAATGGAAATATTTTTCTGAGCATTCTTGAATTTTACTCTACAAAGTAGTATCTTGTTGGTAATTTGGACGTTAATGAGTTCAGGATAAATTAACTGATAAATCTTTAAAATTTATTCTTGAACTTGTTTTATTGAATTATTATGTCATTGTCATAATGAGTTATGTTGGTTATTATGTGAAAACATGAAAGTTTCTTAGAAATCACAAAGGGTTGAAAATCAAATTTTGGTGAAAATAGAACATGAAATTCAATTGACCATATCTCCTGTTATATTTCGAATGTTTTAGTGTGGTCAAGTTCTAGAGTTAGATCTATGAGTTTTCTAACTTATCCAAGTGGAATCACTGGAAAAAGAATTGTAGATTTTCGTGTGGACTGATTTTAGCGAAGGAGTTAAAAATTGTCAATTTCGAAAAAGCTACTGCCCAGATTTTTTAAAGGAAATTTTTGGCCACTTAATTTATGAGAAAAATTACGGCCTTTTGGGATATGAAAATATATTGTATAAGGTACCTCCTGTCCAAAAATGAGCTCATTCCGACTTAAAATGAGCATGTTATGACCATTTCAATATTTAGGTTTTTTCGACGAAAAACGCTATAACCGGAGTTCTATAACTCCGATGATCATGAAATTTAAACTGGAAGCTCACGTTAACATGTGTAAGATCCTGCCAAGATTTGGGAATTTCTGGAGTTAAACTTGAGGTAGCTAATTTTTAAGGAATTAATTAGAAATTGATTTTTGAAAAATAGTAAATAAATTTTAAAAATTCCGAGAAAAATATATGTTCATTATGGGACTATATTCTGCTAAATCCCAGAAAATAAATATTTTTGGGACTGATTTGGTATTTTTCATGAAAATGGTTTAGTTACGAACATATGAGTTAAATATGTTATGTGAAGTAACAAAGTTGGCAAATAGGATTTTATGGCTTGGAAATCTTATATAAGGTATATACAGATTTTTGATAAGGGATTTAATCATTGGTTATGAAATCTTATGAGTATGGCATTTGTTTAAATGATTAAATGCATTATTTGGTAAAGTGTAAACAATTGAAATAAATTGTTTATAAGTTTAAGAAGTGATTAAAATATTATTATGATATTAATAATATTAGATTATGAGTGGTTGATAATATTTGGATAAATTTATAGTCTTTAATAATTATCCTTATTTTCATTTGATTAATGCTTATATCATTGTCATCATCCTCATTCTTATATGATGATGAAAGTTATCTTTGGCTTACATGCAAAGATGGATTATTGATTATTGAATTGTATATCTTTGGCTTACGTGCAAAGATGGATTGTTAATTATTGAATTGTATATCTTTGACTTACGTGGAAAGATGGACTGTTGGTTATTGAATTGTATATCTTTGGCTTACGTGCAGAGATGGACTTGGTATGATTATGACCAGGGATTATTCGGTATAGTCATGACCATTGATGATTTAATGAATATCCTTGGCCCGTAGAGCAGGGATGACTTGATGATGTGGTTTATTTATTAAGCTGAGTCTCAACGATAGAAATTGATAAAAACTTTTTAAATCATAAAAGATAGTATATGTTATTCTCTACTTGACTCTTCTAATTGATTGCTTGTTCCGCTGCAGTTAAACTTGATTTCTATTGTATTTTATCAGTTTAACATTGTTGAAGACTAATGATAAAATTTATTCTGCATTATCTTAGTCATAATATTTCTTACTGGGCTAGTTGAGCTCACCTTTTCCTTCATCGTTCTCTTCAAAAAATGAGAATATAGCTGGGACGAGTCGGGGAACGGAGTGACGGTCCAGATGATAGCATTAGTAGTCCTCACTATTCTGTTAAATAGTGTGACAATAAATGTAATGAGGACTCCTTTGAGTGTGGATATTGTCTAGATGACAATATTCTCTTAGCTATATTTTATCGTATTGTTTACACGACGTTTGTATAATTAAGTTGTATTTGTATTTTGTACCATGTATCTGGTGACTCAAGATTGGTAATGTATACCTATTTTTTGGGGCATCACAGTTGGTATCAAAGCTTAGGGATATGATCCCTGGCTGAGATGTGAGACAAGAACTATGAGGGGAGAGACGGGTAATTCCTTCGCTAGTATGACCTACCTAAGTTTATTTGGTATTTAATTGGTCGGTCAGAGTATAGGGATAATATGTGATATGTTAATTATCCCTTGTTTTGTGGCAGTATTTGGAAATGGTAGCTGCAAATGTTCACAATGGAGTAAATGAGATCGTTGAGTCAGCTCAACCAAAAGGTAATGACCAGCAACACGATAATAATCATACCGGTGGCAACGGCCATCGGAACAATGATAACCATCGTGGGGGAAATTATCATGCCAAGAATGGTAACCACTTCTGTGGTAATCATGGCCAAGATAATAGAAGTGGAAATTTCAAGAAGAGAAGGTCATTTAGCTCAATTTGTCATATAGTGAAGTCAAGTCCAGCTGGGACGGTGGCACCAAAGGCGGATACGGACAAAACAAAGTCGGTGGTTTCAGGAAGAGAATTTTTCGTGACTTTTCAAAAAGCGAGTAACCTGAACGAAGTTAGCACGGGTTAGTTAATTATAAATTTTTGTGAAGTCTATACCTTATTAGATACCGGTTCTACCCATTATTTTATCTCTCTTGCTTGCGTTCAACATTTAAATTTGACTCCGGAGAAGTTAGACTTTGACTTATCTGTTGAAACTCCGTTAGGAGAAACCTTCATTACATGTGTTATCCAAGTTTTGGATGAGAGTCAAAGTTTTGAATGATATTTCTATTGTTAATAAATTTCCTAATGTATTCTTGAAGACTTCTTAGCCTAACCCTAGAGCGTTAAATCGAATTTTGTATTGACCCCAGTACAAAACCCTCAAATATTTCTTTTCCTAAAACAATCGTATAATGAGCCAAAGACGTTGGCTCGATGTAAGACCCCGAATTTTATGAAATAAAAGTATTTAATTTTTCTTATAATTGTTATTCAGTAAATGGTTAAATTGATAAAAAGTTAAAGTTAAGGGTGATATATGAAATTTTTCAAAATACGCAAGTGGTTATAAAATATTCATTTCTGTTGGGGAATATTCGTTTGGTCGTGGAATATTCTTGTTGTCGGGGAATATTTGTACGACGGCGCAACCATTTGTGGGCCCCATAACAGAATAACTGTCGGATGAAGAAAATGATAAGTTTGATTTTTTATAAATAACGGCGTAGTTATTACCGTTAACACTGTTGGAATACCTGGTGGTTAAAATACAAGAATGTCTGGCGTGGTCGCACGGTAGAACACAGATTGCACAATATTTTTGAATTATTGATTCTTACGTAAGAAGGCACTACTCAATAATTGTTACAGTAGTTATTGTTCAATATTTTATTTTATTGATTCAATAATTGCTGCGTTGATAGTTTATATTATTGTTGTTGCAATAATTATCACTGCAGAGTATTTCTCATTATCAGATCAATAATTCATATTATTTGAATAATATTATTAGATAGCATTATTGGCAATGTCTAGAAAGTTCTGTCAAGGAGAGGTTTGGTCACCTAATCAAGGAGAAATCCTTATTGGAAAGTCCCCTCTTTCATGAGAACTGCCTGGTTGTCATAATTGTGATTTTGTAATATTATTTATAAATAATTAATTATTAATTTATATGATAAGAAAATATTTATTTGATGTGGATATAAATGATGGATTTATTTATGTGGTTATAAATGAAGGAATTAATGTTGAGGTGTTTTATCAGTATTTTGTCGGATTGGAGGTATTAAAAACTCAAATCGGTGTTCTTAAAGCTTTATTGTGTGAGTTGTAATTTTAATCCAACCATTAGATCGTTGTAATTTTTGGATATGTTATACATATATGAGTTGAGTATATGTCCACAAATTTTGAACCGTTGAAAATTTACGCATGATTTGTTATGAATTTTAAAAGGTGTTGAAACGGTGTTGAAAATCGTCCGTTTGTGGATTTCAGATATTTTCTGTTTGGAATTTGGAAAAACTCAAAGCTATAAAGTTGTAGAGAATTCGATTTCATGCGGAATGGACATAAAATTCGTATTTTTTTGATATACGGGCTATTTTCTATGAATTATTGAAGTTTCGGAAAATAAAATAATTTTTATTAAATTTGGGTGGTACCCACTTTGGTTGGTGTAGAAAAAAAAATGTTCTGAATATTTTTCAATGAGGGCTGCTCACTTGTTCAACAAGGATGGCATAGAATGGAGATAAATAAATAATATTATTTTATTAATTTAGTCTCCTTTGGCGTTCTAGCATTTTCCTATAAATAGGCGCTTAAGTTAGAATTGAAAATCACACCAGAAACTGAAGTTTTCTCTCTCTAGATTCTTGAGCGTATTTTTGTGAGTATTTAGATACTTGGAGAGTTGCTATTAAGTGCAAGTTTCCTTCGGCTTTTCATCCGACATTCCGGTCAGAAGTACTGCTCTTTTGAGGTAAGTAATTTTAAGGATTATTATGTTTATCATGTTTCGTAATTTTTCTGACCTTCAAAAATTCTGAAAAAATTGGAAATGATAATTTGATGAGTTTCCTTGATTGTGTTCAAAAATAGCGATTTTTGGATGTTAGATTAGGAGTTATGGATTTTATGAGAAAAGATTATTTTAAAAGTAAACCCTTATAACTCCTTGTGGTTAACTCCAAAATTGGTAAAAATTTTATTTGGAGTACATCTATATAACATCAGTATATTCTGTAAATTTTGGAATTTTTGGAGAAAAGTACAATTTATGATAAATGTCTAAATATTCGGAAGTTTTGACCATGTGAAAAATAGTAAATGAATTTTAAAAATTCTGAGAAAAATATATGTTCAATATGGGACTATATTATGCTAAATCCCAGAAAAAAAATATTTTTGGAACTGATTTGTTATTTTTCATAAAAATGGACTAGTTATGAATAAATTAATTAAATATGTTATGTGAAGTAACAAAATTGAAAAATAAGATTTTATGGCTTGGAAATCCTATATATGGTATATGCAGATTTTTGATGAGGTTGTTGGTTATTGGTGATGAAATCTTATGAGTTTGGCATTTTAGTATGATTAAATGCATTAATTAGTAAAGTGTAAACAATTAAAATAAATTATTTATAACTTTAAGAAATGATTAAAATATTGTGGTAGTATTAATAATATTAGATTAAGAAATTATTAAGTGATTTATAATATTTGGATTAAGGTGTTATGAAATCATTGATTTATGAATCTTACTTTTGAAATTAAATGCAGTTGTTGATCATATTGTTTTTATTATCATATATAACATTTTTATAATCTCGGTGATGAAATTTCTCTTTGACTTAAGTGTAAAGATGGATAGATTATTAGTATGATCGTGACTATGGGTTCTCTTTGGTCAGTAGTGCAAAGTTGAATCGTTGACTGGTATGATCATGACCATTGAATTTACAATTGAATATTTTTAGCTTAAGTGCAAAGGTGAATTGATCAACATGGTTATAATTATTATTTATATAAATTTTGAAATGATTATATATTTTTTTGAGATATGAATATCTTTGGCCCGTAGTGCAAAGATGACCTGTTGTTGAATATCTTTGGCATGTAGTGCAAAGATGAACTGTTAATGAATATCTTTGGCCCGTAGTGCAAAGATGAACTTATTAGTATGATTATGAACAGGAACTGTGATATGGTATAACCATGATCTTTGATGTTTCAGGTAAAGACATGTGATGAAAAATATCTTCGTCTTGGATGAGAAGAGAAAATTAGAACTACAATTATGATTATGAAGTTATTCGCATATTGATCGTGAACAGGATCTCATTGATTAATGTTACTGAGGTTAAAGCATTGTTGGTGGACTTTTAACATGGAGAAGATAATAGACTTTACGGTCTATTCGACTCTTCTAATGGATCGCTCGTTCACCGCAACTATGGTTGAAAAGTTTTATCATCTACCATATGTTCTAAATCTACGATTTATTATCGATGAAGGCTATTGATAATTTAATTATCTTTAGTTATGATATTATTTATTGGGTTAGTTGTGCTCACCCTTTTGCTTCACAATTCCTTTTAGGTAATAAAAGTGTAGCCGGGGTTTGGCCCGGGGATAATGGGGAATAGTGTGGTGGTCCGAGACTATCAAAGTTTCTCAACACATTATAAAACGGCATGACATACAATATATAATTGTATTGAGGACCTAAGATGTGTGTGTCGTATATTATTCGTCACTTAATAATTGATTTTGGTGAACAACAATAGGGTGAGGTGAACCCAACTTTGGAAGGGTGTTTTGCCACTATCATACAAGATGTCTAATGACATACAATCTCGTATTATCATAAGAAAGGGTTGTGCACATCCACTTGCTGAGTATATCTATGAGCACTACCTATATGATCTTGGAGTTGGGTTGAAACATAATGTTCAATCGCAGACGGCGGAGATAGTTATATGTCAAGAGAAGACTCACCATTGGAAGGAACATGATAGTAATCTTCTCGTTTTTCTTTGGGGTCTATTAGATCAACCAAGGATAACTCTCTGGATATATGATATCTATCATAACTTAGATTCATGTCCTCCTATGTACGAAGGTTTCCTTGAGCACTTCCCAAAGATTTTAATTTCTAAAACAGTTCTAGATTGTACCTTTATGTAAGGTATCATTGTGAGGTGCTGTCCATAGTTGGGACATGAGTCACAGTTGGTATTAAAACTCACAGTATATGTGTTGTTGTATTTTGCACGACAATTGTAGTAATAAAGTTGTAGTTATTTTCTGTACCATGTATTTGGCGACTCAGAATAGGTTGGATGGATTGGACCTATTTTGGGGGCGTCACACTTGAGCTGTTGAAGATTACGATCATACCATTCAATATCATCGTGGAAGACCGAACGTGGTAGCTGACGCATTGAGTAGAAGATCATATGCGTTTACGAGTGCAATGTTGTTAACACAAAAACCCATTTCATATAACTTACAAATGATGAAGATAGAGTTAAAGACTCTAGGGACCCACGTGAAGATAATGAATATGCTATTAGAATCGACTTTAATCGATAAAGTTAAACCTGCTCAAGCTACATACTCAGAGCTGATGAATGTGAAGAAGAAGGTTCAAGAGGGCGTTATTCTAGAAGTAAGAATCGACGAAGAGAGGAAATCTCAACCCTCGATTTAATTGACCCAATTGAAATCCTCGATCAAGTAGGAACTGTGGCCTATAGACTCGCCATATCGCTAAGTATGTTGCGTGTTCATAATGTTTTTTACGTATCGATGTTACGTAAATATGTGGACGATCTGAACCACATTATTAAATTAGAACTAGATGAGATAGCAGAAGATTTAACGTATGAGGATATACGTGTTAAAATCTTGGATAAGAAGGATCATATTCAACACTCAAAGGTTATACCTCAAGAGTTAGAATCTGAAATGAAGTCATGGTATCCTCATCATACCAGGTACGTACGTAAATTTCGAGGGCGAAATTTCATAAGGAGGGGAGATTGTGAGACCCCAAATTTTATAGATAAAGATTTAAATTTCTCAATATTTTTTTTAATATTATAGTGTGGATTTGTTATAATGTTATAGTTATGGGTAATATTTATAAATTTTACAAAGTAAGCAAGTTGTTATATAATATTCGTTTGGTCGAGGAATATTCTTTTTGTCGGGAATATCCGTACGACGACACAATCATTGGTGAACTCACAACGAAATTATTGTCGAATGAATGAGAAAACAGCGAAATATTTTTATAAAAATAACGGTAAGTGTTACCGTTAAAAGCTGTTGAACTACCCGGTAGTAAAAGTACGATGTCTGGCGTGGTTGCATAGTAGCACACGATATTGATTATTGATGCTTACGTGAGAAGTCACTCGGTTATACTCAATTATTGCTACGAAGAATTGTCGTGATCATATCTCTCATATTATTGATTCAATTGTTGTCACAAAGATCATCTGTATAATATGATATATTATTAAATCAATAATTGAGACGACAAAGTTATTCATATTATTAAATTACAATATTTACAATGTCTGGAAGTTCTGTCAAGGAGAGGTTTGGTCACCTAATTGCGCGCCAATAAGGAGAAATCCTTATCGGAAAGCCCCCTCTTTCTTGGGAACGACCTGGTTGTTAACTATTGTGAGTTATAATATTAATGATGAATAAGTTCGTGTTGATTAAAGATAAAATTGATAGTTCCATTGTGTTGGGATTATTAGTGTTAGTGGAAATTGACATTTATTTCGATAATAATTGATGTCTGGAAGTTATCGGGTAATTAATCGGATAAATGAGCAATTAATTGCTATTAATTCACATGATTATAACTATTTGTTCACATGTGTGTACTATTGAATCACATTCTTATACTATTAGGGGAGTTGGTGCAAGATTGATAATACTTGAATGACTAAGTTAAAGATGGAGGTATAGATGGAGGTACTATACCGTAATTCGTATTTTCACATGATTATAACTATTAAATCACATGATTGAACTATTGATTCACATGATTTACTATTAGGGGAGGTGGTGCAAGTTTGATAACACTTGCAGGAATAAATTTAAAATGAAAGAAAAGTTGGAGGTATTGTACTATAATTTTTTAAGCCCCAAAACGTGCAATTATCGAAACTATATTTTTCTATAAATAGAAGCTCATTCTTCCTTCATTTCTCACCAATTCACTAATGTTTAAGAGCCATTATTATAGAGAGAAATTATAGAGAGAAAGAAGAAGAGAAGTCTGCTACTTCACTATTCCAATATCCAGTCTTCTTTTGAGGTAAGGGGTATTATTTCTTTCGTATTCATGAAGAGAGCTATTGTTATTCCATTCCTTATTATTCTGTTGGAATAACCTGTATATGTGAAGTACCGCATACATGGTGAAATTCATCTGTTATTCCATTCTTCATTATTATGTTGGAATAACCTGTTTATGCGAAGTACCGCATACATGGTGAAATTATTCTATTATTTCGCTCTTTATTATTTTATCAGAATATCATGTCTGTGCATTTATGCCGGACCTGGTTCCATCATTTATTATTCTATCGGAATATCTTGTCTGTGCGTTTACGTCGGACCTGGTTCCATTATTTATTATTCTGTCAGAATATCCTGTCAGTGCGTTTACGCATGACCTGGTTCCATTATTTATTATTCTATTGGAAATAACATGTCTGTGCAGTCTATCGCACATATGGTGAATCCTTCTGTTATTCTATTCTTTATTATTCTGTTGGAATAACCTATCTATGTGGATTACCACATGCATAGTGAATGATCCTTTTTATTCATTCTTTATTAAATTGTGGAAATGATCTGTATACGTGGATTACCGCATGGCGGGTGAAAATCTATTTACAGTTTCGTATATTCTATTATACTCAGTTGGTTAAAGTTTTGACTTCTATACTCCATGAAATTAGTAGAATATCCTGGATATTTGCGCTTCATCCAGTATCTTTTCATGGAAATATTCTTCTGAGCATTCTTGAATTTTACTCTATAAAGCAGTATCATGTTGACAATTTGGACGTTAATGAGCTCGGGATAAATTAACTTATAAATCTTTAAAATTTATTCTTGAACTTATTTTATTGAATTATTATGTCATTGTCATGATGAGTTATGTTGGTTATTATGTGAAAATATGAAATTTTCTTAGAAATCACAAAGGATTGAAAATCAGATTTTGGTGAAAATGGAACATGAAATTCAATTGACCATATCTCCTGTTATATTTTGAATTTTTGAGTGTGGTCAAGTTCTAGAGTTAGATCTATGATTTTTCTAACTTATTCAAGTGGAATCACTGGAAAAAGGTATTGTAGATTTTCGTGTGGACTGATTTTAGCGAAGGAGTAAAAAACTGCCAATTTCGAAAAAGCTACCGCCCAGATTTTTAAAAGGGCATTTTTGGCCACTTAATTTATGAAAAAAATTCTGGCCTTTTGGGACTTGAAAATATATGGTATAAGGTACTTCTTTTCCAAAAATGAGCTCATTCCGACTTAAAATGAGCAAGTTATGACCATTTCAATATTTAAGTTTTTTCGACGAAAAATGCTATAACCGTAGTTCTATAACTCCAATGACCATGAAATTTAAACTGGAAGCTCACGTTAACATGTGTAAGATCCTGCCAAGATTTGGAAAATTTTGGAGTTAAACTTGAGGTAGCTAATTTCTTAAGAAATTAATTAGAAATTGATTTTTGAAAAATAGTAAATGAATTTTAAAAATTTCGAGAAAAATATATGTTCATTATGAGACTATATTCTGCTAAATCCCAGAAAAGAAATATTTTTGGGACTGATTTGGTATTTTTCATGAAAATGGCTTAGTTACGAACATATGAGTTAAATATGTTATGTGAAGTAACAAAGTTGGAAAATAGGATTTTATGGCTTGGAAATCTTATATAAGGTATATGCAGATTTTTGATAAGGGATTTAGTCATTGGTGATGAAATCTTATGAGTATGGCATTTGTTTGAATGATTAAATGCATTATTTGGTAAAGTGTAAACAATTGAAATAAATTATTTATAAGTTTAAGAAGTGATTAAAATATTGTTACGATATTAATAATATTAGATTATGAGTGGTTGAAAATATTTGGATAAATTTAAAGTCTTTAATAATTATCCTTGTTTTTGTTTGATTAATGCTTATATCATTGTCATCATCCTCATGCTTATATGGTGATAAAAGTTATTTTGGCTTACGTGCAAAGATGGATTGTTGATTATTGAATTGTATATCTTTAGCTTACGTACAAAGATGGACTGTTGATTATTGAATTGTATATCTTTGGCTTACGTGGAAAGATGGACTGTTGGTTATTGAATTGTATATCTTTGGCTTACGTGCAGAGATGAACTTGGTATGATTATGACCAGAGATTATTCGGTATAGTCATGACCATTGATGATTTAATGAATATCCTTGGCCCATAGAGCAGGGATGACTTGATGATGTGGTTTATTTATTAAGTTGAGTCTCAACAATAGAAATTGATAAAAACTTTTTAAATCATAAAAGATAGTAGATGTTATTCTCTACTTGACTCTTCTAATGGATTGCTTGTTCCGCTGCAGTTAAACTTGATGTCTATTGTATTTTATCAGTTTAACATTGTTGAAGACTAATGATAATTTATTCTGCATTATCTTAGTCATAATATTTCTTACTGGGCTAGTTGAGCTCACCCTTTCCTTCTCTGTTCTCTTCAGGAAATGAGAATATAGCTGGGACGAGTCGAGGAACAGAATGACGGTCCAGATGATAGCATTAGTAGTCCTCACTATTCTGTTAAATAGTGTGACAATAAATTTAATGAGGACTCCTTTGAGTGTGGATATTCTCTCAGCTATGTTTTGTCGTATTATTTACATGACGTTTGTATAATTAAGTTGTATTTGTATTTTGTACCATGTATCTGGCGACTCAAGATGGGTGATGCATACCTATTTTTGGGGGCGTCACATAAATTTTATGTTGTGCATGTAGATTCGGCTTACAACACCAGACTGGGTAGACCTACTTTGATAGTTCTGGAAGCTGTGACATCAATCCCTCATTTTATGATCAAGTTCCCAACGACACATGGAGTGGGGGAGGTGGCGGGGGACTTAGATCTGGCCAGACGCTGTTATCAGAATGCCGTAATTGCTTCGGGAGTTGGGGTCAGCAAGCAAAAGCAGACTATGGCGATAGAGATCGAGCCCTTCACTGAAAGCAGTTTGGACCCCTTAGTTATGCCAGCGGGAGAAACGGAGGAGTTTGAGCTGATTCCAGGCAAGAAGGATAGAACAGTGAAGATAGGTTTGGGTCTGCCGGAACCTTTCCGGATAAACCTTATGGAGCTTCTACGGTGTTATGCAGATATTTTTGTATGGGAGCCTCAAGATATGCTCGAAGTCAGCTGAAAGATGGCAGAACACCGGTTAGATGTGGACCCATCGAGGAAGCCAGTTCGGTAGAAGAGGCGGATCTTTGCAGCAGAGCGTCAGAGGATCATCGATGATGAGATTTCAAAGTTGTTAGCGGCTGACTTCATCTTTGAGATAGACTACCCGGAGTGGATGGCTAATGTGGTGCTGGTCCAGAAGCAGAACGGTAAGTGGCGAGTGTGCATTGACTACACGGACCTGAATAAAGCTTGCCCGAAGGACTTCTATCCTCTACCCCACATTGACCAACTCATCGATGCAACTTCGGGGTATGCATTACTAAGCTTTATGGATTCTTTTCAGGTTATCATCAGATCTCTATGTGCAAAGAAGACATTCCGAAGACAACATTCATCACACACCGTTTGGTGTATGCCTACAAGAAGATGACATTTGGCTTGATTAATGCTGGGGCCACCTATCGAAGAATGATGAACTTCGTCTTCCAGAAGCAGTTGGGAGGAATATGGAGGTGTATGTAGATGACATGATAGTAAAGAGCATGATAGTTCAGAAGCACTTGGATGATCTAGAGGAATGCTTTCAGATGGTTCGTCATCACAACTTGAGACTCAACCCTACTAAATGCACCTTCGGGCTCAGTGCAAGAAAGTTCCTGGGCTATCTAGTCAGTCAGAGGGGCATTGAAGCCAATCCCGAGAAGATCTAGGCTATTTTGAACATGAAGACTCCTCAATCGTTCAAAGATGTTCAACGTCTGACCGGGAGGATTGCAACTTTGAGGAGGTTCATGTCCAAATCGGCAGAAAGATGTTTGTCGTTCTTTGACACGTTGAAAGGACCGAAGAATGCAAAGACGTTCCAGTGGACTTTAGAGTGTGAAGACGCCTTCCAGGGGATAAAGATGTATCTGTCTTTGGCACCTTTGCTGGTGAAGCCAGTTCCTGCTGAGCCACTATATTTGTATCTGGTGGCTAGTTCGTTGGCGGTGGGAGCAGTGCTAGTTCGAGAAGTTGGGGGGAAGCAACATCCAGTCTACTATGTGAGTCATATCCTGAGGGATGCTGAAACCAGGTACCCGAATATTGAGAAATTTGCCTTCGCTTTGATGATAGCCAGTCGAAAGCTTAGGCAATATTTTCAAGGTCGGCTCTTGGTGGTTTACACGGATCAGCTCTTGAAGAAGGTGATGAGCAAACCTGAAGTTTCGGGGAGATTAGCTGCATGGACAATGGAGTTGTCTCAATTTTTCATTGAATATCATCCCCGAACTGCTATAAAAGGTTAGGCTTTGGCTGATTTTATGGTAGAGTGTTCCTTCTCAGAAGCTGATGAAGAGTTGGCGGAAGCTGAAGTGTCCGACCGAGCGGTTGCAGTTCTTCAGTATAGTCAGAGTTCGTGGATGTTGTATGCAAATGGGTCTTATACTTCGGACGTCAGTGGAGCAGTGATTATCTTGACAAGTTCAGAGGGATTCAAAATGCAGCAGGCTATCAGGTTTGGGTTCAGAGCAACGAACAATGAGGCAGAGTACAAAGTAGTGTTGGCAGGAGTTCGACTGACAAAGAGTCTCGAAGTTCAGAAGTTGATCATTTACAGTGACTCTCAGCTAGCCGTGAAGTAGGTTTTAGGAGAGTATGAAGCTCGAGGTTCAAGGATGATCAAGTACCTGGCAGAGTTGAAGGATCGGCTTCAGTATTTCATCTCCTATGAGTTTCAGGGTGTAGAGCATAGTGACAATTCTATTGCCGATGCATTGTCGAAGCTGGCCACTACGGATGCTAACAACTTTGATGGTTCAGTTTATTTGGAGGTTCTACAGCAGCCTAGTATCCAGCATGAAGCAGTGATGTGCATTGAACGTTATAACTGTTGGATGACTCTATACATAGAATATCTGGCAGATGGTGTCCTTCCTTCGGATCAGATGTTGGCTAAGAAGATCAAGTACAAGAGCGCCAATTTTGTTCTCATTGATGGGGATCTTTATCGAAGGGCTTTTTCGTCACCATTGTTGAAGTGTCTGGTTCCATCCGAAGCCGATTATGCTCTTCGAGAAGTTCACAAGGGCATCTATGGCGACCATATAGCTGCTAAGTCATTAGCCTAAAAAGTACTTCGTCAGGGGTATTACTGGCCTACAATCTTCAAGGAAGCTGTGGAATACGTGAAGAAGTGCGATAAGTGTCAGCTCAACAGTCCAATCTCGCATCAGCCACCAGAAGAGCTATACTCGATCCTATCTCCTATACCCTTTCTTTGCCTCAGGGGTAGATATATTTGGGTCCATTCTTAGAAAGCTAAAGGTCAGGTCAGTTTTGTTATAGTCGCCATTGATTATATGACCAAATTGGTAGAAGCGAAGCCACTTAGGTTGATAATGGAACAAGAATGCTTCAAGTTCATAAAAGAGTTAGTAGTGTTTCGTTTCGAAATTCCTAAGGTGGTGATATCGAACAACGGATGCCAGTTTGTGGGATCGAAGTTTGAGGCATTTTTGAAGGAGCTGCGGGTTCAGTATAGAAAGACTTTGGTAGCTCATCCACAGTCGAACGGGTAGGTTGAGGTGACCAACAGAACGCTGCTGAATGGGATCAAGCGTAGATTGGATGAAGATAAATGAAGATGGTCAGAGGAACTGATAAGCGTATTATGTGTTTATCGGACTACACCGAGGACTAGAACGGGGGATTCACCTTTCAGACTGGCCTATGGTACTGATGCCTTAGTCCCTGTTGAGATTGGATCTACCAGCCTTCGGGTTAGTCAGTTCAAAGAAATTTACAATGACGAAGGGCTGAAGATCAACATGGATCTGCTAGAAGAAGTCAGAGAGATAGCTTTGATAAAGTTGGCAGCCTATCAACGAAGAGTAGCCAAGCATTACAATAAGGGGGTAAAGCTTCGTAGATTTAAAATGGGGGATTTCATCCTCAAGGAAGTTGAAGCATCTACGCCTCAGAACATGGGAAAGTTGATGCCAAACTGGTAAGGACCGTATGAAGTAATTGAAGTACCGAAGCCAGGAACTTATCGGTTAAGGGCATTAGACGGATCAGAGATCAAGAACACTTGACATGCCGGTAGACTTTGGAAATATTTTCAGTAAAGATCGAGTCAGTCTCCCAGAAGTCTGTAAATGTTTGGATCATCATCAATAAAAGATTTATTTTTCCTCAATTGATCTTCTCTTTATTGGTCCAAACTTCACCGGAGTAAGGAGGTTCGGGTGGACTCGCTGACCATTCGATGGTAGCCTTATCGGTAGGTGTGTCCTTATGAATTTGCTAGAACCCCGAGTGGTAAGCAAACTTCATCGGTGTAAGGAGGTTCGGGAGGACTCGCTGACCATTCGATGGTAGCCTTATCGGCAGGTGTGTCCTTATGAATTTGTCAGGCCCTTCATGGTAGGAAAATTTCATTGGTGTAAGGAGGTTCGGCTGGACTTGCTGACCATTTGATGGTAGCCTATTAGGCAGGTGGTCCTTATGAATTTGTTAGAACCCTGTGTGGTAAACAAATTCCATAGTCCTTATATACTTGTTATACCCTGCGTGGTAAACAAGATCCCGATAGTGCAATGAGAATCAGCTGGATTAACCTTATACATGATCTATCTCACACTTCGGTAACGATAAGTATGCATTATTTTATTTTGTTCAAGTGTTGAGTTCGGATTATCATATTATTATCCTTAGTTGTCCTATGATTTGCTTGCTTATTTGATTAACAGTTTAAGTTAAGTTCAAACAAGCTTATACATTTTTCAAGTTGATTGATACTGAATTATTGACAATAAACAAAGTATACAGAAGTCATTAGAAATGAAGCTGATATTTCATTAATATTCAAATGCTTACAAAAAAGATATAAATTTTTTACACAAATCCTAAGACTAGAAGAAAGCAGTAGTATCTTCAGGAATTGTCTTCGCCTTTGGAAGAGTCGAGTAGGGCCGGATCTACCTTGGCTGCAGCTAGTTTCTCTTTGCCTTGACTTCGACAAACTTCATAGCCTTCAGAATACATCCGAACGATTTCTGCGTTCAGTTCATCAGATTTTTGGTATTCTATTTGGATTTGTTTACGAAGCTCTTCAGTCAATAGGGGACCTAGCTCCTCCAAGGTTTCCAGCTTACTTTAAAGCTTTCGACGTCTGACTAAATGTCTTTCTTTGTCAACTCGAGCCTTCGACTGAACTTCATCGATTTGTCTTGCCAAGTTCAGATTGGCTATAGCAAACTCTTCATTTTTAGTTCTCAAGACTTCGTTCTTGTTAACAAGATCAACGTTCATATCAGTTAGAGCTTATTGACTGGCCTTGGTCGTCTTTAGCTCATCCTTGGAGGTCTTTAGTTCATCTTTGGTCTGAGCTAAGTCCTTCCGAAGACATTCATTGTTGTAAAGGGCGACATCATAGTCATACCTCGCCTTCGCCAGGGCAGACTGCAGAATGGCGTTCTCTTTTCTCGCAGCGTCTTCTGCAACTTCGGCTTTAAGGTATTTGGGACGTAAACGCCCAAAGACGGCATTGGCCTGCATATGATCAGCATTATTCAACCAATTTCAAATATCTAAGTATGAAAAGAAGTATAGAGATTAGGAAAGTTTTCTACCTTTGCTTGATAGCTCATGCCTTCGTCGATCAGATCCCTGATTGAGCTATTGCCAAATCGGTTATTGTCAGTATCCCGGACAAAGGCATTAAACAATTAGAATGGGAAGTTGGCATTGAACTGCAGCCATAAAGTCGGTGATGCCATAGCCTCGTTCTGGAACTCATAGGATGAAGGTCTTGAAGGAGATGGCATGTGTTGATCGTGGGTTGGCGACGGGTCTGTATAGATGTTTTCGGGGGATGGACATCGAACTGGAATGGGTTCTCGAGGTGGTGAAGGAGCAGATGCTGAACTTAGGTGACTTTCAGATGGTCATTTTCTTTTTCAGGATAGTGCTGGAACGGGTTCGATTTATTCTTCATCATCGGAAACTTGAATCTCAACTGGTATTGTTGGGGAGAGATCGGTTGAGGGGGGAGGCACCAAAAGTTCTTCGGTGGTTAGGGGGTGATCTTGGTTCTCAGCTTCTTGACACGAAGGAATCGAGTCCATTCGTCAATGGGCAGGTCAAGTAAGCTCCCTCTGACAGGTGCTTTATTGGTGGTCGGTGTAAGACCCCGAAATTTTTAAATAAAAAGGAATTTCCTTTATTTATTATTTTGAAATAGTAAGGGTTGATTTGATTAATGTGGATAGTTAAGGGTTAAATATGCAAATATTTCAAATTAAGCAAGTGGTTATAAAATATTCATTATCGCTTGGGAATATTCGTTTGGTTGTGGAATATTCGCATCGTCGGGGAATATTAATTTACTGACAGTGTGACCATGTGTGGGCCCCATAACGGAAAGTGATTGGATGAAGAAAACGACAAATATAAGTTGTTTTTAAATAACGGCGTAGTTGTTACCATTAATACTGTTGAAATACCCGGTGGTTAAAACACACTAATACGCGTTGTTGAACAGTAGCACTTGGTATTGCACCAATTATTGATTCTTACGTAAGAAGGCACTACTCAATAATGGTTACGATAATTCTTTTCAAAGATTTTATTGAGTTAATAATTCTTTGCGTTGATATTTTATATTGTTGTTGTTTCAATAATTGTCATTACTACAAGTATCTTTCATTATCGAAGCAATAATTCATATTATCCGAATAATATTATTAGATAACATTATTGGCAATGTCTAGAAAGTTACATCTAAGGAGAGGTTTGGTCACCTAATTGCGGCGCAAGAAGAAGAAATTCTTATTGGAAAGCCCCTCTTTCTGAGGACCGCGCACTGGTTGTCAATATTGTGATTACGTAATATTATTTGTGAATAATTAATTATTGATTTATATGATGAGGAAAATATTGATTTTATGTGGATATAGATGGAGAAAATTTTAAAATGACAATTGTTGAAAATTAATATTTTATCTTTTTCTGATAAAATAATTCATTTAAATATATTATTTTAATAATATATTAACGGTGATATTTTTACAACGAATGTGGGATATATGAGTATACGAGGAGGAAGAGTATTTTTGTTGCAATAAATGTTTAAAACATGT
Organism: Panax quinquefolius; assembly: GCA_020205615.1. Lineage (NCBI taxonomy): Eukaryota > Viridiplantae > Streptophyta > Magnoliopsida > Apiales > Araliaceae > Panax > Panax quinquefolius. The sequence continues at coordinate 106,357,683 of CM035155.1, read as the reverse complement.
TAAACATGTCGGTGGACCCCATTTATTGACTGAAATTTGATTATAGCCTGTAAAATCGCCCGTTTGTGGATTTCGGTCAATTTCTGTTTGGAATTTGGAAAAACTTTCTTCTGTAAAGTTGTAGAGAATTGAATTTCCTATAAAAACTCATGAGATTCGAATTTTCTGATGAAAGGGCTATTTATTATGAATTATTGAAGTTCTGAAGCTCCGAAATAATTAATTTTTGTAAGTTTTAATTATTTATTTTATGAAAACGTTTTTTATCATTTCTTTCTAGAAGGTGGCATGTGGGAAATGCTAGGATCTGAATTCTAAGGTTGGCGTATGAATTTGATATATATATATATATATATATATTAATTTATTAAATTTTTTCGCTTTGGTGTTCTAGCGAATTTCTATAAATAGGGTGCTTAGGTTAGAATTGAAAATCACACCGTAAACTGAAGTTTTTCTCTCTATATTATCGGCGTATTCTTGTGAGTATTTTGAGTATACTTTGAGTATTGCTATACTGATTGCAAGTCCAAGTCATAGCCTTTATATCAGGTGTTTCAAATTTAGAAGTCTTGATCTTTCGAGGTAAGGGATATTTTTTTTTGTAATGATATTATTTCTTCAATATCATTATCTTTGAAATGTTGATCCGAAGTTTTATCAAATTTGGAACTTTTTCATATCGGGTTACTATTCATGGGTTACTATTCATGAGTTACTTATTCACGAGTTACTTATTCATGAGTTTCTTATTCACGAGTTACTATTCACGAAAGTACTATTCATGAAGCGTAAAGATGTTTTTTGTGGAATTTCTATCTTTTGGTGTCTGAGTTACTATTCACGATACTCAAGACTATTCACGTATACTGTGCACTATTCAATCGAAAAATAAAATTTCTTCTTTTTGTCCAAAATATCTATTCTGGATACTATGTGAGACCCCAGATTTTATCAATAAAGATTTAAATTTTGTCGAAATAATTTTTAATATTATGGTGTGAATTTGAGATAATATTATAGTTGTGGGTAGTATTTATAAATTTTGCAAAGTATGCAAGTGGTTATATTATATTCGATTGGTCTGGGAATATTAGGTTTAGAAGGGGAATATTAAATACTGATGGCTCAATCATTGGTGGACCCCACAATGTAATTATTGTCGGATCGAGAAAACGATAAAAATATTTTATTGAAATAACGGCGGAAGTTTTACCGCATGATTCATTGTTGAACTACTCGGTAGTAAAAAAATGCGATGTACGTGTGGTTGCATAAGAAGACACCACGGTATTGATTATTGATACTTATGTGAGAAGTCACTCGGTTTGATTCCATTATCATCGATTAATAATATGAATTATTATAGCGATAATGACGTTTTGTTTTATTCAGTATTATTAACGTAATAAAAGCGAAACATCTTTTATATAAAATAGAATACTTTATTAAAGTTATTCTATAAATAGAATATATTATATTATGATAGTGTTGCATAGTATTTTGCATAGTATTTTGCATAGTATTGCATAGTGTTTGCATAGTAAAATATTTTTATATAAATAGAATATATTATATTTTATTTAAAAGATTTTTCTTTAAATATGGACCGTCGATTAAAGTAAATCAATCTGGACCGTTTCATGGATTAGTTCTTATGCATTCCATTTTCCTATAAATAGAAGCTCATTCCTTCATTATTTTCTTACTTAATTCATTGAAACTCTCAGAGAGAGAAATTATAGAGAGAAGTTTATATAGAGAAAGTTATAGAAAGAAGAAGAGTATTCTCGCTACTTCACTACTTCTTATATTCAGGTTCTTTTTACGGTAAGGGTGTTATTCTTTCTTCTTGAAGAGAACTTGATTATTCCATTCATTATTATTTTGTTGGAATAACTTTGTAAAAGTGGTATACCCTATACATAACTTTGTAGATATGCGGCGATATCCTATACTTGGTGAAATCCTTATGTTATTCCATTCTTATTTATTCTATTGGAATAACTTTTGTGTACATGGTTTACCTATACTTGGTGACATTCTTCTATTATTCATTTGGAACATCCTCGTCATGTGTTTTTACAGGACTGGTTCCGCTTTTTTATTATTCTGTTGGAACATCACATGCATGTGTTTTACAGGACATTGGTTAAAATCTTTATCATTACATTGGAATATCTTATACGTGTGTTTTACACCGGATCCGGTTCCATCTTTATTATTCTCGTTGGAACATCACGTGGCTTGTGTGAATTTCACGACTTTGGTTCCGTTATTATTATTATTCATTGGAATAACTCATACATCGGCAATCGCATGCATGGTGATTTCTTTTGTTATTCCATTCTTTATTATACCCGGTTAGTTAAAACTTTGACTTCTATACTCCATGAAATTAGTAGAATATCCTTGATATTTGCGTTTCATCCAAAGATCTTTTCATAGAAATATTCTTCCGATCATTCTTGAATTTTACTCTCTGAAAACAATGATCATGTTGACAATTTGGACGTTAATAATTCATGGATTAAATAATTCTTGAACTTGTTTTATTGAATTATTATGTCATTGTCATCATCCTCATGTTATATTATGTTATCTTTGGCTTACGTGCATAGATGAACTTAGTATGATTATGACCGAGGATCATTCGCAGATAATCATGACTTGATATAAATGATGTGACAAAAGTCCTCGGTGGCACTCGTAATGCGATGATGGATAGTTTTTGGTATGATTATGACCGGGGTGATTCGGTATAGTCACGACCATTGATAATTTGATGAAAATCCTTGGCCGTGGTACGAGGATGATTAGATGTGGTGGTTTATTTATTAAGTTGAGTCTCGATGATAAAATTGATGAAAACCTTTTAAAACCTAAAAGATAGTAGACTTTATTCTCTACTTGACTCTTTTAATTGATTGTTTATTCCGCTGCAGTTAAACTGGTTGTCTATTGTATTTTATCAGTTTAACACTGTTGAAGGCTAATGATAATTTATTCTGCATTATCTTAGTCATAATATTTCTTCTTGGCCAATTTGAGCTCACCCTTTTTTTCACGTTTTCCTTAAGAAATGAGAACATACATTTGGGACGACGAGTCGGAGAACGTAAGTAATGGTCGAGAGGATAGCATTAGTAGTCCTCACTATTACGTGAAATAGTGTGATAATAGTTGTAATGAGGACTCCTTTTGAGTTTGTATAATATCTAGTAGACAATATTTGTATTCAAACTCACGGTTTATGTCGTATTGTATACCGCATGTTATATTAGTAAGTTGTATTTGAATTTATGTACCATGTAAGTGGCGACCCAAGATGGGTGACGTATACCTAATTTTGGGGGCGTCACATACTAACTCTGATTGTATCCATGTTTTGATCATTCTTGAATTTTACACCACTATGATTATTTTTGAGGTATTTTTGGGCGTGGATAAAACCAAGTACGAATCCTTAATCCTTAATCCTTGTCATTTTGTTTCACTGGATTCGTTTCTTTAAAAATATTTTTCATCATCCTCAGTCTTAAATGATGATATTATTGAATATCTTTGGCCTGTAGTGCAAAGATGAATGATTTCGAAGAATATCTTTGGCCCTGTAGTGAAAAAAGATGAATAGGTGTTGAGATGAACACGACCGATTGATTAATATCTTTGGCACAGTAGTGCAAAGATGAGCAGTGTTTAAATGAACATGACCGGTGATGAATATCTTTGGCTCAGAAGTGCAAAAGATGAATATTTGATTCGGATGTATATTGATTGATGTTACTGAGGATAAAATATTGATGATGGACTATTAAATTCATAGATTATAGTAGATTTCATTCTCTACGTAACTCTTCTATGAATTATTATTTCAATGCGAATATTGATCCGAAACTTGTTATCATTGTATTCTATCGATTTTTCCTGTTGAAGACTAACGATAATTTGTTGTATATTATCTTAGTCATAATATTCTTTCTTTCGGGCTAGTTGAGCTCACCTTTTCCTTGTTGTTCCATTTTTCTTCTCGGGAGGCGAGAATGTAGCGCAGTACTAGTAGGGGGTATGGAATGAAGGTTTTAGAAAGGATTGTTTAGTAGTCCTCACCATTTTGTAAAATAATGTATCAATAAATGTGATGAGGATTTATTTGAGTATAGATATTGTCAGAAGATAATATTTGTATTTAAACTCACGCTTTTCTTGTTGTAATAATAAAGTTGTAGTTGTTTACGTACCATGTATTGACAACTCGGAATGGGTGATGTATACCTATTTTGGGGCGTCACGGTTGGTATCGAGCTTAGGGATATGATCTCTGGCGGAGATCGGGGAATAGAACTAGGAGGGAGAGACGAGTAAATCCTTCGCTAGTGTGTCCTACCTAAGCTTATTTGTTAGTTGGTCCAGTATATAGGGATATTATGTGATATATTGATTTCCTTAATTAACCCTTGTTTTATGATGATGATTTGAGAATGTCGTGAGAATATTAACGGTGGAGTAAATGAGACCGTGGAGATGTCTGTACTTACCAACGAGGAGAACGTGCAACAGGCTGGCAATGTTCCTCCTGTGAACAACACCACTGAGCAGATGATGAACGAGGGGATGTTTAGAAGCTTTTTTGCAGTTCATGCAAAAATCGCACGAGGAGACTCGTGTTCAAAATACAGGAGGAAATGATAGCAATTCACGGGTTGTCACTGACCCAAGCGGTTCAAAGAGTTGGGACCCACGAATTTAAGGGAAAGCCAGATCCGATCATGGCGGAAACATGGGTCAAGCAAATTACTAAGATATTCGATGTCTTGGGATGCGGAGGAACAGAAGGTTCCATTCGCCACCTTTATGTTAAAAGTGGCGAGGCGGACTCTGGTGGGAGATCGTGAAGCGTACCCATCAACCGCTTTTCAAAGCATGTCTTGGGAGGCGTTTGGGAAGCTATTTAATGACAAATACTTTCACGAAAGTGTTAAATCATATGAAGGAAGTGGAGTTCATCGATTGGAACAAAACAACATGGCGGTGTCTCGATGCGACGAGGCAAAGTTTGTAGAGTTATCGAGTTTGCACCTCATTTGGTGGAGAATGAGGAGCGATGACGCGAGATGTTTACGAGAGGTTTGAAACCCGACATACGTCAAGATCTCATTTCTCATAAATTTTCTCTCTATTCAGATGTTGTCAGCAGGCTCGGTTGTTAGAAGCGAGATAACGAAATACGTTCAACCGAGGGACCATAACGAGGATCATACAGAAGACAATAGTCATCGAGAATAACGATAACCGGCGGAGAAAGAAGAATCTGAGATAAAGGCGGTAACCACTCTGGTGGTAATCGTGGCCATGAAAATAGAAGAAGCGAGTGGGAGGAGATTTTAAAAGAGGAGATTCAACAACGACCATGTGAAGACGTCGGCGCCAAAAAGAGTAAACTAGTTCTAAGGAGGAGAACGACCACCGGTCATATGTTATAAATGCGGGAAAGAGGACATATCGGTCAAAACATCCCACAACATTCAAGGTATGCTATAATTGTGGAAAGGAAGGACATATCGCTCGAGATTATACGATGGCGAAACCTAGTTCAGCGGGGGACGGTGACTCAAAAGACATCCCGAGAAAAGTCAAAGTCAACGATTAGGGAAGAGCGTTTGTTGTGATGGTGGTCAAAATGCGAGGAACCCGAATGAAGTTAGTACACAGTTAGTTAATTATAAATTCTCAAGTATATACCTTACTAGATATTGGTTCTACCCATTCTTTATATCTCTCTCTTACTTGCGCTCAGCGTTTGAACTTGACTACGGAGAAATTAAACTTTGACCTATCTGTGGAGACTCCATTAGGAGAAACTTTCATTACATCCGTTGTTTAAAAATCTTGCTTGATTCAAGTTGGCACTATCACATTTACTGTTAACCTTATTTCTATAGAGATATTTACTTTTGATGTGATTTTAAGGTTAACTACTCATCATGCCAAATTGATTGCTTTTGTAAGGTTGTTAGTTTTCATATTCCTAAGCAACTTTGTTATTCAATTCAAGCAATCAAACCATTGTAGTCAAACATTTTCATATCAAGCCATGAAGTCATTTGTTTATTACGGATGTCAAGTTTTCTTAGTCCATGTTATGGATTTGAATAAAGACACGTCGATTTGAATAATATTCACATTGTTATTGATTTTTCCCGACGTATTTCTAAAGAATTTCTTGGCTTACTCCCAAAGCTTCGATATTAAATTTTGTATCGACTTTGAACCCAGACAAAACTCATTTCTAAAATCTCATATCGAATGGCTCTATTGAACTTCGTGAGTTAAAATTCAACTATAGAATTTGGTACTGAGCCTTTATTTTGTGACTTCCTTTGTGGAATTCACCTAAGCAGAACTCTCTGTAGGGACGTCATATTAGATGCGATAGTAAAGCGATAGGTGTCATTGTGACGTGCTATCCAAGATTGGGATATGAGTCGCGATTGAGAGCAACCTAAGTCGATTTATCGAAAGACGTAGCTTTTAGGCTTAGTTGGTTATTATCGGAGATTCGTTGAAGGATATTCTCGAATCGCTATTCCATTAACGGTGACTCGTAGAGATACAAAATTCGAATGGAGCAAGGAATGTGGGAAAGAGCGAAGAACTCAAGAGGAGACTCATTTCAAAGACGTGTTACGATCATGCCATCCCGAAAAGCGAACGTGGTAGCCGACGCGGTGAGTAGAAGATTATATGCGAGGAACGAGTGCGATGATGTCAAGTATACGATAGAGCCAACTTTAATAGAAAAAGTTAAGGTTGCTCAAGCCACCGGCTTGAGTTGATGCGTATGAAGAAGAAAGTACAAGAAGGAGCTATTCCTAAGCGAGAATTGATACTTGAGTCCACTCTAGACTTTGTGTTCCTAACGACTCGATTTGAAGTACAAGATTATGATGGAGGCACAAACACGCCATTTGCAATCCATCTGGAAGTACTAAAATGTATCGTGATCTTGACATACATTTTGGTGGAATAATATGAAGAGAGAGATTGCAAAGTTTATCTCGATGTGTTTAACTTGCTAACGTGTAAAGGCGAGCATCTTGTACCTAAGGGTCCGTTGCAACCACTTGAGATTCCGGAATGGAAGTGGGAACACATTACTATGGATTTCGTTACGGGTCTTCTGCGGTTTCTCAAGGCATCAATGCTATTTGGGTTATTGTTGATAGATTAACCAAGTTCGCTTCATTTCTTACCGATCGAGAGACTTATTCCTTGAACGTCTTTTCTCGTATATACGTAAATGAGATTGTGAGATTGCATGGCATGCCAGTATCCATAGTTTTAGATCGTGACCCAAGATTCACTTCATGATTTTGGGTTAGAAAGCTATAGAGCGCAATTACGATTCATTTTGGCATACCATCCTCAAACGGATGGGCAATCGAAAGGACTACTTAAACTCTTGAAGATATATTAAAACTCGTGTCCTAGATTTCAAAGGAAGTTGGGATAAGTACTTGCCATTGGTGGAATCCTCATACAACAATAGTTATTAAACAAATATAGGCATGGTTCCATTCGAAGCATTATATGGGCCGAAAATGTCGTTCTCCGATATGTTGGGATGAGGTGGGTGAAGCAACATTGTTGGGACCCGAGTTAATACGATATGACTCACAAGAAAAGATCCAAATGATTCGACAACGTATACAAAGCGGCACAAGATCGACAAAAGAGTTATGCGGATCTTCATCGAAAGGACGTGGAATTTAATGTAGGGGATCATGTATTGTTGCGAGTTGCTCCGTGGAAGGGAGTTACAAGATTTGGGAAGAGAGGAAAGCTCAATCCACGATTTATCGGTCCATTTCAAATTCTTGACCGAGTAGGAAATGTAGCCTATAGACTTGCGTTACCTCAAAGTATGTCTCGTGTTCATAATGTGTTTCACATATCTCGTACTTCAGTAAATATGTGAAAGACCCGAACCACGTTATAGAGTTAGAACCAGGACGAGATAGCCAAGACTTAACGTATGAGGAGGTACTGTCAAGATTTTGGATAGGAAGGAGCATGTCCCTACTACAAGAAAGGTTATACCACAAGTTAAAGTTTTGTGGAGGAATCATGCTATAGAGGAAATGACACAGGAGTTGGAAAGCGGAAATGAAAGCGAGGTATCCTCACCTTTTCAAAACACCAGAACGTCACGTCAATTTCGAGGACGAAATTTCATAAGGAGGGAGGTTGTAAGACCCAAAATTTTAAATAAAAAGAATTTCCTTTATTTATTATTTTGAAATAGTAAGGGTTGATTTGATTAATGTGGATATTTAAGGGTTAAATATGCAAATATTTCAAATTAAGCAAGTGGTTATAAAATATTCATTATCGCGGGGAATATTCGTTTGGTCGTGGAATATTAAATTTGTCGAGAATATTAAATGCGATGACCAATATGACCATGTGTGGGCCCCATAACGGAAAGTGATTGGATGAAGAAAGCGACAAATATAAGTTGTTTTTAAATAAGGCGTAGTTATTACAGATTAACACTTATTGGAATACCCGGTGGTTAAAAACACACTAATACGCGTTGTTGAATAAAGTAGCACTTGGTATTGCACCAATTATTGATTCTTACGTAAGAAGGCACTACTCAATAATGGTTACGATAATATCGCTCAAAGATTTTATTGAGTTAATAATTTCTTTGCGTTGATATTTTATATTCTTTGTTGTTTTGATAATTGTCATTACACAAGTATCTTTCATTATCGAAGCAATAATTCATATTATCTCGAATAATATTATTAGATAACATTATTGGCAATGTCTAGAAAGTTACGTCTAAGGAGAGGTTTGGTCACCTAATTGCGCCAGAGAAGAAGAAATTCTTATTAGAAAGCCCCCTCTTCCACAGGGAACCCGCACGGTTGTCAATATTGTGATTCTCGTAATATTATTTGTGAATAATTAATTATTGATTTATATGATGAGGAAAATATTGATTTTATGTGGATATAGATGGAGAAAATTTTAAAATGACAATTGTTGAAAATTAATATTTTATCTTTTTACGATAAAATAATTCATTTAAATATATTATTTTAATAATATATTAACTTGATGATATTTTACAACGAATGTGGGATATATGAGTATCTGAGGAGGAAAGAGTATTTTGTTGCAATAAATGTTTAAAACATATTAAACATGTCAGTGGACCCCATTTATTGACTGAAATTTGATTATAGCCTGTAAAATCGCCCGTTTGTGGATTTCGGTCAATTTCTGTTTGGAATTTGGAAAAACTTTCTTCTGTAAAGTTGTAGAGAATTGAATTTCCTATAAAAACTCGTGAGATTCGAATTTTCTGATAAAAGGGCTATTTATTATGAATTATTGAAGTTCAAGTCTCAAAATAATTAATTTTTGTAAGTTTTAATTATTTATTTTATGAAAACGTTTTTATCATTTCTTTCTAGAAGGTGGCATGTGGGAAATGCTAGGATCTGAATTCTAAGGTTGGCGTGATGAATTTGATATATATATATATATATATATATATATATATTAATTTATTAAATTTTTCGCTTTTTGTGTTTAAGCAATTTCCTATAAATAGGTGCTTAGGTTAGAATTGAAAATCACACTTTAAACTGAAGTTTTTCTCTCTATATTATCGAAGCGTATTCTTGTGAGTATTTTGAGTATACTTTGAGTATTGCTATACGGTAAGTCCAAATCATAGCTTTATATCCTGTTGTTTAAATTTAAGAAATCTTGATCTTTCGAGGTAAGGGATATTATTTTTTTTTTGTAATGATATTATTTCTTCAATATCATTATCTTTGAAATGTTGATCTGAAGTTTTTATCAAATTTGGAACTTTTTCATATCGGGGTTACTTATTAATGGTTACTTATTCATGAGTTACTATTCACGAGTTACTATTCATGAGTTCTTATTCACGAGTTACTATTATTCACGAGTTACTATTCATGAAGCGTGAAGATGTTTTTGTGGAATTTCTATCTTTTGGTGTGAGTTACTTATTCACGATATCGGCACTATATTCACGATATCTGACTATTTTATTCATAGAAAAATAAAATTTCTTCTTTTGTCAAAATATCTATTCGGATACTAACTCGATTGTATCCATGTTTTGATCATTCTTGAATTTTACACCACTATGATTATTTTTGAGGTATTTTGGGCGTGGATAAAACCAAGTACTGAATCCTTAATCCTTAATCCTTGTCATTTTGTTTCCTTTGGATTCGTTTCTTTAAAAATATTTTTCATCATCCTCGGTCTTAAATGATGATATTATTGAATATCTTTGGCACCGTAGTGCAAAAGATGAATGATTCTCGAAGAATATCTTTGATGCGTAGTGCAAAGATGAGCAGTGTTGAGATGAACATGACCGATTGATTAATATCTTTGGCTGTAGTGCAAAAAGATGAGCAGTGTTTAAATGAACATGATTAATGATGAATATCTTTGCTTTTGTAGTGCAAAGATGAATATTTGATTCCAGATGTATATTGATTGATGTTACAGGGATAAAATATTGATGATGGACTGTTAAATTCATAGATTATAGTAGATTTCATTCTCTACGTAACTCTTCTATGAATTATTATTTCCGCTGCGAATATTGATCTGAAACTTGTTGTCTATTGTATTCTATCAGATTTTTCCCTGTTGAAGACTAACGATAATTTGTTGTATATTATCTTAGTCATAATATTCTTTACTGGGCTAGTTGAGCTCACCCTTTTCCTTGTTGTTCCATTTTTTTTCTTCTCGGGGAGGCGAGAATGTAGGAAAGTACTAGTGGGGTATGGAATGAAGGTTTTAGAAAGGATTGTTTAGTAGTCCTCACCATTTTTGTAAAATAATGTATCAATAAATGTGATGAGGATTTATTTGAGTATAGATATTGTCTAGAAGATAATATTTGTATTTAAACTCACAGTTTTACTGTTGTAATAATAAAGTTGTAGTTGTTTCTATACCATGTATTGACAACTCAGAATGGGTGATGTATACCTATTTTGGGGGCGTCACAGTCGGTTCAGGATCTGGGGTAGATTCAGGTCCTGTTTCTATGGGAATCGATCTAGGCCTCCGTGTGGCTCTTTTCTTTCGGCGGGGTTGATTAGATTCCTCAGGGGGAAGGAGGTCATCGGCTTCTGGGTCATTGGTTTGGGGTTCAGCAGCAGGTGTTTCAGTGACTGGGTTATCTTCTGGTGGGGCTTCTAGTGGTGGAGGTTCAGCAGATGCTTCTGAAGATTTTCCAGCCAAAAAATCCTCCAAGGCTCTTACATCTGAAGATGTTGGTTTAATCAAGGATACTGCAGAAAATAAGAAGATCACATATCAGAATCTGCATCATTTCAAATTTCAAATATTTGTACATATAAGACATTTCAAAACATACATTTATGGTCATACAACCATGCTTGCTTAGTGAGAAGCAAGTAGTTCCATTCCTTCGACGGGAAGTTCTCGAAGAGCTCTATCATTTCATTCACTCTTACTTCTGGGATATCTCCAAAGTCGGCAGAAACCCTCTCGTGGGTGGCCCAGTTCGGCAGAGAAGCAATCTCTGGTCCTTTTATGAAGAACCACCCCTTGTGCCATCCTTTGTTGCTGGAGGGGGTGGAGACCAAGGAACGTCTCTCAAATTTCTCACCTGTCTTTGGTGATTGTTTGCTCAAGGCCTTGAATCCTTTTTCCCTGGATTGGCCGATTTTGTAGACGGTGAAAAAGAAATCGAGAGTGGGCTCAACGCCTACCTCGTGACAGAATGCAACAAAAGCAAGAATGTGAATGTAGGAGTTCGGTACTAATTGGGCGAACCCAACACCGATAAACCCTAAGAGGGTAACCAGGAAGATGTGCAGTGGGAATCGAACCCCTTCTCCAGAAGAGTCACTGGTACAGCCATCCAACCTTCTGGCCTCTGATACATTCGTTCATCAGACCTTGGAACCCTCACCTGGTAGGTATCAGAGATTTGATAGCGGGTTCGAATCCTTCGTAAATCAATCTCTGTTATGTCAGATGGAGTATTAGCATGAAAGTATTGCTCCTTATTCCTGAAAAACTCAGAGGGTTTGGGAAGAGGTTTTAGTGGTGGTTTCTTGCTCGGATTCACGATTTTGGGATTGGAACTTGAGGCCACTTTGTTAGGGCTTGGATTCGGTGGAACAGTGGTAATCGGAGTTACGAGTATGGGTGAATCTTGTTCGAAATCCTGAGAAGCCATTGATGGAAATTTACAGAGAGGAATAAAATTTGAGAGAGAAGAGGAGAGCTCAAAGGTCCGAAATTCAAATTGGCAGGTAAAACTGTCAACTTGGGGGAAAATTATCTTTTATACTGACGGTTACACGGTACACAAAGATGACACATTTAATTGACAGTCATGATGAGGAATTTGAATGGGTAGCGTCCGGGTTAAGTCTCAAATATTCATCAGATGAGGCCTTTCAGTTGGACTTCCGATTTTAGTTTGCCTTCTTATTTTAACTCCTTACCATTTGGGCCTTAATGAGTTCCGTTTTGGGCCCATTTCGATCCTATCGAATTCTTCATATCATGGACCATTTGTAGTTTTCTATTAAACATCATGTTTAATAAAAAACTAGGGGGCAATGTTGGGCCATGATATTTCACCTATTGGGCCGAATGGTTTGGGCCGAGTTACTTGGTTAATCTACCGGGTTATTTCGGATGGGTTATGTTTGTTGGGTCTTTAGAGTATTGGGCCTAAGTCATTGGACCGACCCACTAGACAGTTAAATATCTTCCTTTGGGTATTGACCAGTAATGATGAATAAGATTGTTGTTGACCGATATCTCTGCGATGCATTAATGTGGATGGGATTATAGTCGGCCGACGGTGGTAAACAGTGGCAGGATGTGGCAGGTGATGCATGCAGTCGGCTGAGATCATCAGGATGAGGGGGCTAGTGTCAGACGGGAGTGGGTGGCACGGTAAACCGGGCCTGAGAGTATATGATAACAAGGAGGTCGTTCAAGAAAAGGTAACTGACAATTTTATCTCTCTCAATACACTAGATATTTTATCCTCCATTGTTAACCTTGTGATCGTCATCTTGACTCTCTCGCTCGAACTATCCCGACGGTTGAAAAATCAAGCTTTTAGTGTTGATCGTGTTTATTATGCGAGGATCGTAAGCGTCTTTACGTGATTGAGGCGTATTTGACGGAAGATCTTGGCGTTATAAATCCTTTATAAGAGTTTATATCGACGATTTTTATAAAAATATTAAAAAATCACGTAAAAATATCACTTTTCTATATATATTCCTTAAGGAAATATGAACCGACTATCACTCCAATGTTTATAACTTAGGAGCTAAGACAGTGTTACTGCTTTTCACTTCTACATCAAGGACCTTCAATGCTTCTCATATTCTATTCTCTTTATTCTATGCCTTTTATTTCTTGTTTTTACTTCTCTCACAATATTCCGTTTGTCTATTTTAAAATTAGAATACATTTTAAAATAACGATTTTACTAAAAACAATTATTTTTCAAATATATTCTTAGATGCCACGATAGTATTTAACTTAATGCACACTTAATATCACTTTATAACACTCTCACTCCATAAATATAAAATCAAATTTAATATTTTAAAGTTAATTTGACATATTTATAAATTTAAAATTAATGTGATTTATTTAATTTTTAAAATAATAAATTTTATAATTAATAATATTTTTTGAATAATTTATAAGTTTCATAATTATGTTGTCTTATAAAATGAAACGAAAAATTTTATGTATTAACTTTAAAAGTTAATATTAATTTTATATTTGTAGCGAAGTAAGTATAAATCTAGATATATATGAACAGATCAAAAGGTAAATTTTATCTATTTTATCTTTAATTTAGAAAGGGAGAGTAAATAGATAGGCAGGCTTATCCTAATTAAGTGGACATGATCATCCTTCATCTCTCAAACATGTATGTGTACAAAAGGCAGTCAAGATGATCATCAATCAAAAACTAAACTCGTGGACATGAAGATCACTCTCACCTAGACTATATTAATGGCTTCAACATTTAACACCTCAACATATGAGTAATTCACTTTAACCCCCACTTCCACGTGTCAACTTAAAACTAGTTGGCCACCCAATGATAACCAACAAAAAGATACTCTAATTAAGGACCTACCAACAATTCCTTTCTTAACCCCATCAACTTTCTAGCATATCAAGAAGACCTACGACGCATGTAAAAATTAGATCTTAATTTCAAGACGGTTTAAAATAGCAATTGATAAATATTGTTAGTGTAAAAATGATATTGTTAGAGAAAAAATTATGTGGACAGAGCAATAAATATTATTTAATTAAAATATTAAATGTCTTTAGAACAATTATAAAAGTATCATTAAATATATATTTGATTGAAAACATCGATAACCATTAAGATGGACAATTTGTTTGGATATTTGGGTGGTTATAAAAATAAATTACATTTATATAACCGAAAATTAAAATGCTATAATACTTGTATATTAAATGTCATAAGTTGTTTTATAAACTGCTTAAATAAACTGTCCTCCGGTTAAAATTGTCTAAAACCAGAATCCGTAAAATCCCATGACACCCGCTCACCACAATCTCAAACCCTATATAAGAGAGGCCTCACCAGTTCAACTAAACTAATTGCATTTGCAATTTTGCATGCACCCTCATAACTACACATACCAAATTAACATCTTTTAATGATCACAAGTTTGTTCCCTGAAAACCCCTCTTCAAAAATCTTGTTTTTTCATCAGAAATCATTATGGATAATCATCGCCAAAACATTCAAACCAAGTCCTTTAAGAAGTTTACAAAATTAATACTATCAGTTTATGTGTTTTCCTTCCTCTTTTCCTACTCATCATGGTACTCATTCTTCCTCAATTCCTTTAAACAATCAAACTTGTATGTATTTACCTCCCAAATTTTAGCCCACACCCTAGACAAAAACATTATATTTCTCATTTGTAATGGAATATTAGTGTTCCTTGCAAAGACTTCTGGCTTACTTTGTTCTAGATCGAGGTTCGATATCAATGATCTTCGATGTATAAAGAAGTTTGGAGATCAAGAAATACAAATCCAACCAATGACAGAGGAATTTTTGTTAGAGAATCAAGTTTTAATGGAATCTACTAACCCTAATTCTCCTCTGGAAGCAAAACTAGAAGATAAAGAAGAAGTAGAACAAGAAGAAATAAATATTGGAAGTACTTTTATTGTTGAAAATAATGAAGATAATGACAAGGACTCAGAGAGTTTGTTTGCATTTGAAGACGAACACGAAGAAGAAGATGATGATGATGATGAAGAAGAAGAAGAAAGACGAGATCAATCGATGGGGATGTTGAGTACAGAAGAATTAAACAAGAAATTTGATGAATTTATAAGAAAGATGAAGGAGGAGTTGAGGATCCAAGCTCAACAACAACTTATTATGGTTTAGTAATCATCAATATATTTTGCATGTGTTATTTGTAAGGATTTGCATAGCCTTTTAATTTCTTTTCTTCTTGTTGTTTATTACTTGTGTACTATATATGCCCATGGCTCTTGTTCCCTACATGTGGTGTTTAATTATCCTCGTCTTTAGGGTGTAAAAAAAGTGTTTGGATAACAGTTCTAATGCATGTAGTTTGTATCAGTTTTTCATCTAGTCTTATATAGTTGTGTTACATTTCAAGGGTTTGCTTCAATAATATTCAACAAAATTATTTTATCAGGACTACATGATTTCCAAGCTAATTAAACAAACAACGAGTTTTATATATATATATATATATATATATATATATATATATAGACTCATTTGGAATCTGTACACCACAAATGATAACGCTTTGTGATGATATTGACCTCCTGATAGTTATCAAATTATTTACATATAAAAAGTTGAGTCTACTTAAACAACTAAATGTATTTGAAAAATAGGTTTGATAAGTGCACGTAAAAGTCAAAGAACTTCATTTGATCATAATTATAAAATGCAAGTTAAAGTCAAATTATAATTTATAATTAAGTCTAAATAAAACAAAAAGTCGAACTTCGTTTTATCATAATATCTAGTACAAGATAACTAAAATAACAAACCAAGAGATAACAAGAATTTAAGTTAACTAAGTTGGGCAAACTATATATATTTATTGTTCATGTGGCTCAAGGGTACCACTACAAAAAAATTGGCTATTTTCAACGGATTTATCCTCGATGAAAGAGATTTCGTCGAAATTACGTTATTCCTGACGGAATATTCCGTCGACTATAATTCCTTTGAAAATAATATTATTCCGACGAATTTTCGTCGGAAGTATTATTCCCTCTGTGGTGCCAGACTTCCTGCCAGCGCAAAACCTATAGTCGATGAAATATGAGTTATGTCCGAGGGAATGTCTGTCAAAATTAATATAATTTTGAGAGATTAATTCCGACGGAAATTCCGTCGAAAAAAAAACTTAAAACCTAATTTTTTCTGCAGCGCCTCCCAACTCCTCCCTCACACACTCTCTCTCTTCTCTCTCTCACACACACACAAACTCTCTCTCTCTCTTCTCACTTACTCCCCTCCCCCTCTCACCATCGGCCCCCACCCCCTCTCCCGCTACGTACCGGACGCCACCATCGGGCGCCGCCACCTCCACCGAGCCCCCACCCCATTTCCATATCCGATTCTCTCCTAAATTTCAAGGTATGTATATATGAAATTTGATTTCTGAGATTATTCAGTATTAAGAATTGATTTGGGTATGAATTGGTCTGAATTGATGGTGAAATTGATAAATTAGTTTCAATTTGGTTTTTTATATATATATATATATATATATATATATATATATATATATATATATATATGTTCTGAGAATTGTATATCAGTTATACATGTTCTAAGATGTTTCTATAATTAATCTGATTTGGATATTTGTATTGATTAATTGATGATATAAACTGATATTTTATATAATGTTATACTTAGTTATAATCTTATTTGGAATGTTGTATAAATTGATTTGGATTTCAAATAATGGTTTAAAATAATATGAAATGCTTTGGTTCATTGATTTACGGTATAATATTTGTTATTTCTGACAAAATTTTCGACGAAATTTTTGTCAGAATTCTTCAATTGCAAAATTTGTGGACCCTGCAAAATTTGTCAGAATTCTTCAATTTTCCAATTAATATTAAATTTACATAATATAAGATAATATAAAATAATAAATTTGAATAACATAAGATAATTAATATAAAATGAAATAATATAATATGTTGTAATAAGAAATAATTTAAAGAAAAGAAAATAAAATTACATGATAAAATTAACTTATATCATATCTAATAAATAAATAAAACAAATTTTAATTAATTATATAATATAATATAATATAAATAAAATAAAAATTAATAATAAATTAGAATAAGAAAATTAACTATAATAAAATAAATTTAATTTAATTTAATAAATTTTGTTGGGAAATTACATATTTAAATTTGATGTTGAAAGTAAATAATCATGCTTATATATAAAGTCCTTCAAGGAATGTATGTACAAGGACTTAGTGATAGATCAAAATTATTAGGTTCGATCTGTGCTTTATGTTTATCATTATGTAAATGAATGTATAGAAGAAAAGATCAAAGCTGTTAGGTTGATCTAATTTTTGAGATGTAATAGATAAGCTTCAACGGAATGGTAGTTTGTTGAGCCAGCCAAGAGATTGCAGAAGCCAAGACAGAATCGTAGAGCATCAAGAATCGTCTGTCTACTTTGGAGTGCCTCTCCCAGAATCGTAAAGTGGTCCAAACATCTGCCGAGCAAACTTAAGAATCGTAGTATGCTTTCGGAATCGTAGTTTGCAAATCAAGTACGCAAAGATCGTAGTGCTTAAGAGAAATCGTAGTGTTCTCCTCTATCAGTCCGGATTAAGCTTATATGGAAAGACACCACGATCATGATCGTAGTGCATCATCTGTCTGCATCAAAAGCATCGAGCTTTGTCCATTTGTTTAAGAATAAATTACAACAAAAGTGGAATGGACTATCACTACAAGAAAAGGGTCTATCGTCGATCGGCAGATTAACGGATCATGATTGGTCGCAGAGATACCTATCAACGATGACCATTGCGATCGTGCGATCGTCGTCGATAAAATCTGATCATTGATGTGCACATCAGCGACCACTATTAGAGACTGATATATCTGCGACCGCTATTAGCGACCGAATTCGTCATTTGATTTGCTAAAATTTGAGTCGAAATCAAGATATTTCAGGCCAAAAGGTCGACGTGGTCCACGTGTCAACAATCTGCTATCGCCGATCATGAAGAGCGTCGCTAATACCCTCAAATGCTAAGCAGTTGCTAAAAACCAGCTTTTTGTTGTTTTACAGAATTTCCAAAAAACTGTACCTGTTTTGTACCTGCTTTATCCCAAAACACATACACAACAATATAAAAAATGTGCACAACAATATAAACATCCATCGTCCACCAAACTAGTATATAAACTATATATATTGTGAGCCCAAGGTATAAATTAGGGTTTACATACGACCTAAATAATTGAATGACAAACAAAAAAAGTCAGAAATAAATGTGCGAGACCCGAAATAAGCCTCCACGTGTCCCGAGGCAGAATACTCGTGGAGGCGATTCATTTTGGGAATTGATTGAAAGATTGAATTGGTGGCTAGAAGGGCAGGACGATCTGAGCATTACTCTGATGACTAAGGGTAATTTTGGAATTTCTCCGAGATCATGTGCCTAGCACATGACCACTCTCCAGAAAATCCTATAAATACCCCTTCCACTCCATCAAGAAAGGACATCACTTTTGACTCTTGGACCTTTTGGAAAACTAGGAGATTTGGAGATTCTCTCTCAACCCGAAGACTCAAGAAGGCTCTCTGAATCATTGCTACCCTAACAAGGTTCTCGGATTCTAAGAGTTCTGCCACGTGTCATTGGAGTAATCGCTCACCTGTTCTTCTCCCCTCTTCAATCAATCAATCAATTTCATACTTTTCGTGGATTTCTCTCCTCCTCAGCCAACACGAAATCCTAACCCTAGCAAGGTACGATTTCCTTGCCCACATTTTTTTGGCGACTCTGTTGGGGAGGTGTAGAATTCGTGAAGGGTATGCCCACAACTCAAAGTGGGAGAATTACAGGAAGAGCTGCTTCACCAACAAATAGTATTACCCCACCAAATCCAGTTCCAAGGCAAGCAACTCAAGCTTTCCAAGACGCAAATCTGGATTTTGACCAACCACTTATTGAAGACGCTTCGGAAGGGAGTTCAACATCACTATACATGGCCAATCAACAACAAACCAACGTATGAAAGTAAGGTGAGGATGCAAGCGGAGAGCAGACGAATGCTGTACAACTGGAGATGCTCAAGGCATTAAAGGAAGCACGGGAAGGACAAGGGATGATGATGGCCATGATGCTGGAGATGCAGAGGAAGCAAGAGGAGATGGGGAACTTCCGTCAGTGGTTGATGCAGATCCCTACCTTCAAGGCCATGTTCCCAAACAGTTCATAGGGAGAACAAGCAGGAGTGGAGGACAACAAAATTGCAGCAACAACAAAGAGAACCAGATTGTACCTCCATTAACGGAAAGTCAATCGGTTCCAATAATCAACTTAGAGCCCCAGAACAGTGGTGACGTGCCACAACCTAGGTTGGAAGCAAGCCAACCTCAAATACACATCATCCCAACCACTCTTCCAGCATTTTCACAAGTGCAGATGCCAATCATTCCAAGCCATGTCCAGCGAGTGAGCCAGTAATTGCCACAAGCGCCAGCTTTGCACGATGTAAGTGTGCATTAACCATACACACCGCCGGTATAATAGTATATCACAACACCCTAGAGAGTTCATGCCACGAGCCAGTACGTGACAAAGGATGATATGATCGATGTGATCAATCAACTTCACAGGCAGACATCCCGACCCTCGGAGTTAGACTTTACTCCACCTTACTCGGCACACATTCGGAGGAAACCTTACCTGACAGGGTATATTGAGCATCCCCCATAATTTCCAAAATACAACGGGGAGAAAGGAAATGCCAGGGAACATATTGCCAGGTTCGTAGAGTCGATGTCTCCGTGGCTAGGATATGATGAAGTGAACAACCACAACTTGTTGATGTGGGAATTCAACAAGACTTTGACGGATAGTGCCTTCAGTTGGTACTATAATTTGGAGAAGGGGTCAGTCCATGATTGGGATGACCTAAAATTACAATTTTTTAAGGAGTTTTTCTATGTGCAGAAACAGGTAACCATTGTAGAGCTCATGCGGTTTAAGCAGAAGCCGAATGAGGAGCTGTCAGATTATGTTGACAAGTTCAGGGCCCAGGCACAGAAGTGCGCAGAGCCGATTGAAGAAAAGAACTTGGTCAGCATTTGCAACAATGGTGCCTTAGATGCCTTCAAGCCCCACCTCATTACCAAGGCTTGTGATTCCTTCGCGACCCTCTCATCTTTTGCACAAGACTTGGGAGGAATTATGACATTGCTCACTAGCCATGCGACGGTTACATGGAAGGGCAAGAGGACAACAACTGTGGCTTTGGCTGACTCTCAGTCAAAACCACAAGGGGACAAGAGGGAGAAGCATGAGAAAAATTTTGAAAGAAGCAGAGGAAGGCCTGGGGACAAATATGCAAGAAAGTCAGTCCTAGAGGCTATCACATGTAATGAGAAGGCATTCAAGGGTCTATACGAACAATGGGTTGAACATGGGGTGGTGAAACCCCCAAGGCCTAGATTTGTAGTGACAGAAGAGATGAAAACAAGACCAGACTTCTGTGTATACCACCAATACGCAGGACATTCCACTATGGACTGTTACAGTCTGCGGAGAATATACTATGAGAAGTTGGCAAATGGAGAAATTGAACTGGGAAAGGAAAGCAGTGTTCATGACAAGCCATTGCCAAACCACAAGGGGAAAGAAACATGCAACACTGTTATCCACAGCACAATCCTAGAAGTGGAGGTGATGATGGAAGAAAAGGAGGAGTGTGATATAGGCCTGCAGGTGACGGCATTGATGAACGGTGCTAAGTTCAGAAATTTTTTCAATCAAATAGGATTGGCTAAGGAAGCAAGGATAGAGGCCACCAAGGCAATCATTAAAGCTGCCGAAACATAGGAGACTTGCATGGCCATAAGCAAAGGATTCATGAAGACAATAGAAGAAGAAGAAAACAAGATATCTTTCTCTAAAGCTGATAGAGAGATAAGATACTCACACAACAGGCCGCTGTATATGACAGCAGTAATCAATGGCATAGAGGTGCGGAGAGCGTTCATTGAAAATGGAGCGTTTGTAAATATTATGCCCTACACTATTTTTAAACGGGTAGGCCTGCCAGAGAAGAAGATTGTGAAGGAACAAACAAACATTACAGGATTTGCCAACTAGAGTACAAGAACCCTGGGACACATCAAGGTGGACATGCAAGTTGGGAAGATGCGAGGGCTTGTAATGTTCCATGTTGTAGCAGTAGATGCAGCATATCATGTCTTGTTGGGAAGAGCTTGGAAAAATGACTACGAGGTGGTACCCTGGGTCTTTCATCAGTGCTTGAAAGCTATCTAGAAAGGGAGAAAAATGAAGGTACCAACAACTCGGAATCCCTTTGGACCAGAGGAGGCACACATCATCGAAGTAACTTTCTTCGATGATGTCGCTAAAGAGGGAGAGAACCAGATTGCAAGGCCTGATTCCCTAAGACTAGTAAGCTGGGAGGAAGTGCAGGAAGATAAGTTTGTGCTTGGAGAAAAAGAGAAGAAGAAGACCTCGGAACATGGAGAATGTTCCAAAAATATGAAGCCAGTAGTAGTAGACTTGGAGAAGGAAGGAAGAAAAGAAAAGAAAAGGCAAGCAGACCCTGAAGATGCCAGAAATATAATAAATGCCAAACGGATAACACAATCTGAGGATGGCCAGAAGACAAAATGGGAGAGGGTTGTTAAACCCGACGGAAAGGTGGTGTTTTGCTTGTGACTGTGCAAGGGGGAAGAGCCCAAGGAAGTATGTGAACCAAGCGGCTTAGGAGGTGTCCCTCACTCCAGCAATTATGAAGAAGGAGAAGTTGTGCAACAGGAGGTAGAGTCAGCTCCAGAATGCTTTGCGGATAGGCCAAAACCTCAACAAAATGAATTAGAAGAAGTTGATTTGGCAACAGATGGAGGAACGCCAAGGCCGAATTATGTCAACAAGGAGCTGGATGCTAACCAGAAGGAGGATCTCGTGTAATTATTGCAAGAGTATAGGGATGTCTTTGCTTGGAATTACGATGAGATGCTCGGCATTGACAAGGATCTTGTGGAGCACAATCTAAACATAAGCCCGGAAATAAAGCCAGTGAAGCAAGCACCTCTTAACTATGCACCCGAAGGTGAAACTCAAATAAAGGAAGAGATCAAGAAGTTGCTGGAAGTAGGGTTCATCAAGCCAATCCAACATCTAATATGGCTATCCAGCATTGTACCGATAAAGAAATCAAATGGATAGCTACGAATATGTGTGGATTTCAGATACTTGAACAAGGCATGCCCGAAGGACATGTACCCATTACCCAACATAGACACTTTGGTAGATGCAACGGCTAATCACGAGATGATGTCATTCATGGACGGGTTTGTAGGTTACAATCAAATAAAGATGTCCGTAAAAGATGTAGAGTTGACAACCTTTCGTACCCCGTTTGGGAATTTCTACTATGTAGTAATGCCATTCGGGTCAAAGAATGCGGGGGCAACTTATTAAAGGGCAATGCAAGCTATATTTCATGACATGATTCATGATATAGTGGAGGACTACGTGGACGACATAGTAGTGAAATCCAAGAAGGCGACAACTCATGTGGATGACCGGAGGAAAGTGTTTGAGCGATGTCAAAGGTTCAAATTGAGGATGAATCCGAAAAAGTGTGCCTTTGGAATGACGGTTGGAAAATTCTTGGGCTTGTTGGTGCACAACAGAGGCTTAGAGGTGGACCCAAATAAGGCAAAAGCAATTACAGAGATGCCCCCACCATAGATACAAAGGCAGTTGAAGAGCTTTCTAGGAAAAGTTTCGTATACGAGAAGATTCATGCCAGCATTAGTCGAAGTCATGGAACCTTTTGGCAAATTACTAAAAGGAAAGGCACAATGGGACTGGGGGCAAGACCAACAACAGGCCTTTGAGAAGGTGAAAAGAATTTTGGCTTCAGCGCAAACGATGGTAGTGCCACAAAGAGGAATACCGTTGCAGTTGTACATCACATCTACCAAGAAGTCTATAGGTGGGTTGATCGTGCAGGAGGTGGATGGAGAAGAGAAACATGTGTATTACATTAGCTGGATAGTTAGAGGACCGAAAATCAGGTATTCACAGGTGGAAAGGCATTGCCTAGCGTTGGTGTTCATTGCACAGAAAATGCGGCATTATTTTCTAGCGCACGAAGTAAAGCTTGCAACAAAAACTGATCTAATTAGATATCTATTGACTAGGCCAGCATTAGTAGGAAGACCTGCCAGATGGATGATGATTCTTTCAGAATACGACATCAAGTGTGTAACACTAAAGGCGATCTGATGTCAAGCCTTGGCAGACGTTCTAGCTCAATTTCCAAATGGAGAATATGAACCCCCTTCTGAGTGGAGAAGTAGAATCAATCGACTTGGTGGATGAGGACCCAAAATGGTGGGCCTTGGCTTTAGATGGATCATCTGTAGAAGGTAAAGGTGGAGCAGGAGTGGTTTTGACCACCAAGGAAGGAAATGAAGTGGCCTTGTCATACAAATTGGATTTCCCTTGCACAAACAATGAAGCAGAATATGAGGCATTCATACTAGGATTGTTGGCGGCTTAAGAATTAGGAGCCAAACATCTTAAAGTAAAGGGAGATTCAAACCTCATAGTACAACAGATAAGAGGTCAATTCAGAGTGAAGGAACCTATCTTGGCGCCATATAGAACTGTAGCACAAAAGGTGCTGGAGGCTTTCAAGAAGGCAGTGATTGAATATGTGTCAAGAGGACAAAATAAATAACCTGATGCACTAGCAACAGTAGCGTCTCGAGTCTATGTCCAAGGAGAGGACTTGGATGTGAAGGTAATGAAGAGAACCCTCTCAACCACGGTGCTAGACTTATTCCCAAAAGACATGATAGATGATTGGAGACATGACATCTCCCATCAATTGCAAACAAAGGAAGGAACAATACCAATCGTGGAGCTATAGAAGTACAATATCATCAAAGGTGTCTTATATCACAAAGAAGCAGGAGGCAGGAAGCAAATAGAGTCTTGCATCAGGTGCATGACGAGAACTGTGGATTGGCAGACATAGGCCTGTATCGTATATTGCAACGGCAAGGGTATTATTGGCCTGAAATGAAGAAGGAAGCAGATGCCCTACAATGCCAATGTGTTTCATGCCAAGAATACCCTGGGGAGGAAGAATGTGCCTTCATTGATGACATAGTGGATTGGAGAATCCCTTATGTGGAGTTCTTACAAAGCGAGAATCTTTTGACCAAAAAGAAGGACGCAATTATAATAAAGAGGAAGTCACA
Organism: Panax quinquefolius; assembly: GCA_020205615.1. Classification (NCBI taxonomy): domain Eukaryota; kingdom Viridiplantae; phylum Streptophyta; class Magnoliopsida; order Apiales; family Araliaceae; genus Panax; species Panax quinquefolius. The sequence goes on along the minus strand of CM035155.1, from coordinate 106,333,010 downwards.
ACGATTCTTTTTGTAAAATGGAGAATTTTTCAGAAGAGGGTTCAATGGCAAGCCCTTACGGTGTCTGGAACTAGGCGAAGCCAAAGATTTGGTTTACCAAATGCACAAGGATGAGCACCAAGGGGGAGCCAAGTTATACAAATAGCTTATCGATCATGGTTACTACTGGCCAAAGATGGAAGGAGATTGTCTAGAATTTGTTAAAAAGTGCCACATATGTCAAATGCATGGAAACTTAATTCATGCTCCCACCATGGATTTGCAAACCTTAGCAACACCATTGCCCTTTCATACATGGGGAATGGATCTTATAGGTCCTGTTCACCCTAATTCCAAGGGTAACATCTGGATTTTTACTGCCACTGAAATGTACACAAAGTGGGTGGAAGCAATATCCTTGAAGAAGGCTACGGGACAAGCAGTGGCAAATTTTATCAAGGAGCACATCATTTGCCGTTTTGGGATCCCGAATATCATTTTGTCAGATAATGGAACTCCCTTCATCAATAGGGACATCAAAAATCTGATGGAAAGATACAGGGTGAAACACTACAAATCATCACCCTACTACCCAAAAGGCAATGGACAAGCAGAGGTTACAAACAAAACCTTGATAAAAATCTTATCAAAAACCCTAGACGATCATCCAAAGACATGGGCAGAACAACTACCAATAACGTTGTGGGCATATCGAACTTCAAAATGAAAGCCTACAGGCGAGACCCCATACGCTTTGGTTTATGGTGAAGAAGCTATCTTGCCCGCCGAAATAGAAATACCTTCGGCTCGAATGAGACTTCGAAGCTTACTCGAGGAAGAAAACCGACCATCCACCCTGGAGGCCTTAGTTGACTTCCGAGATAAAGTTAAAGAAAAGCTTGAACGGTACCACGAAAGATTGCGACGACAATACAATAATGTGGTGGTACCACAACAGATTCTAGTGGGAGACCTGGTGCTCAAAACGGCAACTCAAGTCATGAGAGGAACACCAACCACCAAATTTTACCCCAAATGGGAAGGCCCATATAGGGTACGAGAGATCTCCGAAAGCGGGTATTGCAAGATATCTCGTGTGGGATCAGATGCTGTCTCAGACCCATTAAACTTGAAGTAGGTAAAGAAATATTATACATAAGAAGAGCATCACAAAAAAAAGAAAAAAAGTTATACTTTTAACTTAATTCAAAAGTAATCGAGGCACCTGATTAACAGCCCTCGGCTCAAAAAGTTATACTTTCAACTTCAAAAGTAATCGAGGCACCTGATTAACAGCCCTCAGAAGTTACACTTTCAACTTCAAAAGTGACTTAGGCACCTGAGTATAAGCCCTCAAAACCGAAAGTTACACTTTATCTTTAAAAGTGGTAAACGTTATGCTTTATTCGACACAAGCAAGAAAGTTACACTTTATCTCTAAAAGTGGCAAACGTTATGTTTTCTTCGACAAAAACAAGATTTACTATATGAAACATTATGCTTTTTGTAAGACCCCAACTTTTATAAATAAAGATGAATTTTCTATAAATATTATTTTTGAATATTATGGAATAAATTTGATATAATGTTATAGTTGTGGGTAATATTTATTAATTTTGCAAAGTAAGAAAGTTGTTATAAAATATTCGTTTGGTCGGGGAATATTCTTTTTGTCGGGGAATATTCGTACGACGGCTCAATCATTGGTGGACCCCACAACAAAATTATTGTCGTAGTTAGAAAATGACAAAATTATCTTTCTATAAAAATAACAATGCAGAGGTGTTACCGTTAAAAGCGTTGAACTACCCGGTAGTAAAAAAGTACGATGAATACGCGTAGTTTATATAGTAGCACACGATATTGATTATTGATGCTTACGTGAGAAGTCACTCATTTATGCTCAATTATTGCTACTGATGAATTCTTTGATCATATCTCTTATATTATTGATTCAATTATTGTCACGATTATCATCGTATAATATGTTATAGTATTAAATCAATAATTGAGACGACAAGTTATAAATGATTAATAATTGTTGAAAGATTAAATATGTGTTGATTAAAAATAAAATGATTTGTGGTAATATTTATTCAATCCTTGATGTATATAAAGAGTACTTATGAGGCGTTTGTGGTAAGTTTGATTATTTTATGGGGCCCTATATGTCATCATCTAAGAGTCTCTTAAATCGATAGTAATTACCTTCGCTAATCAATAGTAATTACCTTTGTGAATAGTAATTACCTTCGTCAATAGTAATTACCATTATCGACGTCAAACCACTTAGTTTCACATTACAAAGCGTCGAACCACTTGTCGTTTCACATTACAGGCGTTGAACCACTTGTCGTTTCACATTACAAGCGATCGAACCACTTTTCTTTTCACATCACCGGTCGTGAGCCACTTGCCTTTTTTCATATGGCGGTCTTAAGCTAGAAATCTTCTATAAATAGAGGCCTAGTGCTTCATTATTTTCACTTAATTCATTCAAGCTATAGAGAGAGAAAGTATAGAGAGAATAAGAGAAAGAAGAAGAGTATTTTGTTACTACACTACTGCGAAGATTCAATCTCCTACTAAAAGTAAGGGGTGTTATTCTTTCTTATTCATGAAGAGAACTGTTGTTATTCCTTTGCTTATTATTACATTGGAATAACTTTGTATACTGCAGTTTACCCTATACTTGGTGACATTCTTCTATTATTACATTGTTGGAACATCTTGTTCGTGTGTTTTACAGGACCGGGTTAAAATCTTTATTATTATTCTATTGGAACATCATCACATGCGTGTGTTTTACACCGGACTGGTTCGATCTTTATTATTATTACATTGGAACATCCATACATGTGTTTTACGTCGGACTGGTTCCATTCTTTATTATTCTGTTGGAATATCCCGTCATGCATGCGTTTCTATGGGACTGGGTTCCGATTATTTATTATTACATTGGAATAACTTTCCGCCTGTCTTGATCTATCGCATGCATGGTGATTTCTTTTGTTATTCCATTCTTTATTATACCCGGTTGGTTAAAACTTTGACTTCTATACTCCATGAAATTAGTGGAATATCCTTGATATTTGCGCTTCATCCAAAGATCCTTTCATGGAAATATTATTCTAAGTATTCTTGAATTTTACTCTACAAAGCGAAGATCATGTTGTGAGTTTGGATGTTATTGGTTCCTAGATAAATTAATTCTTGAACTTGTTTTATTGAATTCTTATATCATTGTCATCATCCTCATGTTTATATTATGTTGAAAGTCATCTGTGGCCTGTAGTGCATAGATGGACTTGGTATGATTATGACCAGAGACTATTCGGTGTAATCATGACCGTAATGTTACAAATGATGTGGTAAAAATCCTCAGTGGCCGTAGTGCATTGATGGACAGTTGTTGGCATGATTATGACCATTAATGAATACACAAATATTCTTGGCCCGTAGTGCATGAATAATTATGGTCGTGATACTAAAGAATATCCTTGGCCGTAGTGCAGGGGTGATTCGATGATGTGGAATATTTATTAAAGCTGAGTCTCAGCTATAACAGTGATGAAAAACCTTTTAAAATAATAAAAGATAGTAGATTTTATTTTCTACTTGACTCTTTTAATGGATTGCTAGTTCCGCTGTAGTTAAACTTGATGTCCATTATATTTTATCAGTTTAACACTGTTGTAGGCTAATGATAATTTATTCTGCATTATCTTAGTCATAATATTTCTTACTGAGCTAGTTGAGCTCACCCTTTCTTTCACTGTTCTCTTCAGGAAATGAGAATATAGCTGGGACAAGTCGGGGAACGGAGTAATGGTCCAGAGGATAGCATTAGTAGTCCTCACTATTCTGTGAAATAGTGTGATAATAATTGTAATGAGGACTCCTTTTGAGTTTGTATGATCTCTAGTAGACAATATTTGTATTCAAACTCACAGTTTATGTCGTATTGTACACGACAGTTATATTATTAAGTTGTATTTAAATTCTGTACCATGTATCTGACTACCCAAGATGGGTGATGTATACCTAATTTTGGGGGCGTCACAGTTGGAAGTTATACTTCATTCACTACACAAATTTTCGGTTACAGAATCCCAACATTCTGTAACTGATGAACCAAATATGAACAATTTTATATTGATCTAGTGTCCCACCATCTCTCACTCTATGAATATTGATCATACTCAAATCGTAGAGTCACCCACTCAACCAGAACCAACATGACCTCCTTCTGTAACTCAAACTCACATGCCTGCACCTCCTTCAAATATTTCTTCCTCATCAACCAATAATTATTTTGATCTTAACCTTGCTCTCTACAATCTACAAAATCAAAATACTAGAGCCTCTCCTCCAAACTCTCTGCAAATTCTTGATGTGACGCCCCCAAAATAGGTATACATCACCCATCTTGAGTAGCCAAATACATGGTACAAAATACAAATACAAACTTAATTATACAAACGTCGTGTAATATACGACAAAACATAGCTGAGAGTTTAAACAGGAATATTGCCTTCTAGAAAATTTCCACTCTCAAATAGAGTCCTCATTACATTTATTGTCACACTATTTAACAGAATAGTGAGGACTACTAATGCTATCATCTGGACCGTCACTCCGTTCCTCTACTCATCCCAGCTATATCCTCATTTCCTGAAAAGAGCAGTGAAGGAAAGGGTGAGCTCAACTAGCCCATTAAGAAATATTATGACTAAGATAATGCAGAATAAATTATCATTAGTCTTTAACAATGTTAAACTGATAAAATACAATAGACAACAAGTTTAACTGCAACGGAACAAACAATACATTAGAAGAGTCAAGTAGAGAATAAAATCTACTATCTTCTATGATTTAAAATGTTTTTATCAATTTTTTTATTGCTGAGACTCAGCTTAATAAATAAACCAAAACATCGAATCACCCCTGCACTACGGGCCAAGGATATTCTTTAAATCATCAATGGTCATGACTATACCGAATAATCCCTGGTCATAATCATACCAAGTCCATCTCTGCACATAAGCCAAAGATATACAACAAATAAACCAATAATCAACAATCCATATTTGCACGTAAGCCAAAGATATATAATTCAATAAACAACAGTCCATCTTTGCACGTAAGCCAAAGATAACTTTCATCACCATATAAGCATGAGGATGATGACAATGATATCAGCATTAATCAAACTAAAACAAGGATAAATATTAAAGACTTTAAATTTATCCAAATATTATCAATCACTTAATAAACTCATAATCTAATATTATTAATATTATAAAAATATTTTAATCACCTCTAAACTTATAAACAATTTATTTCAGTTGTTTACACTTTACCAGATAATGCATTTAATCATCCAAAGAATGCCATACTCATAAGATTTCATCACCAATGGTCAAATCCCTTATCAAATATCTGCATATACCTTAAAGAGGATTCCCAAGCCATAAAATCCTATTTTCCAATTTTGTTACATTACATAACATATTTAACTCATATACTCATAACTAGTGCATTTTCATGAAAAATACCAAATCAGTCCCAAAAATATTTCCTTTCTGAAATTTAGCAGAATATAGTCCCATAATGAACATATATTTTTCTCGAAATTTTTAAAATTTATTTACTATTTTTCAAATATCAATTTCTAATTAATTTCTTAAGAAATTAGATACCTCAAGTTTAACTCCAGAAATTCTCATATCTTGGCAGGATCTTACACCTGTTAACGTGATCTTCCAGTTTAAATTTCATGGTCATCGGAGTTATAGAACTCCGGTTATAGCATTTTTTGTCGGAAAAACCTAAATATTAAAATGGTCATAACTTGCTCATTTTAAGTCGGAATGAGCTCATTTTTGGACAGGGGGTACTTTATACCATATACTTTCATGTCCTAAAAGGCTGGAATTTTTCTCACAAATTAAATGGCCGAAACAGCCCTTTTAAAATCGTGGCAGCAGCCTTTTTCATATTTTGCAGTTTTTTGTACTTTGCTAAAATCAGTCCACAAGAAAATCTACAAAACCTATTCCAGTGATTCCACTTGGATAACTTAGGAAACTCATAGATCTAACTCTAGGACTTGACCACACTCAAAAATTCGAAATATAATAGGAGATATGGATAATTGAATTTCATGTTCCATTTTCACCAAAATCTGATTTTCAACCCTTTGTGATTTCTAAGAAACTTTCATGTTTTCACATAATAACCAACATAACTCATCATGACAATGACATAATAATTCAATAAAACAAGTTCAAGAATTAAATTATCCAGGAACTAATAACGTCCAAATTGTCAACATGATACTTCTTTGTAGAGTGAAATTCAAGAATGCTCAGAAGAATATTTTCATGAAAAGATACTGGATGAATCGCAAATATCAAGGATATTCCACTAATTTCATGGAGTATAGAAGTCAAAATTTTAACCAACCGAGTATAATAAAGAATGGAATAATAAAAGAAATCACCATGCAAATGCAGATTGCTCAGATAGATAGGTTATTCCAATGAATAATAATTAACGGAACCGTGTCAAAGGCGTAATACGACCGATAGGATATTCCAAATGTAATAATAAAGAATGGAATAACAATGAAATCACCATGCATGCGGTAGATTGCATGAAGAGTTATTCTAATGTAATAATAAATGATGGAACCAGTCCTGTAAACGTTATGAGATAGGATATTACGACAGAATAATAAATAATGTAATAACAATGAAATCACCCATGCATGCGGTACAGACAAAAGTTATTCCAACAAAATAATAAATAATGGAACCAAGTTTGCGTAGAACACATATACATGATATTCCGACAGAATAATAAAGAATGGAATAATAGAAGAATTTCACCATGTATGCGGTACTTCGCATATACAGGTCATTCCAACATAATAATAAGGAATGGAATAAGAGAAGAATATCACCATGTATGCGGTACTTTGCATATACAGGTTATTCCAATATAATAATAAGGAATGAATAACATAAGTTCTCTTCATGAATACGAATGAAATAATACCCCTTACCTTATAAAGAAGAACTGGATAAAGAAGTAGAGAAGTAGCAGAATACTTTTCTTCTTTCTCTCTATAGTTTCTCTCTCTAGAGTTTCAGTGAATTCGTAAGAAATAATGAAGGAACGAGCTTCTATTTATAGAAGAATGGACTGAATAGTAACCAATCCATGAACGGTCCAGATTGATTTACTTTTAAACGGACGATCCAGATTGGTTTACAATAAAATATAATATATTCTATTTATTGCCTAATAAAATGAATAACTTTATAAAAGTATTCTATTTTATATAAAAAGATTTTTACTATCCAAACACTATGTAGGTACTATACAAACACTATACATAATAAAATATAATATATTCTAATTATTTATCTAATAAAAGCGAATAACTTTATAAAAGTATTACATTTTATATAAAAAGTTTTTTTGTTTTATTACATTAATAATACTAATAAAACAGAACTCATCATCATTATTACAATTCACATTATTAATCGACCAGGTCGTTCCCAGGAAAGAGGGGGCTTTGCAATAAGGATTTCTCCCTATTGGCGCGCAATTAGGTGACCAAACCTCTCCTTGGCAGAACTTCTAGACATCGTTAATAATGCAAATAATAATATTAACAACTTTGTTATCTCAACTATTGATTTAATAACATATAAAATATCGACAATAATTGAATCAAATAACGTGAGATACTATGCAACAATTACTGAAGTAATAAATTGAACAAAACTAAGTAACTTCTCACGTAAGTATCAATAATTAATACCGTGTGCTACTATGCAACCACGCGTATTCCTGTACATTTATTACCGAGTAGTTCAACAGTATTAACGGTAAAACTTTTGCCGTTATTTTCATAAAATATTTTTGTCGTTTTCTCAATCCGACAATAATTCCGCCAGGGGTCCACTAATGATTGTCCGTTGCATTTAATATTCCCCGTTAAAACGGATATTCCCCACCAATCGAATATTATATAACAACTTGCATACTTTGAAAAATTTATAAATACTACCCACAACTATAACATTATCTCAAATTCACACCATAATATTCAAAAAAATATTTGGAAAAAATTAAATCTTTATTCGTAAAATTTGAGATTTTACAATCTCTCCTCCTTATGAAATTTCGCCTCAAAATTTATTTACGACGTATCTGTAACGCCGATAATTTGAGGACACTTCACGATTCTAACTCTTGAGGTATAACCTTTAAGCGTAGAATATATTCCAGGATTTTAATAGGTACATCTTCATACGTTAAATTATTCGCTATCTCGTCCGGTTCTAAATCAATAATGTGGTTCGGGTCGTCCATATATTTATGTAACATCGATACGTGAAAAATGTTATGAACACGCGACATACTTGGCGGTAAAACGAGTCTATAAGACACAGTTCCTACTTGATCGAGGATTTCAAATGGGCCTAATAAAATCGAGGGTTGAGATTTCCTCTCTTCATCGATTCTTGCTTCTAGAATAACGCCCTCTTAAACCTTCTTCTTCACATTCATCAGCTCTGAGTATGTAGCTTGTACAACTTTAACTTTATCGATTAAAGTCGATTATACTCGTATATTCGTTATCTTCACGTAGGTTCGTATATTCGCACTCGTAAACGCATACGATCTTCTACTCAACACTTCAGCTACCACGTTCTCTCTTCCACGATGATATTGAATGGTATGATCATAATCTTCAACAGCTCGAGCCAACATCTTTGGCACATTATACGTTCATTTTGGTTGAAGAAATATTTAAGGGTTTTAGAAATGGGGTTTTTTATCTTTGGGGTCGATATAAAATTTGATTTCACGCCTAGGGTAGGCCAAGAAGTCTTCAAAAAACGTCGCCGGAAATTTATTAACGATAGAAATATCATTCAAAACTGTGACTCTCATCCAAGACTTGGATAACACATGTAATGAAGGTTTCTCCTAACGGAGCTTCAATCGATAAGTCAAAGTCTAACTTCTTCGGAGTCAAATTTAAATGTTGAACGCAAGCAAGAGAGATAAAATAATGGGTAGAACCGGTATCTAATAAAGTATAAACTTCGCTAACATTTATGATTAGCTTACCCGTGATCAACTCGTTTAAATTCCTCACTTTTTGGGAGGCTACTACAAACGCTCTTCCTTGAACTACCGATTTTGTCTTGTCTGGGACCCCCTTTGATGCCTCCATCCCAACTGGACTTGACTTTGGTGCACGAAAAAATCGGGATAGGTGGCCTTCTTTTCCACAATTATAACATGCTTTGGATGGCATCGTGCAGTTTGGACTTATGTGTCCTTCCCCTCCACATTTGTAACATACGACCGGTGGTCGTTCTCCTTCCTTAACAGCGGGTGCGGGTGCTGACGTCGTTCCATCTTTGCTGAACCTTCTCTTCTTGAACTTTCCACTCCTATTGTCTTTGTCATGATTACCACCAAAGTGGTTATCATTTCTGACATGTTTATTCCATCCACGTTTGTTGTCACCGCTTCGATGACTGCTACCACTGGTATTATCGACTTGTCGGCTGCTCTCTCTTGGTTGGGTTGACTCATTATTGCGCTCCAATAACTGAGCCCTATTCATAACATCTGAATACAAACACAGTTTATGAGAGATAAGATATTTATGTATCTCGGGTTTCAAACCTCTTAGAAACATCCACGTCATTATCTCCTCATTATCAACCAAGTGGAATAAACCGAGACAACTCAAAGCAAACTTAGCTTCCGATCGCGCTTACGGTCATATATTGTTTTGCTTCAAGCTTGATGATCTCTACCTCCTTCCATTATCATGATGAATTTAGGAAAGTACTTGTTGTTGAACATGTGACTCTTGGAACTTCTCCCAAGACATCTTTCAAGGCGGCAAAGGAAGTTGAGTACGCTTTACAGATTTCCACCAGTAATCTGCTTCTGCACATAACATGAAGGTGGCAAACGGAACCTTTTGCTCCTTAGAGCATCCCAAGACATCAAATATCTTGTTGATCTGCTTTATCCATGTCTCCGCCTTAAGTGGTTTTGGCTCTCCAAAAAACTCCGGTGGTCACAGCTCCTTAAACTGCTTAGCGGTGACCGTCCGAGAGTTATTAGTGTTTCCACCTGCATTTTGGACAGGAGCCGCCTTTGCCTGATGTTGCATGAATTCTGAAAAACTCCTAAACGTACCGTCGTTCATCATTTGATCAGTGTTGTAATTTACAGGAGGATTATCGCCATCCTATTGCACATTGTCCTGATTATTGATCTATGGAGACTCAACGGTCTCCTGTGCTCCATTGCCTGTCTCAACATTTTCGGATGCCATTTTCAAATACTGCCACAAAACAAGGGTTAATTAATATATCACATATTATCCCTATACTCTGACCGACCAATTAAATGCCAAATAAACTTAGGTAGGTCCTACTAGCGAAGGAATTTTCCGTCTCTCCCCTCCTAGTTCTTGTCTCACATTTTAGCCAGGAATCATATCCCTAAGCTTTGATACAACTATGACGCCCCCAAAATAGGTATACATCACCCATCTTGAGTCGCCAAATACATGGTACAAAATACAAATACAAACTTAATTATACAAACGTCGTGTAATATACGACAAAACATAGCTGAGAGTTTAAACAGGAATATTGCCTTCTATACAATATCCACTCTCAAATAGAGTCCTCATTACATTTATTGTCAAACTATTTAACAGAATAGTGAGGACTACTAATGCTATCATCTGGACCGTCACTCCGTTCCCCGACTCGTCCCAGCTATAACCTCATTTCCTGAAGAGAGCAGTGAAGGAAAGAGTGAGCTCAACTAGCCCAGTAAGAAATATTATGACTAAGATAATGCAGAATAAATTATCATTAGTCTTTAACAATGATAAACTGATAAAATAAAATAGACAACAATTTTAACTGCAGTGGAACAAACAATCCATTAGAAGAGTCAAGTAGAGAATAAAATCTACTATCTTCTATGATTTAAAATGTTTTTATCAATTTTTTTATCGCTGAGACTCAGCTTAATAAATAAACCACATCATCGAACCACCCCTGCACTACGAGCCAAGGATATTCTTTAAATCATCAATGGTCATGACTATACTGAATAATCCCTGGTCATAATCATACCAAGTCCATCTCTGCACGTAAGCCAAAGATATACAACAAATAAACCAATAATCAATAATCCATCTTTGCATGTAAGCCAAAGATATATAATTCAATAAACAATAGTCCATCTTCGCACGTAAGCCAAAGATAACTTTCATCGCCATATAAGCATGAGGATGATGACAATGATATCAACATTAACCAAACTAAAACAAGGATAAATATTAAAGATTTTAAATTTATCCAAATATTATCAATCACTTAATAAACTCATAATCTAATATTATTAATATTATAACAATATTTTAATCACCTCTAAACTTATAAAACAATTTATTTCAATTGTTTACACTTTACCAGATAATGCATTTAATCATCCAAAGAATGCCATACTCATAAGATTTCATCACCAATGGTCAAATCCATTATCAAAAATCTGCATATACCTTATATAGGATTCCCAAGCCATAAAATCCTATTTTTGAATTTTGTTACATTACATAACATATTTAACTCATATACTCATAACTAGTGCATTTTCATGAAAAATACCAAATCTGTCCCAAATTTTTTTTTTCTGGGATTTAGCAGAATATAGTCCCATAATGAACATATATTTTTCTCAGAATTTTTAAAATTTATTTACTATTTTTCAAAATTCAATTTCTAATTAATTCCTTAAGAAATTAGCTACCTCAAGTTTAACTCCAGAAATTCCCAAATCTTGGCAGGATCTTACACATGTTAACGTGATCTTCCAGATTAAATTTCATGGTCATCAGAGTTATAGAACTCTAGTTATAGCATTTTTTTCGTCGAAAAAACCTAAATATTGAAATGATCATAACTTGCTCATTTTAAGTCGGAATGAGATCATTTTTGGACAGGAGGTACTTTATACCATATACTTTCATGTCCCAAAAGGCCGGAATTTTTCTCACAAATTAAGTGGCCAAAACAGCCCTTTTAAAATTGTGGCAGCAACCTTTTTCATATTTTCTTAAAGATTTCGTACTTTTGCTAAAAAATCGGTCCACACGAAAATCTACAACACCTTTTCCAAAGTGATTCCACTTGGATATGTTAGGAAACTCATAGATCTAACTCTAGGACTTGACCACACTCAAAAATTCAAAATATAATAGGAGATATGGACAATTGAATTTCATGTTCCATTTTTTTTACCAAAATCTAATTTTCAACCCTTTGTGATTTCTAAGAAACTTTCATGTTTTCACATAATAACCAACATAACTCATCATGACAATGACATAATAATTCAATAAAACAAGTTCAAGAATTAAATTATCCAAGAACTAATAACGTCCAAATTGTCAACATGATACTTCTTTGAAGAGTAAAATTCAAGAATGCTCAGAAGAATATTTCCATGAAAAGATACTGGATGAAGCGCAAATATCAAGGATATTCCACTAATTTCATGGAGTATAGAAGTCAAAACTTTAACCAACCGAGTATAATAAAGAATGGAATAATAAAAGAAATCACCATAAACACGGATTTGCGATGTATAAAAGTTATTCCAACAGAATAATAATTAAGCGGAACGGTCAGCGTATACATGACCTATATGATATTCCAACAAAATAATAAAGAATGGAATAACAATGAAATCACCATGCATGCGACTTTGCAGATAGATAGGTTATTCCAATGTAATTATAAATAAATGATAGGTCCCACAGAACGCATACAATGTGATATTCACGTAATAATAAAAATGTAATAACAATAGAAATAATCATGCATGCGCAGTATCAGATGACAAAAGTTATTCCAATGTAATAATAAATGATGGAACTGTGTCCCCAAGCAAACGCATACATATATGATATTCCAACAGTAATAATAAAGAATGGAATAATAGAAGAATTTCACCATATATACAGATTACAGATATACATGTTATTCCAACATAATAATAAGGAATGGAATAATGAAGAATATCACCATGTATGCTAAAGATTACTGACATATAAAAGTTATTCTAATATAATAATAAGGAATGAATAACATAAGTTCTCTTCATGAATACGAATGAAATAATACCCCTTACCTTATAAAGAAGAACTGGATAAAGAAGTAGTGAAGTAGCAGAATACTTTTCTTCTTTCTCTCTATAGTTTCTCTCTCTAGAGTTTCAGTGAATTCGTAAGAAATAATGAAGGAATGAGCTTCCATTTATAGAAGAATGGACTGAATAGTAACCAATCTATGAACGGTCCAGATTGATTTACTTTTAAACGGACGATCCATATTGGTTTACAATAAAATATAATATATTCTATTTATTGCCTAATAAAATGAATAACTTTATAAAAGTATTCTATTTTATATAAAAAGATTTTTACTATGCAAACACTATGTAGGCACTATACAAACACTATGCATAATAAAATATAATATATTCTAATTATTGTCTAATAAAATGAATAACTTTAAAAAAGTATTCTATTTTATATAAAAAGTTTTTCTGTTTTATTACATTAATAATACTAATAAAACAGAACTCATCATCATTATTACAATTCACATTATTAATCGACCAGGTCGTTCCCAGGAAAGAGGGGGCTTTGCAATAAGGATTTCTCCCTATTCGCGCGCAATTAGGTGACTAAACCTCTCCTTGGTAGAACTTCTAGACATCGTTAATAATGCAAATAATAATATTAACAACTTTGTTATCTCAACTATTGATTTAATAACATATAAAATATTGGCAATAATTGAATCAAATAACGTGAGATACTATGCAACAATTACTGAAGCAATAAATTGAACAAAACTAAGTAACTTCTCACGTAAGTATCAATAATTAATACCGTAGTGCTACTATGCGAACGACGGCGTATTCACGTACTTTTATTAATGAAAGTAGTTCAACAAAGATTAACGGTAAAAAACTTCCACCGTTATTTTCATAAAATATTTTTGTCGTTTTTCAATCCGATAATAATTCCGCATGGGGTCCACTAATGATTGTGTTGTCGCATTTAATATTCCTTGTTAAAACGAATATTCCCCGACCAATCGAATATTATATAACAACTTGCATACTTTGCAAAATTTATAAATACTACCCACAACTATAACATTATCTCAAATTCACACCATAATATTCAAAAAAATATTTCGAGAAAATTAAATCTTTATTTGTAAAATTTGGGATTTTACACTTGAGCTTCTCTCAGATCTTCCTACCAAAACTGAGTTGTCCAATGCATCACAGAAAGTGACCAAAGACATTCAGGAAGATCTTGAGACTCACTCTGAGCTTGTTCATATGAGGCTGAACCATTTGATCGATGCTGCCAACACCCTTCCCAATAATTTGAGCTTTGAGCTCACAAATAAGCTCAGGGAGATCATCAAGGAAATGATCCACAACATTAATGAAAGGGATCAGATTCACTTTCAGGCTGCCAGGAAGCACAATGAAGCAGTTCTCCTTATGAAGAAGGCTCAGAAATCTCAAAATAAACTTTGATGGAAAGTCTCTCAAGTCTACGAACCTCAATGAAAGAATTCTAAGAATTTTTAATGAGTCAAATGCAACAAACAGACACTGTCTTGGCTATTCTACAAAAGAAAAGGTCTCGAACTGATTCTATGGTTCAAGAAAATCGTGAAGACATTACTCAATCCAGGAATCAGCTCCACGAACTTGTCCAAGGAATGAATCGTCTGTCTGAAGACATTCTCCCCCTTGATGCTGACATAAAGGGGGAGAATAAAGGGGATGTAGAGAAAGGAAAAGGCAGAGGGAAACTCATTAATCAATCCTCAAAGAGCCTTCCCTCAAGACAGTCTCGCCAGCTGACTCCACGACCTGAATAGCAGCAGCACCAACAAATTCTCATGGCGCAACCGCTATGGAGTCAAGGGCCATCTCCTAGCTCACAAGGGGTAACCACTACTAGCCTACACATGCCGATTGGAGATCCTGCCTTTATGAATAGACATGATCATCGAAAATGGTTGAGTCAAGCGACCTAGAAGATATTACATGGAGAGACGAAGCCTGCAGGAGAAGGAGAGTTGCAGAGCATGCCAATCCTCCAAGGAGCAAAAGGCAGAAGAAATAGAGATAAGTTGGAATTCATTTCTTATTGATTTAACTAAGCTTTGTTGTAATATATGTCTTTACAAATATCAATAATTCATGCTTATTCTCTAGAGATTTCAACTGCTCACTGAAACACTAAGTCATATTTACCTTCTAGCAACTGCATCTAGAAATTAATGATCATGATACAAATCTCCATGGTTATATCAACATCAAATAGGGGGAGATTATTGGAAAATTGCATATTTAAATTTGACGTTGAAAGTAAATAATCATGCTTATATGTAAAGTCCTTCAAGGAATGCATGTACAAGGACTTGGTGATAGATCGAAATTGTTATGTTCGATATGTGCTTTATGTTTATCATTATGTAAATAAATGTATAGAAGAAAAGATTAAAGTTGTTAGGTTGATCTAATTTTTGATATGTAATAGATAGGCTTTAACAGAATCGTAGTCTGTCGAGCCAGCCAAGAGATTGTAGAAGCCAAGGCAGAATCGTAGAGCATCGAGAATCATAGTCTGTCTACTTTGGAGGGCCTCTCCCAGAATTGTAGAGTGCTCTCAGAAGCGTAGAGTCTACAAATCAAGTAAGCAAAGATCGTAATGCTTAAGAGAAGTCGTAGTGTTCTCCTCTATCAATCTGGATAAGCTTATATGGCAAGACACCACGATCATGATCGTAGTGCATCATCTGTCTGCATCAGAAGCATCGAGCTTTGTTGTAAAACCCCGAATTTTGTGAATAAAGATTAATTTTCTCATATTTTTTTTTAATATTATGGTGTGGATTTGAGAAAATATTATAGTTGTGGGTAATATGTATAAATTTTGCAAAGTACGTAAGTTGTTATATTATATTGGTCGGTGAATATTCGTACGACGACACAATCATTGGTGGACCCCACAACGGAAGTATTTTTGGATTGAGAAAATAACAAAAATATTTTTATGAAAATAACGGCGGAAGTTTTACCGTTAACTGTTGAAACACCCGGTGTTAAAAGTACAGTAATACGCGTGGTTGCATAGTAGCATACGGTATTGATTATTGATGTTTACGTGAGAAGTCACTCAGTTTTGTTCAATTATTGCTACACGATAATTTTTGCGATAAGATCTCACGTTATTTGATTCAATTATTGTCGATATTTTATATATTATTAAATCAATAATTGAGATGACAAAGTTATTAATATTATTATTTACAATATTAACGATGTCTAGAAGTTTTGTCAAGGAGAGGTTTGGTTATCTAATTGCGCGCCAATAGGGAGAAATCCTTATTGGAAAGCCCCCTCTTTCCTGGGAACGACCTGACCGATTAATATTGTGAATTATAATAATGATGATATATGTTGTTAAAAATATTGAGAGGATTTTTATGAAGTATTTGCTGTAAATGTTGCTTATTTTATGGACCTCCATTTACCCATTTTTCAAAATAATCAGTAGAAAGATTTTTTATTATAAATGTAAGGGTCACATGTGGGGCCCACATGTGTTGAAATTCAATTGTCATGGGGAAGTAAACTTGGATTGCCTAGGAGGGAATTTATATATATAAGTTTGTAATGTGTGTGGTGGGTGGAATATATATATATATATATATATATATATATATATATATATATATATATATTATGTGTGTGTGAGTGGAAAATTGTGGAAAAGTAGAATTTTGGTGAAAAAGTGGAAATGGTGGAATGAGTATTAGTATTATATAAGATAGTGTGAGTGGGTGATGATGTGTGGCATGTGAAATGGGGTAGATTATGAACGGGTATTGGCCAAATATTTTTCAAGAATGCTTCCTATTCAATAATTTATTATGAAGGGTGTTTCCTCATTGGTCAACACTTTGAATTAGCATTTCCTTCACATGGGGGTTTGTCCCTGATTGGTCAGAAATATATTTGATGGAAGCAACGTGGGAATTATTTTGAAGGGTACTCCCTTATTGGTTAAAAGTTTTAATTAGTGTACTGATAAGTTGCAGCCTGTGACTTCTTCTGTTGCGTCCGTGATTCTCTTTTTCCAAATAGTATCCTTTCCATTCTCCTATAAATAGGATGCTTAGTTAGAATTGAAATTACACCAGAATTAGAGAATTCTTCTTCTATAATATTGAGCGTATTTCTTTCGAGTTTTAGAAAGCTTTGAGCGTAAAAGATAGTGAAAGTTTTCTTCAAGAATATTCTCGCTCTACAAGTCGAAATATTTTTTTTTTCAAGGTAAGGATTATTATTTATTTTATATTCTGAAGAAAAATTATTTTTCATATTCGTATGAATATTATTCGTTTAATATCCGTCAAAAATATTATTCCTATTCACGAATTTTTCCGTGGATCACTGATGTTTCAGTTTATGTTATATATAGGTATGATTACTTTGGTTACTTTGGTTAAGGAAGGAAGGATGTTTCAGTTTATATTAATTTATATGAATATTATATATAAATGATAATATATGATTTGCATGGTGCAGTAAGTATATGATTGCATGCCCACCATGATTATATATATATATATTATATTATATTAATCTGCATCATATAAATTAAATTGCATGTCCGTGATCTGTTGCTTCACGGAATGGTTTTGATATTCAACAAATGTAAGAAATTTATTTTTGTTTAATATTTATAAGAAATAATTATTTTTAATTAATATTTGTAAGAATATTATATTTGTTTAATATTCGTTAGAATATTATTTTATTCACCAATTGTAAATTTAATACGTGAAAGTGTTATATTATTTTGTTGATGTGGTTTAAGATTATTAATCTTTAAGTACTATAAATTTGTTTAGGATGATAATATAATAACTAACGAGTAAATGTGAAAAGTAACTACTGCTATCCTTTGAAACTTCTAATAACGGATGAAGTACTATGAATATAATCTTGTCATGTTGTCTTATATGCATGCATGTTGGAACTTGGAAGTAGTGATACGTACTTATGATTTTTTTTCAAACAATTGAAAATACATTTCTACAGCCTCATCATATTTTGATTAGACATAATCATAAACCAATGAATTGTGCTGTAATAATAATGTGCATACTAATATTTATAATAAACTTAATTTACCATGGAGTGAAAATTTATACGCTAATGACAGTTATTCATTATGTCAATAATATTATTATTTATTTATGCATGATCTATTATCCTTAAATTCAATGATTGCGGATAACAAAAATAGTACATAACATATTCGACAAATTATACTATTTTACTCATCATTATAATATAATATAATATAATATAATGTGATAATATTCGAATAATATTACTGCATTATTTTGTCATACTATTATTGGTACGTTGTAATTGGTACGTAATCAAAATTTATAAATATAAGATGACAATTTGAACGTTATTGAATTCCGGATAAGTTAAATTATAAATCTTTAAAATTTTATCCTTTATTTTTATTTAATTGAATTCTTATATCATTTGTCATCATCCTCTTGTTTATATTATGTTGAAAGTCATCATGGCGCGTAGTGCATAGATGGATTTTGGTATGATTACGACTGGGATTATTCTAAGTATAATCATACACCGTAATGTTATAAATGATGTGGTGAAAGTCATCTATGGCCAGTAATGCATAGATGGACTTGGTATGATTATGACCAGGGATTATTCAGTATAATCGTGACCGTAATTGAAAACATAAATATCCTTGGCCCGTAGTGCATGGATAATTCGTGGTCGTGATACTAATGAATATCCTTGGCCGTAGTGCAAGAAAGATGTGGATTGTTTATTAAGCTAAGTCTTAGCGATAAAAGTGATGAAAAACCTTTTTAAATCATAATAGATAATAGATTTTATTCTCTACTTAACTCTTTTAATGAATTGTTTGTTCCGCTGCAGTTAAACTTGATGTTTGTTATATTTTATCAGTTTAACACTGTTGAAGGCTAACGATAATTTATTCTGCATTATCTTAGTCATAATATTTCTTACTGGGCTAATTGAGCTCACCCTTTCTTTCATTGTTCTCTTCAGGAAATGAGAATATAGCTGGGACGAGTTGGGGAACAGAGTGACGGTCCAGATGATAGCATTAGTAGTCCTAACTATTCTGTGAAATAGTGTAATAATAAATGTAATGAGGACTCCATTGAGTGTGAATATTGTCTAGATGACAATATTTGTATTAAACTCACAGTTTATGTTTTGTCGTATTTTACACGACAACTGTATAATTAGTTTGTATTTGTATTCAGTACCATGTATCTGGCAACCTAAGATGAGTGATGTATACCTAATTTTGGGGGCGTCACAGTTGGTATCAAAACTTAGGGATATGATCCCTGGCTGAGATGTGAGACAAGAACTAGGAGGGGAGAGACGGGGAATTCTTTCGCTAGTATGACCTACCTAAGTTTATTTGGTATTTAATTGGTCAGTTAGAGTATAGGGATAATATGTGATATGTTAATTAACCCTTGTTTTTGTGGCAGTGTTTGAAAATGGCAGCTGAAAATGTTCACAATGGAATGAATGAGACCATTGAGACACCTTTAATCACTAATCAGGTTAATGTGGTGTCAGACGAAGAAGAAATTAGAGATATATACGTGGTAAGTGAAGAACTAATAGTTGCACCTGAGCTAGTTGCAGCTGAGAGTGAGGAAGAAGAGGAACCTGAGGAGAATTGGTTAAAAGAAGTTTATGAGCAAAATTTAGAATTACAAAATCGTATTCATGAGTTAAAAGAGCAGGCTGAAGAACGGCAGGCGGTCGTGGAGGAAAGGGATGCAACAATTTAAAATTGTGTTACCCGATATGTGATGCTTGAACAGAAGCACTCTTTAGCAGAGTGTAAAATATTAAAGTTAGAATCTGAGAATTCAAATATCAAGGGTCAGCTGAAAGAAGAAACAACTGAACGAGTGAGAATGAAGGATGCATAGGTAAAAGCCGCACAACATGTTGATATTGTAGAAAGAGACGTTCGATCCAAAAAGGCTAAAATAGATTATATACATTTCTCTTTTTGGACAGCAATTGGGAGAATCCAACATCGAGTCTTGAATTACCCTGTACAGAGCGGTCAACCTCAATTCGATATGGATCGAAGATTGATGATTCAGATCATGAATCAGGAGTACGATGAAGAAGTTGAGGATGGAATATGCCCTATAGAAAAGTTAATTCCAACGGTAGCGATGACACCAAATGTTGCCCCAGACGAGTCAAAGCCGGGTAGTTCAAGGGAGAGCGGTTGTAATGACTTCCCAACAAGTGAGGAACCCAAATGAAGTTATCACGGGTAAGCTAATCATAAACTCTTGCGAAGTTTATACCTTATTCGATACCGGATCTACCCACTCTTTTATTTCTCCTACTTGCGCTCAACGTTTAAATTTGACTCAAGAGAAATTAGACTTTGACTTAACTGTTGAAACTCTGTTATGAGAAACTGTCATTACATCCACTGTTTATAAATCTTGTTTGATTCAAATCGGCACCCTCACGTTACCTGTCGATCTTATTAATTTCTTTAAAAATACTTGCCTTGGATGTGATTTTAGGGATTGATTGATTGATTAACTACTCATAATGCAACCAAACCATTAAAATCAATCACCGTCATCTTAAGCCATAAAGCTATTCGTTTATTGAAAAAC
This sequence comes from Panax quinquefolius, assembly GCA_020205615.1. Classification (NCBI taxonomy): domain Eukaryota; kingdom Viridiplantae; phylum Streptophyta; class Magnoliopsida; order Apiales; family Araliaceae; genus Panax; species Panax quinquefolius. The sequence goes on along the minus strand of CM035155.1, from coordinate 106,312,101 downwards.
GGATGTCAAGCTTTCTTAGCCCATGTCACAGATTTAAACAAAAATACGTCAAATTTGAATGATATTTCTATTGTTAATAAATTTCATGAAGTATTCCCTGAAGAACTTCCTGGCCTATCTCAGAGCGTGAAATTGAATTTGGTATCGACCTTGAACCCGATACAAAAATCCTTAAATATTTCTTCAACTAAAACGAACGTATAATGCGCCAAGGACGTTGGCTCGAGCTGTTGAAGATTACGACTATACCGTTCAATATCATTATGGAAGAGCGAACGTGGTAGCTGACGCGTTGAGTAGAAGATCGTATGCGTTTACGAGTGCGATGTTGTTAAAACAAAAACCCATTTCGTATAAATGATGAAGATAGAGTTAAAGACTCTAGAGACCCACGTAAAGATAACGAATATACGAGTAGAATTGACTTTAATCGATAAAGTTAAAGCCGCTCAAACTACACACCCGAATCTGATGAATGTGAAGAAGAAGGTTCAAGAAGGCGTTATCTTAACCCTCGATTTTATTGGTCTATTTAAAATCCTCGATCGAATAGGAACTGTGACCTATAGACTCGTTTTACCGCCAAATATGTTGCGTGTTCATAACAATTTTTACGTATCGATGTTACATAAATATGTGGATGTCCCGAACCATATTAGAACAGGACGAGATATCGAAAGATTTAACGTATGAGGAGATACTTGTTAAAATCTTGGATAATAAGGAACATATTCTACGCTCCAAGGTTAAACCTCAAGAGTTAGAATCTGAAATGAAAACGAGGTATCCTCACCTCTTCGACATACTAGGTGCATACGTAAATTTCGAGGGCCAAATTTCATAAGGAGAGGAGATTGTAAAATCCCAAATTTTGTGAATAAAGATTAATTTTCACAATATATATATATATATATATATATATATTTTAATATTATGGTGTGGATTTAAGAAACTATTATAGTTGTGAGTAATATGTATAAATTTTGCAAAATACGCAAGTTGTTATATTATATTGGTCGGAGAATATTCATACGACGGCACAATCATTGGTGGACCCCACAACGGAATTATTGTCGGATTGAGAAAACGATAAAAATATTTTTATGAAAATATGGCGGAGTTTTTACCGTTAAGCTGTTGAAACACCCGGTGTTAATAAGACAAAGATGTCTGGCGTGGTTGCATAGTAGCACACGGTATTGATTATTGATGTTTACGTGAGAAGTCACTCAGTTTTGTTCAATTATTGCTACAGTAATTATTGCATAGTATCTCACGTTATTTGATTTAATTATTGTTGATATTTTATATATTATTAAATCAATAATTGAGATGACAAAGTTATTAATATTATTATTTGCAATATTGACGATGTCTAGATGTTCTGCCAAGGAGAGGTTTGGTCACCTAATTGCGCGCCAATAAGGAGAAATCCTTATTGGAAAGCCCACTCCTTCCTGGGAACGACCTGGTTGATTAATATTGTTGAATTATAATAATGATGATAACATAAAATAAAATAAATATTAATAATAAATTAGAATAAATAAATTACTTGTAATAAAATTTAATTAAATATAATATAATATAATATAATAAATTTTAAAAATATAATAATATAATATAATACAAAATAAAATAAAATAAAAATAATTAAAATAAATTAAATTTAATTGAATAAAACAAAACAAAACATCTAGTAAATTTAACATAAAATATTAATAATAAACTAAATAGCATTTGTTTAGTTTTTCACGATTAAAATAAATTGAATAAGTACTATATATATATATAAATATATATATATATATATATATATATGTACTATACTTTAGAATTAAGAATTAAATCTATTTGATAAATAAGAGTGAATGTCGAATAGTAGACCTCATATTCAAATAATAGTTTTCATAAACTAAGTGGTATTTACTTAGTTTTCAATTGGTAAAATAAACTAAGTAACATTTTCTTTGTTTGTTAGAATTTTTAATAAACTCGATCAATGTGACGCCCCCAAAACAGGTATACATCATCCATCTTGAGTCGTCAGATACATAGTACAAAATTCAAATACAAACTTAATTATACAACTGTCGTGCAAAATACGACAAAACATAGCTGAGTTTTTACATGAATATTGTCTCTATGACAAGATCTAAACTCAAATTCAATCCTCATTACACTTATTATCACATTAAGTAGTGAGGATCTGCTAAAACAACCATCTCGGATCGTTACTCCATTCCCCAACTAGTCCCAAACTATATTCTCATTTCAAGAGTAAAAAGAAAGCAAAAGGGTGAGCTCAACTAGCCCAAGAAGAAATATTATGACTAAGATAATGCGTAATAAATTATCCTTAGCCTTCAACAGATGTTAAACCGATAAAATACAATAAACATCACGTTTAACTACAAGCAGAATAAGTAATCCATTAGAAGAGTCAAGTAGAACATAATGTCTACTATCTCTTCTAGATTAAAAGTCCATCGTTAATATTTCATTCTCAGTAATATTTCAACAACATGCTTTTCTTTGTTATACCCAAGATAAAAAGAACTATCATCACCTGTCTTCACCTAAACCACCAAAGATTATAGTTAAATCCACAATTCATATTTATAATCATGTAAATCAACAGTTTCTCCTTGTCACAAAGGCTTAATAGAACGTTTACTCAATATCCTTACCCCAAAGGCTAAAGATATTCAAATGTAATAACAATGATCATACCAATCAGTTGTCTACCTTTGCACTACGCCAAAGATATTCAACTATAAAACCAATGGTCATGATCATACCAATCAATTATTCTCTCACAATGCACTACTACCAAAAGACATTCAATGCTAACTAATGGTCATGATCCTGCCAATCACATCATCGAATTATCCATGTACTACGGGCCAAGGATATTCGTTATTATCACCAGTGGTCATGATCATGTCATACACCTGTCCATCTTTGCAGGTAAACCAAAGATATACAACTATAAAACTAATAATCAACAGTCCATCTTTGCACGTAAGCCAAAGATATATAACTGTAAAACCAATAATCAACAGTCCATCTATGCACGTAAGCAAAAGATATACAATCTGTAAAACCAATAATCAAATCCATCTACGCACGTAAGCAAAGATGACTTTCATCACAATATAAGCATGAGGATGATGACAATGATATAAACATTAATCAACGAAATCAAGGATAAATATTAAAGACTTTAAATTTATCCGAGTTTAAAAATATCCAAATTGTCAACACGATCATCGCTTTGTGGAGTAAAATTCAAGAATAATATTCACGCGTATCAAAATAATAATTCGGACAGGAGAAGAAATATATTTTTAAGTAAATAGTAACTCGTGAATAGTAACTCGTGAATAGTAACTCATGAATAGTATTTCAGATTCGCATATATAGTACCAAGTATACATAAATAATGTCATATACCAAAATAGTGCCATATACATGAATAGTGCCAGATACGTGAATAGTAAACTCGCACAAAAAGATAAAGTTTCACAATAAAATCCATATCAATATTTATAACACCTTAATCCAAATGTTATAAATCACTTAATAATCTCATAATCTAATATTATTAATATTACCACAATATTTTAATCATTTCTTAAACTTATAAATAATTTATTTTAATTGTTTACACTTTACTAATTAATGCATTTAATCATCCTAAAATGCCAAACTCGTAAGATTTTATCCCTAATAACCATAACTCTCATCAAAAATCTGCATATACCATATATAGGATTCTCAAGCCATAAAATCCTATATTCCAATTTTCTTACTTCACATAACATATTTAATTCATTTACTCATAACTAGTCCATTTTCATGAAAAATACCAAATCAGTAAAAACAAGTTTTCTTTTCTGGGATTTAGCAGAATATAGTCCCATATTGAACATATATTTTTCTCAGAATTTTTAAAATTCATTTACTATTTTTCATATGACTAAAACTACCGAATATTTAGACATTTATCAAAAATTGTACTTTTGTCCAAAAAATCCGAAATTTACAGGGTATACTGATGTTATATAGATGTACTCCCAATAAAACTTTCACCAATTTTGGAGTTAACTACAAGGAGTTATAAGGGTTTAAATTTAAAATATTCTTTTCTCATAAAATTCATAACTCCTAATCTATACATCCAAAAATCGCCATTTTTGGACACAATCTAGAAAACTTATCAAATTATCATTTTAAATTTTTCCAGAATTTTTGAGGGTAAAAAAAATTATAAAACTGCCCATGGCAGAAACCCATTACTTATAACGGTTGAACAAAAATAATATTCCTCACGAATATTGAACGAAAATAATATTCTTTTACGAATATTAAACGAATATAATGAATATTGAACGATAATAATATTCATATGAATACGAAAAATAATATCTCTTCAGAATATAAAAAAAATAATAATCCTTACCTCGTAAGAAGATTGGATATCGGAGTAGTGAAGTAGCATCTACGCTTCTTATCTCTCTATAACTTCTCTCTATATAGCTTCTCTCTCTATAATTGCTCTTGTGAGTCTTAGTGAATTGGTGAAAAATAATGAAGGAATGAGCTTCTATTTATAGGAAAATATAGTTTCAATAATTACACCTTTTTGGGGCTCGAAATATTACAGTATAATACCTTCCTCTTTTTCTTCATTTTTAATTTAGTCCTGCAAGTATTATCAAACTTGCACCACCTCCCCTAATAGTAAATCATGTGACTCAATAGTTCTAAACATGTGAAAAAAATAATTACAGTATAGTACCTTCATCTATACCTTCATTTTTAATTTAGTCATGGAAGTATTATCAATCTTGCATCAACTCCCCTAATAGTAAATCATGTGAATCAATAGTACACACATGTGAACACATAGTTATAAGCATGTGAATTAATAGCAATTAATTGCTCATTTATCCAGTGAATTACCCGATTGGTTAATATAACCTCCAGACATCAATTATTATCAAAATAAATGTCGATTTCCACTAACATTAATAATCCCAACATAATGAAACTATCAATTTCATCTTTAATCAACACAAACTTATTCATCATTAATATTGTAACTCATAATATTTAACAACCAGATCGTTCCCAGGAAAGAGGGGGCTTTCCGATAAGGATTTCTTCTTATTGGCGCGCAATTAGGTGACCAAACTTCTCATTGACAGAACTTCTAGACATTGTCAATATTGCAAATAATAATATGAATAACTTTTTAGTCTCAATTATTGATTTAATAATATATAAAATATTGACAATAATTGAATCAAATAACGTGAGATATTATGCAGCAATTACTGTAGCAATAATTGAATAAAATTGAGTTTCTTCTCACGTAAGCATCAATAATCAAAAATACTGTACAATACCATGTGCTACTATGCAACCACCCGTATTACTATACTTTTATCATCGATTATTTTATGAAAACTTTCTTACTTTGAAAAATTTTCACATATCACCCTTACCTTTAACCTTTTATCAATTTAACCATTTACTAAATAGAATAATTATAAGAAAATTGAATACTTTCATTTCATAAAATTCGGGGTCTCACAATCAATATATACATGTGCATGTACGTAGTATATATGCTGATGAGCTTAGAAACATGTTTGACATTCACTCAGTAGGAGTGAATGTTAAATAGCCCCCAGTTTGGGACTGTTAATGGATGTTATATTTCTCACTTAGGCTGGTGCCAATTCACAGGGTACGTTTTTTTATTATAGGATTTTTCTGCTGGTTATCTCTACATGTTCTCTAAGTGCATATTTAGACTAAGTTGTCTTGGTCTATTTCGTGTAATTAGAGACCATGGGGATGTGCTGCTGAAATTTTCTTAAAACAAAAGAAAGGTGCTCAAGATTGGCACTAGTGTGGAGACGCATCCAAGAACGAAATAAAAGCCTAACCCCTGTAGAGTGGAGATATATACTAAAAAAATATAATTCATGCATGTACCACATACATGAATATTCCCTTTTTAATACAGGTGTTTTATCTTCAATTAAAGATGTCAGCCAACCGGAGTTAGATGTACCGTAGGATACGTGTTGATGGAAGGGGATTAGTTGATGTGTACCGTGATGGGGTCTGCAATTTTATAAACAAAGCAATATAGCATTTTGATGATCTGAACGGAAAGATGAGATGCTCGTGTGTTAAGTGTAAAAATATGACCTATTTTAGAAGATTCGAGAGACCGTGATAAATTTGAGTTGGAGAGGTCGTTAGGGGGTCTTTGAGCCATTAGATTGTATTATCTCGGTATGACGAACTGAGACTATGGGTGTAAGACCCCAACTTTTTATGAATAAAAATTTAATTTCTCTAATTTTTTTTTTGAATAATAAGGTGTTGATTTGATATAATGCTTTAGTTATGGGTGAAATGTGCAAATTTTGCAAAGTAAGCAAGTGGACATAAAATATTTGTTTGGTCGGGGAATATTCATTTTGTCGGGGAATATCTGTACGACGGCACAATCATTAGTGGACCACATAACAGAAACTGCCGGATATAGAAAGAAACAAAAATAACTTTTTTATAAAAATAACGCCAAAACTTTTACTTTTAACTGTTGAAATACCCAATGATAAAAGTACAGTAATACGCGTGGTTGCACAATAGCACACGGTATTGCACAATATTTTTGATTATTGATTCTTACGTAAGAAGTCCCTCAATTTTATTCAATAATTGCCACAGTAATTGTTGCATAGTATCTCATATTATTGAGTCAATTATTGTCACAGTATCATCTGCATAATATTTTATATTATTAAATTAATAATTGACACAAAACAATTATTCATATTATTAGTAATTAGCATTTTTGGCAATGTCTAGAAAATTCTGTTGAGAAAAAGGTTTAGGTTATATAATTGCGCGCCAATACGGATAAATCCTTATCGAAAAGCTCCCTCTTTCCTAGGAATGACCTGGTTGTTAAAATTGTGAGCTTATAATATTAATTATGAATAATTATTATGTGGTGGATATTCGTTCAATTTTGGTATAAATGAAGGAATTTTGTACGAAATATTTGTTGAAAGTTTGATAATTATCTTCTTTGATAAAATATTCATTTAAATATATTATTATAATATTACATTATAATAATGTGATAATATAATAATATAATTTTTTTATAATGGTAATATTATTATAATGATATATAATTTTCAACATGTGAATAAAAGTGGAGTGAAGATTATCATTTTGGTTTTGAAATATTTCCAAAAAAATTGTGTGCAATTCTCCTGTAAAGCTTTTAATCGTTGCAAAATTATGGGCCTCACCCATAAGGAATTGCAGGCAAAGAAGGAAAAAAAGGAAAAGCAAAGTTAGGCTTAGAAAAAAGAAAAAAGAGTTAGGCGAATAGTTAAGCAGTGAAGAAAAATTGAAAGTTAGGCAAACCTACTTAACTTTTCTCCCTCCGTTGAACTATAAATAGGGGGTAACCCTCCTTCCTAAACACACCTTCAATATTAGAAATTATTATTCTATAGTATTGTAAGACCCCAGCTATTATAAATAAAGATGAATTTTTTATAAATATTATTTTTGAATATTATGGAATAAATTTGATATAATGTTATAGTTGTGGGTAATATTTATAAATTTTGCAAAGTATGCAAGTTGTTATAAAATATTCATTTGGTCGGGGAATATTCTTTTGTTAGGGAATATTCGTACAACTGACTCAATCATTGGTGGACCCCACAAATGTAATTATTGTCGATTGAGAAAACGATAAAAAATATTTTATAAAAATAATACATGAGGTGTTACCGTTAAAACTGTTGAACTACCCGGTGGTAAAGTACAAAGATGTCTGGCGTGGTTGCATAATAGCACACCAGTATTGATTATTGATGCTTACGTGAGAAGTCACTCAATTATGCTCAATTATCACTACTGAGAATTCTTGCGATCATATTTCTTATATTATTGATTCAATTATTGTCACAGTATCATCTGTATAATATGTTATTATTAATTGAGACATTTGTGGTAAGTTTGATTATTTTATGGGGGGGCCCATATGTCATCATCTAAGAGTCTCCTCGTCAATAGTAATTACCTTTGTGAATAGTAATTACCTTTGTCAGTAGTATTTACCTTCGTCAATAGTATTTACCTTCGTCAATAGTAATTACCTTCGTCAATAATAATTACCCTTGTGAATAGTAATTACCTTTACCAGGCGTCGAACCACTTGTCGTTTCACATTACAGGCGTCGAACCACTTTTCTTTTCACATCACCAGTCGTCAAGCCACTTGCCTTTTCACATGGTAGGTGCTAAGCTTGAAATCTTCTATAAATAGAGGCCTAGTGCTTCATTATTTTTCACGAATTCATTCAAGCTTTAGAGAGAGAAAGTATAGAGAGAATAAGAGAGAAAGAAGAAGAGTATTTTGTTACTACACTACTGCAGTATTCAATCTCCTACCAAAAGTAAGGGGTGTTATTCTTTCTTATTCATGAAGAGAACTGTTGTTATTTCATTGCTTATTATTACATTGGAATAACTTTGTATACGTGGTTTACCCTATACTTGGTGACATTCTTCTATTATTCTGTTGGAACATTCATGCATGTGTTTTACACAGGACGGTTAAAATCTTTATTATTATTTTGTTGGAACATCCACATCGTGTGTTTTACAACGGAATTCGGTTCCGCCTTTATTATTATCTCGTTGGAACATCACATGCATGTGTTTTTTGGGACTGGTTAATTTTTTTATTATTCATTGGAATATCCTATCGTGTGTTTTACACCGGATCCGGTTCCATCTTTATTATTACATTGGAACATCCCGCTTGTGTGAATTTCCCGACTGGTTCCGTTATTATTATTCTTGGAATAACTTTGTCTGCTAAGCACCGCATGCATGGTGATTTCTTTTGTTATTCCATTCTTTATTATACCCAGGTTGGTTAAAACTTTGACTTTATACTCCATGAAATTAGTAGAATATCCTCGATATTTGCGTTTCATCCGAAGATCTTTTCATGGAAATATTCTTCCGATCATTCTTGAATTTTACTCTACAAAAACAAAGATCATATTGACAATTTGGACGTTAATAATTCCGGATAAAATAATTCTTGAACTTGTTTTATTGAATTCTTATATCATTGTCATCATCCTCATGTTTATATTTTTTTTAAAGTCATCTACGTGGGCTCTGTAGTGCATAGATAGACTTGGTATGATTATGACTGAGAGATTATTCGGTGTAATCATGGACCGTAATGTTACAAATGATGTGGTAAAAATCCTCGATTGGGTAGTAGTGCATTGATGGATGATTGTTGGCATGATCATGACCATTAATGAATACACAAATATTCTTGGCCCGTAGTGCATGAATAATTGTGGTCATTGATCATTAAAGAATATCCTCGGCCGAAGTGCGGGGGGTGATTCGATGATGTGAAATATTTATTAAAGTGAGTCTCTTTATAATAAATGATGAAAAACCTTTTAAATCATAAAAGATAGTAGATTTTATTTTCTACTTGACTCTTTTAATGGATTGCTTGTTCACCGCAGCTTAAACTTGATGTTTATTATATTTTATCGTTTAACACTATCAAGGCTAATGATAATTTATTTTCATTATCTTAGTCATAATATTTCTTCTTGGGCTAGTTGAGCTCACCTTTCTTTCTTTGTTTCTTCTTGAAATGAGAATATAGTTGGGACGAGTCGGGAAGCGGAGTAATGGTCCAGAGGATAGCATTAGTAGTCCTCACTATTACGTGAAATAGTGTGATAATAATTGTAATGAGGACTCCTTTTGAGTTTGTATAATATCTAGTAGATAATATTTGTATTCAAACTCATAGTTTATGTCGTATTATACATACATGCAGTTATATTAGTAAGTTGTATTTAAATTACGTATATGTATATCCGACTACCCAAGATGGGTGATGTATACCTAATTTTGGGGCGTCACACGGTTGGTATCGAGCTTAGGATATGATCCTGGCTAAGATGTGAGAATAGTACTAGGAGGGAGAGATTTGGAATACCTTCGCTAGTATGACCTACCTAAGTTTATGTGCTATTTTATTGGTTGGTCAAAAGATAGGGATAATTTGTTACACGTCAATTAACCTTTTGTTTTGTGGCGATGATCTGAAAATGACATCTGAGAATGTTGAGAATAGCAATGGAGCGCAGGCGATCGTTGATTCACCACATATCAATAATCAGGATAATGTGCATCAGGAAGGCGACAATCCTCATGCAAACAACAACACTGACCAAATGATGAATGATCAAATGTTCAGAGGCTTTATGCAATTTATGCAACAAAGAAAGAGAGCGACTCTCATCCAAAAACGTAGGTGGAAACACGGAAAACTCTCAAGGCATCACCGCTAAACAATTCAAGGAGCTGGGACCACCGGAGTTCAAGGGAGAGCGTTTGTTGTGACCTCCCAAAGAGCAAGGAATCCGAATGAGGTCATCACGGGTAAGCTTATCATAAACTCTAATGAAGTCTATACTTTATTTGATACCGGTTCTACCCATTCTTTTATTTCTCCTACTTGCGCTCATCGATTAAATTTGACTCAAGAAATTAGACTTTGACTTATCTCGTGGAAACTCCGTTGGGAGAAACCTTCATTACATCCCATCGCTTATAAGTCTTGTTTGGTTCAAATCGGTACCCTCACATTACCTGTCGATCTTATTTCATTAAAAATACTTGCATTTGACGTGATTCTAGGGATTGATTGGTTAACTACTTATCATGCAAAAATTGATTGTTTTCGTAAGGTTGTTAGCTTTCATATTCCTAATCAACCTATTATGCGAATTCAAACGACCAAACCATTAAAATCAATCACGGTCATCTCAAGCCATAAAGCTATTCGCTTATTGAAAAAACGGATGTCAAGCTTTCTTAGCCCATGTCATGATTTAAACAAAATACGCCGTTTTGAAGGATATTTCTATTGTTAATAAATTTCCTAACGTATTCCCCAAGAACTTCCTGGCCTACCCCCGAGGCGTGAAATTGAATTTTGTATCGACCTTGAACCCGGAAGACAAAACCTATTTCCAAAGCCCTATATCAAATGGCTCTATTGAACTTCGTGGAGTTAAAGACCCAACCTGCAGGAATTGTTAGACATTGGCTTTATTCGTCCCTAGTACTTCTCCTTGGGGTGCTCCTGTTTCTATTCGTGAAGAAGAAAGATGGGAGTATGCGACTTTGTATTGATTATCGGGAGTTGAATCATGTCACCATCAAAAATAGGTATCCATTGCCACGTATTGATGACCTGTTTGACCAATTTACCAGAAGGAGCCAAATTCTTTTCAAAGATAGATCTTCGTTAGGATATCACCAATTGAAGATTAGAACCACCGACATTCCAAAACGGCTTTCGAAGAACTCTCGAGACGGGCATTATGAATTCCTAGTCATGTCCTTTGGATTGACTAATGCTCTCGCCGCTTTCATGGATATGATGAACCGAGTATTCAAGGAATATTTAGATCACTTTGTGGTCGTCTTTATTGATGACATCCTTATTTATTCCAAAAGCCGTGAAGATCATGAGCAACACTTGAGGTCGACACTCCAAAAGCTTCGTGAATATAAGCTTTATGCCAAGTTGAAGAAATGCGAGTTCGGCTTGAAGAAGTAGCATTCCTTGGGCACGTGGTATCAAGTCATGGAATATCTGTTGACCCAAAGAAAGATTGAAGCTATTCAAAGCTGGGAACAACCTAAATCGATGATCAAGCACGTAGCTTTCTCGGTTTAATTTGGTTCTTATCGGAGATTCGTGGAAGGATTTTCTCGAATCGCTACTCCATGACTCAAATTGACTCGGAAAGATACAAAGTTCGGTTGGAGCAAAGAATGTGAGAGGAGTTTTCAAGAACTCAAGAGGAGACTTATTTCAAAGACCTATTCGACAATACCATCCGGCTCGGAGGGATTTGTCATCTACAAAGTGATGCTTGGGCAAAGGGTTGGGATGTGTTCTCATACAACATGGAAAAGTTATAGTTTATGCCTCATGACAACTCAAAGAATATGAGAGGAATTATCCTACTCATGATCTAGAGAGCAAGCGCATTGTTATCTTGCACTTAAAATTTGGAGGCATTACTTGTATGAGGAGAAAGTGGAAATCTTTACGGATCATGAAAGCCTCAAATATTTCTTCACTCAAAAGGAACTCAACATGCGACAACGACGCGTTGGCTTGAACTGTTGAAAGATTATGATCATACCATCCAATACCATCCCGGAAAAGCGAACGTGGTAGCCGGCGCGATTGAGCGTAAGATCGTATGCAAGCACGAGTGCGTTATTGTCAACACAAAGGCCCATTTTGTGTGACTTGCAAAGGATGGAGATAGAGTTAAAGACTCTGGGACGATGTGATGATAGCGAATATCTGAGTAGAACCGAGCTTTAATCGATAAAGTTAAAGCCGCTCAAGCTACTGCACTGGAGCCGATGCGTATGAGGAAGAAAGTGCAAGAAGGTGATATCTTTGGAAGCAAGAATCGATGAAGAAGGAATACTTCGAGTCAACTCCGGACTTTTGTGTTCCTAACGACCACGATTTAAAGTATATAATATCATGATGGAGGCGCATAACACACCATTTGCAATCCATCTCGGGAGTACCAAAATGTATCATGATATTCGTCATACATTTTGGTGGGAGCAATATGAAGAGAGATATAGAATTGTTTATCTCAAGGTGTCTAACTTGTCAACGAAGTTAAAGCGGAGCATCAAGTACCAAAAGGTCCATTGCAACCACTTGAAATTCCGAATGGAAGTGGGAGCACATTACCATGGATTTTCAATTCACGGTCTTCCTAAGGTTTCTTAAGGCATTGATGCGATTTGGGTCATTGTTGATAGATTGACCAAGTCCGCTCATTTCTTACCGACACGAGAAACTTATACACTTGAACGTCTTGCTCAGTATGTACATAAACGAGATTGTAAGATCGCATGGTATGCTTAGGTATCCATAGTTTCGATCGAGACCCAAGATTCACTTCACGATTTTGGGTTAGTTTGCAAAAAGCTATGGGCACAGACTTCACGATTTAGCTTCAAGATATCATCCTCGGGACGGACGGACAATGGAGAGGACTATTCAAACTCTTGAAGATCTATTAAGACTCGTGTCCTTGATTTCAAGGGAGTTGGGACAAGTTCTTACCATTGGTGGAGTTTTCCTACAACAACAGGTTATCAAGCAAGTATTGGCATGGCTCCATTCGAGCGTTGTATGGAAGAAAGTGTCGTTCTCAAAGATATCTTTGGGATGAGGTGGGTGAAGCAACGTTGTTGGGACCGGAGTTGGTACGTATGATCACGAAAAAGATTCAAACGATCCGACAACGTATAAAAACCTCACAAAATCGACAAAAGAGTTATGCTGATCTTCATCGAAAGGACGTGGAATTCGATATAGGAGATCATGTGTTGTTAAGAGTTGCTCCATGGAAAGGAGTTACAAGATTTGGAAAGAGAGGAAAACTTAATCCTCGATTCATCGGTCCATTTTAATCCTCGATCGAGTAGGAACTGTGGCCTATAGACTCGCTTTACCGCCAAATATGTCTCGTGTTCATAACGTTTTTCACATATCCATGTTACGTAAATATGTGAAAGACCCGAACCATATTATTGAGTTAGAACTGGACGAAATAGCGGAAGATTTGACGATATGAAGAGGGTTCTGTTCAAATTTTGATAAGAAGGAACATATTCTACGCCCAAGGTTATACCTCAAGTCAAAGTTTTGTGGAGGAACCACGATGTTGAGGAAATGACTTGGGAGTTAGAATCAAATGAAATCAAGGTATCCTTACCTATTCGACATACCGTGTCGCATACCATAATTTTGAGGGCTTAAATTTCATAAGAATGGGAGGTTGTAAGACCCCCAGCTATTATAAATAAAGATGAATTTTCTATAAATATTATTTTGAATATTATGGAATAAATTTGATATAATGTTATAGTTGTGGGTAATATTTATAAATTTTGCAAAGTATGCAAGTTGTTATAAAATATTCGCGTTTGGTGGGAATATTCTTTTGTTAGGGAATATTCGATACAACTACTCAATCATTGGTGGACCCCACAATGTAATTATTGTCGGATTGAGAAAGCGACAAAAATATTTTATAAAAATAACGGCGGAGGTGTTACCGTTAAAACTGCATTGAACTACCCCGGTGGTAAAGTATAAAGAATACGCGTGGTTGCATAATAGCACACACGGTATTGATTATTGATGCTTACGTGAGAAGTCACTCATTTATGCTCAATTATTACTACGAGAATTCTTTGATCATATTTCTTATATTATTGATTCAATTATTGTCACAGTATCATCTGTATAATATGTTATTATTAATTGAGACATTTGTGGTAAGTTTGATTATTTTTTATGGGGGCCCATATGTCATCATCTAAGAGTCTCCTCGTCAATAGTAATTACCTTTGTGAATAGTAATTACCTTTGTCAATAGTATTTACCTTCCAAATCGATAGTATTTACCTTCGTCAATAGTAATTACCCTTGTGAATAGTAATTACCTTCGCCAATAGTAATTACCTTTACCAAAGGCCGAACCACTTGTTGTTTCACACATTCTGAGGTCGAACCACTTTTTTTTTTTCATCATCACCAAATCAAGCCACTTGCCTTTTCACATGGTAGGTGCTAAGCTAGAAATCTTCTATAAAATAGAGGCCTAGTGCTTCATTATTTTTCACTTAATTCATTCAAGCTTTAGAGAGAGAAAGTATAGAGAGAATAAGAGAGAAAGAAGAAGAGTATTTTGTTACTACACTACCGCAGATTCAATCTCCTACCAAAAGTAAGGTGTTATTCTTTCTTATTCATGAAGAGAAGCTGTTGTTATTTCATTGCTTATTATTACATTGGAATAACTTGTATACACGGTTTACCCTATACTTGGTGACATTCTTCTATTATTACATTGGAACATTCTCGTCTGTAGTGTTTTACAGGACTGGTTAAAATCTTTTTATTATTATTTTGTTGGAACATCACATCGTCATGTGTTTTACAGGACCGGTTAAAATCTTTATTATTACATTGGAACATCACATGCGTGTGTTTTTACACGGACTGGTTTAAAATCTTTATTATTACGTTGGAATATCCTATCTCGTGTGTTTTACACCGGATCTCGGTTCCATCTTTATTATTCTGTTGGAACATCCCGCGGTGTGAATTTCACGACTTTGGTTCCGTTATTATTATTACGTTGGAATAACTCGCTCATGCTAAGTACCGCATGCATGGTGATTTCTTTTGTTATTCCATTCTTTATTATACCCAGTTGGTTAAAACTTTGACTTCTATACTCCATGAAATTAGTAGAATATCCTTGATATTTGCGTTTCATCCAAAGATATCTTTCATGGAAATATTCTTCCGATCATTCTTGAATTTTACTCTACAAAACAAAGATCATATTGACAATTTGGACGTTAATAATTCTGGATAAAATAATTCTTGAACTTGTTTTATTGAATTCTTATATCATTGTTATCATCCTCATGTTTATATTTTTTTTAAAGTCATCTCGTATTTTGTAGTGCATAGATGGACTTGGTATGATTATGACCGAGAGATTATTCTTGTAATCATGACCGTAATGTTACAAATGATGTGGTAAAATCCTCGATTGGTAGTAGTGCATTGATGGGACGATTGTTGGCATGATCATGACCATTAATGAGTACACAAATATTCTTGCCCGTAGTGTTAATGAATAATTGTGGTCGTGATACTAAAGAATATCCTTGGCAGTAGTGTGAGGGGTGATTCGATGATGTGAAATATTTATTAAAAGTCGAGTCTCAAATTTATAACGATGATGAAAAAAACCTTTTAAATCATAAAAGATAGTAGATTTTATTTTTATTTGACTCTTTTAATGGATTGCTTGTTCCACTGCAGTTAAACTTGATGTTTATTATATTTTATCAGTTTAACACTATTGAAGGCTAATGATAATTTATTCTGCATTATCTTAGTCATAATATTTCTTACTGGGCTAGTTGAGCTCACCCTTTCTTTTTCTTCGTTCTCTTGAAATGAGAATATAGCCGGGACGTAGTCGGGAGCGGAGTAATGGTCCAGAGGATAGCATTAGTAGTCCTCACTATTCTGTGAAATAGTGTGATAATAATTGTAATGAGGACTCCTTTTGAGTTTGTATAATATCTAGTAGATAATATTTGTATTCAAACTCATAGTTTATGTCGTATTGTACACGACAGTTATATTAGTAAGTTGTATTTAAATTCTGTACCATGTATCTGACTACCCAAGATGGGTGATGTATACCTAATTTTGGGGGCGTCACAAGTATTGTGAGTATTTCTCTTGAGTATAAGGATACTTTGTGTGTAGCTTTTTGTGCAAGATTTTCTCAGAATAATATCCGATATTCCAATCAAATCCAGTTTCTACTGAGGTAAAAGATATTATTTTACTGCAATACTCGTAAGAAATATTATTTTCTTTCATACTCCATATTATGTAAGGAATATTATTTCATTTCATATTCCTAAATTTAAACTTACTATGGTAAGTATTACTTCTATAATTCCTGAAATGATTAGATATTCCTTAAGTTTTGCGCTTCATCTAATATCATTTCACTGGAATATTGGTATGAACTTTCTTATTAAATTTTAAACTTTTCATGTCTGGGCACTATTCATACGGTACTATTCATGGGCACTATTTATACGGTACTATTCACGAGTACTATTCACAACAGAATTTAATTTTCTTTTATGTCCAAATTATTTTAGATACATGAATATTATTCTTGAATTTTACTTCACAAATAGTTATCATGTTGACAATGTGGGCATTTTTGAAATCTGGATAAATTGAATTATAAATATATAATATTTATCCTTTATCTCACTTGATTAAATCTTTATATCATTATCATCATCCTCATGCTTATATTGTGCTAGAAGTCATCTTTGGCCCGTAGTGCAAAGATGGACTTGCAAAGATGGACTGTTGATTGGTATGATTATGACCAGAAATTATGTATTGGTATAATCATAACCTTTAATGTTATAGATAAGGTTTATGGTGAAAGTCCTCTTTGGCCCATAGTGCATAGATGGACAGGTGTTTGGCATGATCATGACCATTGGTGATACTAACGAATATCCTTAGCCCGTAGTGCATGGATAATTTGTTGATTTGAAATATTTATTGAATGATGTTACAGGGATAAAATATTGATGATGAACTTTTAAATCATAGAAGATAGTAGATATCATGCTCTACTTGACTCTTCTAATGGATTATTATTTCCACTACAGTTGTTGATTCTAAAACTTGTTGTCTATTATATTCTATTAGATTTTTCCCTGTTGAGGACTAAAGATAATTTGTTCTACATTATCTTAGTCATAATATTCTTTACTGGGCTAGTTGAGCTCACCTTTTGGTTCCATTGTTCTTCTCAGGAGGCGATAATGTAGTTGAAACTAGTCGGGGAGTGGAGTGATGGTTCAAGATGATTATTTTAGTAATCTTCATTATTTCATAAAATATTGTGACAAGAATTGTAATGAGGATTTTATTTTAGTTTGGATATTATCTACAAGAAAATATTTGTATTAAAACTCTCAGCGTATGTGTTGTTGTATTTTACACGATAGTTGTATTAATGAAGTTTGTATTTGGTTTCTGTACAATGTATTTGGCGACTCAGAATGAGTTGTGTGGACCTAGTTTGGGGGCGTCACAGTTGGCATCAGAGCTTTGGGATATGATCTTTAGTGGAGATCTGAGATTAGAACTAGGAGGGAAGAGACGAGTAAATTGTGACGCCCCCAAAACAGGTATACACCACCCATCTTGAGTCGCCAGATACATGGTACAGAAATCAACTACAAACTTAATTATACTGTCGTGCAAAATATGACAAAACATAGCTGAGAGTTTAAACAAGAATTTTGTCTTCTATACAATATCCACACTCAATGGAGTTCTCATTACATTTATTGTCACACTATTTTATAGAATAGTGAGGACTACTAATGCAACCATCTGGACCGTCACTCCATTCCCCAACTAGTCCCAGCTATATTTTCATTTCTTGAAGAGAACAATGAAAGAAAGGGTGAGCTCAACTAGCCCAGTAAGAAATATTATGACTAAGATAATGCGGATTAAATTATCCTTAGCCTTCAACAGTATAACAACTAATAGAATACAACAGACAACAAGTTTTAGATCCATTAGAAGAGTCAAGTAGAACATAATGTCTACTATCTCCTCTAGATTAAAAGTCCATCGTTAATATTTCATTTATGTAATACTCATCAACAGTTCTTTGTCATACCCAAGACAAAAATAACTATCATCACCTGAACCACCAAAGATTATAGTTAAATCCATAATTCATTTTTATAATCATGTAAATAAACAATTTCTCCTTGCCACAAAGGCTTAATAGAACTTTACTCAATATCTTTACCCCAAAGGCTAAAGATATTCAAATGTAATAACAATGATCATACCAATCAGTTGTCTACCTTTGCGCTACGGGCCAAAGATATTCAACTATAAAACCAATGGTCATGATCATACCAATCAATTGTCTGTCAGTGCACTACGGCCAAAGACATTCAACTGTTAACTAATGGTCATGATCCTGCCAATCACATCATCGAATTATCCATGCACTACGGGCCAAGGATATTCGTTATTATCACCAGTGGTTATGATCATGTTATACACCTGTCCATCTTTGAATGTAAGCCCAAGATATACACCTATAAAACCAATGATCAACAATTCGTCTTTGCATGTAAGCCAAACATATACAACTGTAAAACCAATAATCAATAGTCCATCTATGCACGTAAGCCAAAGATGACTTTCATCACAATATAAACATGAGGATGATGACAATGATATAAGCAATAATCAACCGAAATCAAATCAAACGAAATTAAGGATAAATATTAAAGACTTTAAATTTATCCAGAGTTCAAAAAATATCCAAATTGTCAACATGATACTGCTTTGTAGAGTAAAATTCAAGAATAATATTCATGTACCAAAAATAATTTGAATGTAAAAGAATATATTTTTTGTAAATAGTACCCGTGAATAGTACTTGAGAATAGTACCCCGTGAATAGTACATCGACATGAAAAGTACCCCAAATACCCGAGTGAATGATACTAGAGTGAATAGTAATCAGGTGAATAGTAACTCGTGAATAGTACTCCGGCACAAAAAGTGCCCCGAATACCCGAGTGAATAATACTAAAATGAATAGTAACCGGGTGAGTATTAACTCGAGAATAGTAATTCGTAACAGAAAAATACCAAAGAAAACGATATTTCATGACGAGTACAAAAGAAATGATATCCCAGATGAGTATAATAGAATATACGAGACTGCAAATGGATTTTCACCCGCCATGCGATAATCCACGTAGACATATCATATCCACAATTTAATAAAGAATGAATATAAAGGATCATTAACCATGCATGCGGTAATCCACATAGACAAAAGTTATTCCAACGAATAATAAAGAATGGAATAATGAAGAATTCACCGTACGCATGCGATGTAACCGCATGCATAACGAGTTATTCCCAATGAATAATAAAGAATGGAACCGTGTCATGCATAATCCAAATGCATGACGGATATTCCAATGAATAATAAAGAATGGAACCAGGTCATACGTAATCCGCATAGACAGGATATTCTAACAGAATAATAAAGAATGGAACTAGGTTATGCGTAATTCGCACAGACATGATATTCTAACAGAATAATAAAGAATGGAATAACAACAGAATTCACAAGGCATGCGATAGACCGCACAGACAGGTTATTCCAACAAAATAATAAAGAATGGAATAACAACAGAATTCACCAGGCATGCGATAGACCGCACAGGCAGGTTATTCCAACAGAATAATAAAGAATGGAATAATAGAAGAATTTCACCATGTATGTGGTACTTCGCATAGACAGGTTATTCCAACATAATAATAAAGAATGGAATAACAACCCTTACGAGTATTGAAAGAAAATAACTCTCTTCATGAATACGAAAGAATAATACCCCTTACTATAATAATAATATCCCTTACCTCAGAAGAAAAACCGGATCTTTGGAATAAAGGAGGTAGCGAGACTTCTCTTCTTCTTTCTCTCTATAATTTCTCTCTATAATAATTGCTCTATAGCTTTAGTGAATTGGTGAGAAATGAAGGAAGAATAAGCTTCTATTTATAGGAAAATATAGTTTCGATAATTGCACGTTTTGGGGCTCGAAATATTACAGTATAATACCTTCCTCTTTTCCTTCATTTTAAATTTGGTCCTGCAAGTATTATCAAACTTGCACCACCTCGCCTAATAGTAAATCATGTGAATCAATAGTAAATCATGTGAATCAATAGTTCTAGACATGTGAAAATACGAATTACAGTATAGTACCTCCATCTATACCTCCATTTTTAACTTAGTCATGCAAGTATTATCAATCTTGCACCAACTCCCCTAATAGTACATGAATGTGAGTCAATAGTACACACATGTGAACAATAGTTATAATCATGTGAATTAATAGCAATTAATTGCTCATTTATCCGATTAATTACCCGATTGGTCAATATAACCTCCATACATCAATTATTATCAAAATAAATGTCGATTTTCACTAACTCTAATAATTCCAACACAATGGAACTATCAATTTCATCTTTAATCAACACGAACTTATTCATCATTAATATTATAATGCACAATATTTAACAACCAGGTCGTTCCCAGGAAAGGGGGGGCTTTCCGATAAGGATTTCTCCTTATTGGTGCACAATTAGGTGACCAAACCTCTCCTTGACAGAACTTCTAGACATTATCAACATTGGAAATAATAATATGAATAACTTTGTCGTCTCAATTATTGATTTAATAATATAACATATTATGCAGATGATACTGTGACAATAATTGAATCAATAATATGAGAGATATGATGCAGCAATTACTGTAGCAATAATTGAGTATAACTGAGTGACTTCTTACGTAAGCATCAATAATCAATACCGTGTGCTACTATGCAACCACACATATTACTATACTTTTATCACCGATTATTTTATGACAACTTGCTTACTTTGAAAAATTTTCACATATCACACTTAACTTTAACCTTTTATAAATTTAACCATTTACTAAATAGAATAATTATAAGAAAATTGAATACTTTCATTTCATAAAATTCGGGGTCTCACATAAATCCTTCGCTAGTATCTTACCTAAGCTTATTTGTTATTGGTCGGTCAAAATATTGAGTTAATATGTGGCATGTGAATTTTTTTAATTAACCCTTGTTTTGTGGCAGTGTTTGAGAATGTCATTTAAAAATTTTGAGATAAGCAATGGAGCACATGAGACCGTTGAGACACCACCAATCAATAACCAGGATAATGTGCATCAAAAAGGCAATAATCCTCATGTAAAAAAAAACACCGACCAAATGATGAATGATGGGATGTTTAGGATCTTTCTACAATTCATACAATAACAAAAAAGAGAAACTCATGTTCAAAATACAGGTGGAAACAATAGCAACTCACGGCTGGTCACTGCTAAGCAATTCAAGGAGTTGGGACCGCCAGAGTTTTTGGGAAAGCCAGATCCACTTAAGGCAGATGCATGGATTAAGCAGATTACCAAAATATTTGATGTCTTGGGATGCACTGAAGAGCAAAAGGTTCCCTTCGTCACCTTTATGTTCCACGGAGAGGCAGATTACTAGTGGGAATCCGTAAGACGTACTCATCTGTCCGCACTTCAGATGTCTTGGGAGACGTTCCAAGAATTTTTCAACGACAAGTACTTTCCAGAAATTATTCATCACATGAAGAAGGTGGAATTCATCAAATTGGAACAGAATAATATAACTGTATCGCAATACGAGGCTAAATTTGTGGAGTTATCCCAGTTTGCATCTCATTTGGTAGTTATGGGGAGCGAATAATGTGAATGTTTCTAAGAGGTTTGAAACCCAAAATTCGTCAACATCTCATCTCTCATAAACTCTGTTTGTATTCAGATATTGTAAATAGAGCTCAATTATTAGAGTGGGATTATGAGTCAGCTCAACATAAAAACAGCAACCAGTAGCAAGATAATAGTCATACCAGTGGCAACAGTCATCGAAGCAGTGATAACCAACGTGCCATAAATGCTAACAACTTCGGTGGTAATCCTGGAAAAGATAATAGAATAAATGATTCAAGTGGAAAGTTTAAGAAGAGAAGATTTAACAATGATAGAAAGTCATCGGCAGCTGCACCAGCAACAATTTTTAGGGGAGGAGAACGACCGCCAGTTAAATGCTAAAGATGCGGAGAGGAGGGACACATAAGTCCAAACTGTACACAGCCTTCCAAGGTATGTTTCAGTTGTTAAAAAGATGGTCACATAGCTCAATTTTGTCTTATAGCAAAGTTAAGTCTAGTTAGGACGGTGGCACCAAAGGAGGCTACGGACAAAATAAAGTCGGTGGTTCAAGGGAGAGCATTTTTCGTGACGTCACAAAAGGCGAGGAACTCGAATGAAGTTATCATGGGTAAGCTAATCATAAACTCTTTGTGCTCAACATTTGAACTTGACCCTTGAGAAATTAGACTTTAACTTATCTGTTAAAACTCCTTAAGGAGAAATCTTCATTACATCCACTATTTATAAATCTTGCTTGATTCAAGTTGGCACCATCACATTACCTGTTGATCTCATCTCTTTGAAAATACTTGCATTTGATGTGATTTTAGGGATTGATTGGTTAACTACTCATCATGCTAAAATTGATTACTTTCATAAGGTCGTTAGTTTTCATATTCCTAACCAACCTGTTATGAGAATTAAAGCAACCAAAACACTAAAGTCAATCACTGTCATATCAAGCCATAAAGTCATTCATTTATTGAAAACAGATGTCAAGCTTTCTTAACCCATGTCATGGATTTAAATAAAAATACTTCATATTTGAATGATATTTCTGTTGTTAATGAATTTCCTGACGTATTTCCTGAAGAACTTCTTGGCCTACCCCCAGAGTGTGAAATCGAATTTTGTATTGACCTTAATCCCGGTACAAAACCCATTTCCAAAATCCCATATCTAATGGCTCCTATTGGACTTCAGGAGTTAAAAACCCAACTACAGGAACTGTTAGACATTGGTTCCATTCGTCCTAGTACATCTCCTTGGGGTGCTCCTACTTTATTCATAAAGAAGAAAGATCGGAGTATGTGACTTTGCATTGGCTATCGGGAGTTGAACCATATCACCATCAAAAATAGGTACCCGTTACCTCACATTGATGACCTATTTGACTAGTTGTAAGGTGTTAAATACTTCTCACAGATCGATCTTCATTTCAGATATCATCAGTTAAGATTAAAACTGATGACATTCCAAAGACTTCTTTCAGAACTCGATACGGGCATTACGAATTCCTAGTTATGTCTTTTGGATTGACTAATGGTCCTGCTGCTTTCATGGATATGATGAACCGAGTATTCAAGGAATATTTGGATCATTTTGTGGTTATCTTTATTGATGACATCCTCATCTACTCCAAAAGCCATGAAGATCATGAGCAATACTTGATGATGATACTCCAAAAGCTTCGTGAAAACAAGCTATACGCCAAGTTGAAAAAATACGAGTTCTGGCTTAAGGAAGTAGCATTTCTTGGGCACGTGATATTGAAGTATAGAATATCAGTTGACCCGATAAAGATTGAAGCATTACAAAGTTGGGAGCAACCTAAGTCAGTATCCGAAATACGTAGCTTTCTGGGCTTAGCTGGTTATTATTGAAGATTCATTGAAGGATTTTCTCAAATCGCTACTCCATTAACTTAGCTGACTCGAAAAGATATAAAATTCGGATGGAGCGAGGAATATGAGAAGAGCTTCCAAAAACTCAAGAGGAGACTCATTTCAGCACCTGTTCTGACAATACCATCAGGTTCGGAGGGATTTGTCATCTATAGCTATGCTTCAGGCAGAAATTTAGGATGTGTTCTCATACAACATGGGAAAGTCATAAACTATGCATCATAAAAACTCAAAGAATATGAGAGGAATTATCCTACTCATGATCTAGAGTTGGCAGCAGTCGTTTATGCTCTAAAGATCTGGAGGCACTACCTGTATGGGAAGAAAGTGGAGATCTATACAGATCATAAAAGCTTCAAATATTTCTTCACCCAAAAGGAACTCAAAATTCCAGAACGATGTTGGCTCGAGCTGTTGAAAGATTATGACCATACCATTCAATACCATCTTGGAAAAGCGAACGTGGTAGCTGACGCGTTGAGTAGAAGATCTTATGCGGGTACGAGTGCGATGTTGTCCATTTTGTATGACTTACAAATGATGGAGATAGAGTTAAAAACTCTAGGGACTCATGTGATGATGTCAAATATACGAGTAGAACCAACTATAATAGATAAAGTTAAAGCTGCTAAAGCCACAGACCCGGAGCTGGTGCGTATGGAGAAGAAAGTATAAGAAGATGTTATTCCAGAAGCAAGAATCGACGAAAAAGGAATACTTCGAGTCAACTCCAGACTTTTTATTCCTAATAACTCTAAATTGAAGTATAAAATCATGATGGAGGCACACAACACACCGTTTACAATCCATCTTGGAAGTATTAAAATGTATCGTGATCTTTGACATACATTTTGGTGGAGAAATATGAAGAGAGAGATCGCGAAGTTTATCTCAAGGTGTTTAACTTGTCAACATGTCAAGGTGGAGCATCAAGTACCAAAAGGTCCATTGCAACCACTCAAAATTCCAGAATGGTAGTGGGAGCACATAAACATGGATTTCGTTACTGGTCTTCCCAAGGTTTCTCAAGGCATAAATGCAATTTGGGTCATTATCGATATATTAACCAAGTCTGCTCTTTTCTTGCCTATACGAGAAACTTATTCACTTGAACGTCTTACTCGTATGTACATAAATGAGATTATGAGATTGTATGGTATGCCAGTATCCATAGTTTCTGATCAAGACCCAAGATTTACTTCACGATTTTGGGTTAGCTTACAAAAAGCTATGGGCACTGATCTACGATTTAGTTCTGCATATCATCCCCAGACAAACGGACAATCAGAAAGGACTATTCAAACTCTTGAAGATCTATTGAGACTTTGCGTGATAGACTTCAAAGGAAGTTGGGACAAGTACTTGCCATTGGTGGAATTTTTCTACAAAAACAGTTATCAAGCATGTATAGGCATGGCTCCATTTGAAGTGTTGTATGAACTAAAGTGTCATTTTCCAGTTTGTTGGGATGAGGTGGGTGAAGTAACGTTGTTGGGACCAGAAATAGTACGCATGACTACGTAAAAGATTCATATGATCCGGCAACGTATACAAACCTCACAAGATCGACAAAAGAGTTATTCTAATTTTCATCGAAGGGACGTGGAATTCAATGTTGGAGAACATGTATTGTTATGTGTTGCTCCATGGAAACGAGTTATGAGATTCGAAAAGAGAGAAAAGCTCAACCCTCAATTCATTGGTCCATTTGAAATCATTGATCGAGTAGGAATAGTGGCCTATAGACTCGCTTTATCGCCAAGTATGTCTCGTGTTCATAACGTTTTTCATATATCTATGTTACATAAATATGTGGAAGACCCAAACAACATTATTGAATTAGAACCAGACGAGATAGCAGAACATTAAATGTATGAAGAGGTAGCTATTAAAATCTTGGATAAGAAGAAACATATTTTACGCTCAAAGGTTATACCTCAAGTCAAATTTTTATGGAGGAACTACGATATTGAGGAAATGACCTGGGAGTTAGAATCTGAAATGAAAACAAGGTATCTTCACTTCTTTGACATACCGGGTACGTACATCAATTTTGAAGATGAAATTTCATAAGGAGGGGAGGTTGTAAGACCCCAACTTTTTATGAATAAAGATTTAATTTCTCTAATTATTATTTTAAATAATAAGGTGTTGATTTGATATAATGCTTTAGTTATGGGTGAAATGTTCAAATTTTACAAAGTAAGAAAGTGGTCATAAAATATTCATTTGGTCGGGGAATATCCGTACAAAGGCGCAATCATTGGTGGACCACATAACGGAATAACTTTCGGATATAGAAAGCGACAGAAATAACTTTTTTATAAAAATAACGGCAAAACATTTACCGTTAACTGTTGAAATACCCGGTGATAAAAGTACAGTAATACGCATGATTGCACAGTAGCACACGATATTGCACAATATTCTTGATTATTGATTCTTACGTAAGAAGTCACTCAGTTTCATTCAATAATTGTCACAGTAATTGTTGCATAGTATCTCATATTATTGATTCAGTTATTGTCACAGTATCATCTGCACAATATTTTATATTATTAAATAATTAATTGACACGACACAATTATTCATATTATTAGTTAGCATTATTGGCACTGTCTAGAAAATTCTATCGAGGGAAGGGGTTAGGTTATATAATTGCGCGCTAATAATGATAAATTCTTATCAAAAAGCCCTCTCTTTCCTGGGAATGATCTAGTTGTTAATATTGTGAGCTTATAATATTAATTGTGAATAATTATTATGTGGTGGATATTCGTTCAATTTTGATATAAATGAAGGAATTTTGCACGACATATTTGTTGAAAGTTTGACAATTATCTTCTCCGATAAAATATTTATTTAAATATATTATTATAATATTATATTATAATAATGTGATAATATAATAATATATTTTTTTATAATGGTAATATTATTATAATGATATATAATTTTTAGCATGTGAATAAAAGTGGAGTGAAGGTTATCATTTTGGTTTTGAAATTTTTCCAAAATAATTGCTTGCAATTCTCATGTAAAGCTTTTAATTGTTGCAAAAGTGTGGGCCTCACTCATAAGGAATTGCAGGCAAAGAAGGAAAAAAGGAAAAGAAAAGTTAGGCTTAGAAAGAAGAAAAAAGAGTTAGGCGAATAGTTAAGCAGGGAAGAAAAATTGAAAATTAGACAAACCTTGTGACGCCCCCAAAATAGGTATACATCACCCATCTTGGGTCGCCAGAAAATACACTACTGACAACTTCATTTATACAACTGTCGTGCAAAATACGACGACAAGTATACTGTGAGTTTTAATACAAATATATGTAACCCTCATGGTGCCTCGACCACAACCTTATAATGGTACGTTACATAAAAATACAGTCAAAAACTATTTTAGAAATTAAAATCTTTGGGAAGTGCTCAAGGAAACCTTCGTACATAGGAGGCCATGAATCTAAGTTATGATAGATATCATATGTCCATAGAATTATTCTTGGTTGACCCAATAGACTCCAAAGAAAAACGAGAAGATTACTATCATGTTCCTTCCAATGATGAGTCTTCTCTTGACATATAACTATCTCCACTGTCTCCAAGTGAAAATTATATTTCAAATAAACTTCAAGATCATATAGGTGGTGCTCGTAGATATACTCAGCAAGTGGATGTGCACAACCCTGTCTTATGATAACACGAGGTTGTATGTCATTAGACATCTTGTATGATAGTGGCAAAATACCCTTCCAAAGTTAGGTTTACCTCACCCTATTCGGTTCACCAAAATTAAATATCAAACGACGATACAATACGACACACACTTATCTAAATTTCTCAATAAAATTATTTTAATACTATTTTAGGAGAACCTCAATGACTATAAACCACCGATTCTATTCCTCGTTATCCCCTTGACTAAGAACACTCTTATTACCTGAAAAGAATTGTGAAGCAAAAAGGGTGAGCACAACTAACCTAGTAAAGAATATCATGACTAAAGATAATTAAATTATCAATAACTTTCGTCAATAATAAATCAGAGATTTAGAACATATGGTAGATGATAAAACTTTTCAACCATAGTTGCAGTAGAATGAGCAATCCATTAAAAGAGTCAAATAGACCATCAGGTCTATTATCTTCTCCATGTTAAAAGTCCACCAATAATGTTTTATCCCTGTAACATCAATCAACAATTCATGTCCACAATTATATGTATAACTCATAATCATAATTGTGATTCTGAATTTTTTTTCGCACCCAGAACGAAGATAATTTACATCACCTATCTTCACCTGAAATATCAAAAATCATGGTTATACCAAATCACAATTCCTGCTCATAATCATACTAATAAATTCATCTTTGCACTACGGCCAAAGATATACAACTGTATAACCAATAATCGACATTACGGTAATGCTGAGACTCAACTTAATAGTATCACAACCACGAATTATCCATGCACTATGGGCCAAGGATATTTGTGTTTTCCATTACGGTCATGATTATACCGAATAATCCCTGGTCATAATCATACCAAGTACATCTATGCACTACGGGCCAAAGATGACTTTTACCACATCATTTATAACATTACGGTCATGATTATATCGAATAATCCCTGGTCATAATCATACCAAGTCTATTTATGCACTACAGGCCACATATGACTTTCAAAACAACACAAGCATGAGAATGATGACAATGATATAAGCATTAATCAAACGAAAATAAGGATAAATATTAAAGACTTTAAATTTATCCAAATATTATCAATCTCTTAATAAACTCATAATCTAATATTATTAATATTATAATAATATTTTAATCACTTCTTAAATTTATAAATAATTTATTTCAATTGTTTACACTTTACCAAATAATACATTTAATCATTCAAAAATTCCATACTCATAAGATTTCATCACCAATGATCAAATCCCTCATCAAAATCTGCATATACCCTATATAGGATTTTCAAGCCATAAAATCTTATTTTCCAACTTTGTTACTTCACATAACATATTTAACTCATTTACTCATAACTAGATCATTTTCATGAAAAATACCAAATCAGTCCCAAAAATATTTCTTTTCTGGGATTTAGCAGAATATAGTCCTATATTGAACATATATTTTTCTCGAAACTTTTAAAATTCATTTACTATTTTTCAAAAATCAATTTCTAATTAATTCCTTAAGAAATTAGCTACCTAAAGTTTAACTCCAAAAATTTCCAAATCTTGGCAGGATCTTACACATGTTAACGTGAGCTTCCAGTTTAAATTTCATGGTCATCGGAGTTATAGAACTCTGGTTATAGCATTTTTCGTCAGAAAAAAACCTAAATATTGAAATCGTCATAACTTGCTCATTTTAAGTCGGAATGAGCTCATTTTTGGACAGAAGGTACTTTATACCATATATTTCCATGTCCCAAAAGGCCAAAATTTTTCCCACAAATTAAGTGAACAAAAATGACCTTTTAAATTTTTGGGCAGTAGCTTTTTCATATTTTGCAGCTTTTGACTCCTTTTCTAAAATCAGTCCACACGAAAATCTACAACACCTTTTCCAGTGATTCCACCTGGATAAGTTAGAAAACTCATAGATCTAACTCTAGAACTTGACCACACTCAAAAATTCAAAATATAATAGGAGATATGGTCAATTGAATTTCATATTCTATTTTCACCAAAATCTGATTTTCAACCCTTTGTGATTTCTAAGAAACTTTCATGTTTTCACATATTAACCAACATAACTTATCATAACACTTACTAATACTACATATACCCATGATTTTCATCAGTCCAATGCTTATATTATGACTTTCATCATAATCAACAGTCCAATGCTTATATTATGACTTTCATCATAATCCACGTAAACAGATCATTTCCAAAATTTAATAAGAAATGAATATAAAGGATTATTCACCATGCATGTGGTAATCCACATATACAAAAGTTATTCCAACGTAGTAATAATAAATAATGGAATAACAACGAAATTCACCATGCATGTGATAGAATCGCATGCATGTGTTATTCTAATGTAATAATAAATAATGGAACCAGTCAAGCGTAAATTAAATTACAATGACATGATATTCCAAATGCGAATAATAAAGAATGGAATAACAACAAAATCATCATGCATGCGATAGACGATCAGCATGCAAAAGGTTATTCCTTCGTAATAATAATTAATGGAACCGGTCAAAGGTAAACGCACAATGCATGTGATGTTCCAAATGTAATAATAAAGAATGGAATAATAAAGAGAATTTCACCATGTATGCGGTACTTGATGTAAAAGTTATTCTAACATAATGATAAAGAATGGAATAATAGAAGAATTTCACCAAGTATAGGGTAGCCCGCGTATGCAGGTTATTCCAACAGAATAATAAAGAATGGAATAACATAAGTTCTCTTCATGAATACAAAAGAAATAATAACCCTTACGAGTACAACAAATAATATCCCTTACCTTATAAAGAAGAGTATTGCGACGGGTAGGGCGGGGATATACTTAAAGAAAACTTGCACTACGCCCAAAGCTTTCTTAAACTCTAAAGAAATACGCTTCAAGATTATAGAAAGAAGAATTCTCTCTCAGTTTCTCTCTAGAGTTTCAAATTGAATTCAGTAAGAAATAATGAAGGAATGAACTTCTATTTATAGGAGAATGGATGAATAAGTAACTAATTCATGAACGGTCCAGATTGATTTACTTTTAAAGCAGACTATCCATATTGATTTACTATGCGTTAAGATTAATAAAATATTCTAATAAAACAAAATCTTTTTAATAAAATATAATATATTCTAATTATAATCTAATAAAATGAATAACTTTATAAAAGTATTATGTTTTATATAAAAAGATTTTATTATGCAAATACTACTATGTACACTATACAAACACTATGCATAATAAAATATAATATATTCTAATTATTGTCTAATAAAACAAATAACTTTATAAAAGTATTTTGTTTTATATAAAAAGATTTTACTATGCAAAATACTATGCATAATAGAATTTAATATATTTTATTTATAGTCTAATAAAATGAATAACTTTATAAAAGTATTCTGTTTTATATAAAAAGCTTTTCTGTTTTATCACATTAATAATACTAATAAAACAAAACTTTATCATCATTATTATAATTCATACTATTAATCGACTAGGTCGTTCCCAGGAAAGAGGGGGCTTTTCAATAAGGATTTCTCCCTATTGGCGCGCAATTAGGTGACCAAACCTCTCCTTAGCAGAACTTCTAGATATCGTTAATATTGCAAATAATAATATTAATAACTTTGTTATCTCAATTACTGATTTAATAATATATAAAATATCGACAATAATTGAATCAAACTAAGTGACTTCTCACGTAAGCATTAATAATCAATATTGTGTGCTATAATGCAACCACGCGTATTTTACCACCGATTATTTTATAACAACTTGCTTACTTTGAAAATTTTTCAAATGTCACTCTTAACTTTAAACTTTTATCAATTTAACTATTCACCAAAATAAAAAATTGAATACTTTTATTTCATAAAATTTGAGGTCTCACAATCTCCCCTCATTATGAAATTTTGCCCTCGAAATTTACGTACGTACCTGGTATTTCGAAGAGATGAGAATACCTTACTTTCTTTTCGGATTGTACCTTCCCGGTTATTTCCTTTGTATCATGATTTTCCCATTGCTCATCTCATGTGTTTCAAATATCATTCTAGAATATACTTCAAAACAAGGTTAATTGACATATCATAATTTGTCAACTTATCAAGGAAACAATTTCAGCTTAGGTAAGTCACACACTAGCGAAGTTTATTACATGTCTCTCCCCTCCTAGTTCTAGACTCATATCTCCGCCAGCGACCATATCCCTAAGCTCTGATACCAAATGTGACGCCCCCAAAATAGGTATACATCACCCATCTTGGGTCGCCAGAAAATACACTACTGACAACTTCATTTATACAACTGTCGTGCAAAATATGACGACAAGTATACTGTGAGTTTTAATACAAATGTATGTAACTCTCATGGTGCCTCGACCACAACCTTACAATGGTACGTTACATAAAAGTACAGTCAAAAACTATTTTAGAAATTAAAATCTTTGGGAAGTGTTCAAGGAAACCTTCGTACATAGTAGGCCATGAATCTAAGTTATGATAGATATCATATGTCCATAGAATTATTCTTGGTTGACCCAATAGACCCCAAAGAAAAACGAGAAGATTACGATCATGTTCCTTCCAATGATGAGTCTTCTCTTGACATATAACTATCTCCACTGTCTCCAAGTGAAAATTATATTTCAAATAAACTCCAAGATCATATAGGTGGTGCTCATAGATATACTCAGCAAGTGGATGTGCACAACCCTGTCTTATGATAACACGGGGTTGTATGTCATTAGACATCTTGTATGATAGTGGTAAAACACTCTTCCAAAGTTAGGTTCACCTCACCCTATTCGGTTTACCAAAATTAAATATCAAATAACGATACAATACAATAATACACACTTATCTAAAGTTCTCAATAAAATTATTTTCATACTATTTAGGAGAACCTCAATGACTATAAACCACCATTCTATTCCTCGTTATCCCCGCTTGATTTCTAAGAACACTCTTATTACCTGAAAAGAATTGTGAAGCAATAAGGGTGAGCACAACTAACCCAGTAAAGAATATCATGACTAAAGATAATTAAATTATCAATAGCCTTCGTCAATAATAAATCAGAGATTTAGAACATATGGTAGATGATAAAACTTTTCAACCATAGTTGCAAATGTGAACGAGCAATCCATTAAAAGAGTCAAATAGACCATCAGGTCTATTATCTTCTCCATGTTAAAAGTCCACCAATAATATTTTATCCTTGTAACATCAATCAACAATTCATGTCCATAATTATATGTATAACTCATAATCATAATTGTGATTCTGAATTCCTTTTCGCACCCAGGACGAAGATAATTTACATCACCTATCTTCACCTGAAACATCAAAAATCATGGTTATACCAAATCACAATTCGTGCTCATAAACATACTAATAAATTTATCTTTGCACTACGACCAAAGATATACAACTGTATAACCAATAATCGACAGTTCATCTTTGCACTGTTGGGTTTGTAATATTCATGAACGCAATCAAATTGCAAAAATAAGCGGAAACGTGGAAAATCAGAGTTTAAAAATTTTACAAACCATATACCCGGATCACCCTTTATGCACAATTATTAATTAAATGAAAAGGATGAATAAGAAACATACCCTTGAAGATCCGAGCTTCCTCAGGTACAAGTTCACCTCCAATCTTTTCGCGTTCAACTTGAATCCACCGGGTTTGGTTCCTTCCTTTGATCAACGTTAGCCACCCAAGTGTTTGGCCTCTAGAGGTGATCCACCAAGGAAGAAGAAGAATTCAAGAAGATGGGTAGTTGGCTAAACCCTAGTTTTTCTATCTCTACATAGAAAAGGGCGTACTTCAACCATCGAATTATAACGTAGTCTTAATATCTCGATATAAGACTCCTCTTATAAAGATATCAAGTAACCTATTAAAATAAGGTATTATTTAATTAAACCCTTTTAATTAAAGTGGTCCCTAATCTTATTAGGGATAATTAATTAAACTCCTTTAACTAATTTTCCTTCCTAATCCAATTAGGAATAAATGAGAGTACTTATATTAAATTAATTCCTAAACTCTTTTAGAAATTAAAATAATAATAATAATTGTAATAATATTAATAAGACTCCTCTTATTAATTTATATTTAATATTTCTAAAATATTAAATAATAAATATTAAGCTATTTAATTTATTCTATCACCATAGATTAAATTAAATATACATAACATATTATTACGATTATGCCATTAACTTCTTAAATAATTATTCTTCCTTTTATGGTGTTACCCTTTAGGTTCTCCATATTAAACCGGTTGTGAATAAATCAATTAGAACAATTCTAATCTTATTTAAATAAATAAATTAAATAATTAATTTATTTAAATAAATAATATTTATTCTACAATAGGGATAAGCCTCCCTAGCGATCAACGACTTTCCAGATAATATAGATTTCAACATTAATCATAAAAGAACCTTTGAGTAAATAGTTACCATACAATTCAATCCTTCCACCATACAATGTCCCAATTAAATATAAGACATGGAATTACTGTCAAGTCTTATTTTATTTAATTATATGTATTTCGATCCTTAAATGCACAACACCAAATAATGCAAATTAGAAACTCCTTTCTAATTTCATTTCGCTTCGCCAAGGAATACCCAGTTGTCATTTATTGAATCACATAGACATTTCTCTTCTTTTAATAAGTGGTAGATTCTTTATTGATCATACATTATCTCCATGTACAACTTATTATACCCAAGCATACCCTTTGATATACCCTAAGGGTCTTAAGGAATAAATCAAAGTATAACTCATCATACACAAGATACTATGATGATCTCAAGTCCAAGGATCACTTGTACTACTATCACTACTGTGAATTCTTATTGACAAAAAGTAAAACTCCATTAGGTATTCCTTAGTGAGCCATGTTCAGTGAACTTATTCTCTAATAAGTACCTACACACTTGCTTTAGTGTCTCCACACAGATGATCATGAGATCAATCATCCTCATCTAATGAGCAAGCAACGTATGTACCAATCTATCCGGATTCACTAATCCCCAATTTAGTAATCCAATGATTGGGAACTATTTTAGTTTTAAGCTTTCTAAGAATTTAGATCTCATTAGAATGATCATCATCATTATTCTAAAAGCATTACTTAAAACTATGGGTTTATCACATATTATAAAATAGCATCATGTAGATAACTAAAAGCCTTTAATAAATTAATACTTTTTATTAATAAATGAATAAGATTGTTACAAAGTATATGCTTTATCATCAAACATGATTGGCTTGTGTGCATATTACTTTCATGCACTACAGGCCAAAGATATACAACTGTAAAACCAATAATGCAAGGACTCAGCTTAATAGTATCACGACCACGAATTATCCATGCACTACGGGCCAAGGATATTCGTGTTTTCCATTACGATCATGATTATACCGAATAATCCCTGGTCATAATCATACCAAGTCCATCTATGCACTATGGGCCAAAGATGACTTTTACCACATCATTTATAACATTACGGTCATGATTATACCGAATAATCCTTGGTCATAATCATACCAAGTCCATCTATGCACTACAGGCCACAGATGACTTTCAACACAACACAAGCATGAGAATGATGACAATGATATAAGCATTAATCAAACAAAAATAAGGATAAATATTAAAGACTTAAAATTTATCCAAATATTATCAATCACTTAATAAACTCATAATCTAATATTATTAATATTATAACAATATTTTAATAACTTCTTAAACTTATAAATAATTTATTTCAATTGTTTACACTTTACCAAATAATGCATTTAATCATTCAAAAATGCCATACTCATAAGATTTCATCACCAATGATCAAATCTCTCATCAAAAATCTGCATATACCCTATATAGGATTTCTAAGCCATAAAATCCTATTTTCTAACGTTGTTACTTCATATAACATATTTAACTCATTTACTCATAACTAGATCATTTTCATGAAAAATACCAAATCAGTCCCAAAAATATTTCTTTTCTGGGATTTAGCAGAATATAGTCCTATATTGAACATATATTTTTCTCGGAATTTTTAAAATTCATTTACTATTTTTCAAAAATCAATTTCTAATTAATTCCTTAAGAAATTAGCTACCTCAAGTTTAACTCCAGAAATTTCCAAATCTTGGCAGGATCTTACACATGTTAACGTGAGCTTCCAGTTTACATTTCATGGCCATCGGAGTTATAGAACTCCGGTTAGAGCGTTTTTCGTCGAAAAAACCTAAATATTGAAATAGTCATAACTTGCTCATTTTAAGTCGGAATGAGCTCATTTTTGGACAGGAGGTACTTTATACCATATATTTCTATGTCCCAAAAGGCCGAAATATTTCTCACAAATTAAGTGGCCAAAGATGCCCTTTTAAATTTCTGGGTAGTAGCTTTTTCATATTTTGCAGGTTTTGACTCCTTTGCTAAAATCAGTCCACACAAAAATCTACAACACCTTTTCTAGTGATTCCACCTGGATAAGTTAGAAAACTCATAGATCTAACTCTAGAACTTGACCACACTCAAAAATTCGAAATATAATAGGAGATATGGTCAATTGAATTTCATATTCCATTTTCACCAAAATCTGATTTTCAACCCTTTGTGATTTCTAAGAAACTTTCATGTTTTCACATAATAACCAACATAACTTATCATAACACTTACTAATTCTACATATACCCATGATTTTCATCAGTCCAATGCTTATATTATGACTTTCATCATAATCAATAGTCCAATGCTTATATTATGACTTTCATCATAATCCACGTTAACAGATCATTTCCATAATTTAATAAGAAATGAATATAAAGGATCACTCACCATGCATGTGGTAATCCACATATACAGGTTATTCCAACAGAATAATAAATAATAGAATAACAACAGAATTCACCATGCATGAGATAGACCGCATATACAGGTTATTCTCAACAGAATAATAAAGAATGGAACCAGGTCAGGCGTAATTTGCACCGACATGATATTCCAACAGAATAATAAACAATGGAATAACAACAGAATTCATCATGCATGCGATAGATCAGATAGATAAAAGTTATTCTAATGAATAATAAATAATGGAACCAGATCGAAGCAAAAATTAAGACCAATA
The DNA here is from genome assembly GCA_020205615.1 of Panax quinquefolius. Taxonomy (NCBI): domain Eukaryota; kingdom Viridiplantae; phylum Streptophyta; class Magnoliopsida; order Apiales; family Araliaceae; genus Panax; species Panax quinquefolius. The sequence continues at coordinate 106,275,200 of CM035155.1, read as the reverse complement.
TGGGATATTCCAATGTAATAATAAAGAATGGAATAACAACAAAAATCACCATGCATGCGATAAACCGCACAGACAGGTTATTCCAACAGAATAATAATTAATGGAACTAGGTCAGGCGTAATACGACCGATGTGAGGATTCCAACGAGAATAATAAAGAATGGAATAACAATGTAATTTTACCATGTATGCAAAGACTTGGCATATAAAAGTTATTCCAACATAATGATAAAGAATGGAATAATAGAAGAATTTCACCAAGTATAGGGTAACCCGCGTATGCAGGTTATTCCAACAAAATAATAAAGAATGGAATAACAGAAGTTCTCTTTATGAATACAAAAGAAATAATAACCCTTATGAGTACAACAAATAATATCCCTTACCTTATAAAGAAGAGTACTCAGAACGGGTTGGTCAAGGATATACTTGAAGAAAACTTGCACTACGCCAAAGCTTTCTTAAACTCTAAAGAAATACGCTCAAGATTATAGAAGAAGAATTCTCTCTACAGTTTTCTCTCTAGAGTTTCAAAGTGAATTCGTAAGAAATAATGAAGAAATGAGCTTTATTTATAGGAGAATGGGTGAATAGTAACTAATTCATGAACGGTCCGATTGATTTACTTTTAAAGCAGACGATCCATATTGATTTACTATGCGGTATTAATAAAATATTCTAATAAAACAAAATCTTTTAAATAAAATATAATATATTCTATTTATAATCTAATAAAACGAATAACTTTATAAAAGTATTACATTTTATATAAAAAAGATTTTACTACGCAAACACTATGCACGAATAATTATGCAAACACTATGCATAATAAAATATAATATATTCTAATTATTGTCTAATAAAACAAATAACTTTATAAAAGTATTTTATTTTATATAAAAGATTTTAATATGCAAAATACTATGCATAATAGAATATAATATATTCTATTTATAGTCTAATAAAACGAATAACTTTATAAAAGTATTTTATTTTATATAAAAAGCTTTTCTATTTTATTACATTAATAATACTAATAAAACAAAACTTCATCATCATTATTATAATTCACACTATTAATCGACTGTGTCGTTCCTGTGAGAAAGAGGGGTTTTCAAATAAGAATTTTCTCCTATTAGCAAGCAATTAGGTGACCAAACCTCTCCTTGGCAGAACTTCTAGACATAGTTAATATTGTAAATAATAATATTAATAACTTTTTTATCTCAATTACTGATTTAATAATATATAAAATATCGACAATAATTGAATCAAACTGAGTGACTTCTCACGTAATCATTAATAATCAATATCGTGTGCTACAATGCAACCACGTATATTTTACCACCGATTATTTTATAACAACTTACTTACTTTGAAAAATTTTCAAATGTCACCCTTAACTTTAAACTTTTATCAATTTAACTATTCACCAAAATAAAAATTTGAATACTTTTATTTCATAAAATTCGGGGTCTCACAAACCTACTTAACTTTTCTCCCTCCGTTGCACTATAAATAGGGGGTAAACCTCCTTCCTAAACATAACTTTAATATCAGAAATTCTTATTCTATAGTATTGTGAGTATTTCTCTTGAGTATAAGGATACTTTGAGTGTAACATTTTGTGCAAGATTTTCTCATAATAATATCCGATATTCCAGTCAAATCCAATTTCTACTAAGGTAAAGGATATTATTTTATTGCAATACTCGTAAGAAATATTATTTTATATCATACTCCATATTATGTAAGGGATATTATTTTATTTCATATTCCTAAATTTAAACTTACTACGGTAAGTATTGCTTCTATAATTCTTGGAATGATTAGAAATTCCTTAAGTTTTGCGCTTCATCTAATATCATTTCACTAGAACATTGGTCTGAACTTTCTTATTAAATTTTAAAGTTTTCATGTCTGTGTACTATTCATACAATACTATTCACGAGTACTATTCACAACAGAATTTAATTTTATTTTCTGTCCAAATTATTTTTGATACATGAATATAATTCTTAAATCTTATTTCACAAATAGTTATCATGTTGATAATTTGGACATTTTTGAACTCTGGATAAATTGAATTATAAATATATAATATTTATCCTTTATCTCACTTGGTTGAATCTTTATATCATTATCATTATCCTCATGCTTATATTGTACCGGAAGTCATCATTGGCCCGTAGTGCAAAGATAAACTGTTAATTGGTATGATTATGACCAGAAATTGTGTATTAGTATAATCATAACCTTTAATGTTATAGATAAGGTTTATGCTAAAAGTCCTCTTTGGCCCGTAGTGCATAGATGGACAGGTGTTTGGCATGATCATGACCACTGGTGGTAATAACAACTATCCTTGACCCGTAGTGCATGGATAATTCGTTGATTTGAAATATTTATTAAATGATATTACAGGGATAAAATATTGATGATGGACTTTTAAATCATAGAAGATAGTAGATATCATGTTCTACTTGACTCTTCTAATGCATTGTTATTTCCGTTGCAGTTGTTGATTCTAAAACTTGTTTTCTATTGTATTCTATCAGATTTTTCCCTATTGAGGACTAAGGATAATTTATTCTATATTATCTTAGTCATAATATTCTTTACTGGGCTAGTTGAGCTAACCCTTTTCCTTTTGGTTCCATTGTTCTTCTCAAGAGGCGATAATGTAACTGGAACTAGTCAGGGAGTGGAGTGATGATTCAAGATGGTAATTTTTGTAATCCTCACTATTTTGTAAAATAGTGTGACAAGAATTGTAATGAAGATTTTATTTAAGTTTGGATATTGTCTACAAGAAAATATTTGTATTAAAACTCTCAACATATGTGTTATCTTATTTTGCACGACAGTTGTATTAATGAAGTTTGTATTTAGTTTCTGTACCATATATTTGGCAACTTAGAATGGGTTGTATGGGCCTATTTTGGGGGTGTCACAATGGGTCGCGTCTCAGGATCCCCTTAGTAGAAGTACTAGCAGGTATCGAGTGCCAGAGCTGCCGAGGATACCGGCGTATACATTACCTGAAGGTAATAATATTTCTAATAATTAAGTTAATATAATTTAATAAGATATATTATTAGTAATAATATATTTGTTTTCACATGTTCTAGCCAGCGCCATCGTCCGATAGCACCTGTTGGACCATCTTATATAGGCACTGACTTGGACGACCAGATTTACTAGAGGGTTATGACGGCGGTGTCGAGGACATTTCATACAAATCTACTTATCCTCGTCAGGATTTGCCCAGCCGAGCTCGCCTTCACCAGCTAGCTCAGGATATTATAGTAGGGGCCACCGCAGAGAGTACGGGTATCTCACAGGAGCAGTTTGTTGCGATACGCGACGAGGTGCTCCGGTTAGTGGTTACCTTACTCTTTGAGGCTTTTGGCCCGATAAAGAGTCAACCCTCTCCTACTCATGTATTATATTTATTTTAAGTTAATTAATATGCATGTTATTTAATTCTTTCGTACAAACTAATGGATTATATTTTTAATTGTATCAACAGGGTGACGATACTGGCGATGGTGATGGCGAGCAGGATTTCCGGACACTCGAGGAACATCGTTGACCCCCGCCAAATGATGTTGATCCTACTGGTGGTAGTACTAGTTTAGGTTGATATATAGTTTCTCTTATATATCTGTTTAGATGTTTTGTAAAATATTTTATATGTTTTAAATATAATTCGGCACCATATCATTGTTCGTTGTAGTTTATAGGTTATACTATATTAAAGTACAGTCTACATATAAATTAAACACCATTGTTATTTGTATAGGATTATTGTTTATATCTTTGTAGATTTATTTTTGCCATTTAGTTTTTTATCGAAGTTTATAAGATACATAATTGTACTTTATAAGTTTTGTGGATGTGTTTTGTTATTCTTTGTAGTTTAGTTTGTAATTGGTATTGTTATTTAACATTAGAATGTAATCGAATAAAAGTATATACAACGTTATATTATGGGTTGATTATGGTATATGTTGTTGTTGGTTGTTGGATATGTTGTTGTTGTTGTTGTTTGTGTGTATTATTGTTGTTGGTTATGTGTATTGTTACGGGTACAAAAAGTGATTTAAAAACCTGAAAAATGTAAAAATAAAAAATTATTAAAAAAATTTATTTCCAACGGAATAAGGTATAACCGACGGAACTTCTGTCGGAATTAAGGAATGTCATTTATTACAAAATAATTTATTTCTGACGGATTAGTACCTACTTCCGAAGGAATTTCCGTCGACATTAATTATTCCCTCATTTTTCAGGATGTCCACATGACACGTTTTATGCGACGGATACCTTTCGTCGAGGTTACCATACGTCTGACGAAAAATTCGTCGGCAATAATTCCACCGTAAATAAAGATTTCTGACCAATTTTGTGACAGAATTAAGCTCGATGCCCCTAAATATGACCGAATTCCCGACGAAATTTTCCAACAGAATTAAGGTATTCTCAACGGATTAGCCTTAATTCTGACGGAAACTTCCGTCGAAAATAGCCTTTTTTCTTGTAGTGTACTATGTATTAAATTCTTTATAAGTTCACATACCTGCTATCAAGGGTATTATATGTCATTTTAGAGTTGTGCACAAGTATTAAGAAAATAATTATATAATATCAATTGCTTATACTTTATATTGAAAAAAAGGAGTTATTTATTGGGTAGAAAATAGTGAGAGAACCAAAGTTATATTTAATACTTAGGTAATATTGGAAACTAAGCAATTAATTATTATGACGCTCCCAAATCTGGGTATCTTCCAACCCGACAATTGGTGCTACACGGTGCTACTATTCACACATACATTCAATTGAAATACTTCAAAAGAGTGAATATGTCTTTAATAAATTACATAATAATATTTCCCTTCCCAGGGTCTTTGTAACCATTACATATGTTCTTCGTCATAGTATCGAGTAAATACAAAATTCATACTATGTTATTACAAGACAACTACTTGTCCGTCTTAGCTTTTCCTTTATCCTTACTGGATCCTTCAGCCTGCTCATTCTTAGCTGCATTCATATGGTTCAACCAAGGGTAAGCATAACTAGCTCAACAAGTATAACAATTTCATTTAAGCAATATGTTTGAATCATATGAATATATATCTTCTATAGCTGAATCAATAGTTATGAAGTACTATAGATAATTCAAAATAGCACTTCTCTTTTCTTTAAAAATGTTTAACAATGAACAACATCTGTTAAACCTTAATTTTCGTCCAAGACCTTGAACATTTCATTATTTCTTTAAAAAGGAAAAACCGACACTAAGTCCATAAGTCTGACATTTCTTATGAGCATGTCTAGGTGATCAGCCTATAGTACTCTATGTTGTATAACACTACTACATTAAACGTATCTACGTTTAAGTTTTTGGCAACCTCACATGCCAGTAGATTGACGAAAAAATATTTATTTATTCATACTCAGTCTTTCTTTGAATCCACACAAAACAGTTGGCATAAGATAGCAATATCAGTAATATTTTGACAGTTTATAAAGAAATCCACAAAATACTTTTAAGTTTAGTGTAAGACCCCAGCTTTTATAAATAAAGATGAATTTTTCTATAAATATTATTTTTGAATATTATGGAATAAATTTGATATAATGTTATAGTTGTGGGTAATATTTATAAATTTTGCAAAGTATGCAAGTTGTTATAAAATATTCGTTTGGTCTGGGAATATTCTTTTGTTAGGGAATATTCGCACAACTACTCAATCATTGGTGGACCCCTACAATGTAATTATTGTCGGATTGAGAAAACGACAAAAATATTTTATAAAAATAACTACGGAGGTGTTACCGTTAAAAGCTGTTGAACTACCCGGTGGTAAAAAATGCGAATGTCTGGCGTGGTTGCATAGTAGCACACGGTATTGATTATTGATGCTTACGTGAGAAGTCACTCACCTATGCTCAATTATTGCTCTACAGTAATCACGTGATCATATCTCTTATATTATTGATTCAATTATTGTTACGAAGATCATCTCGTATAATATGTTATAGTATTAAATCAATAATTGAGACGACAAGTTATAAATGATTAATAATTGTTGAAAGATTAAATATGTGTTGATGAAAAATAAAATGATTTGTGGTAAGTTTGATTATTTTATGGGGGCTCATATATGTCATCATCTAAGAGTCTCTTCACAATAGTAATTACCTTCGTCAATAGTAATTACCCTTGTGAATAGTATTTACCTTCGTCAATAGTAATTACCTTCGTCAATAGTAATTACCCTTGTGAATAGTATTTACCTTCGTCTAATAGTAATTACCTTAAATCAATAGTAATTACCCTTGTGAATAGTATTTACCTTCGTCAATAGTATTTACCTTCGTTAATAGTAATTACCTTTACCAGACGTCGAACCACTTGTCGTTTCACATTACGGTGATCGAACCACTTGTCGTTTCACATTACAAAAGCGCCAAACCACTTTTTTTTTCACATCATTAGTCGTCAAGCCACTTGCCTTTTCACACACTAAGCAGTGCTAAGCTAGAAATCTTCTATAAATAGAGGCCTAGGGCTTCATTATTTTTCACTTAATTCATTCAAGCTATAGAGAGAGAAAGTATAGAGAGAATAAGAGAGAAAGAAGAAGAGTATTTTGTTACTACTCTGCGTAAAGATTCAATCTCCTACCAAAAGTAAGGGGTGTTATTCTTTCTTATTCATGAAGAGAACATTGTTATTCCATTGCTTATTATTCTGTTGGAATAACTCAGATACGTGCTTTTACCCTATACTTGGTGACATTCTTCTATTATTCTGTTGGAACATCACATGCGTGTGTTTTACACGAACACAGTTCCGTCTTTATTATTATTATTCCAACTCCGTCTCTTTATTATTATTATTCATTTGGAACATCCATGCGTGTGTTTTACATAGGACTGGTTAAAATCTTTATTATTATTTGCTGAACATCCATGCATGTGTTTTACACGGACCGGTTCCATTCTTTATTATTCGTTGGAACATCCTGCTCATGCGCTTTTCGCCGGGACTGGTTCCGTTATTTATTATTCTCGTTAGAATAACTTTCGCTGTCGCGGATCTATCGCATGTATGGTGATTTCTTTTGTTATTCTATTCTTTATTATACCCAGTTGGTTAAAATTTGACTTGTATACTCCATGAAATTAGTGGAATATTCTTGATATTTGCGTTTCATCCAAAGATCTTTTCATGGAAATATTCTTCCGATCATTCTTGAATTTTACTCTACAAAACAAGATCATGTTGATAATTTGGACGTTAATAATTCCGGATAAAATAATTCTTGAACTTGTTTTATTGAATTCTTATATCATTGTCATCATCCTCATGTTTATATTATGTTGAAAGTCATACGTGGCTTTTGTAGTGCATAGATGGACTTGGTATGATTATGACTAGAGAGACTATTCTTGTAATCATGACCGTAATGTTACAAATGATGTGATAAAAATCCTCGATAAGTAGTAGTGCATTGGTGGACGATTGTTGGCATGATCATGACCATTAATGAATACACAAATATTCTTGGCCCGTAGTGCATGAATAATTGTGGTCGTGATACTAAAGAATATCCTTGTCAGAAAAGTGCGGGGTGATTCGATGATGTGGAATATTTATTAAAGTTGAGTCTCAACTATAACAATGATGAAAACCTTTTAAAACCTAAAAGATAGTAGACTTTATTTTCTACTTGACTCTTTTAATGGATTGCTTATTCACTGCAGCTTAAGCTGGTTGTCTATTGTATTTTATCGGTTTAACATTGTTGAAGACTATTGATAATTTATTCGCATTATCTTAGTCATAATATTTCTTATTGGGCTAGTTGAGCTCACGCTTTCTTTCACCCGTTTCTTCGTGAAATGAGAATATAATTTGGGACGAAGCCTGGGAAGCAGTGATGGTCCTGAAGATAGCATTAGTAGTCCTCACTATTCGTGAAATAGTGTGATAATAATTGTAATGAGGACTCCTTTTGAGTTTGTATAATATCTAGTAGAGCGATATTTGTATTTAAACTCACAGTTTATGTATTAAGTTGTATTTAAATTACGTACCATGTAAGTGGTGACCCAAGATGGGTGATGTATACCTAATTTTGGGGGCGTCCACGAGTTTAGTATCGAGCTTAGGGATATGATCCTGGCTAAGATGTGAGAATAGTACTAGGAGGGAGAGACGGGAATACCTTCGCTAGTATGACCTACCTAAGTTTATGTGCTATTTTATTGGTTGGTGGGAAGATAGGGATAATTTGTTACATGTCAATTAACCTTTTGTTTTGTGGCGAGATTCGAAAATGACATCCGAGAATGTTGAGAATAGCAATGGAGCGCAGCGATCGTTGATTCACCACATATCAATAATCGAGGATAATGTGCATCGAAGGCGATAATCCTCATGCAAAACAACAACACCGACCAAATGATGAATGATCAAATGTTCGGAGGCTTTATGCAATTTATGCAACAAAGAAAGAGAGCGACTCCTGCCCAAAACGTAGGTGGAAACACGGAAAACTCTCGGCGGTCACCGCTAAACAATTCAAGGGCTGGGACCACCGCAGTTTAAGGGAGAGCCAAAACCACTTCGGCGGAAGCATGGATAAAGCAGATTACCAAGATATTTGATGTCTTGGGATGCTCCGAGAGCAAAAGGTTCCCTTTCACGCCTTTTATGTTGCGCGGAGAGGCAGATTCTTGGTGGGAATCGGTAAAAGCGTACTCAACTCTTGCCAGATTGAAGATATCTTGGGAGAAGTTCGGGGAGTCGTTCAACGACAAATACTTTCACGAAAGTATTCGCCACAATGAAGGAGGTGGAGTTTATCAAGTTGGAACAAAACAATATGGACCGTGTCATGATACGAGGCAAAATTTATGAGTTATCACGATTCAAGTCCCACTTGGTGGATAATGAAGAGAGAGAATGGGCGAATGTTTTTAAGAGGTTTGAAGTCGAGATACGTCAACATCTTATTTCTCATAAAGCGTGTTTGTATTCAGATGTTGTAAATAGGGCTCAGTTAGTGGAACGCGATAATGAGTCAACGCAACTAAAAGAGAGCAGCCGACAAAATTATAATACCAGCAAGAGTAGTCATCGAAGCGGTAACAACAAGCGTGGAGGGAATCAACGGGCGGATATGGTAACCACTTCGGTGGTAATCAGGGCCAAAACAATAAGAATGGACATTTCAAGAAATGGAGATTCAACAATGATGGAAAGACGTCAGCACCAGCACCCATTGTTAAGGAAGGAGAAAGACCACCTATCATATGCTTCAAATGCGGAGGAGAGGGACACATCACCAAATCAAAGCTGCGTCATGTAGTCCAAAGCATGTTATAATTGTGGAAGAGAAGGTCACTTAGCTTGATTTTATCGTTTCATCAAGACAAATTCAAGCTAGGATGGAGGCACCAAAGGCCATCCGAGAAAATTCAAAACCGAGAAGGTCTGAGGAGAGGCGTTTGTTGTGACCTCCCAAAGAGCAAGGAATCCGAATGAGGTCATCACGGGTAAGCTTATCATAAACTCTAATGAAGTCTATACTTTATTTGATCTGGGTTCTACCCATTCTTTTATTTCTCCTACTTGCGCCATCGATTAAATTTGACTCAGGAGAAATTAGACTTTGACTTATCTGTGGAAACTCCGTTGGGAGAAACCTTCATTACATCCATCGTTTATAAGTCTTGTTTGGTTCAAATCGGTACCCTCACATTACACCGTCGATCTTATTTCATTAAAATACTTGCATTTGACATGATTCTAGGGATTGATTGGTTAACTACTTATCATGCAAAAATTGATTGTTTTTCGTAAGGTTGTTAGCTTTCATATTCCTAATCAACCTATTATGCGAATTCAAACGACCAAACCATTAAAATCAATCACGGTCATCTCAAGCCATAAAGCTATTCGTTTATTGAAAAGCGGATGTCAAGCTTTCTTAGCTCATGTCATGATTTAAACAAAATACGTCGCTTTTGAACGATATTTCTATTGTTAATAAATTTCCGACGTATTCTCGAAGAACTTCGGCCTACCCCAGAGCGTGAAATTGAATTTTGTATCGACCTTGAACCGAAGACAAAACCTATTTCCAAAGCCCCATATCGAATGGCTCTATTGAACTTCGTGGAGTTAAAGACCCAACCGCAGGAATTGTTAGAAATTGGCTTTATTCGCCCTAGTACTTCTCCTTGGGGTGCTCTCTGTTCTATTCGTGAAGAAGAAAGATGGGAGTATACGACTTTGTATTAATTATCGAATTGAATCATGTCACCATCAAAAATAGGTATCCATTGCCACGTATTGATGACTGTTTGACCAACAGAAGGAGCCAAATTCTTTTCAAAGATAGATCTTCGTTAGGATATCACCAATTGAAGATTAGAAGCCACCGACATTCCAAAGACGGCTTTCGAGAACTCCGAGACGGGCATTATGAATTCCTAGTCATGTCCTTTGGATTGACTAATGCTCCTGCTGCCTTCATGGATATGATGAACCGAGTATTCAAGGAATATTTAGATCACTTTGTGGTCGTCTTTATTGATGACATCCTTATTTATTCCAAAAGCCGTGAAGATCATGAGCAACACTTGAGGCTGACACTCCAAAAGCTTCGTGAATATAAGCTTTATGCCAAGTTGAAGAAATGTGAGTTCTGGCTTGAAGAAGTAGCATTCCTTGGGCACGTGGTATCAAGTCATGGAATATCTGTTGACCAAAGAAAGATTGAAGCTATTCAAAGTCGAGAACAACCTAAATCAATGGCCAAGTACGTAGCTTTCTCGGTTTAGCTGGTTATTATCGGAGATTCGTGGAAGGATTTTCTTGAATCGCTACTCCATTGACTCAGCTGACTCGGAAAGATACAAAGTTCGGTTGGAGCGAAGAATGTGAGAAGAGTTTTCAAGAACTCAAGAGGAGACTTATTTAAGACTGCTCGACAATACCATCCGCTCGGAGGATTTGTCATTCATGATGATGCTTTAGCAGCAAGGTTGGGATGTGTTCTTATGCAACATGGAAAAGTTATAGATATGCCTCATGACAACTCAAAGAATATGAGAGGAATTATCCTACTCATGATCTAGAGTTAAATGTTGTTATCTTTGCACTTAAAATTTGGAGGCATTACTTGTATGGGGAGAAAGTGGAGATCTTTACGGATCATAAAAGCCTCAAATATTTCTTCACTCAAAAGGAACTCAACATGCGACAACGACGTTGGCTTGAACTGTTGAAAGATTATGATCATACCATCCAATACCATCTGGAAAAGCGAACGTGGTAGCTGACGCATTGAGTAGAAAATCATATGCAAGTACGAAGTGCGATATTGTCAACGCAAAGGCCCATTTTGTGTGACTTGCAAAGAATGGAGATAGAGTTAAAGACTCAGAGAGGCATGTGATGATAGCGAGTATACGAGTAGAACCGACTTTAATCGATAAAGTTAAAGTTGCTCAAGCTACCGACCCTGGAGCTGATGCGTATGAGGAAGAAAGTGCAAGAAGGTGCTATCTTAGGAAGCAAGAATCGATGAAGAAGGAATACTTGAGTCAACTCGGACTTTGTGTTCCTAACGACCACGATTTAAAGTATAATATCATGATGGAGGCGCACAACACACCATTTGCAATCCATCCTGGGAGTACCAAAATGTATCATGATATTCGTCATACATTTTGGTGGAGCAATATGAAGAGAGAGATGGCGTTGTTTATATCAAGGTGTCTAACTTGTCAACGAGTTAAAGCGGAGCATCAAGTACCAAAAGGTCCATTCAGAACCACTTGAAATTCGAAATGGAAGTGGGAGCACATTACCATGGATTTCGTTCACGGCCTTCCTAAGGTTTCTCAAGGCATTGATGAAATTTGGGTCATTATTGATAGATTGACCAAGTCTGCTCATTTCTTACCGATACGAGAAACTTATACACTTGAACGTCTTGCTCAGATGTATATAAACGAGATTGTAAGATCGCATGGTATGCCGGTATCCATAGTTTCGATCGAGACCCAAGATTCACTTCACGATTTTGGGTTAGTTTGCAAAAAGCTATGGGCACAGACTTACGATTTAGCTTCGGCATATCATCCTCGGACCAGATGGACAATGGAGAGGACTATTCAAACTCTTGAAGATCTATTAAGACTCGTGTCCTTGATTTCAAGGAAGTTGGGACAAGTTCTTACCATTGGTGGAGTTTTCCTACAACAACAGTTATCAAGCAAGTATTGGCATGGCTCCATTCAAGCGTTGTATGGAAGAAAGTGTCGTTCTCGAAGATCTTTGGGATGAGGTGGGTGAAGCAACGTTGTTGGGACCGGAGTTGAATACGTATGACTACGGAAAAGATTCAAACGATCCGACAACGTATAAAAACCTCACAAAATCGAAAAAGAGTTATGCCGATCTTCATCGAAAGGACGTGGAATTCGATATAGAGAGATCATGTGTTGTTAAGAGTTGCTCCATGGAAAGGAGTTACAAGATTTGGAAAGAGAGGAAAACTTAATCCTCGATTCATCTGGTCCATTTTTAATCCTCGATCGAGTAGGAAGCGTGGCCTATAGACTCGCTTTTACCGCCAAATATGTCTCGTGTTCATAACGTTTTTCACATATCTATGTTACATAAATATGTGAAAGACCCGAACCATATTATTGAGTTAGAACCGGACGAAATAGCGGAAGATTTGACGTATGAAGAGGTTCTGTTCAAATTTTGGATAAGAAGGAACATATTCTACGCTCCAAGGTTATACCTCAAGTCAAAGTTTTGTGGAGGAACCACGATGTTGAGGAAATGACTTGGGAGTTAGAATCAAATGAAATCAAGGTATCCTTACCTCTTCGACATACCAGTACGCATTCTAAATTCGAGGGCGAAATTTCATAAGAAAGGAGGTTGTAAGACCCCGACTTTTATAAATAAAGATGAATTTTTCTATAAATATTATTTTGAATATTATGGAATAAATTTGATATAATGTTATAGTTGTGGGTAATATTTATAAATTTTGCAAAGTATGCAAGTTGTTATAAAATATTCATTTAATTGGGGAATATTCTTTTGTTAGGGAATATTCGACAACTACTCAATCATTCAGTGGACCCCACAATAGAATTATTCATCGAATTGAGAAAATGACAAAAATATTTTATAAAAATAATGGCGGAGGTGTTACCGATTAAAGCTGTTGAACTACCCGTAAAAGTAAGAAATACGATGTCTGGCGTGGTTGCGTAGTAGCACACTCGGTATTGATTATTGATGCTTACGTGAGATGTCACTCATTTATGCTCAATTATTACTCAAAGAATTCTTTGATCATATCTCTTATATTATTGATTCAATTATTGTCACAAGATCATCCGTATAATATGTTATAGTATTAAATCAATAATTGAGGCGACAAGTTATAAATAATTAATAATTATTGAAAGATTAAATATGTGTTGATGAAAATAAAATGATTTGTGGTAAGTTTGATTATTTTATGGGGGCTCATATGTCATCATCTAAGAGTCTCTTTCATCAATAGTAATTACCTTCGTCAATAGTAATTACCCTTGTGAATAGTATTTACCTTAAATCGATAGTAATTACCTTCGTCAATAGTAATTACCCTTGTGAATAGTATTTACCTTCGTCGATAAGTAATTACCTTCAATCATATAGTAATTACCCTTGTGAATAGTATTTACCTTCGTCAATAGTATTTACCTTCGTTAATAGTAATTACCTTTACCAGACGTCGAACCACTTGTCGTTTCACATTACAAAGCGCCGAACCACTTGTCGTTTCACATTACAAAGCGTCAAACCACTTTTCTTTTCACATCATTAGTCGTCGAGCCACTTGCCTTTTCACACGGCGGTGCTAAGCTAGAAATCTTCTATAAATAGAGGCCTAGGGCTTCATTATTTTTCACTTAATTCATTCAAGCTATAGAGAGAGAAAGTATAGAGAGAATAAGAGAGAAAGAAGAAGAGTATTTTGTTACTACCTCGCTTTGCAGATTCAATCTCCTACCAAAAGTAAGGGGTGTTATTCTTTCTTATTCATGAAGAGAACTGTTGTTATTCCATTGCTTATTATTACATTGGAATAACTCAGATACGTGCTTTACCCTATACTTGGTGACATTCTTCTATTATTACATTGGAACATCACATGCGTGTGTTTTACACAGAACCCGGTTCCGCTTTTTATTATTATTATGTTGGAACATCCACATGCATGTGTGTTTTACAGGACTGGTTAAAATCTTTTTATTATTATTATTCGTTGGAACATCCTCATGCTCGTGTGTTTTACACCGGACTGGTTAAAATCTTTATTATTATTCTGTTGGAACATCACATGCATGTGTTTTTTACGCCGGGACTGGTTCGATTCTTTATTATTACGTTGGAACATCCCGTCTCATGCATGCGTTTTACTGTGGGACTGGGTTCCGTTATTTATTATTCGTTAGAATAACTTTTGCAGCGCGGTCTATCGCATGCATGGTGATTTCTTTTGTTATTCTATTCTTTATTATACCCAAATTGGTTAAAAATTTGACTTGTATACTCCATGAAATTAGTGGAATATCCTTGATATTTGCGTTTCATCCGATATCTTTCATGGAAATATTCTTCCGATCATTCTTGAATTTTACTCTACAAAACAAGATCATGTTGATAATTTGGACGTTAATAATTCCCGGATAAAATAATTCTTGAACTTGTTTTATTGAATTCTTATATCATTGTCATCATCCTCATGTTTATATTATGTTGAAAGTCATCGTGGTATTCAGAGTGCATAGATGGACTTGGTATGATTATGACCGAGACTATTGATTGTAATCATAACCGTAATGTTACAAATGATGTGATAAAAATCCTCGATTGTAATGTAGTACATTGGTGGGAGTTGTTGGCATGATCATGACCATTAATGAATACACAAATATTCTTGGCCCAGTAGTGCATGAATAATTGTGGTCGTGATACTAAAGAATATCCTTGGTCAGTAAAAGGGGTGATTCGATGTTGTGGAATATTTATTAAAGTTGAGTCTCAAATTTATAATGTTGATGAAAACCTTTTAAAACCTAAAAGATAGTAGACTTTATTTTCGCTTGACTCTTTTAATGGATTGCTTATTCGCCGCATTAAACGTGGTTGTCTATATTGTATTTTATCAGTTTAACATTGTTGAAGACTATTGATAATTTATTCTGCATTATCTTAGTCATAATATTTCTTACTGGGCTAGTTGAGCTCACCCTTTCTTTCACTGTTCTCTTCAGGAAATGAGAATATAGCTGGGACGAGTGGGAAACGCAGTGATGGTCTCAAGATAGCATTAGTAGTCCTCACTATTCTGTGAAATAGTGTGATAATAATTGTAATGAGGACTCCTTTTTGAGTTTGTATAATATCTAGTAGACGATATTTGTATTTAAACTCACAGTTTATGTATTAAGTTGTATTTAAATTCTGTACCATGTAAGTGGTGACCCAAGATGGGTGATGTATACCTAATTTTGGGGGCGTCACATTTAGTCTAGCCGAAGGAAATGGCTTTGACTTTTTTGTACATCAATTCATGAGTAGGATACATGAATCATAAAGCTTGTCCAAAATAAACATAAACAAGGGTTTAGAATGCCTTTAGCGTCTTCTATTGTTATTTCACTTTCCTTTTGAGTCGTTATATATTCTACTTACATAGTCACATAGCATATCTTGTTAGGTCATAAACAATTAACAAGTATTGTTTTTAACCTATCTTCTCTTTCTTCTCGGTCTAACTATTCATTTGCTTAACTTACTAGCATTCATTATGTTAGTTAACGTTCATTACCGCTTTATAACATTTTGTTGTTATAAGTGACCTTATTTATTCAATGCTTAAGTAATTACATTTCAAGTAATCTCAAACATTCATTCAACGTGCGTATGGTTTCCGTATTATTAATCTTACTTCGTGTTTACGTTTTCGTAACCTTTTGTTGATTTTTAATCGATGAACTAAAGGTCTTAATCATCTTTTAAGATGTTACTTTAAGTTTAATTAAGGTAATAATTCACATTCAATCAACTTTTCTTTCTTTGTATTTATTTTAATTCTTCTCTGCCTCTTGTCTAGTAATCGAGTGGCGTATTTCAAGTTCCTTGTTATATGTAAATCATGTTTGTAGGCGACTCGTCCTTTATCTGGGATTCGGGTATATAACAGAAGCGCCATCTTCATAGGCTTGGCGCTACATGGTGGCACTTAAACCTTGAGCCTTTGAATTTTTTTTTAGTTTTTTATTTTCAACCCTTTTCGGGCTCGTAACTTAATCATTATAAGTCGGAATTGGCTCTTCAAAAGTTGTTATCTCACATATTTTGCACACTACAATTTCATTAGGATAACTTAAGTTTCTGAATTCGTTAACATTAAATTCACGATTTAAATTTTCTATAACGCGTTCATTAAACGTTCGTGAATGTTCATAGCTAATTTCTTTATTTTAAGTCAGAATTCAACCATTCTTGAGTCCATAACTCTTAAATGCATAGTTCTACGATACGCCATCGAAAACTAAGGTTTTCTAGTTAAACGTCGACTTTTGACTATCATTCTGAGAATTTTGCGATTTCGACGATTATCGTCTAATCTTGTAAATTTCTCCATAACTTCGTTGCTTGAGATTTTTATTCCGTTCAAAATGGATTCATTCCATTATTCATATATCTATCATCCTAACCAAGCATATATCATCTAATCCTATACACGATGGTTTTAAACTTGTCCATCAACAACATGTGTTAAATATTCATGTTTTCTTTATTAGTTCTTACTTTTTTGATTATGATTCCACTTGTAACATGATTATTAATGTTTAAAGTCCACTAATAGTCATCCTTGTTACTTCTTAAGATACATGCTCCACCAATATCCACTTCTCACTACAAAAAAATTGTGATTTTACAACAAATAGTTTTCGTTGCTAAATGTGCGAAATTTCGTAGCCAAATGCCATTTGCAACGATTTTTCGGTCGTTGGACATTTCGTTGCGCAATGAGCGTTGCTAATTGTCTAGCAACAAATTTTTTTTTGTTGCAGAAAGTAATATATTTCGCAACGAAATTTTGTTTTCGTGTAAAATCATAAATCATTTAGCAACGAAATATTTTATAGCAAATTTATTAAGAAATTATTATTGAAAAACAATTTTTGTTGCAAAATATGCCTAATTGGCAACGAAAAAAAATCTTTTTATTTTCAAATGAAGATAAAATTCATTGCATTTGATACACATTTGGCAATGAAGTTTGCCGTTACTGAACAATATAGAAATTGTTGCCTTAATTGGTTTTCGTTGCTAATTATGTACTTTTTGGTAACGATGTTTGTTGCTAAACGTACAAAATAAACCAGTTATATATTAATTTGCAACGAAATTTTGTGTTGCTGTTGGTTTTTTTATGGATAATTATGATGAATTAGCAACGATACTATTCGAAGGTGATTGTTTTTAGAGAGCAACAAAAGTTATTATCAATTAGCAACGACACTATACGTTATCATTTACTTTTCATGTGCAACAAAATTTGTTATGTTTTGCAACGATATAAATATTGCCTTTTCTTTTGTTATGTAACGAATGTAAAAATTATTTTATAAACAAAAAAAATTATGTCTCAATAACCCCATAACAAATTATGACAGAAATATAAAAAAACTAAAATATTATTAATTAAATAAAACCATCTGATACATGATCATTCATCATCTTTATAATCAAACTTCGTACGATTGAAAACTACAAAGCCCATCTTAGTTGACACTATCTGCCATCAAAAGGTTAACACTAGTGCCATATATGAAAAAAAAAATCAAGAAAAAAATGTTTATAATAGGAAACAATACTCGAGCTTACACAAGAGTTTCAACCATAGTTCATCCTCTAGGTATTCTGCCAATATTAAAACAGCATCAGCAACTACACCAATAAAGAGGTTAATTAAGGAATTTAAAGATATAATTAAGGAATTTATAAACCTTTGAAAATCTCTTGTCCCTCTCACAATCAAGTAGCTAACATGCAGAACATGTAGCTAAGAAACAAGTACCTAAATATTTTTGGATCGGTAATGTGGTTACTTGCTGAGAAAGCACTAATTGATGATAAGGTCTACCTATCAATATTTATAAAGGTACGGAAATAATAATGGCCATCCAATCTCGCTGTGGGAATCTGTTAAACAATTGGATTTGTTATACCTCCATGTTGAAGTAGGCAAAAAGAATGAACAACATATATTATCTTGTTACAGAATAAAAGTGAGATTCTTAAAGTTTTCCTACTTTTTACCTCCAGAAAGTCATCCAAAGAATGAAGATATGGCCACAAAACAGTAGCAAATGTTCCTGACACAACCAAACCCAATTTTAATACCTCAAGATATGGGTTTCGATGCCTTACACAATTACCCAAGAGATGGCTAAAAAGTGCTAGCGCAAAATAAGCACTCATCTGCACAACATAAGAAAAATTCATCCTCCAAAATCAGATCAACAAGGTGCGTAGACAGTAGATGTCAGAAAATCATTATGAAACTACAGATTTTTTCTATAGTTAAGACATCAATGAATAAGGTCATTTTCTTGTTAATTTACTTATGTTCCAATGTAAGACAGTCACTCCATACAGATGTTTTCCTATAATGGGATGTGACTGCTAATAGCATTCCATGTTTATTAAGCTCATTCTCTTACAACTTAAGACTTAATTAGTGATTTTTATCGTATCAATGTTGAACAAATGAACTATTACAATTTAATGATTTCATTACAAATTGTGGACTACCGAAGCAATTAAGAAAGAAAAAATGAAAGGTGAGCTAGTAACGTGTATGTATCCATGTTAAATGAAAAAACATGTTTATGGTTGAGAGCAAGACTGAACAGGATAGAACCAACAAGATTTTTGCTAGAGAGAATGGCGGCAATAGCTCCAACAGTAAGGCCCGGGCTAATACAATTATACTAACAAGGAAAAAACAAATGGCTAAGAACTCTAGACTTCTACCATCATAAATAATATATAAATTAAGACAACAATCATAACTTCGATTTTTGCCTATCCCCCCAAAAAAAGTCATAACTCCAACAGAAATAATACCTGAAAGTGACCATGATCAATCAGGATGAGGCATGGGCCGAGTAAAATTATTGCAATGTGTCATGCTACATTACTTGTATGTCCTCTTGGGTTGTCTAGAATAACATGCAATGACAAAACAAAGAACTGCAGGAAAGAATAACATGGCATACATATACAAATTTTAAATTAAAATATCTAAGAATGGAATTTCTCATGCCTAGAAATCACAAAATTAGAATGGAATTTCATGAATCATGTTTCAAAAAATAAGGATCCGCAGGCTTCACAAATTAGGTCTTCACATTACCTCAGACCTTGTTTTTTGTGCAATTAGTACTACCTCTTTTAAATTTTAATAATAATATTGTCCTGTAACAGCAATGTAAGACCCCAACTTTTATGAATAAAGATTAATTTTTCTAGAAATATATTTTTGAATATTATGGTGTGGATTTGATATAATGTTATAATTGTGGGTAATATTTACAAATTTTGCAAAGTAAGCAAGTTGTTATAAAATATTCGATTGGTCAGGGAATATTCGTTTTAATAGTGAATATTCGTACGATGGCACAATCACTAGTGGACCCCACAGCGGAATTAATATCGGAGTTAGAAAATGACAAAAATATTTTTTTTTATAAAAATAACGGCGAAAGTTTTACCGTTAAACTATTGAAATACTCGGTGGTAAAAGTACAATAATGCGCATGATTGCATAGTAGCACACGGTATTGATTATTGATGCTTACGTGAGAAGTCAATCAGTTATACTCAATTATTGCTACAGTAATTACTGCATAATATCTCTCATATTATTGATTTAATTATTTTCATAGTATCATCTGTATAATATTTTATATTATTAAATCAATAATTGAGACGACAAAGTTGTTCATATTATTATTTGCATTATTGATGATGTCTAGAAAGTTCTATCGAGAAAAGGGGTTTGGTCACCTAATTCCGCGCCAAAAGGGAGAAATCCTTATCGGAAAGCCCCCTCTTTTTTAGGAATGATCTGGTTATTAAATATTGTGAGTTATAATATTAATGATGAATAAGTTCGTGTTGATTAAAGATGAAATTATTGATAAAAAATATTTCCATTGTGTTGGGATTATTAGTGTTAGCGGAAATCTACATTTATTTCGATAATAATTGATTTCTGGATGTTAAATTGACCAAACGAGAAATTAATCGGATAAATGAGCAATTAATTGTTATTAGTTCACATGCAAATTACTTTTGTTTCACATGTATGTACTATTAGGGAATGTGGTGTAAGATTGATAATACTTGAAGGACTAAATTAAAAATAGAGGTATAGATGAAGGTACTATACTGTAATAATTCGAGCCCCTAATCGTGCAATTATCGAAACTATGTTTAACTATAAATAGAAGCTCATTCTTCTTTCATTCTCACCAATTCACTAAGACTCACAAGAGCATTTATAGAGAGAGAAGCTATAGAGAGAAAGAAGACGAGTATTCTGCTACTTCACTATTTCAGTATCTAGCCTTCTAAGGTAAGGAATATTATTTTTGTTCAATATTCGTATGAAATAATATTTTCTTTCATACTCTATAGTATGTAAGTAATATTATTTCATTTCGTATTCCTAATTCTACACTCATTCTGTTAAAGTATTGTTTCTATACTCCATGAAATTAGTAGAATATCCTTGAAATTTGCGCTTCATCTAATATCGTTTCACAAGGATATTTTTTTGAATATTCTTGTTAAATTTTAAGTTTTTCATGTCGGAGTACTATTCACAAGGTACTATTCACAAAGTACTATTCATGGGATACTATTCATAAAGTACTATTCACGGGGTATTATTCATAAAGTACTATTCACGGGGTACTATTTACAAAGTACTATTCACGAAGTACTATTCATGGGTTACTATTCACTCGGGTACTATTCACCCGGGGTACTATTCATGACAAAAATTAATTTTTTTTTATCCAAATCATTTTTGATACAATATTATTCTTGAATTTTACTCCACAAAGCAGTATCATGTTGACAATTTGGACATTATTAAATTCTGGATAAATTAAATTATAAATCTTTAAAAGTTTATCATTTTCTTTCTTTTAATTGAATTCTTATATCATTGGCATCATCCTCATGCTTATATTATAATTGGTCGTAGTGCATAGATCGACTGTTGATTGGTATGATGATTATGATTGAGGATTATCGGTATAATAATCATGACCGTAATGTTACAAATGATGTGGTAAAAGTCCTCGTTGGCGTAGAGTGCATTGATGGACGATTGTTGACATGATCATGACCATTGGTGATTTACGAATATCCTTGGCCCGTAGTGCATGAATAATTCGTGGACGTGATACTAATGAATAGCCTTGGCCCGTAGTGCGTGGATAATTCAGTGATATGGATTATTTATTGAGTTGAGTCTCCGTGATAAAGTTGATGATAAACTTTTTAAATCATAGAATATAGTAGATATCATGCTCTACTTGTCTCTTCTACTGGATTGCTTGTTCCGCTGCAGTTAAACTTGTTGTTTATTAGTTTAACACTGTTGAAGACTAATGATAATTTATTCTGCATTATCTTAGTCATAATATTTCTTACTGGGCTAGTTGAGCTCACCATTTTGCTTTCATTGTTCTCTTCAGGAAATAAGAACGTAGCCGGAACTAGTCGGGGAACGGAGTGATGGTCCGGATGGTGGCTATAGTAGTCCTCACTATTCTATGAAATAGTGTGATAATAAATGTAATGAGGACTCTATTTGAGTTTGAATACTGTCTAGAAGACAATATTCGTGTAAAAACTCTCAGCTACGTTTTGTCATATTGTATAAAAGAAGTTTTTATTTTATTTCTATACCAAGTATTTGGTGACTCAGAATGGGTGATGCATACCTATTTTGAGGGCGTCACAAGCTACCACAGAAGTAGTGTTTTGAGAGTATTTGTACAATTAAATAGACTGAAATAAGGCTGAACCACTTCTAGTTGAAGGAATCAGAAAGCTCATAAAGGAGGTTAGTGTTAACGAAGCAAGATAATACTTAAGACGTTCATGAAGTAATGTTGCACATAAGCCCTTTTTCCAATATTAGGATTTTACTTCTGGATCAGCGGGAGATACCCCAGTGTGAACATAAGTCATATACCATAGTCTTATATGACTTCATCTAGACCTTTTAACAAAATAAAATTGTATATATTGAAAGAGCACGAAAAATATGAGAGAACATGAAATTTCATTCAGTTCAAGGTTGTGGAGCATGATTATTATTACCACATAAAACAAGTATATTTTTTTGACACTCTAGATTTCTTTATTTTTCATTGATAAAAAGTAACTGATACACATCACCAAATAATATAAAAAATAAAAACCTGACTAGATTGCTTGTTTAATGACATGCTGGCTTCAGCACTGTGCATCACCTGTGAATTGGTTGTCTGTGTCAAATCCTTCGAGTCCAAATTGGGAGCTGCATCTGCAGCTTCCATATTAACCCCCATCTTTAAGGCACTCATTTCAGTGGCTGAATTTATAGGATGTCCCGACAAAGGTACCAAGGTTGCTCTTGCAACTGATATGGGAACTCCTTGACTTTGGCCTGAAGATTGGCTCCAGCTATACCTTGAAAGCTAGTAGACCTTTAAATAGGTGGGGAAGGGAAATGTGCTCTTTGCATTGGGGGGGGGCATTAGAATCATAGAGCATCCACGAACTCCACCATTCATGTCTAGCATATTCATTCCCATTCCCATTCCCATTCCCATCCCAACACTCATGGGTGAGAAATGTGGTAGATGAGCCGCATGACTGTGCTGCATCCCAGTTGGTAGCATCATTGGAGGCATATACAATATAACGTAACTATGAATATTTTAATATATATATACCACATTTCATAGAGCATCCACGAACTCCACCATTCATGTCTAGCATATTCATTCCCATTCCCATTCCCATTCCCATTCCCATCCCAACACTCATGGGTGAGAAATGTGGTAGATGAGCCGCATGACTGTGCTGCATCCCAGTTGGTAGCATCATTGGAGGCATATACAATATAACGTAACTATGAATATTTTAATATATATATATATATATATATATATATATTTATCTCTAAATATTCATATAAATATTTATAAACAAATATTTATTTATAAATTTATAAATATTTCATCTAAAATTTATAAAATTTAGATATGAATATTTAGAGATAAATTTATAAATATTTATATGAATATTTGTTTACATATATATTTATATATAAAAATATTCATAGTTACTTTATATATATTTAGTTTAATATTGAGATTTGTTTAGTATTTTATTTAGTTTGACAAGAAATTTTGAAAAGAATATGTGTGTGTATATATATATATAGTAGTAAAATTTATCTAATACATAAAAAATATAGCACATGAAGCATGAAAAAAATTTAATAATGACTTATAAGTCAAAAAAACTTAAAATTTAAGTTATTGTCAAACACTAAATAATAACAAATGACTTATAACTTAGTTTAACCAACTTATAAGTTATTGTCAAACACCCTCTAATTTAAGATATAAAGAGATTAATATTTGATTATAAAAAAATTTACAAGTTAAGAACAAGGAAAATTTGAAAAAAGGGAGTTAAAAAAGAACTTACACACCATTGGTGCAACTTAATTGGTCTATGCCGGAACCATTGGCGCGACTTAATCGGTGCAGTTTGGTCGATTTTTGGTGCAATTTCGGGAGCGATTTCGAGTCCTTGTCCATCCCTTGTCAAAAAGTATATACGTAAAATAACGAGTTACAAGAAAAATTCATATAAATTATTTTAGAAATTAATTATATATTTTTTTCAAAATTATAAGTGTGCGAATATGATCATTATAAACTACATTCAATTAACTACAAACTTTAATTTTTGTTAATTAAAAAATATATCTATTATGTGTTCAATTTTAATTTAAAAAATTTTAACTTTTAAAAAAATAAAACTGAGCATTTATTTTGAGACGGACGGAGTGAAACAATTCATTGTATAAAATTGTGTCCAAATAAATAAAAAAATTTAAAAAAAATGATGCGTTTTAGGGGGGAAAAAGAGGCATGCTTATTGGATTTGTCTTAATTTTGGGAAATAATTTTCTAGTCGTTGCAAAAAAATATATTAAATAAGCAATGAAAAAAAATTGTTGCCAATGAATGTGGCCTATATTAGGCAACGAAATATAGCAACAAAAAAGTTTTCGTTGCCGACGATGAGGAGAAATCTCATCGGCAACAAAAAGGAAAATAGGCAGTGTGTTTTTTTTCCCGCCAACGATTTGGCAACAAATTTTTGCAACGACTTATGAATTTCTTTACGAAAAATGAAAGCCTTTCATAAACTGCAACGAATGACAAATTTCGTTACTAAACATGCATTTTTAGCAACGACTTTATAAGTCGTTGCCCGAAAAATTGTTGTCAAATGTCTTTTTTTTTTGTAGTGTCTCTATCAAAATTATAATTGAAGAGATGAAGATTAAAGGTTAAAGATTCATTACCTTTGGTGTTCTAACTTTCTTCTTCTTCTTGGATTAATTGAAATAGTTCTCACTTCTCTCTAAATATATATTATTTCTCTAAGATGGTGGAAATTAAACAACCAACCAATGACCCATGAAACTTCTTATTTATAGATCTTGCAAAGTGAGGGCAAAGGAGTCAAAATACCACCCACCTCCTTACTATTCCACCTTCTTACTATTCAACACTTGCAACCAAAGCAATCTCTCTTGCTTAGCCACCAAGTGGCCGATCATGACTCACCATAGGAGGCCCACATGGGTTTTTTTTCATCCGGCGACCCATCGGTTCGATCCACGGGTTCGGTTCTTGGTTCGGGCTTAGGTTTAATTCAATTTTAGCTTAACCTTCGGCTTGAATTAAATTATCTTTGGGCCTTAACATATTTCACTTGGGCTTGCCAAATTCACATTAAAATCTTACTAGTCCATTAC
Source organism: Panax quinquefolius (assembly GCA_020205615.1). Lineage (NCBI taxonomy): Eukaryota > Viridiplantae > Streptophyta > Magnoliopsida > Apiales > Araliaceae > Panax > Panax quinquefolius. The sequence goes on along the minus strand of CM035155.1, from coordinate 106,249,945 downwards.
TAATGGTTTAGACTTTTAACGTATAATTCTCGTATTCTTCTCGTATACTAGTTCGTATTACATTCATCATATATGTTATGTTATCTTTATATATATACTTATACAATACTTTGTATTATACTCGTATTCATTCCCTCGTATAATAATTTTCTTATTATACAATCATCAATTATTCAAATCTTCACTTTCTTAACATTCTCGAACTTAGTATGCAGGCGAAAAACTGCGTTTGTCATAAATAAATTATTACTAGATAATCCATCCTTCCTTATCATTCTATCGTTACGTCTTTCCCGGAAGTTGAAAACTAATTCTGGAGCAGAAATGGATGAATAGTATTTTCGAAGAATTTCTCAGAAAACTTTTATTTTCGTCTTGGAGATTCAAACACCTTAATTCTAGCACTTAGCCAGAATACTACTATATTATTCCTCTTTTAGGTTATAGAGTAACCTGCATCACGCTTACTCGTTATAAATAACATATAATAAAATTTTATTTATTATTTATTCAAATAAAATTATTTTACATTATAATTCGATTTTCTCAGTTGTTACAATTATGCATGTTTAAAATTTTCAAATAACAAATATTAAGAGACAAAAATATTTTTTTAAAATGACATTTAAAAAAGTACGAAGGGAGTAGTCTTTTGAATTAGTTTGTAATAAATTTAGATAACCTAAGTTGATACTCATGTTTTGATTGAATCTAAACAAAATACTAACAAGTCATGTCATGACCTTTTAAGTCCCAAAATAACCCAACTTAGTACTCTTGAAATAACATATTAATCCTCAAATCTGGCTCGAGTCGGGCGGGTATTTACTTATAAGGAATTCAAATGGACATGCAGGATAATCATATATTAGTTTGTTTGATTGTTCAAATCTTGGTTGACAGATTGCATGGCAAAGTTTGAACACCTACTCCACCATCTTGACAATAATAAAAGCCTTAGAGGGCCCGGTAAGTGGAAGATGGTATCAACCAAAGATGGCTGCTTTCTTTCTACTAATCCATTTCGGGACCATTTTACCTGCATGGTCTTATTCAATCTAATTCAAAGTTGAATTTAAATTTAATATCTATTTTTTGTTAAGTTCTGTTATGTATTTTTGTCGAGCATATTTTAGTACTAGTAATATATATATATAAAGTTGGCCCATTGTATTATATATTAAAAAAAATTAGTAATAATTATTTACATAATTAATAATAAAAAAAGTTCATGCATGAAGTTACAAGATGTATCATTTCTCTTTTTGTCTCACCACTTGCATTCACATCTATTGTGTCGCTCTGTATATTCTTTATTCAGTTGAAATATATATTAGTGGTAGATAAATAAATAAATAAAGATTAAATGATTGTAATACATGAGATTAAAATATTAACGGAAGAAATAAAAAATGTGATTACAAAATTACCCTCTATCCAATAAAAAATGTGACATCAAAATTAGACTCTATCCAATCAAGTAGGCAGTTGGGGAATTCCCATTAAAGGAGGGGAAAGAAGTAAAAGGTAATGGTGGGAATCATATACTCTAAACTTTGATCATGTCTTATTCAGAGCATCCATCATATACATGTTTTGAAATATGCTCTTATAGTTTGAAAGAGTGGGATTTTGGAGAAAAATTTCTAGTCAGATGTATCTATATGATTTTTTTAGGTTATATTTTCTTTGATTTAAGAAAAAACTTTTTGCAGAAAATATTTTTCAAAAATATAATTTTCATAATAATTTCAATGAAATTGAAAATAAAGTACTTTGGTTGACAAATTGAAAATGAGACTAAATATATTCTTGACTTTATAAAAGTACTGGAGGTAATATTAATAATATTACAAAAAAATATGGGAACATGACAATTATTTTTATTTCAATAAATATACCTATAACAGTTCTTATTCTGGGTTCACGAATCATAGAAATGAAAGTAGTATGCACATAAATCAATTATGTTGATGATAAAACATATCTTTTAGAACAATTTTATTCATTTATTAATAAAAGTATGCATTTACTAAAGACTTTAATTTATCTACAGGGTGTTGTTTTTATAATATGTGATAAACTCATAGTTTTAAGCAATGCTTTTAGAATCATGATGAGATTATGCTAATGAGATCTAAATTCTTAGATAGTTAATTTAAAACTAAAATTGTTCCCAATCGTTGGATTACTAAAAAAGGGATTAGTGAATTCGGATAGATTGGTACATACGTTACTTACTCATTGGATGAGGATGATTGATCTCATAATCATTTGTGTGGAGACACTAAATCAAGTATGTAGGTGCTTATTAGAGAATAAGTTCACTGAACGTGGCTCGCTAAGTAATATGTGACGCCCCCAAAATAGGTATATATCACCCATTCTGAGTCGCCAAATACATGATACATAATTCAAATGCAAACTTAATTATACAAATGTCGTGTAAAATATGACAACACAATAACTGAGTTTTAACACGAATATTGTCTCCTAGAAATTATCCAAACTCAAATTCAATCCTCATTATAATTATTATCACACTATTTCACAGAATAGTGAGGATTACTAGAGCAACCATCTGGACCGTCACTCTATTCCCCGACTAGTCCCAGCTATATTTTCTTTTTCTGAAGAGAACAGTGAAAGAAAAGAGTGAGCTCAACTAGCCCAGTAAGAAATATTATGATTAAGATAATGCAAAATAAATTATTGTTAGCCTTCAACAGTATAACAACTGATAGAATACAATAGACAACAAGTTTTAGATCAACAACTGCAGCGGAACAAAAAATCCATTAGAAGAGTTAAGTAGAGCATGATATCTACTATCTTCTATGATTTAAAAAGTTTATTATCAATTTTATTGCTGAGACTCAGCTTAATAAATAATCAACATCACTGAATTATCCATGCACTACGGGCCAATGATATTCATTAGTATCACATTCACGAATTATCCATGAACTACGGGCCAAGGATATTCGTGTTATCATCAATGGTCATGATCATGCCAAACAACAATTCATCTTGGCACCCTTGGCTGAAGAAAACGCATGGTCATGATCATACCAACAACTGTCCATCAATGCACTACGGGCCAATGAAAACTTTTACCGAATCATTTGTAACATTACAGGTCATGATTATACTAATACATAGTCATAATTATACCAATCAACAGTCCATCTATGCACTACGGGTCAAAAATGACTTTCATCGTATTATAAGCATGAGGATGATGACAATGGTATAAGAATTCAATTAAATGAGAGCAAGAAAATTTTTTAAAGATTTATAATTCAATTTATCCAGAATTCAATAACGTCCAAATTATCAATATGATACTGCTTTGTGGAGTAAAATTCAAGAATGATATTCATGTATCAAAAATAATTTTGGACAAAAAAGAAATCAATTTTATCGTGAATAGTACCATGTGAATAGTATCCAGTGAATAGTACTTTGAGTGAATAGTACCCTGACATAAATTGTATCCCGCTATTTAATAAGAAAGTTCAGACCAATAGTGGAAATACTAGATGAAGCACAAACTATTAAGAATATTTCACTATTTCAAAGGTTTTCACCATTTAATAATAAGGTTATGGAAACAAATAATAAATTTGCAACATAAATGGAGAAATACGAAAGAAGATGATATCCCTTGATGAGTACAAAAGAAATGACATATCATACAAGTATAAAGAAGATACAAAACTGCAAATGGATTTTCACCCGTCAAGCGGTAATTCGCGTAGACATATCATTTCCATAATTTAATAAAAAATGAATACAAAAGGTCATTCACCATGCATGCGGTAGTCTGCGTAGACAGGTTACTCCTACAGATTAATAAAGAATGAATACGAAGGGTCATTCACCATGCATGCGGTAGTCTGCGTAGAGATGTTACTCCCACAGATTAATAAAGAATAAATACGAAAGGGTCATTCACCATGCACACGGTAGTCCGCGTAGACAAGTTACTCCCGCATATTAATAAAGAATGAATACAAAGGGTCATTCACCATGCATACGCTAGTCCGCGTAGACAGGTTACTCCCACAGATTAATAAAGAATAGAATGACAACCCTTATGAGTATTGAAAGAAAATAACATTCTTTACGAATACGAAAGAATAATACTGAAATTTAAATAGGTACACTTAGAAGGGGGGTTGAATAAGTGTAGGCACAAACTATGTCCAATTTTTATTTCTTATCAAAAATCCTTTGGATGTTTAATGCAGCTAGCTGGATTACCAAATCAGGATATTATTTAGTTAACCAATTTTACTGATATGAATAGAATGCAGGCTGCTGGATAAACAACAAGATATTCAAGCACGTAATGCAATCACACAAACACTGAAATTTTACGTGGTTCAACTACTACCCTCTAGAATAGTAGTCTAATCCACGTCCAATACCAACTAGTATTGGAGACTCACTTTTATTAAACTCTTTCAATTACAATACAAGTTCTAGCAATTTGAACACCTTTGTTCCCTGTGCACCTATAGACTCTTAATTAAGCACCTATGATTCCCTCAAACTTGACTGTAATAAGTTACCAATTCAAAACAGACTTACATGTAATATTGATTGAGATAGGGAAAATAAGATACACACTAGAGGTCTAATGATCAAGCAATATATTACTCACCAACTCAAGGCTCTAGTATGAAATGAAATGATATGCAAGAAGAATATTACCAGAATGTTTTCTATACGTTCTTCGTAGGCTATGATTACATTCTTAATGCAATCAATGTCTGTCTTAGTGAAAAACAATTTCGTAGCTTGTAAGCAATGAATTACTGTGTATGTTTTTCGTGTTTGAATATGTTAACGAGTTTCGTTTATATAGACCTCTCGATAATATTTTCGTTGCACAAATTTGATGTAGTAATATGCACGTTTAAAAACACATAGCACAAATCTTGCAGTCTATGTCAATCATGATATACTCAGCTTGATTTCCATTTCCATTATCTGAGATATCACATTATCAATATTTTTAGGACTAATTGATTTAGGCTTGTCCCAATTTCTAAAAAGCCGGAAGTCAACACTTTATATTACCATACACATTTACAAGCAAGTTTCCATATTTCTCAATATATATTGGACCGTTAGACCCAACCAATTAGATTTCCCAAATCATGGCTCATGATTCCTGTACCGCATATGGTAATCAATCCACTAGATTTCTTAATTACTTGCCTAGAACTAATGTAAGACCCCGAAGTTTTTTTAAATAAAAAGGAATTTCCTTTATTTATTATTTTGAAATAGTAAGGGTTGATTTGATTAATGTGGATAGTTAAGGGTTAAATACGCATAAATATTTGAAAATAAGCAAGTGGTTATAAAATATTCATTTTATCTGGGAATATTCGTTTGGTCGTGGAATATTCGCATCGTCGAGAATATTCGTTTGGTCGTGGAATATTAAATGCTTGTCGGGGAATATTCGTGCAATACGGACAGCTGACCATATGTGGGCCCCATGTGAAAGCGATTGGATGAGGAAAGCGACAAAGTTTGGGTGGTTATAAATACTTGGCGTAGTTATTCTACCAATTAAGACCGTTGGAATACCCGGTGGTTAAAATACGATGTCTGGCGTGGTTGCAAGAGCACACCAGATTACAAGATTGTTGAATTATTGATTCGCACGTAAGATGGCACTACTCAATAATTTTCACGATGAGTTCTTTATTCAATATTTTATTTTATTGATTTAATAATTCTTTGCGTTGATATTTTATATTATTGTTGTTCAATAATTGTCACTTTACGAGATTTCCCATTATCGGATCAATAATTCATATTATTTGAATAATATTATTAGATAACATTATTGGCAATGTCTAGAAAGTTACGTCTAAGGAGAGGTTTGGTCACCTAATTTCGCGCTAGTAAGGAGAGATCCTTATTGGAAAGCCCCCTCTTTCCTGGGAACGGCCTGGTTGTCATAATTGTGATTCTGTAATATTATTTGTGAATAATTAATTATTGATTCATATGATAAAGAAATATTTATTTTATGTGGATATAAATGATGGATTTATTTATGTGGTTATAAATGAAGAAATTATGTTGAGGTGTTTTATCAGTATTTTATCGGATTGGAGGTATTAAAAATTAAATCAGGGGTTTTGAGATATATTAATGGGGTTATAATTTTTAATCCGACCAGTTGGATTGTGGTAATTTTTGGGTATGTTATACATACATAAGTTGAGTATATGTCCACAAATTTTGAACCGTTAAAATTCACGAATGATTTGTTATGAATTTTAAGAGGTGTCGATTAGGAAATTAGGGTTATAATTGATTTTGGTGGAAAATTCTAGAATTGAGTGGGCCCCACTTGTGGTTGGTGAAGAAATGTGCTGAATTTTATTTCAAATGTGGTGGGTGGCAATAGTAGCAGGTAAAGCCATCAGGTAGCAGGTCAAGTCTGCTTCGGCGGGCTAACATTTTCCTATAAATAGAGGGCTAAGTTAGAATTGAAAATCACACCAGAAACAAAGTTTTCTCTCTTTCTCTCTCTATATTATTGAGCGTATTTTGTGAGTATTTAGATACTTTTAGAGTTGTTATTCAGTACAAGTTTCATTCAAAGATCACTTGAGCCTTTCCTTAGAAATCTTGATTCTTTGAGGTAAGGGATATTATTTTTTTTCAGTAATGATATTATTTCTTCAATATCATTATGTTGAAATGTTGATCTGAAGTTTTATCAAATTTGGAACTTTTTCATGTCGGGGTTACTATTCATGAGTTACTATTCACGAGTTACTATTCATGAGTTACTATTCACGAGTTACTATTCACGAGTACTATTCATGAAGCGTGAAGATGTTTTTGTGGAATTTCTATCTTTTGGTGTCGGATTTACTATTCATGTATACGGTCTTATTCACGATATCTGGCACTTTATTCACGATATCTGACTATTCTATTCACGATATCTGGCACTATTCATCAAAAAATAAAATTTCTTCTTTTCGTCAAAATATCTATTTTGGATACTAGCTTCGATTGTATCCATGTTTTGATCATTCTTGAATTTTACACCACTATGATTATTTTTGAGGTATTGTTGGACATGGATAAAACAAAGTACGAATCCTTAATCCTTAATCCTTGTCATTTTGTTTCTTTGGATTCGTTCTTTAAAAATATTTTCATCATCCTCGGTCTTAAATGATGATATTATTGAATATCTTTGGCACTGTAGTGCAAAGATGAATGATTTTGAAGAATATCTTTGGCTGTAGTGCAAAGATGAGCAGTGTTGAGATGAACATGACTGGATTGATGAATATCTTTGGCACTGTAGTGCAAAGATGAATATTTGATTTGAGATGAATATTGATTGATGTTACTGAGGACAAAATATTGATGATGGATTATTAAATTCATAGATTATAGTAGATTTTATTCTCTACGTAACTCTTCTATGAATTATTATTTCATTCGCGAATATTGATCCGAAAATTGTTGTCTATTGTATTCTATCGATTTTTTCCTGTTGGAGACTAACGATAATTTGTTGTATATTATCTTAGTCATAATATTCTTTCTTCGGGCTAGTTGAGCTCACCCTTTTCCTTGTTGTTCCATTTTTTCTTCTCGGGAGGCGAGAATGTAGCGTAGTACTAGTCGGGGTATGGAATGAAGGTTCTAGAGAGAGTTGTTTAGTAGTCCTCATCATTTTGTAAAATAATGTATCAATAAATGTGATGAGGATTTATTTGAGTATAGATATTGTCTAGAAGATAATATTTGTATTTAAACTCACGGTATATATTGTCGTATTTCACACGACATTTGTATTATTGAAGTTGTAGTTTGCTTCTTGTACCATGTATTTGGCGACTCAAGAATGGGTGTTGTGTATACTTATTTTGGGGGCGTCACGGTTGGTATCGAGCTTAGGGATATGATCTCTGGCGGAGATCGGGAATAAAACTAGGAGGGAGAGCGAGTAAATCCTTCGCTAGTGTGTCCTACCTAAGCTTATTTGTTGGTTGGTCATATTATAGGGTATTATGTGATTTGTTAATTTATTTAATTAACCCTTGTTTTATGATAGTTTTTTTTTTTAGAACGGTTGCTGTAACGTTAACAATGGAGTGAATGAGATCGTGGAGACACCTCTAATCGCCAAACCGGGATAATGTGATGTCAAAGTGAAGAAGGAATTAGAGATATCCATGTGGTGAGTGAAGAATTGATAGTTACTTTTAGAGATAATCGCAGAGGTAATACGGTGAGAGTGAGGAAGAAGAGGAAGAAGAGGTACCAAGAGAGTTTATTAGAGGTATTTTATGATCGAAATATAGAATTGCAAAATCGTATTCATGAGTTAGAAGAAGCAAAGCTAAAGAATTGCGAGCGATCGTGGAGCAAAAGGATGCAACGATTCAAGCTTGTGTTACCCGACACGTGATGCTTGAATGAAGCACTCTTTGGCGAGTATAAGATGATAAAGTGGAATCGAAATTGAAAGAAGAAATAAGCGAACGAGTGAGAATGAGTGATGCATGGGTAAAAGCCGCGCACGACGCGTTGATATTATGGAAAGAGATGTCCATTCTAAAAAGAGAAGATTTAACGATGACGGGAAGGCGTCGGCAAGAACATCAAAGCACCATCAACAAATTCTAGGGAAGAGAACGATCGCCGTTAGATGCTACTGAGATGTGGAGAGGAGGGACATATAAGGTCAAACTGCTCAAAGCCTTCCAAGGTATGCTATAATTGTGGAAAAGAAGGACATATCGCTCGAGATTATACGATATCGAAACCGATCCAGCGTGAATGGTGACTCAAAAGGATGTCCCGAAAGTCAAAGTCAACGGTTCTTGGAAGAGCGTTTGTCGTGGCCGGTCAAAAAATGCGAGGAACCCGAACGAAGTTAGCACGGGTTAGTTAATTATAAATTCTTTTGAAGTTTATACCTTACTAGATACCGGTTCTACCCATTCTTTTATCTCTCTTTCTTGCGCTCAACGTTTGAACTTGACTACGGAGAAATTAGACTTTGACCTATTTATGGAGAATCCAGTTAGGAGAAACTTTCATTACATCTGTTGTTTAGAAATCTTGTTTGATTCAGTTGGCACTATCACATTACACCGTTAACCTTATTTCTATAGAGATATTTGCTTTTGATGTGATTTTAAGGTTAACTACTCATCATGCCAAATTGATTGCTTTTGTAAGGTTGTTAGTTTTCATATTCTAAGCAACTTTGTTATTCAATTCAAGCAATCAAACCATTGTAATCAAACATTTTCATATCAAGCCATGAAGTCATTCGTTTATTACGGATGTCAAGTTTTCTTAGTCCATGTTATGGATTTGAATAAAGACACGTCGATTTGAATAATATTCTGTTGTTATTGATTTTTCCCGATGTATTTCTGAAGAATTTCTTGGCTTACTCCCAAAGCCTGATATTAAATTTTGTATCGACTTTGAAACCGGTACAAAACTCATTTCTAAAATCTCATATAGAATGGCTCCTATTGAACTTCAGGAGTTAAAAATTCAACTATAGAATTTGGTACCGAGCCTTTATCTTGTGACTTCCTTTGTGGAATTCACCTAAGCCGAACTCTCTATGGGGGACGTCATATTCGATGCGATAGTAAAGCGATAGGTGTCATTGTGACGTCTTATCCAAGATTGGGATATGAGTCACAGTTGAGAGCAACCTAAGTCAGTAATCGAAATACGTAGCTTTCTAGGCTTAGTTGGTTATTATCGGAGATTCGTTGAAGGATATTCTCGAATCGCTATTCCATTATCGCGGTGACTCGTAGAGATACAAAATTCGAATGGAGCAAGGAATTTGGGAAGAGCTTGAAGAACTCAAGAGGAGACTCATTTCAAAGACATGTTACGACCATGCCATCCCGGAAAAGCGAACGTGGTAGGCGGCGTGTTGAGTAGAAGATCGATATAAATACGAAAGTACGATATTGTCAAAGACTAATTTCAGTATAATTTATAAATAATAGAGATGGAGATGAAAACTCTAGGTACCCACATTGATGATATACGAGTATAATCGACTTTAGTTAAAGCTTCTCAAGCCACCGAGCCGGAGTTGATGCGTATGAAGAGGAAAGTACAAGAAGGAGCTATTTCGGAAGCGAGAATTGATGAAGAAGGAATACTTGAGTCCACTCTAGACTTTGTGTTCCTAACGACTACGATTTGAGGTACAAGATTATGATGGAGGCACACAATACACCATTTGCAATCCATCCCGGAAGTAATAAATTTATCGTGATCTTGACATACATTTTGGTGGAATAATATGAAGAGAGAGATTGCAAAGTTTATCTCGATGTGTTTAACTTGCTTAACGTGTAAAGGCGGAGCATCTAGTACCTAAGGGTCCGTTGCAACCACTTGAGATTCGGAATGGAAGTGGGAACACATTACCATAGATTTCGTTCACGGGTCTTCCTACGGTTTCTCAAGGCATCAATGCTATTTGGGTTATTGTTGATAGATTAACCAAATCGCTCATTTCTTGCCGACACGGAGACTTATTCCTTGAACGTCTTTGGTAGTATGTACGTGAATGAGATTGTGAGGTTGCATGGCATGCCTGTATCCATAGTTTCGGATAGTGACCCAAGATTCACTTCATGATTTTGGGTTAGAAAGCTATGGGCACGAATTTACGATTCAGTTTGGCATACCATCCTCAAACGGATGGGAAATCAGAAAGGACTACTCAAACTCTTGAAGATATATTAAAACTATGTGTCCTAGATTTCAAAGGAAGTTGGGATAAGTACTTGCCATTGGTGGAATTCTCATACAACAATAGTTATTAAACAAATATAGGCATGGTTCCATTGAAGCATTATATGGACAAAATGTCGTTTCTCCAATATGTTGGGATGAGGTGGGTGAAGCAACATTGTTGGGACCCGAAGTTAGTACGCGTATGACTAATGATTCGACAACGTATACAAACGGAACAAGATCGACAAAAGAGTTATGCGGATCTTCATCAAAAGGATGTGGAATTTAATGTAGGGGATCATGTATTGTTGCGAGTTGCTCCATGGAAGGGAGTTACAAGATTTGGGAAGAGAGGAAAGCTCAAATCCACGATTTATTGGTCCATTTCAAATTCTTCGACCGAGTAAGAAATGTAGCCTATAGACTTGCGTTACCTCTAAGTATGTCTCAGTGTTCATAATGTGTTTCACATATCTCGTACTTCAGTAAATATGTGAAACACCGAACCACGTTATTGAGTTAGAACCAGGACGAGATAGCAGAAGACTTAACGTATGAGGAGGTACTGTCAAGATCTTGGATAGGAAGGAGCATGTCCCCACGCAAGAAAGGTCATACCACAAGTTAAAGTTTTGTGGAAGAATCATGCTATAGAGGAAATGACACAGGAATTGGAAAGCGAAAATGAAAGCGAGGTATCCTCACCTTTTGAAACACAGTATCGCACGCCAATTTCGAGGACGAAATTTCATAAGGAGGGAGGTTGTAAGACCCCAAAGTTTTTTTAAATAAAAAGGAATTTCCTTTATTTATTATTTTGAAATAGTAAGGGTTGATTTGATTAATGTGGATAGTTAAGGGTTAAATACATAAATATTTCAAAATAAGCAAGTGGTTATAAAATATTCATTTTTATCGGGAATATTCGTTTGGTCGTGGAATATTTAAATCTTTGTCGGGGAATATTCGTTTGGTCGTGGAATATTAAATGCATCGTCGGGAATATTAAATGCGACGGTAAATGACCATGTATGGGCCCCATAACTGAAAGCGATTGGATGAGGAAAGCGACAAAGTTTGGGTGGTTATAAATAACGGCGTAGTTATTACCGTTAAGACCGTTGGAATACCGGTGGTTAAAATACGATGAATGGCGTGGTTGCACAAAAGATAGCACCAGTATTGCAAGATTGTTGAATTATTGATTCGCACGTAAGATGGCACTACTCAATAAATTTTCACGATGAGTTCTTATTCAATATTTTATTTTATTGATTCAATAATTTGCGTTGATATTTTATATTATTGTTGTTCAATAATTGTCACCGCACGATATTTCCCATTATCGGATCAATAATTCATATTATTTGAATAATATTATTAGATAACATTATTGGCAATGTCTAGAAAGTTCATCTAAGGAGAGGTTTGGTCACCTAATTAATTGCCAAGATGAGAGAGATCCTTATTGGAAAGCCCCCTCTTTCACAGGAGCGACTTTGGTCATCATAATTGTGATTACGTAATATTATTTGTGAATAATTAATTATTGATTCATATGATAAAGAAATATTTATTTTATGTGGATATAAATGATGGATTTATTTATGTGGTTATAAATGAAGAAATTATGTTGAGGTGTTTTATCGATATTTTATCGGATTGGAGGTATTAAAAATTAAATCAAGGGTTTTGAGATATATATTGTGGGGTTATAATTTTTAATCCTAATAGTTGGATTGTGGTAATTTTTGGGTATGTTATACATACATAAGTTGAGTATATGTCCACAAATTTTGAACCGTTAAAAATTCACGAATGATTTGTTATGAATTTTAAGAGGTGTCTGATTCGGAAATTAGGGTTATAATTGATTTTGGTGGAAAATTCTAGAATTGAGTGGGCCCCACTTGTGGTTGGTGAAGAAATGTGCTGAATTTTATTTCAAATGTGGTGGGTGGCAATAGTAGCAGGTAAAGCCATCAGTAGTGCAAGTCAAGTCTGCTTTCACGGCTAACATTTTCCTATAAATAGAGGGCTAAGTTAGAATTGAAAATCACACCAGAAACAAAGTTTTCTCTCTTTCTCTCTCTATATTATTGAGCGTATTTTGTGAGTATTTAGATACTTTGAGAGTTGCTGTTCAGTACAAGTTTCATTCAGCATCACTTCCGACCTTTCCTTAGAAATCTCGATTCTTTGAGGTAAGGGATATTATTTTTTTTTCCGTAATGATATTATTTCTTCAATATCATTATGCTGAAATGTTGATCTGAAGTTTTTATCAAATTTGGAACTTTTTCATATCGGGGTTACTATTCATGAGTTACTATTCACGAGTTACTATTCATGAGTTACTATTCACGAGTTACTATTCACGAGTACTATTCATGAAGCGTGAAGATGTTTTTGTGGAATTTCTATCTTTTGGTGTCGGATTTACTATTCATGATACTGTCTTATTCACGATATCAAGACTATTCACGATATCTGGCACTATTCACGATATCTGGCACTATTCATCAAAAATAAAATTTCTTCTTTTCAGTCAAAATATCTATTTTGGATACTAGCTTTGATTGTATCCATGTTTTGATCATTCTTGAATTTTACACCACTATGATTATTTTTGAGGTATTGTTGGACATGGATAAAACAAAAGTACTAATCCTTAATCCTTAATCCTTGTCATTTTATTTCTTTGGATTCGTTCTTTAAAAATATTTTCATCATCCTCGGTCTTAAATGATGATATTATTGAATATCTTTATTTTGTAGTGCAAAAGATGAATGATTTCGAAGAATATCTTTGGCACCGTAGTGCAAAAGATGAGCAAGTGTTGAGATGAACATACCCGATTGATGAATATCTTTGGCTGTAGTGCAAAGATGAATATTTGATTTGAGATGAATATTGATTGATGTTACTGAGGGACAAAATATTGATGATGGACTGTTAAATTCATAGATTATAGTAGATTTCATTCTCTACGTAACTCTTCTATGAATTATTATTTCCGGCTGCGAATATTGATCCGAAAACTTGTTGTCTATTGTATTCTATATCGATTTTTCCTGTTGGAGACTAACGATAATTTGTTGTATATTATCTTAGTCATAATATTCTTCTTGGGCTAGTTGAGCTCACCCTTTTCCTTGTTGTTCCATTTTTCTTCTCAGGAGGCGAGAATGTAGCGAGTACTAGTCGGGGTATGGAATGAAGGTTCTAGAGAGAGTTGTTTAGTAGTCCTCATCATTTTTGTAAAATAATGTATCAATAAATGTGATGAGGATTTATTTGAGTATAGATATTGTCTAGAAGATAATATTTGTATTTAAACTCACAGTATATATTGTCGTATTTCACACGACATTTGTATTATTGAAGTTGTAGTTTGCTTCTTGTACCATGTATTTGGCGACTCAGAATGGGTGTTGTGTATACCTATTTTGGGGGCGTCACAACTAAGACCCCTGATTTATGACCCATAGTTTGTGTAGCATAATTTATGATGTCATGATTTGTGCTTACCATAATTATCTGCTAGCCGGTGTCCATATGCATTGGACCGGATGAGATAACCAATTAGATTTCTTGAATTGTAATGCATGACTCCTGCTATCCCATTGTTGTCTTGACCGTGATCTTAGATTGATGGAGAGATTTAATGCATAATTTATGACAATTTATCTACCCCATTTCATGCTCTACCGTGTGGGCCTATTCAATCAGGATTTGATTCCTTATGTTGAGCAAATTTAGCCATGCATATTATTAATCATGCAACATCAAATATGAATGCAAGTATATATATGTAATGCACATGTCCTAGAGCCTTATTTTGGAAAGTAATAAATGCTAAGATCTTACATATATTCCTAGGACTCAATATAGCTTTTCTTTCTTCAAAGACGCCTTAACTTTGGACTTTCTTTCTTAATGTTCCTGAAACGTTATAGGGCATGGTTAGTAAACAAATATGGTCATCATCAAAACATAGGGTGTAAGATAAGTCAACATTCTCCCCCTTTTTGATGATGACAACAAAGTAATTATGGCTCCCCCTAAAACCATGCATTTCAAGAGAGTTACAACTCCCCCTTAATTTATGCATGCTGTTAACTGCATATATTCAGTGTTTGGACAACCCTATCACGTTCAAAGTAGCCCTGCATTTTCTGGTTAGTCCATAATATGTGTAAGATAAAAATATAGGTAATGATTAAACCAACATCCATCAACAAATTTAAACCATAGTCTTAACAGCACAAGAATTTTTTAAAAAATTGTCTTTGGGAGCAGAGAAAACGCAAAAAAAACATAAGTCTTCTCCCCCTTTGGCATCAATCAAAAAGGAGTGTCTGGAATGCCAAAAAAAGGGACACAATAGCTAAACATCTTCCTCCTCAAGATTCATATGATTTGCTTCACGGGCGGTGAAATAGGGTCGGTGAAGCCTGCGATGCATGATCTCTTCCAGGGACATTGTGTTGGCAAATCGGGGTGGACGAGCAATGAAGGTAAGAGGAGGTAAGGGCAGGTCCAGAAAGTCACCTTGATATTCGGCCATCCAATTGCATTGGGGCCATTCGGGTATGCGTGCTTGGACTTGGTCTGCTTGCAACTCCTCACTAAGATCATTCATGCGGTGCTCGGTAAAACATCCCAGAGTCGCAATTTGGTTGTTAATGAGTTTTAGTTCAGTACTCAATTGACAGGCATTGCGGTTCATCTTCTGCTGCAGGGCTTCAACCATTGCCCGAGTGTGCAACTCAAAACCAGCTTGAAGGTCAATAAACTCATCTTCCACATTGCGAAACATAGCATGAAGATCATTACAACGAATAGGGAGTTTGCCTTTTTCAAGAACGGAGAGACAGAGTTGGATATCTTTGATATCAGAAGTGATTTGGGCTTGATTGTTTGCGATTGTGTGAAGGATAGTGAGAATTTCAGGGGAGGAAGACAGTGAAGTAGGAGGTATTGGTTTGGGAATTTCTGGAACCAGACGAATGAACTTCCCTTTAAGCAGAGTGATATGAGCCCCTTTGAGATAGTTCGAATAGATAAAGTCAGTCAAGTGGATACAACCCTCATCGTCGAGTGGAATTTGGAAGTGGGTAAAGAGTTTGGTGAGGAAGCAGCTGTAGGGCAGACACTTTTTGGAATGTTTAACACAGTGAATCATGTGTTTTACCATCATGAGGGAGAAGTTAAAAGGTTGATCGGTCATTATTAATGCTACTAAGACCAAATCTTGATACGTGAAGTCAGCTCCACCATCGACACGAGGGAGAAGATTGTATCATAACAGTTTGTGGAGAACAATTGCAAGAGGAGACACTTCGGTGGTCTTAGGAAGGGTGACAGAGGACACTGTTGGGTCATCCAAAACAATACGAAGCTGTACTAGGGGAGATAGAGGAGTGGAGATTGGCCCTTTGAGAGTGAAGAGGCAGTCATCGGTGTATGGGATTGACAGTATACTCCCTAAATCCATGGCTGTGAAGAACAAGGATTTACCTTTGATGAACGAGGTGTAGCAATCGCCATTATTTTCAAGATTAGTATAAAACTGCTGAACTAATTTGGGGTAGGCTACCGAGGGAGGGGTGCTTAAGGAAGACAAACCACATAACTCAAAGAGACGATGAAGAGGCGAGTTTTGATAGTAAAACATGTCTATCGATTTTTCATAGACAAAGGTTTTTTGACAGATAGAGGTTTTAAAACGGAGTTCAAAATTATGGCCTCTAAAAAAATCGTTAAGAACATCATGTAAGGAGATAGAAAGAGGTATTACCAGTTTCGAAGGTGAACCAGGTGAGGGATCGTTGAACTTACGTCGTTTGTGACCTGTCAATGTCCCGATTGGAGGTGAAGAAGGTAGACTGGCTTTGGATTCGGCAGGGGATGAACCACCGGAGATGATCATGACAGAGGATGGCCTGTATTTCAGTTTTCGAGTGACCGGTGGTTGAGATGGTGGAGAGGGAGGTGAGACCTCATCTTCCGATTCATCATGAAGCTGTTTGCCATGCCTAGTTCGCATTGTAGCAGAGAAAAGTTGAGTCGATTGAGATGGTGGGGGAGGAGGTGAGATGTTTAGAGATGTGGGAAGTCTGAGATAGAGAGATGGTAAGGCGGCTTCTGGTCCTTATGTATAGAACACGTTATCGAGATATGGGAAGTGGTGAAGCCGGTTTTGGGAAGGAAAATCTGAATATATTTTAATGGCCGTAATTATTGCTGAATAGATAAGCCGTGACTGTCTAATGTCCTTAACTCATGCAGATCATATTTATATCATACACATCCCGAGTTTTCTTCTTAAGGTACAGAACCGGTCTTCCCCTAGAGGTTTTGTAAATATATCTGCTAGTTAATGCTTAGTGGAAATGAATATTAATCTTATTAAACCTTTGGGCACATTGTCTCTAAGAAAATGGTGGCGTACTTCTATGTGTTTTGTGCGAGAATGTAGTACTGGATTTTTAGAGATGTCTATGGTGCTTGTATTATCACAGTATATGGGCACATTTTCACATATAATATCAAAGTCGCGCAATGTTTGACACATCCACAATATTTGGGAGCAACAACTTCCTGCGGCTAAGTATTCACCCTCAGTGGTGGATAGAGCGACTGATGTTTGCTTCTTGCTGTGCCATGAAACAAGACTTTGTCCCAAAAATGTACAAGCACCGCTTGTGCTTTTTTTATCTATTTGACAACCTGCATAGTCAGCATCTGAATAACTCATTAGATCAAAATTGTCACATTTTGGGTAGAACAATCCTAAATTGGTCGTACCACTCAAATATTTAAATATTCGTTTAACTTGACTGTAAGTGGGATTCTTTGGGTTTGGCACGAAGCCGAGCACACGTAGACACACTGCTCGTACATTATATCAGGTCTAGAAACAGTTAAATATAGTAGGGATCCAATCATACCTCTGTATTTTTTTACTTCTACATCTGTACCTTTTTCATCTGTTGTGAGTTTTATTGATGTACTCATTGGTGTGGTCTTTGAGTTTGAATTGTCAAATCCGAATCTCTTAAGTAACTCTTTTGTGTACTTGGTTTGATGAATGAATATACCTTCGTGATTTTGTTTAATTTGGAGGCCCAGAAAGTAGTTAAGTTCTCCCATCAGGCTCATGTCAAACTCCTTGTGCATGCATTTGGAAAACCACTCACAAAGAAGATTATTAGTAGCACCAAATATTATATCATCTACATATATTTGTACAATAATAATATCTTTATTTTGACATTTAATAAACAGAGTGGAGTCGATTTTACCTCGAATGAATCCATTTGATAGGAGATACTTACTTAATCTTTCGTACCAAGCCCTTAGGGCTTGTTTGAGTCCATAGAGTGCCTTCTTGAGTTTGTATACGTAATGTGGGAACTTGTCATGCTCAAATCTAGGTGGCTGTTTTACATATACTTCTTCATTTATGTACCCGTTGAGGAAGGCGCTTTTGACGTCCATTTGGTGTAGCTTGAACTTTCTGAAACAAGCGAATGCTAGTAGTATACGAATAGATTTCAAGCGGGCTACTGGGGCAAATGTTTCTTTATAGTCTATTCCTTCTTGTTGGTTGTATCCTTGAGCTACTAATCTCGTTTTGCTTCTTGTAATTGTTCTGTACTCGTCAAGCTTGTTTTTGAATACCAATTTAGTTCCAATAATGGATACACCTTTTGGAGGAGGTACCAATTCCCACACTTGACATCTTTCAAATTGTTGTAGTTCCTCCTGCATTGCTAGAAGCCAATTTTGATCGAGAATAGCTTCTTTGGCATTTTTTGGTATAATTTGGGATAGGAATGCTGAGAAAGCACACATATTTTGTGTTTTCCTTCTAGTAATAACTTTGTCATTTATGTTCCCAATGATGTTCTCAGGAGGATGAATTTTGATGTATCTTGCTAATTTTGGAAGGTGAACATCATGTATTACTTCTTCAGTAGATTCAGAATTTTGGTCTTGTTGTTTATTCATTTCAGCTTGTTGGATATGTTCCTGATTTTCGTATTCGGCTTGTTGGATAGAGTCTAGGTCCTGCTGCTCTTCATCTTACAAGATTGGTTCTATGATCTTGCTGTTTTGCTTTATTTGATAGGCTAGATTTGCAACAGTCTCTAAGTTTCCTGCATCTTCTTCTCTTTCTCTTGTAATATCATGGTTAGATTCGTTAAATTTGATATGTATAGATTCTTCGATACACATCTTTTGTACATTATAAATGGGATATGCTCTACTATTTTGTGAATAGCCAATGAATATTCCTTCATATGATCTAGCATCAAAATTGCCCAGATTTCCATTAGTGTTAAGAATAAAGCATTTAGATCCAAACACTCTGAAATAGCTTATTTTAGGGAGCCGATTATATAATAATTTGTATGGTGTTTTCAAGATGATTGGACGAATCAAAACTCTATTTAGTACATAACATGCTGTGTTTACAGCTTTGGCCCAAAATTTTTTAGGAAGCTTACTTTCTTGAATTAGAGTTCTAGCAGTTTCTTGTAACGTTCAATTTTTCCTTTCTACCACTCCATTTTGTTGTGGAGTTCTAGGTGCTAAAAATTCATGAGAGATTCCTTTTTGATTACAGAATGTAATAAAATCCTTTTGAAATTCAGTATCATGGTCACTTCTGATTCTTATAAGATTAAGACTATGCTTGGTCTCCAAATTTTTAATCAGTTTTTCAAATTCTTTAAATGCCTCATCTTTTGTTCTAAGGAATAGTACCCATGTATATTTAGAGAAATCATCGACTATCACAAAAGCATAGAATTTACCTTTTAGACTAGCATGCCTTTCGGGTCCAAATAAATCGAGATGAAGCAATTGTAAGGGAGAAGAGGTTGATACCACGTTTTTGGCTGTGAATGATGTTCTTGACAGGGTTTGCATATACCTTTCTTCTCGAAATTCATTTTGGGTAACCCTCTTATTAAGTTCTTTGATGACAACTTTTTGATGAGGTCCATATAAACATGCCCCATCCTTCTATGCCATTGATTTGCTTCATCTTGAATTGTTGCAAGACATAATTCTTCCTCCTGTCGCTCAAAATCAAGAGTATATATATTCCCTTCTCTTAGGGCAACTAAAATAGCATTGTTAATACCATGTGAAATAGTACATCTATCTTTTTCAAACTTTACTTGATGTCCATTATCCATTAATTGACTAACACTGATAAGATTGAATTCTAAACCGTTAACAAGATGAACATTATTGATGTTAACCTTACCATTACCGATTTTAGCTTTCCCAATTATTTCACATGACCAATTATCACCGAATGTGACAGTTCCATGTTTCTTTTTGACATTTAGTTCCATGAACTTAGATTTGTCTCCCGTCATATGACGTGAACATCCGCTGTCAAGAATCCATTTTTGAGAAGATACTTTGGCTTTGAGACATACCTGTATAAGAGAGATACAATTTATATTTTTGATACCCATATCTTTTTGGGTCCACTTGTGTTAGTTGAAATCAAATCAATTTTCTTTATCCATATGGCTTTATTTAGATTTTTCTTTCTTGAGCAATTTATCTCTAGATGTCCTTTAATGCCACAATTTTTGCAGGAGGTAAAAGGCGTGCAATAATTCAATTTAAATGATGATTTAGGTTTTAGCATTTCAACTTCTTTCCTATATGTTGGATTGTAACCTATGCCTTGTTTATCCTAACTGGGTCTTTGTTTTCCTAGCATGACATTTAGGTTTTCTTCCCCATGAACAAATTTAGCTAGAGAGATTTTTAAAGACTTTATTTCCTTTTGTAGGTCATTAGTTGGAGGTGTTTTATTACTCGATTCATCGCCAAATGCATCAATGCACACATCTCTCATCTCTATCTCCTTTTTTAATTTTTTTACTTCATTATTTAGCTGTTTTACCTTGTTGAACAACATTTTATTGTAATTATCTAAATAATCATTCTTTGCTGCTAAAACCTTTTCCTCATTTGTGTGTTGCTTTACCTAAATCTTTCTTTTCATTTATCAGTGCTTCCACTTCGCTCATTAGAGTGTTTACTAGATCTTTTAAGTACATATTTTTTTCTTTTAATCTTTCATTTTCTTGTTTCAAAGTAATACTATCAGAAAAAGGTACCTCACTAGATTCACCTTCAAGTCCTATGAAGCATATTTGAGCCAGTTCATCGTTTGCATCTATTTCCACTTCGGATTCTTCATCATCACTCCATGTTAGAAATGCTTTGTGCTTTTTGAACTCCTTATTGCCTTGCTTTCCTTTGTTCTTGAGTTGGAAACAATCCTTTTTAAAGTGACCTGGTCGTCCACACTCGAAACAAGTTTCCTTGGTTGTCTTGGCTTTGTATTTGTTTGCGTTGAATGTATTTTTCCTTTGATTCTTCCTTTGAAGTAGTCCCTTGAGTCTCCTTGATATCATGGCTATTTCATCATCCGAGTTATTTTCGAGTTCTTCTTCAATTCCTGCATTTAGAGCTAGTATTTTCTTTCGAGGAACTTCTTCCTCGTCATCATATATTTTCAATTGGTGTTCATATTCTTCTAGTTCACCAAAGAGAGTTAATGTATCCATAGAAGAAATATTGACAGAGTCTTGAAGAGTAGTACTTTTAGATGCAAACCTTTTGGGCATAGCCCGAAGTAGCTTACGATTGATTTCGCTTTGTGGAATTGTCTTGTCGAGTAGCTTCAAGGAATTTATAAGTACCAAAAATTGTGCTTGAGCCATTTTGATCGTTTCGTCCCTTTCTAGTTTGAACATTTCGTAGTCATGCATGAGCATACTTAGCTTGACTTCTCGTACTTTAGACGTTCCTTTGTGACTTACCACTAGGGTATCCCAAATCTCCTTTGATGTGTTGCATGAAGAAACTTTATCTATTTCAGATTGCACCATGACGCTGAGGAGAGTGTTCATTGCTTTTGAGTCGTATGACACCATGTATGTTTCGGTTGAGTCCATCTCGAGTAGAGTTTTTGGAGTACCATCATCTTTCCTTGGGATTACCGGTCCATTCTCTACCACCCACCATTCCCATGGGTCTCGCTTAAGATATATCCTCATCCGAAATTTATAGAAGTTATAGTTCTCAGTTCCAAAGAGTAGTGGAGGTCGGTTCGTTGATTAACCTTCGTGATGAGTGCTTCCAAGTTGTGCAATGTCAGAATCTTTCACTACAAGTCACCTTTAAGACCAAGATAAGTAGAGCCAAGCTCTGATACCAAATGAAATTTAAATAGGTACACTTAGAAGGGGGGGTTGAATAAGTGTAGGCACAAATTATGTCCAATTTTTATTTCTTATCAAAAATCCTTTGGATGTTTAATGCAACTAGCTGGATTACCAAATTAGGATATTATTTAGTTAACCAATTTTACTGATATGAATAGAATGCAGGTTGCTGGATAAACAACAAGATATTCAAGCACAGAATGCAATCACACAAACACCAAAATTTTTACGTGGTTCAACTACTACCCTCTAGAATAGTAGCCTAATCCACGTCCAATACCAACTAGTATTGGAGACTCACTTTTATTAAACTCTTTCAATTACAATACAAGTTCTAGCAATTTGAACACCTTTGTTCCCTGTGCACCTA
Organism: Panax quinquefolius; assembly: GCA_020205615.1. Classification (NCBI taxonomy): domain Eukaryota; kingdom Viridiplantae; phylum Streptophyta; class Magnoliopsida; order Apiales; family Araliaceae; genus Panax; species Panax quinquefolius. The sequence goes on along the minus strand of CM035155.1, from coordinate 106,227,513 downwards.
TGCCCTCTTAAGCACCTATGCTTCCCTCAAACTTGACTGTAATAAGTTACCAATTCAAAATAGACTTACATGTAATATTGATTGAGATAGGGAAAATAAGATACACACTAGAGGTCTAATGATCAAGCAATATATTACTCACCAACTCAAGGCTCTAGTATGAAATGAAATGATATGCAAGAAGAATATTACCAGAATGTTTTCTATATGTTCTTCGTAGCTGCAATTCTGTTCTTAATGCAATCAATGTCTGTCTTAGTGAAAAACAATTTCGTAGCTTGTAAGCAATGAATTACTGTGTATGTTTTTTGTGTTTGAATATGTTAACGAGTTCCATTTATATAGACCTCTCGAGAATATTTCCGTTGCACAGATTTGATGTAGTAATATACACATTTAAAAACACTTAACACAAATCTTGCAGTCTATGTGAATCATGATATACTCAGCTTGATTTCCATTTCCATTATCTGAGATATCATGCTGTCAATATTTTTAAGACTAATTGATTTAGGCTTGTCCCAATTTCTAAAAAGCCGGAAGTCAACACTTTATATTACCATACACATTTACAAACAAGTTTCCATATTTCTCAATATATATTGGACCGTTAGACCCAACCAATTAGATTTCCCAAATCATGGCTCATGATTCATGTACCGCATATGGTAATCAATCCACTAAATTTCTTAATTACTTGCCTAGAAATAAGACCCCTGATTTATGACCCATAGTTTGTGTAGCATGATTTATGATGCAAGATCTATGATGTAATGATTTGTGCTTACCATAATTATCTGCTAGCCAGTGTCCATATGCATTGGACCGTTGGAGATAACCAATTAGATTTCTTGAATTATAATGCATGACTCCTGCTATCCCATTGTTGTCTTGACCGTGATCTTAGAATGATGGAGAGATTTAATGCATAATTTATGATAATTTATCTACCCCATTTCATGCTCTACCGTGTGGGTCTATTCAATCAGGATTTGATTCCTTATGTTGAGCAAATTTGGCCATGCATATTATTAATCATGCAACATCAAATATGAATGAAAGTATATATATGTAATGCACATGTCCTAGAGCCTTATTTTGGAAAGTAATAAATGCTAAGATCTTACATATATTCCTAGGACTCAATATAGCTTTTCTTTCTTCAAAGACGCCTTGACTTTGGACTTTCTTTCTTGATGTTCCTGAAACGTTATAGGGCATGGTTAGTAAACAAATATGGTCATCATCAAAACATAGGGTGTGACATAAGTCAACAAATACCCCTTACCTTAGTAGAAGACTGAATACTGCAATAGTGAAATAACAGAATACTCTTCTTCTTTTTCTCTATAATTTTTTCTCTCTATAGTTTAAGTGAATTTGTAAGAAATAATGAAGGAATGAGCTTCTATTTATAGGTGAATGGACTAAATAGTAATTAATTCATGAACGGTCCAAATTGATTTACTTTTAAATGGACGATCCATATTGATTTACTATTAAAACTTAAAGCAACGGTCCATATTGATTTATTATTAAAACTTTAAACCAACGATCCATATTGATTTACTATTAAAACTTTAAACCATCGATCCATATTGATTTACTATTATATCTTCAACCAACGATCCATATTGATTTACTATTATAACTTGAACCAACGGTTTGAAAAATTAGCACATCTCTTCATGGAATAATAAGCCAAACTTATAACAAACATCTCATAACAAAACCCTCTATTTATATCAAAAATTGAATAAAAATTTACCACAAATCACTTATCTTTAATCAACATATTTTTAATCATTCGACAATTATTCATTATTTAAAATTATAATTCACAATATTGACAATCAGATCATTCCCAGGAAAGAGGGGGCTTTCCGATAAAGATTTCTCCTTATTGGCGCACAATTAGATGACCTAAACCCTTTCCTCGACAGAACTTTCTAGAAATTATCAATAATACAAATAATAATATGAATAATTGTGTCGTCTCAATTATTGATTTAATAAAATAAAATATTGTGTAGATAATACTGACAATAATGGAACCAATAATATACGATACTATGCAGCAACTACTGTAGCAATTATTGAATAAAACTGAGTGACTTCTCCCGTAAGCATTAATAATCAGAGATACTGTGCAATATCGTGTTCTACTATGCAACCACGTGTATTACTGTACTTTTATCACCGGGTATTTCAACAGTTAACGGTAAAAATTTTACCGTTATTTTTATAAAAAGATATTTATGTCGCTTTCTATATTCGACATTCATTCCGTTGTGGGGTCCACTAATGATTGTGTCGTCGTACGGATAGTCCCCGACAAAAAGAATATTCCACAACCAAATGAATATTTTATGATCACTTGCTTACTTTGCAAAATTTGCACATATCACCCATAACTATAGAATTATATCAAATCAACACCTTAATATTCAAAATAATATTTAGAGAAAAATTAAATATTTATTCATAAAAGTTGGGGTCTTACAACCTCCCCTTCTTATGAAATTTCATCCTTAACATTGGTGTACGTACCTGGAATGTCGAAGAGGTGAGGATACTTTGATTTCATTTCAGATTCTAACTCCCAGGTCATGTCCTCAACATCATGGTTTCTCCATAAAATTTTGGCTTGAGGTATAACCTTGGAGCGTAGAATATGTTCCTTCTTATCCAAGATATTGGCAGGTACCTCCTCATACGTTAAATCTTCGGCTATCTCATCTAGTTCTAATATAATAATGTGATTCGGGTCGTCCACATATTAACGTAACATCTATACGTGAAAAACGTTATGAACACGCGACATAATTAGTGGTAAGGCGAGTCTATAGGCCATAGTTCCTACTCAATCGAGGATTTTAAATGGACCAATAAATTAAAGGTTTGAGCTTTCCTCACATCGTTGATTCTCGTTTTTGGAATAACGAATTCTTGCACCTTCTTCTTTATATGCATCAGCTCCGGGTCTGTAGCTTGAGCGGCTTTAACTTTATCAAATTAAAGTCAATTCTAATCGTATATTCGTCATCTTCACGTGGGTCGCCAGAGTCTTTAACTATATCCCCATTTTTGTAAATCATACAAAATGGGACTTTGTGTTAAAAATGTCGCACTTGTAACTGCATACGATCTTCTACTCAACGTGTCAGCTACCATGTTCGCTTTTCCAAGATGGTATTGAATGGTATGGTCATAATCTTTCAACAGATCGAGCCAACGTATTTGGCGCATGTTACATTCGTTCTAGGTGAAGAAATATTTAAGGCTCTTATGGTCTATGTAGATCTCCACTTTCTCCCCATACAGGTTGTAACGATCGAGAAATTTGTAATTTAATTTAAATATTTATTGAATTAAATAAATATTTTAAATAATTTATTTATTAAGGAAAATAAATAATTGATGAATTGTGGTGAATTAATTTGGTAACTAAATTGATTAGTGTTCATTAAATTGAGTGATGGTAATTTATCGGAAGGATTTAATTTAAGGAAATAATTAAATTAAATCAATTGCTTAATATTTAAATTAAGTGAATTGTTTAATATTAAATGAATTAATTAAATAATGTGATATTTCTAATTTATTAATTAAATTAGATATATAATTATTTAATTATTTATTATAAGCATAATTGTAATAAGAATATAATAATTATAATTATAAATAATAAGTTATTTAATGGGTTGCGTATGTGTGTGACAAGTGAAACTATATAATAAAAATATTATAATAATAATCTACTATGGAAATTTCATGTAACCAAACAAAGCCTTGTGGCTTTTGGTTAATATAATCGCTAAAGACGCTTGGTTTAATAAAGCGATAATCACGATTATCGATTGTTTAAGTTACCTGTGGGTTATTTCACGTATTATTTTCTAAGGTTCACTAGATAACAGAGGAAGAGAGAATTGCATAGTATTGTGAGTAAGAATTGAGAGAGTAATCTCTGTGAGTTTGCCAATAGAAAGAAGAGATTCACGTGCTAGCCTATAATCAAGAGGATTAAGGTATAATTTATTTTTAAATTTCCAAGCTTTAGTTTTATCTAAGTTCTCTGTAAATTGATTTTGTGGAATTTGTTGTTCAAATGTTGTGTATATGGTGTGGATTATGTTGTAGAATCTGTTGTCATCGTGTATGAGTGTTGTATTAGTTATCAAATTCGTGTAAATTGGGTGTAGGAAGAAAAAAGGAAATCACAGTGTTTATGTTCATATAATATGGCTTAGAAAGTACCAAATTTTGTGCCTTATATGTGTTTTAATATGCAAATTGAAGTTGAATTGTGATAATATGTTAAGAAACAAAAACAACGTAGTTTAAATCATGTCAATTGCTTGAGAAACAAATTCGTGACGATCGAATTCGCTAAAAGTGTCTAAATTGAAGAAATTTGGAAAACTATGGTTTTGATTCCTTAAAATGATATTTATATAATGTTTTTTATATAAAATGATGTTTAGCATGTGTAGCAATGATGTTACAAAGTTTTAGATGTTGAAGTTGGGTGAATTTCTGTGGAATTGGGATTTTTGGCCAAAAGCAAAGTCTAATTTTGAGTTTTTGCAAAACTAAAAGCGGGCATGCAGCACTTTGGCCGCCTTTACTGGCGCATTCTTTGCCATGCAGCGTCTTTGAAGTTGCGTATGGTAGCGTTGTCTGCTGCGTCACGGCCGTCTTGGGTATAGCGTTATCGATTATAAAATAAATGGCTGAAGCGCCGCCAAATGATCGATCGAGACCAGTCTTTGTTAGTTAACAACATAGTTTGGAAATTGTTAACTTATCATAATTTAATGGTTTGTAAAGGACCTAAAACATGCTACAAGGCATAGTAGTGTGTTGTAATCACAATGTTGAAACTATAGATTATGAATTGGTAAGTTATGTGATGAACCAAAGGTGATGTTTTCAAAAGTTAAAAATAAATTATAAGGTTTATGTTAGTTTGTAGTGAGATTTTAGATTCGTTAAGGATGTTAACCAACATGATTGGTCATTAGGATAAAGTTATGATTTAAATGGTGGGTTAAACCCATAAAGCTAATATTAATACAACTAATTGTTATTATGATTTCAATGATATGTGTAGGGTAATTGACGAACATTATTATACTTGTGTAGCTTACATACAAGGCAAGTTCCCTAACCTATGCTACCTTATTATTCAACAAGGTTTACCTATCGTTGTTATGTTATATTTGTGCAATATTTTTATTCCTAGATTATGATTGTATAAGTTCCTAAATTCTATGTTAAAGTTCAGCAAGCCTATTGATTCTATCTTGTGTATGATTGTACAAGCTCCTGTAACCTAATTCGTTACATCGAGCGAGTTTTATTTTCCTTATTATCATTCGAAGCATACATTGTTCTAATACATTGATTCAAAGAAGATTGTTCTAACTCTTCTGAATATAGCGCTTTGCATGTATATCATGTTTACTCAATTATATATTGTTGTTATTCAAATCTTTGACTTTGATAACCTTGTTCAACGCTTTATTGTTGTATTAAACCTTCAAGTAGTAAGCAAACCTTTATTGATCGAATTAATCAACAATCGAATAATGTTCTAAAATTCTAGAAACACTAATAAGTTAGTTCCGAGCTAAACTTTCTTCAGTGCAGAAATTCTAAATTCAAGCTGAGACGAACAACCCTAGCATAGGGGATTTTGTACGTGTAACGTTTAGATGTTTGTGCACAATACATGGTACAAAGGGTTGATCCCCCTGAGTATGTTAAGAAGGGTCTGTATAGTCTAAATGACTGTTAAGGTTGAGGTAATAATACCTAAATATCGGAGACATAGTTCGTGGTTTTAAGACCCTCAGATATTAAAGTTCGAACTTGTTTTCTTTTTCTGATTCGTAGAGCAAGTTCATTATTGTTCAGTATCCATTGTTCATTCTCATGTTGTTGTCATTACTACCTCCTATATCAGTGAGCAATTGTTTGCTCACTCTTGCATTTAACACTGCAGCTAAAGTTGAGAAAGGCGATGAGCCATGTACTAGAAAAGGGAAGGGCAAGATGTCCAAGTGTTGAAGGCTTATTGAATTTGAATGTTTTACTTTATGAGACTTGTTTTAATATGTGATGTATTCCGCAAACTGATGTAGTAAATTTAAGGTTAGATTACCTGGGATTTATTTTGAGATTATGATGTAACCCTTTAATGGGAAAGATTATTGTTTAAGTTATTTAAATTATGTCTTTATCCTTTATGATGGGTAGTTAGATATAATGGTTTTGGTAAGTGAACACCAAATTCTGTGGGAATGGAGTACCCAGATTTGGGGGTGTCACAGGTTGGTATCAGAGCTTTAGGTTATGAACCTTAAGTGGGGAAACCTTAGGAAGTAACCTTTAAGGAGACAGAAAATATAGAGCTATCTAACTCTTATCGAATTTTAAGGAATGGATTAAAGTACTCATTGAAGTTAAATAATAAAAGACATTATGTGCTATGTGTTAATAACTTATGTGCTCGCGAGTATCGAAAATGTTAAGTAAAACTTAAAATATTTTGTTGTCAAGATGTCAAACGAAGGAGGATCCAGTCCAGCTAGGGAAGCAATACCTCAGATACCTATAGATAGTGAACCCCGAGATATTCATGTTGTACGGGAACAGTTGATCCAGGAAGATATGCCTGTGACCGATCCCGAGGAGGATAGTTCTGAGGAGTTAGAGGCGGAAGAGGATCCTGAGGAGTTTCCACCAAACTCCATCTCAGCTAAGATGTATGACGCTCTGTACGACCGTAACATAGAGTTACAGGACAAGGTTGAGGAGCTGAAGGAGTTAGTTGAGATGCATCAGGCTGCGATAGAGGAGAAGGATGCGGAGATTCAGGAACTTGACTCAAAACTTGGAAACACGGAGTGGGACCTAGTTCATACCAAGGGTCAGCATGAAGACTTGCTGGCATAAAACGAAAAGATGAAGACTGACATGGAGAATTTGAAAGATGATTTCAAGGAGGAATCGGCTAAGTGTGCAAGAGCATAGGAAGCTTGGATGAAGGCAACTCAATGTGCATACCGTGCTGAAGCTAAAGTCCAAGTGAAGAAATCCAATATGAATGAGATGGATTACGCTTTTAATTCGGCGATTGATAGGGCCCAGGATCTAGTCTTTTATTATCCACCTCAGTTTGAAAATTCGTCGTGGTTCGTGATGGATCGTAGAACGGCGTATCGTATCATGGAGGAAGAGCGTCGGGAAGCCTTACGACGTCTTAATATGTCTAGATAGAAATAATAATAATAATAACAATATGTGGTTAATTATGCGAATAAATAAATTGTGAATCCCTTATTTTGAGATAAATAAAGGGATAATATGAGTATGTAATTCTGAAACTTGTCTAGTTCAGGAAAGTGAATGTTATAGCGGTTATGCTATCTTGAATATGTACTAAAACTTTATGAATGGATAAAATATCAAAGTTTATTTGAAATGTTATGTGTTATGGATTTAATCTTGGAATGTTTAAGTTAAACTTCACATACCCAAGAAGTTGAGTAATGAACTAATCAAGCACATATTTTAACAAAAAATGCCTCCTAGAAGAAGATAACCACGTCAGCAAGCACCTCCTGAGGGGTCTACAAATAAAAACAACGAGACCAACGTTAATCTAGTTCAGCAGTTGGTAGCTCTGTTGACGGGTGCACTTGCGAATCAACCGCAAACTCAAGGCATGACCTTTTAAGGAATTTAAAGCGGTTGGACTGCCAGAGTTTCAAGGGTCTATGAATCCAGTGGAAGCCCAAACCTGGATCATGGAAATGGAGAAGGTGTTCGACGTTGCTAGAGTTAACAAGGATCAGAAGACCGCGTTCGCAATGTTCATGCTGAAGTCTGAAGCTAGCTACTGGTGGCAGGAAAATAAGGTTCGAGGAGGACAATGAGTGATAACGTGGGATAGATTTAAGGAGATGTTCTTTGAAATGTACTTTCCAGCGAGTTCTCGGAATCAGTTGGAAGTACAATTTCTGGAGTTGAAGAAAGGAACGATGACAGTGCTAGAGTATGCTGCAAAGTTTAACGAGTTGGCAAGGTTTGCCACTTATCTAGTCAATACTGACGAGCGTAAAGCGAGAAGATTCGAACAAGGATTGACGCCCTGGCTTTACATCAAGGTTTTAATGTTCCAGTTGAATACATTTGCGGCTGTACTGGAGAAGGCAATTATCGCGGAAGGTGGAAGCGATGCCTTGACCAAGTACAATCAAGAACAGAAGAAGAGGAAGAATGAGAATGAAAATAAGGCTGGTGGAAGTAATGTTGGAAGTAACAATCATAATAGGAAATGGAGCGAGAATTTGACTGCGGGAGGACAACAAGGAAATCAGCAGAAGAAAAAGTTTAATGTGGAAAGAACCATACTGGAGTATGTTTGAAGGGAAAGAGGGTGTGTTTCAACTGTGGTCAGGAGGGACATATTGCACCGAACTGTTTTAGTCCGAATAAAGGAGCATGCTTTACCTGCGGTTCAAAAGATCACATGGCTCATGATTGCCCTAAGAAGCGAGCTGGAAGCGCAAGTGGTGGAAAAGGAAATAACAACGGTGGTGGTGCATTGACTATCACTGGACCAGCACAGTCAAGTCGACCTACTACGAGGACTTTCAATATGATGGTGCAGGATGCTGTACAGTATAAGGATGTGGTGTCAGGTATCATTCCGATTAATGGTATTAATGCTTATGTACTATTTAATTCGGGTGCTACTTGTTCATTTATATTCGATGAATTTGCTCAAAATTTAGATTTGCCTCAGGAAGAATTAGAATTTCCCTTAAGCATAGAGATTGCGAATAGGGAAGTGATTCCTGTTAGATTCATAAATAAGAATTGTAGGGTGGTTATAAAAGGTCACGAGATTATGGTAGATTTGATACAAATTAGACTTGGTGATTTTGATGTTATACTAGGAATGGATTGGTTATTCAATTACGGAGCAGTAATTGATTGCCAAAGGAAGTGTGTTAACCTTATGATTCCATCAAAGGTTGTGTTCTTTGGTAGCAAGTCACCTTGACAAGCAAGTTGTCTGACGGTGATGCAAACCAAGAAGTTGTTGAGATAAGGATGTGTAGTATACTTAGCCTACATAGTCGATACACAGAGGAAAAGTGCGAAGCTAGAAGAGATACCGATCATAAGAGATTTTGCAGACGTCTTTCCAGAAGATTTGTCGGGTCTTCCGCCGGATCGACAAATCGAGTTCGTGATTGACTTACTACCAGGAACGGCCCCGATATCTAAAGCACCGTATAGAATTGCCCCGATAGAATTGAAAGAGTTGATGGTGCAATTACAAGAATTGCTTGACAAGAAGTATATTCAGCTGAGTGTTTCGCCATGGGGAGCACCAGTGTTGTTTGTTAAGAAGAAAGATGGATCGATGCGGCTTTGCATTGATTATAGAGAATTAAATAAGGTCACGATTAAAAATAAGTATTCATTACCTAGAATTGATGACTTGTTCGATTAGCTAAAGGGAGCGAGGTATTTCTCGAAGATAGACCTGAGAAGTGGTTATCATCAGTTGAAGGTGAGACCGGAGGATGTCCCAAAAACAGCGTTCAGAACTCGGTATGGTCATTACGAGTTTCTGATTATGTCTTTTGGTTTAACCAATGCACTTGCAGCATTCATGGACTTGATGAACAGGGTGTTTAAACCATTCTTAGACAAATTTGTGGTGGTGTTTATTGATGACATATTGGTATATTCCAAAACCAAGGAGGAACATGTGGAACATTTGAGATTGACGTTGGAGACGTTGAGAAAAGAGAAGTTGTATGCTAAGTTTTCAAAGTGTGAATTCTGGTTGGAACGTGTACAGTTTCTCGGGCACATTATTGATAAGGATGGAATTTCGATAGATCCATCAAAGGTTGAAGCTGTAATAAACTGGGATCAGCCGAAGACACCGTTAGAAGTGAGGAGTTTCTTAGGATTGGTGGATTATTACAGGCGTTTTATTCAAGACTTTTCCAAGATCGAGACTCCATTGACGAATTTAACTAGGAAGGCGGTTAAGTTTGTTTGGACAGAGAAGTGCGAGGAGAGTTTTTGAGAGTTAAAGAAGAGACTGAGCTATGCACTTGTGTTGTCATTGCCTGATGATACAGGAAATTTTGTGGTGTATAGTGACACATCACATAAACGACTAGGTTGTGTGCTTATGCAAAACGACAGAGTTATTGCGTATGCATCACGACAGTTGAAAGATTACGAGAAAGGGTATCCGACTCCTGACTTAGAGTTGGCGGTGGTGGTGTTTGCCCTTAAAATTTAGAGACATTATCTTTATGGAGAGAGGTGTGAGGTATATACCGACCATAAAAGTCTGAAGTACATCTTTACACAAAAAGATTTGAATATGCGACAAAGAAGATGGTTGGAGCTGATCAAAGATTACGACTACAAAAATTTCTATCATCCCGGAAAGGCAAATGTTGTCGCTGATGCTCTAAGTAGGAAGGGACGGGAGAAGTTAATGATGTTAACTGATCAGGAGAAGCTAGTGTCAGAAATGGCTGAGATGGAGTTAGAAATTAAATATCCAATAGAATCCGATGAAAAGTTATTCCAGATGGGAAATAGTTCAACGTTGGTGGATAAGGTGAAAAATGTACAACTTCAAAATGAAGACTGTGAAAGATAAAATAGAAAATATCTGAAGGTGAGGAAAACAAATTCAAAATTGATTCGGAAGGGTTACTTTGATTCGAAGGGAGAATTTGGGTTCCGCCAGTATCAGAGGTTAAAGAGGAAATTCTGAGAGAAGCTCACAACTCAAGATATTTGATTCACCCTGGGAGTACAAAGATGTACCAAGATCTTAGACATCATTTTTGGTGGTCGAATATGAAGAGAGATGTGGCTGAATGCATGGCAAAATGGTTAACGTGTCAGAAAGTCAAAGCTGAACATCAAAGGCCAAGCAGATTATTACAACTGTTGGAGATACCAGAATGGAAATGGGAGCATATCACAATGGATTTTGTGGTAGGTCTTCCAACAACCCAACAAGGTTACGATGCCATTTGGGTGATTGTCGATCGATTGACAAAGTCGGCACACTTTTTGCCAATCAAGCTTTGATTTACCCTAGATCGGTTAGCAAAATTGTACGTGAAGGAAATTGTTTCAAGACACGATGTACCAATGTCCATTGTATCAGACAGAGATCCACGTTTCACATCTAATTTCTGGAAATGACTACAAGAGTGCTTGGGGACACAGCTGAGAATGAGCACAACGTACCATCCTTAAACTGACAGACAAAGTGAGAGAACCATTCAAACAATAGAAGATATGCTTAGAGCATATATCATGGATTTCAAGGGAAATTGGGATGACCATCTACCATTGGTGGAATTTGCCTATAATAATAGTTATCACGCGAGTATTGGCATGCCGCCTTACGAAGCGTTATACGGCAGGAAATGCGGAACTCCGTTATGCTGGGATGAGGTAGGTGAACGTCATCTATTGGGTCCAGAATTGGTACAACAGACTGTAGAGATCATCAAAGTGATTCGAGCAAGATTGATAGCTGCACAGGATAGACAGAAGAAATATTCTGATCAACATCGACAAAATCGAGAATTCGATGTCGGTAGTTATGTTTTCCTGAAAGTATCTCCCTAGAAGGGGAAAATTTGATTTGGCAAAAAGGGGAAATTGAGCCCTAGATTTATAGGACCTTTCGAAGTGCTTTGACGAGTTGGTGAAGTGGCGTACGAGGTAGCTTTACCTCCAGAGTTAGAGCATATTCATAATATTTTTCATGTATCAGTATTAAGGCCATATAAGCCTGATTATAAACATGCTATAAAATATGAGCCCTTACAGTTCGAGAAAGATTTAGCATATGAAGAAATCCTTGTTTAAATTGTTGACAGAAAAGAGTAAGTACTGAGGAATAAGGTGATACCTTCTGTTAAGGTAATCTGGAGGAACCACAATGCTGAGGAAGCTACGTGGGAACTTGAAAGCGTTATGATGAAGAATTATCCTCAGTTATTTGATTGATTTTGTTTAGCGATTCTGGGGACAGAATCTTGTTAAGGAGGGAAGAAGGTAACGAATAAATTTTTCGAGTTGTGATTCTGGGGACAGAATCCTTTTAAGGAGGGAAGAATGTAATGATCGAGAAATTTATAATTTAATTTAAATATTTATTGAATTAAATAAATATTTTAAATAATTTATTTATTGAGGAAAATAAATAATTGATGAATTGTGGTGAATTAATTTGGTAACTAAATTGATTAGTGTTAATTAAATTGAGTGATGGTAATTTATCGGAAGGATTTAATTTAAGGAAATAATTAAATTAAATCAATTGCTTAATATTTAAGAAAATAATTAAATTAAGTGAATTGTTTAATATTAAATGAATAAATTAAATAAAGTGATGTTTCTAATTTATTAATTAAATTAGATATATAATTATTTAAGTATTTATTATAAGAATAATTGTAATAAGAATATAATAATTATAATTATAAATTATAAGTTATTTAATGGGTTGCATGTGTGACAAGTGAAACTATATAATAAAAATATTATAATAACAATCTACTATGGAAATTCTATGTAACCAAACAAAGCTTTGTGGCTTTTGGTTAATATAACTGCCAAAGACGCTTGGCTTAATAAACTGATAATCACGATTATCAGTGTTTAAGCGATGTGGGTTATTTCACGTATTATTTTTTAAGGTTCACTAGATAACAGAGGAAGAGAGAATTGCATAGTATTGTGAGTAAGAATTGAGAGAGTAATCTCTGTGAGTTTACCAAGAGAAAGAAGAGATTCACGTGCTAGCCTATAATCAAGAGGATTAAGAAATAATTTATTCCTAAATTTCCAAGCTTTAGTTTTATCTAAGTTCTCTGTAAATTGATTTTGTAGAATTTGTTGTTCAAACGTTGTGTATATGGTGTGGATTATGTTGTAGAATCTGATGTCATCATGTATGAGTATTGTATTAGTTATCAAATTCGTGTAAATTGGGTGTAGGAAGAAAAAAGGAAAATCACAGTGTTTTTGTTCATATAATATGGCTTAGAAAGTACCAAATTTTGTGCCTTATATGTGTTTTAATCTGCAAATTGAAGTTAGATTGTGATAATATGTTAATAAACAAAAACAACGTATTTTAAATCATGTCAATTGCTTGAGAAATGAATTCGTGACGATCGAATTCGTTAAAAGTGTCAAAATTGAAGAAATTTGGAAAACTATGGTTTTGATTCCTCAAAATGATATTTATATAATGTTTTTGTATATAAAATGATGTTTAGCATGTGTAACAATGATGTTACAAAGTTTTAGATGTTGAAGTTGGGTGAATTTCTGTGGAATTGGGATTTTTGGCCAAAAGCAGAGTCTAATTTTGAGTTTTTGCAAAACTGAAACTAGGGCATCACGCAAGGCGCTCTGGTCGGGCGCGCTGCTTGTGTGGCATACTATTTTTGGCGCGGGTATTGTCTGATGTGTCATGTGCAGCGTTATCCTGAAGTGTAAACCGGGCACGACCGCGCCAAAGTGATCAATCGGACCAATCTTGAAATATTAACAACATAGTTTAGAAATTGTTAACTTATCATAATTTAATGGTTTGTAAAGGACCTAAAATATGCTACAAGGCGTAGTAGTGTGTTGTAATCACAACGTTGAAACTATAGATTATGAATTGGTAAGTTATGTGATGAACCAAAGGTGATGTTTTCAAAAGTTAAAAATAAATGATAAGGTTTATGTTAGTTTGTAGTGAGATTTCAGATTCGTTAAGGATGTTAACCAACATGATTGGTCATTAGGATAAAGTTATGATTTAAATGGTGGGTTAAACCCATAAAGCTAATATTAACACAACTAATTATTATTACGATTTCAATGATATGTGTAGGGTAATTGGCGAACATTATTATACTTTCGTAGCTTACATACAAGGCAAGTTCCCTAACCTATGCTACCTTATTATTTAGCAAGGTTTACCTATCGTTGTTATGTAATATTTGTGCAATATTTTTATTCCTAGATTATGATTGTATAAGTTCCTAAATTCTATGTTAAAGTTCAGCAAGCCTATTGATTCTATCTCGTGTATGAATGTACAAGCTCCTGTAACCTAATCCGTTACATCGAACGAGTTTTATTTTCCTTATTATCATTCGAAGCATACATTGTTCTAATACATTGATTCAAAGAAGATTGTTCTAACTCTTCTTAATATAGAGCTTTGCATGTATATCATGTTTACTCAATTATATATTGTTGTTATTCAAATATTTGACTTTGATAACCTTGTTCAATGCTTTATTGTTGTATTAAACCTTCAAGTAGTAAGCAAACCTTTATTGATCGAATTAATCAACAATCAAATAGTGTTCTAAAATTCTAGAAACAGTAATAAGTTAGTTTCGAGCTAAACTTTCTTTAGTGCGGAAATTCTAAATTCAAGCTGAGACGAACAACCCTAGCATAGGGGATTTTGTACGTGTAACGTTTAGATGTTTGTGCACAATACATGGTACAAAGGGCTGATCCCCCTGAGTACGTTAAGAAGGGTTTATATAGTCTAAATGATTATTAAGGTTGAGGTAATAATACCTAAATACCGGAGACATAGTTCATGGTCTTAAGACCCTCAAATATTAAAGTTCAAACTTGTTTTCTATTTCTGATTCGTAGAGCAAGTTCATTATTATTCAGTATCCATTGTTCATTCTCATGTTGTTGTCATTACTACTTCCTATATCAGTGAGAAATTTTTTGCTCACTCTTGCATTTAACACTGCAGCCAAAGTTGAGAAAGGCGATGAGCCATCTACTAGCAAAGGGAAGGGCAAGATGTCCAAGTGTTGAAGGCTTATTGAATTTGAATGTTTTACTTTATGAGACTTGTTTTAATATGTGATGTATTCCGCAAACTGATATAGTAAATTTAAGGTTAGATTACCTGGGATTTATTTTGAGATTATGATGTAACCCTTTAATGGGAAAGATTATTGTTTAAGTTATTTAAATTATATCTTTATCCTTTATAATGGGTAGTTAGATATAATTGTTTTGGTAAGTGAACACCAAATTCTGTGGGAATGGAGTACTCGAATTTGGGGGTGTCACACAGGTAGTATCTCTAGATCTTTAATGCGAAAATGACTACTACCAACTCTAGATCATGATTAGGATAATTCCTCTCATATTCTTTGAGTTATCGAGAGGCATAGGCTATGAATTTCCCTTGTTGCATGAGAACATATCCTAAACCTCTGTCTGAAGCATCGTTGTAGATGACAAATCCAACTGAGGCTCTCATCCCTTTACTTGGATAGCACCTCACATTGATACCTATTAGTTTGTCAATGCACAAAGATGGCGTACCTTACAAAGAGTCTGGCTTCGATGCATTCCACAAAGGAATTCACCAGATAAAGGCTTGGGTACCAACTCCTGTAGTTGGATTTATAACTCCTGAATTTCAATAGGAGTCATTCGATATGAGGTTTCGGAAATGGGTTTTGTACCGGGTTCAAGGTCAATACAGAATTTGATTTCACGCTCTGGGGATAGGCCAAAACGTTCTTCAGGGAATACGTCAGGAAATCTATTAACAATAGAAATATCATTCAAATTTGACGTATTTTTGTTTAAATCCGTGACATGGGCTAAGAAAGCTGGACATCCATTTTTCAATAAACGTATGGCTTTATGGCTTGATATAACAATGATTGACTTTTGTGATTTGGTTGCTTGAATTCGCATAATAGGTTGGTTAGGAATATGAAAGCTAACAACCTTATGAAAATAATCAATTTTAGCATGATTAGTAGTTAAGGTAAGTATTTTCAAAGAGATAAGGTCGACAGGTAATGTGAAAGTGTCGATTTGAATCAAACCAAATTTATAAACAGTGGATGTAACGAAGGTTTCTCCTAACGAAGTTTCAATAGATAAGTTAAAATCTAATTTCTCAGGAGTAAAGTTCAAACGTTGAACACAACTAGGTCAAATAAAAGAGTGGGTAGAACCGGTATCGAATAAGGTATAGATTTCGCAAGAGTTTATTATTAACTTACCCGTGATAACTTCGTTTGGTTTCCTCAAAAAATGCTCTCACTTAAACTACCAGTTTTAACTTGTTTGGGACATCCTTTGGCGTCACCATCCCAACTGGACTTGACTTTACTACATGATAAAATCGAGCTAAATGACCTTCTCTTTCGCAATTAAAACATGTTTTGGGTTGCTGCATACAGTTTGGATGGATGTGTCCCTCCTGTCCGCATTTATAGCATACGACCGGTGGTCGTTCTCCTTCCTTGAAAACGAGTGCTGGTGCTGCTATCTATCCATCATTATTGAACCTTCTCATCTTGAAGTTGTTCCCACTTAGTTCACCTTTTCTATTATCTTGGCCATGATTACCACCAAAATGGTTACCATTTCTGGCATGATAATTTCCTCCATGATGGTTATCGTTATTCCAATGGCCGTTGCCATCGGTACGATTATTATCGTGTTGTTAGTCATTGCCTTTTGGTTGGGCTGACTCATTATCGCGCTCTAATAACTGAGCCCTATTCACAACATCTGAATATAAACAAAGTTTGTGAGAAATAAGGTATTGACGTATTCCGGGTTTCAAACCTCGCAGAAATATTCATGTTATTCGCCCCTCATTATCAACCAAATGGGATGCAAACCGGGACAACTCAACAAACTTAGTCTCGTACTGCAATACGGTCATATTGTTTTTGTGACGCCCCCAAAATAGGTATACATCACACATCTTAAGTCGCCAAATACATGGTACAAAATACAAATAAAAACTTAATTATACAACTGTCGTGTAAAATACGACAAAACATATGCTCTGAGTTTTAATACAATTATTGTCATCTAGACAATATCCACACTCAATGGAGTCCTCATTACATTTATTATCACACTATTTTATAGAATAGTGAGGACTACTATGACACCATCTTGGACCATCACTCCGTTCCCCGACTAGTCCCGTCTACGTTCTCATTTCTTGAAGATAACAATAAAAGCAAAAGGGTGAGCTCAACTAGCCCAGTAAGAAATATTATAACTAAGATAATGCAAGATAAATTATCATTAGCCTTCAACAATGTTAAACTGATAAAATACAATAGACACCAAGTCTAACTGCAGCGGAATAAGCAATCCATTGGAAGAGTCAAGTAGAGCATGATATCTATTATCCTCTATAATTTAAAATGTTTTCATCAATTTTTATCACTGAGACTCAGCTAAATAAATAAACCACGTCATTGAATCATCCCTGCACTACGGGCCAAGGATATTCATTAAATCATCAATGGTCATGACTATACCAAATAATCCCTGGTCATAATCATACCAAAAACTGTCCATCAATGCACTACAGGCCATTGAGGACTTTTACCACATCGTTTATAACATTACAGGTCATGATTACACCGAATGATCCCTGGTCATAATCATATCAAGTTTATCTCTGCACGTAAGCCAAAGATATACAACTATAAAACCAATAATCAACAGTCCATCTTTGCACGTAAGCCAAAGATATACAATTCAATAATCAATAGTCCATCTTTGCACGTAAGCCAGAGATAACTTTCATCACCATATAAGCATGAGGATGATGACAATGATATAAACATTAATCAAATGAAAATAAGGATAAATATTAAAGACTTTAAATTTATCCAAATATTATCAACCACTTAATAAACTCATAGTCTAATATTATTAATATTATAACAATATTTTAATCAGTTCTTAAACTTACAAATAATTTATTTTAATTGTTTACACTTTACCAAATAATGCATTTAATCATTCAAAAATGCCATACTCATAAGATTTCATCACCAATGATCAAATCCCTCATCAAAAATCTGCATATACCCTATATAGGATTCCCAAGCCATAAAATCTTATTTTCCAATTTTGTAACTTCACATAACATATTTAATTCATTTACTCATAACTAGTTCATTTTCATGCAAAAAAACCAAATCAGTCCCAAAAATATTTTTTTTCTGTGATTTAGCAGAATATAATCTCATATTGAACATATATTTTTCTCGGAATTTTTAAAATTCATTTACTATTTTTCATATGGCCAAAACTGCCGAATATTTAAACATTTATCATAAATTGTACTTTTGTCCAAAATTTTTGAAATTTACAGGGTATATTCCTGTTATATATATATGTCCTCCCAATAAAAATTTAACCAATTTTGGAGTTAACCACAAAGAGTTATAAGGGTTTACTTTTAAAATAGTATTTTCCCATAAAATCCATAACTCTTAATCTATATATCCAAAAATCGCCATTTTTGGAAACATTCTAGAAAACTCATCAAATTATCATTTCAAATTTTTCCAGAATTTTTGAGGGTCAAGAAAAGTACGAAAATGCCCCTGGTAGAAATCCCTTTTGAATGAAAATACTATTCATATGAATACAAAGGATCATTCACCATGTATGCGGTAATCCACATAGACAGGTTATTCCGACAGAATAATAAAGAATGGAATAACAGAA
Source organism: Panax quinquefolius (assembly GCA_020205615.1). NCBI lineage: Eukaryota > Viridiplantae > Streptophyta > Magnoliopsida > Apiales > Araliaceae > Panax > Panax quinquefolius. The sequence goes on along the minus strand of CM035155.1, from coordinate 106,208,880 downwards.
GAATTCACCATGCATGCGATAGACCACACAGATAGGTTATTCTCAACAGAATAATAAAGAATGGAACCAGTCACGTAGAAACCGCATGCATGTGATATTCCAATAGAATAATAAGGAATGGAACCATGTTATGCGTAAACCGCACAGACATGATATTCCAACAGAATAATAAAGAACGGAACCAGGTCATGCATAAACCGCACGGACATGATATTTCAACAGAATAATAAAGAATGGAATAACAAAGAATTCACCATGCATGCGATAGACCGCACAGATAGGTTATTCCAACAGAATAATAAAGAATGGAACCAGGTCTAACGTAATCCGCACAGACATGATATTCCAACAGAATAATAAAGAATGGAATAACAAAAGAATTTCACCATATATGCGGTACTTCACATAGACAGGTTATTCCAACATAATAATAAAGAATGGAATAACAGAAGCTCTCTTCATGAATACGAAAGAAATAATACCCCTTACCTTAGAATAAAGCTGGATACTAGAATAAAGAGGTAGCAAACTTCTCTTCTTCTTTCTTTCTATAATTTCTCTCTATAATAATTGCTCTATAGCTTTAGTGAATTGGTGAGAAATTAAGGAATAATGAGCTTCTATTTATAGGAAAATATATTTTCGATAATTGCACATTTTGAGGCTTGAAATATTACAGTACAATACCTTCAACTTTTCTTTCATTTTTAATTCAGTCCTGCAAGTATTATCAAACTTGCACCACCTCCCCTAATAGTAAATCATGTGAATCAATAGTTCAATCATGTGAATCAATAGTTATAATCATGTGAAAATATGAATTACATTATAGTACCTCCATCTATACATCTATTTTTAACTTAGTCATGCAAGTATTATCAATCTTGCACCAACTCCCCTAATAGTACAAGAATGTGAATCAATAGTACCCACATGTGAATAAATAGTTATAATCATGTGAATTAATAGCAATTAATTGCTCATTTATCCGGTTAATTACCCGACTGGTCATTATAACTTACAGACATCAATTAATATCGAAATAAATGTCGATTTCTACTAACACTAATAATTCCAACACAATGGAACTATCAATTTCATCTTTAATCAACACGAACTTATTCATCTTTAATATTATAACTCACAATATTTAACAACCAGGTCGTTCCCAAGAAAGATGGGGATTTCTGATAAGGATTTCTCCTTATTGGCGCACAATTAGATGACCAAACCTTTCCTTGACAGAATTTTTAGACATTGTAAATATTGCAATTTAATAATATGAATAACTTTGTCATCTCAATTATTGATTTAATAATATATAATATTATGCAGATGATACTGTAACAATAATTGAATCAATAATATGATGCAGCAATAACCGCAACAATAATTGAGTATAACTGATTGACTTCTTACGTAAGCATCAATAATCAATGTCGTGTGCTACTATGCAACCACGCGTATTACTGTACTTTTATTACCGAGTAGTTCAATAGTTTTAACGGTAACACTTTCGCCGTTATTTTTATAAAAAAGATAATTCTGTCGTTTTCTAACTACAACAATACTTCTGTTGTGGGGTCCACTAATGATTGTGTCGTCGTACAAATATTCCCCGACAAAAAAAATATTCCCTAACCAATCGAATATTATATAACAACTTGCATACTTTGCAAAATTTATAAATATTACCCACAACTATTACATTATATCAAATCCACATCACAATATTAAAAAAAATATTTCAAGAAATTTAAATCTTTATTCATAATATTTGGGGTCTCACAATCTCCCCTCCTTATGAAATTTTGCCTAAATTTACGTAAAGTACGGTATGTCAAGAAGGTGAGGATACCTTGACTTCATTTCAGATTCTAACTCTTGAGGTATAACCTTTGAGTGTTGAATACGATCCTTCTTATCCAAGATTTTAACACGTATCTCCTCATACGTTAAATCTTCTGCTATCTCATCTAGTTCTAATTTAATAACGTGGTTTGGGTCATCCACATATTTATGTAACATCGATACGTAAAAAAAAATATTATGAACACGCAATATACTTGGCGGTAAAATGAGTCTATAGGCCACAGTTTCAACTCGATCGAGGATTTCAAATAGGCCAATTAAATCGAGGGTTGAGATTTCCTCTATTCATCGATTCTTGCTTCTAGAATAACGCCCTCTTGAACCTTCTTCTTCACATTCATCAGCTCAGAGTATGTAGCTTGAGCGGATTTAACTTTATCTATTAAAGTCGATTCTACTCGTATATTCGCTATCTTCACGCGGGTCTCTAGAGTCTTTAACTCTATCTTCATCATTTGTAAGTTATACGAAATGGGTTTTTGTGTTAACAACATCGCATTCGTAAATGCATACGATATTCTACTCAACGCGTCAGCTACCATGTTTGCTCTTCCACAATGATATTGAATGGTATAGTCGTAATCTTCAACAGCTCGAGCCAATGTCTTTGGCACATTATACGATCATTTTAGGTGAAGAAATATTTGAGGGTTTTAGAAATGAGTTTTGTATTGGGATCAATACAAAATTCGATTTCACACTCTGGGGGTAGCTAAGAAGTTCTTTGAGAATATGTCAGGAATTTTATTAACAATAGAAATATCATTTAAAAATTGTGACTCTCATCCAAGACTTGGATAACACTGTAATGAAGGTTTCTCCTAATGGAGTTTCAACCGATAAGTCAAAGTCTAATTTCTTCTGAGTTAAATTTAAACATTGAGCGCAAGCAAGAGAGATAAAAGAATGGGTAGAACCGATATCTAATAAGGTATAGACTTCGCAAAAATTTATAATTAACTAACCCGTGCTAATTTCGTTCGGGTTACTCGCTTTTTGAGAAGTCACGAAAAATGCTCTTCCTGAAACCACCGACTTTGTTTTGTCCGTATCCGCCTTTGGTGCCACCGTCTCAGCTGGACTTGACTTCACTATACGACAAAATCGAGATAAGTGACATTCTCTTCTTGAAATTTCCGCTTCTATTATCTTGGCCATGATTACCACCGAAGTGGTTACCATTTTTGGCATGATAATTTCCCCCACGATGGTCATCATTATTCCGATGGCCGTTTTCATCAGTACGATTATTATCGTGTTGTTGATCGTTACCTTTTTGTTGTGCTAACTCATTATCGTGCTCCAATAACTGAGCCCTATTCGCAACATCTAAATATAAACAAAGCTTATGAGAAATGAGGTATTGACGTATATCAGGTTTCAAACCTCTTAGAAACATTCACGTCATTCGCTCCTCATTATCGACCAAATGGGATGCAAACCGGAATAACTCCACAAATTTAGCCTCGTACTGCGATACAGTCATATTATTTTGCTCCATTGCTTATCTCAACATTTTCAGATGCCATTTTCAAACACTGTCACGAAACAAGGGTTAATTGACATATCACATATTATCCCTATACTCTGATTGACCAATTAAATACCAAATAAACTTAAGTAGGTCATACTAGCGAAGGAATTCCCCGTCTCTTCCCTCCTAGTTCTTGTCTCACATCTCAGTCAGGGATCATATCTGTAATAATCCATATATTTTTTAAAATTTAATATTAATTAATTTTATTGTATACAATTGTATTTAAATTGGAAAAGGTAAATGATTTTTGTTTCCCTCTTTTCTTCCTTGTTTTGTTTGGGAAATTAAATTCTTTTAGTTGGTAATTAAATAACTGATTAAATTAAAATTGAGAAAGATAATTCCTTTTGTTAAAGTCTTGTGGTAAAATTATTCGGAGCGGGAAGCTACTTGGGAGAGAGACGAGTCTATTCGAGCGGAGTATCCGCATCTTTTGATAATTAGGTAAGTTCATTCTTTTGATTCCGGGGACGGAATCCTTTTTAAGGGGTAGGTGATGTAATACCCATTAAAAAAAAATAATAAATAAATAATATTTAAATCCATATTTTAATTGGGCTTTTCTTATGTTTGGGTCAAATTGTATTAAATTTGTGTGAACTATAATAAGTATGTGATTACATTAATTTGGGCTTTTATACTAATTGGGTCTAATTTATATTTGGGTAATATTAAAATCCAATTAAAATTAGGAGACATAATAAGATATATAAATAAACAAGTAAAACCTAATCCTACTTTCTTATACGAATCAAAAACAAAACAAAACAAAACAAGGATAGCGACTAAGAGAACGGAACAAGAGCCGCAAGAGATCAACCCATATTCAATTGCTAAGAATTTTTCAGTATGTGATGACAGTCATTATAGTTTATATATATAGATATATATAGTTTGGCTGCTTTATATATATAGAGTTTGATTGCAGGATTGTTAGTTTTTTTATATGAAGTAAAATGAGTACTTTGTTTAATAGATATTATCTTTTTGTAATATATAGATCTCTCGTGTATCAAGTACTGATACCTTTTTTTTTGTACTAATATTTATATGAATTGATGATATCAAATATACATATATATTCTGTTTTCCATGCATAAGCATGTTCTGCTTTAACAATCATATGCTTAACTATGTACTGCTTTGAAATACAAGTTGCGGTTTAATAATTTAGATATTATATCTATATATATATACTGATCTTGCGAAAAAAAAATTAAAAAATATACTTTAACAGTCTCAAAATAAGGAAGTGATAATTTTCATTAATATTTTATTATTAGTTCTAGATTATGTAATATTATAGAACTATATATATGTGACGCCCCCAAAATAGGTATACATCACCTATTCTGAGTTGTCAATACATGGTACAGAAACAACAACAACTTTATTATTACAACAGTAAAACTGTGAGTTTGAATACAAATATTATCTTCTAGACAATATCTATACTCAAATAAATCCTCATCACATTTATTGATACATTATTTTACAAAAATGGTGAGGACTACTAAACAATCCTTTCTAAAACCTTCATTCCATACCCCGACTCGTATTCACTATATTCTCGCCTCCTGAGAAAAATGGAACAAAAAAGAAAAGGGTGAGCTCAACTAGCTCAGTAAAGAATATTATGACTAAGATAATATACAACAAATTATCGTTAGTCTTCAACAGGGAAAAATATAATAGAATACAATAGACAACAAATTTTAAATCAATATTTAATGATGAAATAATAATTCATTAGAAGAGTTAAGTAGAGAATGCAAACTACTATCTTCTATGTATGAATTTAAAAGTTCATCGCTCATCTTTTATCCCTCGTAACATCAATCAATATACATCCGAATCAAATATTCATCTTTGCACTACATGTGCCAAAGATATTCATCGGGTCATGTTCATTTAAACACTGTTCATCTTTGCACTACACGGCCAAAGATATTCTTCAGAAATCATTCATCTTTGCACCATGTGCCAAAGATATTCTTAAGAAATCATTCATCTTTGCACTACGTGCCAAAGATATTCCATAATATCATCATTTAAGACCGAGGATGATGAAAATATTTTTTTTAAAGAAACGAATCCAAATTGAAACAAAATGACAAGGATTAAGGATTAAGGATTCGTACTTGGTTTTATCCACGCCCAAAAATACCTCAAAAATAATCATAGTGGTGTAAAATTCAAGAATGATCAAAAAACATGGATACAATCGAGTTAGTATCCGTAATATATGTTTTGACGACGAAAGAAGAAATTTTATTTTTCTATGAATAGTACAAGTATACGTGAATAGTGCAGTATCACGTGAATAAAGGGCCGATACGTGAATAGTAACTCCGACACCAAAAGATAGAAATTCCACAAAAACATCTTCACGCTTCATGAATAGTACTCGTGAATAAGAATCGTGAATAAGAACTCATGAATAGTAACTCGTGAATAGTAACCCATGAATAGTAACCCCGACATGAAAAAGTTCCAAATTTCATAAAAACTTCAGATCAACATTTCAAAGATAATGATATTGAAGAAATAATGTCATTACTGAAAAAATAATATCCCTTACCTCGAAAAGATCAAGACTTTAGCTAGAATACGGGTATAGTCTTTGAAGGAACTTGCACCGCCTAGCAATACTCAAAGTATACTCAAAATACTCACAAGAATACACTCGATAATATAGAGAGAGAAAACTTCATTTTGGTTTGATTTTCAATTCTAACCAAGCACCCTATTTATAGGAAAATACTTTAACACAAAAGCAGAAAATTTAATAAAATAATAATATTTCTTAAAAATATTCAAGCCCACCTTAGAAATCTGATTTCAGATCATTTATAACACATGTGAGCCACTCAATTGCAACAAAAAACGTTTTTCTTAAAAAAAATATTTTAAACTCCCAAAAATTAATTATTTTGAGCTTTGAACTTCAATAATTCATAATAAATAGCCCTTTCATCAGAAAATTCGAATCTCATGAGTTTTTATAGGAATTTCAATTCTCTACAACTTTGCAGAAGAAAGTTTTTCCAAATTCCAAATAGAAATTGACCGAAATCCACAAACGGGTGATTTTTTGTGCTATAATCAAATTTCACTAATAAATGGGGTCCACCAACATGTTTAACATGTTTTAAATATTTATTGCAACAAAATACTCTTCCTCCTCAGATACTCATATATCCCACATTCGTTGTAAAAATATCATAGTTAATATATTATTAAAATAATATATTTAAATGAATTATTTTATCGTAAAAGATAAAATATTAATTTTCAACAATTGTCATTTTAAAAATTTTCTCCATCTATATCCACATAAAATCAATATTTTCCTCATCATATAAATCAATAATTAATTATTGACAAATAATATTACAGTAATCACAATATTGACAACCGTGCAGCCCAGGAAAGAGGGGGCATCAATAAGAAATTCTTCTTCATCGCGCGCAATTAGGTGACCAAACCTCTCCTTAGATGTAACTTTCTAGACATTGCCAATAATGTTATCTAATAATATTATTCAGATAATATGAATTATTGCTTCGATAATGAAAATCTTGTGTAATGACAATTATGAAAAACAACAAAGAATATAAAATATCAACGCAAAGCAATTATTAACTCAATAAAATATCGAATAAAGAATTATCGTAACCATTATTGAGTAGTGCCTTCACGTAAGAATCAATAATTGGTGCAATACCGTGCTACTCTTGTTCAACAACGCCAGATTAGTGTGTTTTAACCACCGGGTATTCCAACAAAGATAATCTGGTAATAACTACGCCTGTTATTTAAAAACAACTTATATTTGTCGTTTTCTTCATCCAATCGCTTTTAGTTATGGGCCCACACATGGTCTGTCATACCGTCGCGAATATTCCCTGACAAAGATTTAATATTCCACGACCAAACGAATATTCCCAACGATAATGAATATTTTATAACCACTTGCTTATTTTGAAATATTTGCATATTTAACCCTTAACTATCCACATTAATCAAATCAACCCTTACTATTTCAAAATAATAAATAAAGGAAATTCCTTTTTATTTAAAAATTTGGGGTCTTACAACCTCCCTCCTTATGAAATTTCGTCCTCGAAATTGACGACGACTCGGTGTTTCAAAAGGTGAGGATACCTCGCTTTCATTTCCGCTTTCCAATTCCTGTGTCATTTCTCTATAGCATGATTCCTCCACAAAACTTTAACTTGTGGTATGACCTTTCTTGGCGTAGGACATGCTCCTTCCTATCCAAGATCTTGATGTGTACCTCCTCATACGTTAAGTCTTCTGGCTATCTCGTCCGGTTCTAACTCAATAACGTGGTTGGTCTTTCACATATTTATGAAGTATGATATGTGAAACACATTATGAACACGAGACATACTCGGAGGTAACGCAAGTCTATAGGCTACATTTCCTACTCTTGGTCAAGAATTTGAAATGGACCAATAAATCGTGGATTGAGCTTTCCTCTCTTCCAAATCTTGTAACTCCTTCCATGGAGCAACTCGCAACAATACATGATCCCCTACATTAAATTCCACGCCCTTTCGATGAAGATCCGCATAACTCTTTTGTCGATCTTGTGCCGCTTTTATACGTTGTCGAATCATTTGGATCTTTTCGGTGAGTCATATCGACTACTTTCGGGTCCCAACAATGTTGCTTCACCCACCTCATCCCAACATATCGAGAACGACATTTTCGCCCATATAATGCTTCAAATGGAGCCACACCTATACTTGCTCGATAACTGTTGTTGTAGGAGAATTCCACCAATGGTAAATACTTATCCAACTACCCTTGAAGTCTAGGACAAAGAGTCTTAATAGATCTTCAAGAGTTTGAATAGTCCTCTCTCGATTGTCCGTCCGTTTGGGGATGGTATGCCAAACTAAATCGCAAAACTGCGCCCATAGCTTTTTGCAAGCTAACCCAAAATCTTGAAGTGAATCTTGGGTCACGATCCGAAACTATGGATACTGTGCATGCCATGCAACCTCACAATCTCATTCACGCACATACTAGCAAGACGTTTCAAGGAATAAGTCTCCCAGACGGCAAGAAATGAGCAGACTTGGTTAATCTATCAACAATAACCCAAATAGCATTGATGCCTTGAGAAACCGTAGGAAGACCCGTAATGAAATCCATAGTAATGTGTTCCCACTTCCATTAGGAATCTCAAGTGGTTGCAACGGATCCTTAGGTACAAGATGCTCCGCCTTTACACGCTGGCAAGTTAAACACATCGAGATAAACTTTGCAATCTCTCTCTTCATATTGTTCCACCAAAATGTATGTCGAAGATCACGATACATTTTAGTACTTCCAGATGGATTGCAAATGGCGATTGTGTGCCTCCATCATAATCTTGTACTTCAAATCGTAGTCGTTAGGAACACAAAGTTCAGAGTGGACTCAAGTATTCCTTCTTCATCAATTCTCGCCCTAATAGCTCCTTCTTGTACTTTCTTCTTCACATAATCGCCTCCGGCCTCGGCTTCGAGCAACCTTAACTTTTCTATTAAAGTTGGCTCTACGCGATACTTGACATCATCGCATTCGTTCCCAAGATATGATCTTCTACTCAACGCGCTACCTACCACGTTCGCTTTACCAGATGGTATTGAATAGTGTGGTCGTAGTCTTTCAATAGCTCGAGCCAACGTCATTTGCAGATGTTGAGTTCTTTTTGAGTGAAGAAATATTTAAGGCTTTTATGGTCCGAATATATCTCCACTTTCTCCCCATATAGATAGTGCCTCCATATTTTTAGAGCGAAAACGATCACGCTAACTCTAGATCATGAGTAGGATAATTCCTCTCATACTCTTTTAAGTTGTCGCGAGGCATAGGCTATGACTTTCCCACGTTGCATGATGAGAACACATCCTAACCCTTTGCTCAAGCATCATGAGATAACAAATCCATCCGAACCAGATGGTATTGTTAGAACAAGCCAAATAAGTCTCCTCTTAAGCTCTTGGAAACTTTTCTCGCATTCTTCGCTCCAAACGAATTTTGTATCCTTCCGAAGTTAGTTGAAGTTAATGGAGTAGCGATTCGAGAAAACCCTTCCACGAATCTCGATAATAACCAAATTAAGCCCAAAAACTACGTGATTTCATCATCGACTTTCTATCGATCCCAACTTCAGATTGCTTCAATCTTCACGGATCAACAGATACTCCATGTTTTGACACCACGTGCCCAAGAAATGCTACTTCCTCAAGCCAAAACTCGATTTCTTCAATTTGGCATATAGTTGGTTTTCACGAAGCCTTTGAGAGTACCAACTTCAAATGGTGCTCATGATCTTCACGACTTTTGGAATATACGAGGATGTCATCAATAAAGACAACAACGAATTGATCCAAATATTCCTTGAATACTTGGTTCATCATATCCGTGAAAGTCCGCAGGAGCATTAGTTAGTCCGAAAGACATGACTAAGAATTCATAATGCCCATACCGAAGTTCAAGGGCGCTTTTGAATATCCTCGTTCTAATCTTCACCGATGATATCCGTAATCTAAGATCGATTTTTGAAAAGAATTGTGCCCCTTGCAACTGGTCAAACAAGTCATCAATACGAGGTAGAGGATACCTATTCTTGATGGTGACATGGTTCAATTCCCGATAGTCAATACAAAGTCGCGATACCCCGTCTTTCTTCTTTACAAATAAAACAGAGCACCCCAAGGAGATGTACTCAGACGAATGAAACCGATGTCCAACAATTCCTCAGAGTTGGACCTTTAACTCCTCAAGTTCAATAGAGCCATTCGATATGGGGTTTTAGAAATGGGCTTTGTACCGTGTTCAAGATCAATAAAGAATTCAACTTCACATTCGGGGTAGACCGGAAGTTCTTCGAGAAATACGTCAGAAAGTCAATAACAAAAGGAATATTATTCAAATTTGACGTGTCTTTATTCAAATCCATAACATGGGCTAAGAAAGCTTCGACATCCGCTTTTTAATAAACGAATAGCTTTATGATTAGATATGACAATGATCGATTTTAATGGTTTAGTTGCTTGAATTGCATAACAAAGTTGGTTAGAATATGAAAACTAACAACCTTATTTAAAACAATCAATTTTGGCATGATGAGTAGTTAACCAATCAATCCCTAAAATCACATCAAAAGCAAGTATCTTTAAAGAGATAAGGTCAAATGTAAGGTAATGGTGCCAACTTGAATCAAACAAGATTTATAAACAAGTGGATGTGATGAAAGTTTTCCTAACTGAGTTTCCACAGATAGGTCAAAGTCTAATTTCTCCGAGTCAAGTTTAAACGTTGAGCACATGCAGGAGAGATAAATGAATGGGTAGACCAGATATCAAGTAAGGTATAAACTTCGCAAGAATTTATAAATAGCTTACCCGTGATCACCTCGTTTGGGTTCTCGCATTATGACCAAATCACAACAAACGCTTCTTCCCGTAATCATTGACTTTGACTTTTTCGGGACGATCTTTTGAGTCACCGTCCTCATTGAACTAGGTTTCGCCACCGCATAATCTTGAAAGCGATATGTCCTTCCTTTCCACAACTATAGCATACCTTGAGCTGTTGTGGGCAATTTGACCGATATGTCCCTCTTTTCGCATTTGTAGCATATGACCGGTGGTCGTTTCCTCCCTTAGAACCGATTCTGTCATCAAGACCGCTCATCTTCACATACGGTCGTTGTTAAATCTCCTCTTTTTAAAATCTCCTCCCCGACTCGCTTCTTCTATTTTTTCATGGCCATGATTACCACCGAGTGGTTACCATTTCGTCCGTCTGCTTTTCTCCGCAGTTATCATTATTCTCATTGATCGCTATCTCGACACGATCCTCGTTATGGTCCTCGGTTGACCGTACTCGTTATCTCGCCTAATAATTGAGCCCTGCTTACAACATCCGAATAAAGAGAAAATTTATGAGAAATGAGATATCGACGTATAGTGTTTCAAACCTCTAAGAAACATCCGCACATCACGCTCCTCATTCTCCACCAAATGAGGTGCAAACTCGGATAACTCTACAAACTTTGCCTCGCATCGAGACACCGCCATGTTGTTTTGTTCCAATCGATGAACTCCACTTCCTTCATACGATTTAACACTTTCGTGAAAGTATTTGTCATTAAATAGCTTTCAAACGTCTCCCAAGACATGCCGAAAAGTAATTTGGATGGGTACGCTTCACGATCCCACCAGAGATCGCGCTTCGCCACGGAACATAAAGGTGGCGAATGGAACCTTCGTTTCTCCGCATCCCAAGACATCGAATATCTTGGTAATTTGTTTGACCCATGTTTCCGCCCATGATCGGATCCGCTTTCCTTAAATTTCGTGGTCCCAACTCTTTGAACTGCTTGTCATTGTGGACAACCCGTGAATTGCTATCATTTCCTCCTCGTATTTTGAACACGAAGTCTCCTCGTCCGATTTTGCATGAATCGCAAAAACTTCTAAACATCCCCTCGCTCATCATCATCGCTTCAATGGTGTTGTTCATGGGAGGAACATTGCCACTGACTGTTGTACGTTCTCCTCGTTGGTGAGTACAGCATCTCCACCGGCCTCATTTCCATTGTTAATATTCTCACGACATTCTCAAACATCGTCATAAAACAAGGGTTAATTAAGGAAATCAATATATCACATAATATCCCTATATATATCGACCAACTAACAAATAAGCTTAGGTAGGACACACTAGCGAAGGATTTACTCGTCTCTCCACTCCTAGTTCTATTCCCGATCTCCGCCAGAGATCATATCCTAAGCTCGATACTAACCGTGACGCCCCCAAAATAGGTATACATCACCTATTCCGAGTTGTCAATACATGGTATGTAAAAACAACTACAACTTTATTATTACAACAGTAAAACTGTGAGTTTGAATACAAATATTATCTTCTAGATAATATCTATACTCAAATAAATCCTCATCACATTTATTGATACATTATTTTACAAAAATGGTGAGGACTACTAAACAATCCTTTCTAAAACCTTCATTCCATACCCCGACTCGTACTCGCTATATTCTCGCCTCCTGAGAAAAATGGAACAAAAAAGAAAAGGGTGAGCTCAACTAGCTCAGTAAAGAATATTATGACTAAGATAATATACAACAAATTATCGTTAGTCTTCAACAGGGAAAAATATAATAGAATACAATAGACAACAAATTTTAAATCAATATTCGCAGCGGAAATAATAATTCATTAGAAGAGTTAAGTAGAGAATGCAAACTACTATCTTCTATGTATGAATTTAAAAGTTCATCGCTCATCTTTTATCCCGTAACATCAATCAATATACATCCGAATCAAATATTCATCTTTGCATCACAGCCAAAGATATTCATCGATTGGTCATGTTCATTTAAACACTGCTCATCTTTGCACCACGGCCAAAGATATTCTTCAGAAATCATTCATCTTTGCACTACAGCCAAAGATATTCTTAAGAAATCATTCATCTTTGCACTACTGTGCCAAAGATATTCCATAATATCATCATTTAAGACTGAGGATGATGAAAAATATTTTTTTAAAGAAACGAATCCAGTGAAACAAAATGACAAGGATTAAGGATTAAGGATTCGTACTTAGTTTTATCCACGCCCAAAAATACCTCAAAAATAATCATAGTGGTGTAAAATTCAAGAATGATCAAAACATGGATACAATCGAGTTAGTATCCGTAATATATGTTTTGGACGAAAAGAAGAAATTTTATTTTTTCTATTGAATAGTACCGCAGATACGTGAATAGTGTCAGATACGTGAATAAGGCCAGATACGTGAATAGTAACTCCGACACCAAAAGATAGAAATTCCACAAAAACATCTTCACGCTTCATGAATAGTATTCGTGAATGAAAGAACTCGTGAATAGTAACTCATGAATAGTAACTCGTGAATAGTAACCCATGAATAGAAACCTTACATGAAAAAGTTCCAAATTTGATAAAACTTCGGATCAACATTTCAAAGATAATGATATTGAAGAAATAATATCATTACGAAAAAATAATATCCCTTACCTCGAAAGATCAAGATTTCTAGCTAGAATAATATAGTATAAGGTCAAGGAACTTGCACTGCCTAGCAATACTCAAAGTATACTCAAAATACTCACAAGAATACGCCGATAATATAGAGAGAGAAACTTCATTTCGTGTGATTTTCAATTCTAACCCAAGCACCCTATTTATAGGAAAACGCTTGTAACACCAAAAGTAAAATTTAATAAAATAATAATATTTCTTAAAAATATTCAAGCCCACCTTAGAAATCTGATTTCAGATCATTTATAACACATGTGAGCCACTCAATTGCAACAAAAACGTTTTTCTTACAAAAAATATTTTAAACTCCCAAAATCAATTATTTTGAGACTTCTAACTTCAATAATTCATAATAAATAGCCCTTTCATCAGAAAATTGAATCTCATGAGTGTTTATAGGAATTTCAATTCTCTACAACTTTGCAGAAGAAAGTTTTTCCAAATTCCAAATAGAAATTGACCGAAATCCACAAACAGGCGATTTTATTGTGCTATAATCAAATTTCAAATAATAAATGGGGTCCACCAACATGTTTAACATGTTTTAAACATTTATTGCAACAAAAATACTCTTCCTCCTCAGATACTCATATATCCCACATTCGTTGTAAAAATATCAATTAATATATTATTAAAATAATATATTTAAATGAATTATTTTATCGTAAAAAGATAAAATATTAATTTTCAATAATTGTCATTTTAAAAATTTTCTCCATCTATATCCACATAAAATCAATATTTTCCTCATCATATAAATCAATAATTAATTATTCACAAATAATATTACGTAATCACAATATTGACAACCGTGCAGTTCCTCAGAAAGAGGGGCTTTCAATAAGAATTTCTTCATCATGCCGCAATTAGGTGACCAAACCTCTCCTTAGATGTAACTTTCTAGACATTGCCAATAATGTTATCTAATAATATTATTCAGATAATATGAATTATTGTTTCGATATTGAAAAAACCGTGTAATGACAATTATCAAACAACAAAGAATATAAAATATCAACGCAAGAATTATTAACTCAATAAAATATCGAATAAAGAATTCATCGTAACCATTATCGAGTAGTACCTTCTTACGTAAGAATCAATAATTGGTGCAATACCGCAGCTACTTGTTTCAACAACGCCATTAGTGTGTTTTAACCCACCGGGTATTCCAACAAAGATAATCTGTGAATAACTATGCCGTTATTTAAAAACAACTTATATTTGTCGTTTTCTTCATCCAATCGCTTTCACGTTATGGGGCCCACACATGGTCGCTACCATCGCATTTAATATTCCCCGACAAAGATTTAATATTCCACGACCAAACTAATATTCCCTAAACGATAATGAATATTTTATAACCACTTGCTTATTTTAAAATATTTGCATGATTTAACCCTTAACTATCCACATTAATCAAATCAACCCTTACTATTTCAAAATAATAAATAAAGGAAATTCCTTTTTATTTAAAAATTTGAGGTCTTACAATATATATATATATATCATTACATAATTATTTGATTTTACGAATGTTCATGTATTAACATTAAAGTTTTTAAAATTTATAAATGATTAAAATTCATAATTTAGTAATTTAATTTAAGGTATTATATTATTTTGGTGATTAGTTCGAACGGAGAGAGTCTAAACGAGTTATTTTTGGAAAATAAATTTTGGAGTATTAATAATTGATAAAAGGCGGTGATTAAAGACATATTAAATAGATTATGAATTATTTTGGAATTATTAGTTTGGATTGTTTTTAATTTGAGGTGAATATGTTTAGGTTGCGAATACTGTTTTGTATTTGATATCGTTGGCATTTGAGGGTAAGATTTTGTGGAGTGTGCTATAAATGGTTTGGAAGTATCAGGTATGAATTTCGTACTCTTTCAGCGATACTCTTGTTAAATTTGATTTGTTCATTTTGTCGCTTGTTCGAATTTCGTTATTATTTCACATAATTGTTTCCTGTGAAATAAATATATTAGTTTCATTTTGGAGTTGATTCATATGACTCGTATTTGTACTCTTTGAATTAGGTTATCATGTTTAGTACTATTTATTTTTGATAATTGTAGAGCGGTACATGTTGCTACCTTCTTTTTGAGACCTTGTGACTATAATTTGATTTGGTTCAACATATACATATAGAACCCTTTTGTTGGTATTATATTGCATGTGTTGTGATATGATATTTTTGTTAGAATATACCGTAGGGTATACCTGAGCTATAACCACCTGTGGGGGTACCACATGCATGTCGTCTTGGCACGAGAGATATGACACTTTCTGTGGCGGTGTGATTAGTCCACGGCGTCTCCGTTTTGGGCTCCGGAGGAAGTAGGCCATTTGGTGTTTTGTTGTGGGAGACATATGGGTTAACCCTAGTTTTCTGTTCTGCGGATTGGTGATGTTATGCCAAACACACCTATCCGATTTGCATACATTTGGATACGCGGTCCAATGTATGATTTGTCTGTGTGGCATCATTTGACTTGCCTATGTGGCATTATTTTGACTTGCCTGTGTGGCATCATTTGACTTGCCTGTGTGGCATTATTTTGACTTGCCTGTGTGGCATTAGTTTGACTTGCCTGTATGGCAAGATATATTTTTGAGCTCACTCGGTATGAAATAACTCCAGCCATTTGTTTCAGCTTATTATTTTATCAGTATTAGTTTTTTTGTTTGTTTTCATTGATTCAATTCATTGAGTTAGTTACTTGATTCGTTATTTCTTTATTCGCCTATTGGTTTCGGCTAATTTCATTGATTCGAGATATATTTCATTCGGATATTTGGAGATTATATTTTTTCGATGTTTTACACTTGAGACTTTGTTCAGTATTTTGTCTTAGGTGTTTTCGTATATCAGTTGTATATCTTTTGTGTATCTATATCCGTACTGGGCAATTGGCTCATGCTGTGTTTTTCTTCCGGCAGGTTTACAGGGGTGATTCAGGGCTAGTGTGATGGAAGTTTTGCCTTTGACCATCTAGGTTAATTCAATTTTTTTTTGGTGTTGATTATTTTGACTTTAGTTGGAGAATTGTATTTAGTACTTTATTAATGGATCACCATTATTAATATTTTAAAGTTATTAGTGCTCTGTTTACTTATTTTGAGGTTTGTTGTGCTTCGTACGTGACCTCCCTTTCCTTTTTGGGAAGGGGTGTTACAATATCTCTAAGCTTTGATACCAACTGTGACGCCCCCAAAATAGGTATACATCACCCATCTTGAGTCGCCAAATACAAGGTACAAAATACAAATACAAACTTAATTATACAACTGTCGTGTAAAATACGACAAAACATATGATGTGAGTTTTAATACAAATATTGTAATCTAGACAATATCCACACTCAATGGAGTCCTCATTACATTTATTATCACACTATTTTATAGAATAGTGAGGACTACTATGACACCATCTCGAACCATCACTCCATTCCTCGACTAGTCCCGGCTACGTTCTCATTTCCTGAAGAGAACAATGAAAGCAAAAGGGTGAGCTCAACTAGCCCAGTAAGAAATATTATGACTAAGATAATGCAGGATAAATTATCATTAGCTTTCAACAATGTTAAACTGATAAAATACAATAGACATCAAGTTCAACTACAGCGGAATAAGCAATCCATTGGAAGAGTCAAGTAGAGCATGATATCTACTATCCTCTATAATTTAAAATGTTTTCATCAATTTTTATTGCTGAGACTCAGCTAAATAAATAAACCACGTCATCGAATCATCCTCAAGACTACGGGCCAAGGATATTCATTAAATCATCAATGGTCATGACTATATACCGAATAATCCTCGGTCATTATCATATTAAAAATCGCCCATCAATGCACTACATGTGCCATTGAGGACTTTTATCACATCGTTTATAACATTACAGTCATGATTACAATCGAATGATCCTCGGTCATAATCATACCAAGTCCATCTCCTCGCACGTAAGCCAAAGATATACAACTATAAAACCAATAATCAACAAGTCCATCTTTGCACGTAAGCCAAAGATATACAATTCAATAATCAACATTCCATCTTTGCACGTAAGCCAAAGATAACTTTCATCACCATATAAGCATGAGGATGATGACAATGATATAAGCATTAATCAAATGAAAACAAGGATAAATATTAAAGACTTTAAATTTATCCAAATATTATCAACCACTTAATATACTCATAATCTAATATTATTAATATTATAACAATATTTTAATCACTTCTTAAACTTATAAATAATTTATTTCAATTGTTTACACTTTACCAAATAATGCATTTAATCATTCAAAAATGCCATACTCATAAGATTTCATCACCAATGATCAAATCCCTCATCAAAAATCTGCATATACCCTATATAGGATTCCCAAGCCATAAAATCCTATTTTACAATTTTGTTACTTCACATAACATATTTAATTCATTTACTCATAACAAGTTCATTTTCATGAAAAATACCAAATCAGTCCCAAAAATATTTCTTTTATAGGATTTAGCAGAATATAGTCCCATATCGGAATTTTTAAAATTCATTTACTATTTTTTATATGGCCAAAACTACCAAATATTTAGACATTTATCATAAATTATACTTGTCCAAAAATTCTGAAATTTACAGGGTATACTAATGTTATATATATGTACTCCTAATAAAAATTTCACTAATTTTGGAGTTAACCACAAAGAGTTATAAGGGTTTACTTTTAAAATAGTCTTTTTCCCATAAAATTCATAACTCTTAATCTATACATCCAAAAATCATCATTTTTGGACAAAATCTAGAAAACTCATCAAATTATCATTTCAATTTTTTTCAGAATTTTTGAAGGTCAGAAAAATTATGAAAGCGCGCCTAGCGAAACCCTTTTGAATGAAAATACTATTCATATGAATACAAAGGATCATTCACCATGCATGCAGAATCCACATAGACAAAAGTTATTCCAACAAAATAATAAAATGGAATAATGAAGAATTCACCGTGCATGCGATGATAAGCCGCATGCATGCGAGTTATTCTCAGCGTAATAATAAATAATGGAACCAGTCATGCGAAACCGCATGCATGTGATATTCCAACACAATAATAAAGAATGGAACAGGTCATGCCAGAAACCGCACATACGAGGATATTCTAAATGAATAATAAAGAATGGAACTGTGTCGTGCATTACCGCATGAGACAAGATATTCCAATGAATAATAAAGAATGGAATAACAAAGAATTCACCATGCATGCGATAGACCGCGAGATAGGTTATTCCAATGTAATAATAAAGAATGGAACCTGTGTCTAAGCGTAATCCGCATGCATGTGATATTCCAACAAAATAATAAAAATTGAATAACAGAAGAATTTCACCATGTATGCGGTATTTCGCATAGACAGGATATTCCAACATAATAATAAAGAATGGAATAACAGAAGCTCTCTTCATGAATACGAAAGAAATAATACCCCTTACCTTAGAATAAAGCTGGATACTGGAATAAAGAGGTAGCAAACTTCTCTTCTTCTTTCTTTCTATAGTTTCTCTCTATAATAATTGCTCTATAACTTTAGTGAATTGGTGAGAAATTAAGGAAGAATGAGCTTTTATTTATAGGAAAATATAGTTTCTATAATTGCACGTTTTGGGGCTCGAAATATTACAGTACAATACCTTCAACTTTTCTTTCATTTTTAATTCAGTCCTGCAAGTATTATCAAACTTGCACCACCTCCCCTAATAGTAAATCATGTGAATCAATAGTTCAATCATGTGAATCAATAGTTATAATCATGTGAAAATATGAATTACATTATAGTACCTCCATCTATACATCTATTTTTAACTTAGTCATGCAAGTATTATCAATCTTGCACCAACTCCCCTAATAGTACAAGAATGTGAATCAATAGTACCCACATGTGAATAAATAGTTATAATCATGTGAATTAATAGCAATTAATTGCTCATTTATCTGGTTAATTACCCGACTGGTCAGTATAACTTCCAGACATCAATTAATATCGAAATAAATGTCGATTTCCACTAACACTAATAATTCTAACACAATGGAACTATCAATTTCATCTTTAATCAACACGAACTTATTCATCATTAATATTATAACTCACAATATTTAACAACCAGGTCGTTCCCAAGAAAGATGGGGATTTCTGATAAGGATTTCTCCTTATTGGCGCACAATTAGATGACCAAACCTCTCCTTGACAGAACTTTTAGACATTGTAAATATTGCAATTTAATAATATGAATAACTTTGTCGTCTCAATTATTCATTTAATAATATATAATATTATGCAGATGATACTGTAACAATAATTGAATCAATAATATGATGCAACAATTACCGTAGCAATAATTGAGTGTAATTGAGTGACTTTTTACGTAAGCATCAATAATCAATACCATGTGCTACTATGCAACCACGTGTATTACTGTACTTTTACTACCAAGTAGTTCAACAGTTTTAACGGTAACACTTTCACCGTTATTTTTATAAAAAGATAATTCTGTCGTTTTCTAACTACGACAATACTTCTGTTGTGGGGTCCACCAATGATTGTGTCGTCGTACGAATATTCCTCGACAAAAAGAATATTCCCCAACCAATCGAATATTATATAACAACTTGCATACTTTGCAAAATTTATAAATATTACCCACAACTATAACATTATATCAAATCCACACCATAATATTAAAAAAAAAAATTCGAGAAATTTAAATCTTTATTCATAAAATTTGGGGTCTCACAGTTTTGCTCCAACTTGATGAATTCCACCTCCTTCATGTGACGAATATTTTCGGGAAAGTACTTGTCGTTAAACAATTCTTGGAACTTCTCCCATGACATCTTTAGTGCGACAGGTTGAGTACGTGTTACAGATTCCTGCCAATAATCTGCTTCTTCACACAACATAAAGGTGGCAAAGGGAACCTTTTGCTCCTCTGAGCATTCCAAGACATTAAATATCTTGGTGATCTGCTTAATCCACGTCTCTGCCTTAAGTGGTTCTAGATTTCCCAAAAACTCTGGTGGTCCTAGCTCCTTGAATAGCTTAGCGGTGACCAGCCGTGAGTTGCCATTGTTTCCAACTGCATTATGAACATGAGTCTCTCTCATTTGGTTTTGCATAAATTCTAGAAAGTTTCTAAACATACCATCGCTAGTCATTTGGTCGGTGTTGTTATTCATAGGAGGATTATTGCCTTCCTGATGCACATTATCCTGGTTATTGATCAGTGGTGACTCAACGGTCTCATGTGCTCTATTGCTTATCTCAACATTTTCAGATGCCATTTTACTATCAGAAAACAAGGGTTAATTGACATGCCACATATTATCCCTATATTCTGACCGACCAATTAAATAACAAATAAGCTTAGGTAGGTCATACTAGTAAAGGAATTATCCGTCTCTGCCCTACTAGTTCTAGCCTCACATCTCAGTCGGGGATCATATCTCTAAGCTTTGATACCAACTGTGACTCCCCCAAAATAGGTATACATCACACATTCTGAGTCTCCAAATACATGGTACATAAGTTAAATACAAACTTAATTATACAACTATCGTGTAAAATACGACAACACAATAGCTGAGTTTTAGCACGAATATTGTCTCCTAGAAAATATCCAAACTCAAATTCAATCCTCATTACAATTATTATCACAATATTTCATAGAATAGTGAGGACTACTAAAGCAACCATCTGGACCGTCACTCCATTCCCCGACTAGTCCCAGCTATATTCTCTTTTCCTGAAGAGAACAATGAAAGAAAAGGGTGAGCTCAACTAGCCCAGTATGAAATATTATGACTAAGATAATGCAGAATAAATTATTGTTAGCCTTCAACAGTATAACAACTGATAGAATACAATAGACAACAAGTTTTAGATCAATAACTACAGCGGAACAAGAAATTCATTAGAAGAGTCAAGTAGAGCATGATATCTACTATCTTCTATGATTTAAAAGGTTTATCATCAATTTTATCGCTGAGACTCAACTTAATAAATAATCCACATCACTGAATTATCCATGCACTACGGGCCAAGGATAATCATTAGTATCACATCCACGAATTATCCATGCACTACGGGCCAAGGATATTCGTGTTATCATCAATGGTCATGATCATCCCAAATAACAATTCATCTTTGCACCCTTGGTCGAAGAGAACGCATGGTCATGATCATACCATCAACTGTCCATCAGTGCACTACAAGCCAATGAGGACTTTTACCACATCATTTGTAACATTACAGGTCATGATTATACCGATACATAGTCATAATCATACCATTCAATAGTCCATCTATGCATTACGAGCCAAAGATGACTTTCATCACATTATAAGCATGAGGATGATGACAATGATATAAGAATTTAATTAAATGAGAGCAAGAAAATTTTTTAAAGATTTTTAATTCAATTTATCTAGAATTCAATAATGTCCAAATTGTCAACATGATACTGCTTTGTGGAGTAAAATTCAAGAATGATATTAGTGTATCAAAAATAATTTTGGACAAAAAGAAATCAAATTTTTCGTGAATAGTACCTAGTGAATAGTACCCCGAGTGAATAGTACTCGAGTGAATAGTATCCTGAATGAATAGTACCCCAAGTAAATAGTACCTGAGTGAATAGTACCCTGACATAAATAGTATCAAGCTATTTAATAAGAAAGTTCAGACCAATTGTGGAAATACTAGATGAAGCACAAACTATTAAGAATATTCAACTAATTTCAAGGGGTTTCACCATTTAATAATAAGGTTATGGAAACAAACAATAAATTTGTACCATAAATAGAGAAATACGAAAGAAGACGATATCCCTTGATGAGTACAAAATAAATGACATATCATACGAGTATAAAAGAAATGAAACTGCAAATGGATTTTCACCCGTCATGCGGTAATTCGCGTAGACAGATCATTTCCAAAATTTAATAAAAAATGAATACGAAGGGTCATTCACCATGCATGCGGTAGTCCGCGTAGACAGGTTACTCCCTCATATTAATAAAGAATGAATACGAAGGGTCATTCACCATGCATGCGGTAGTCCACATAGATAGGTTACTCCCGCATATTAATAAAGAATAAATACGATCACCATGCATGCGGTAGTCCGCGTAGACAGGTTACTCCTGCATATTAATAAAGAATAGAATGACAACCCTTATGAGTATTGAAAGAAAATAACATTCTTTACAAATACGAAAGAATAATACCCATTACTTTAGTAGAAGACTGAATACTGCAATAGTGAAATAGCTGAATACTCTTCTTCTTTCTCTCTATAATTTTTTCTCTCCAGAGTTTCAATGAATTCATAAGAAATAATGAAGGAATGAGCTTCTATTTATAGGAGAATGGACTAAATAGTAACTAATTCATGAACGGTCTAGATTTATTTACTTTTAAACGGATGGTCCATATTGATTTAATATTAAAACTTCAACCAACGATCCATATTGATTTACTATTATAACTTGAACCAACGGTTTGAAAAATTAGCACATCTCTTCATGGAATAATAAGCCAAACTTATAACAAACACCTCATAACAAACCCCTTTATTTATATCAAAATTTGAATAAATATTACCACAAATCACTTATCTTTAATCAACACATTTTTAATCTTTCAACAAATATTCATCATTTAATATTATAATTCACAATATTGACAACCAAATCGTTCCTAGGAAAGAAGGGGCTTTCCGATAAAGATTTCTCCTTATTGACGCGCAATTAGATGACCTAACCCCTTTTCTCGACAGAAATTTCTAGACATTGTCCATAATGTAAATAATAATATGATTAACTGTGTCATCTCAATTATTTATTTAATAAAATAAAATATTGTGCAGATAATACTGACAATAATGGAACCAATAATATGAGATACTATGCAGTAACTATTGTAGCAATTATTGAATAAAACTGAGTGACTTCTCATGTAAGAATCAATAATCGAGATCTGTAATACTGCAGTGCTACTTTGCAACCACGCCAGACATCGCATTTCTTTATCATCGGGTATTTCAACAGTTAACGATAAAAATTTTGTCGTTATTTTTATAAAAAGATATTTTTGTCAATTTCTACATCCGACGGTCATTCTGTTGTGGGGTCCACCAATGATTGTGCCATCATACTGATATTCCCCGATAAATAGAATATTCCCCAGCCAAATGAATATTTTATGACCACTTGCTTACTTTGAAAAATTTGCTCATATCACCCATAACTATAAAATTATATCAAATCAACACCTTACTATTCAAAATAATATTTAGAGAAAAATTAAATCTTTATTCATAGAAGTTAAGGTCTTACAACCTCCCCTTCTTATGAAATTTTATCCTCAAAATTGGTGTACGTACCTGGAATGTCGAAGAGGTGAGGATACCTTGATTTCATTTCAAATTCTAACTCCTAGGTTATTTCCTCAGCATCGTGGTTTCTCCATAAAACTTTGGCTTGAGGTATAACCTTAGAGCGTATAATATGTTCCTTCTTATCCAACATCTTGGCAGGTACCTCCGCATACGTTAAATCTTCGGCTATCTCGCCTAGTTCTAATTTAATAATGTGGTTCGGGTCGTCCACATATTTACTTAACATCGATAAGTGAAAAACGTTATGAACACACAACATACTTAGCAGTAAGGCGAGTTTATAGGTTACAGTTCCTATTCGATCGAGGATTTTAAATGGACCAATAAATCGAATGTTTGAGCTTTCCTCACATCGTCGATTCTTGCTTTTGGAATAATGAATTCTTACACCTTCTTCTTCATATTTATCAGCTCCGGGTCTGTAGCTTGAGCGGCTTTAACTTTATCGATTTAAAGTCGATTCTTATCGTATATTCGCCATCTTCACGTGAGTCTCTAGAGTCTTTTACTCTATCCCCATTTTTGTAAATCACACAAAATGGGTCTTTGTGTAAAAAATGTTGCACTCGTAACTTCATGCGAACTTCTACTTAACGCGTCAATAATAAGTTAAGTGTATTTAATTTAATCTATGATGACAGAATAAATTAAATAACTTAATATTTATTATGACGCCCCCAAAATAGGTATACATCACCCATTCCGAGTTGCCAGATACATGGTACTGAATACAAATACAAACTAATTATACAACTATTGTGTAAAATATGTCAAAACAAATGCTGTGAGTTTTAATACAAATATTGTCATCTAGACAATATCTACACTCAAATTCATTCTTATTACAATTATTATCACACTATTTCACAGAATAGTGAGGACTACTATGACACCATCTCGGACCATCACTCCATTCCCCGACTAGTCCCAGCTATATTCTCATTTCTTGAAGAGAACAATGAAAGAAAGGGTGAGCTCAACTAGCCCAGTAAGAAATATTATGACTAAGATAATGCAGAATAAACTATCGTTAGCCTTCAACAGTGTTAAACTGATAAAATATAACAAATATCAAGTTTAACTGCAGCGGAACAAGCAATCCATTAGAAGAGTCAAGTAGAGAATAAAGTCTACTATCTTCTATGATTTAAAAGGTTTTTCATCATTTTTATCGCTGGGACTCAGCTTAATAAATAATCCACATCATCAATTCGTCCCTGCACTAGAGGCCAAGGATATTATTTAGTATCACGACCACGAATTATCCATGCACTACGGGCCAAAGATAATTGTGTGTTCATCAACAGTCCTGATCATGCCATAAAACAATTCATCTTTGCTCCTTTGACCGAAGAGAATCCATAGCCATAATCATACCAAAAACTGTCCATCAATGCACTACGGGCCAATGAGGACTTTTTCCACATCATTTGTAACATTACGGTCATGATTATACCGAATAATCCCTGGTCATAATCATATCAAGTCCATCTATGCACTACAGGCCATAGATGACTTTCAACATAATATAAACATGAGGATGATGACAATGATATAAAAATTAAATAAAACAAGTTCAAGAATTAATTTATCCAGGAACTAATAACGTCCAAATTGTCAACATTATATTTCTTTGTAGTGTAAAAGTCAAGAATGCTCAGAAGAATATTTCCATGAAAAGATATTGGATGAAACGCAAATATCAAGGATATTCCACTAATTTCATGGAGTATAGAAGTCAAAACTTTAACCAACTAAGTATAATAAAGAATGGAATAACAAAAGAAATCACCATGCATGCCAGACTTGCATGATAGACAAAGTTATTCCAACAGTAACAATAATTAACGAAACCGTGTCAAAGCGTAATATGCACCGGACAGGATATTCCAATGAGAATAATAAAGAATGGAATAACAATGAAATCACCATGCATGCGGTACTTTTGCATAGATAGGTTATTCCAATGTAATAATAAATAACGGAACCAGTCCGGTAAAATGCAGTATATGATATTCCAATGTAATAATAAAGACTTAAACTAGGTCCAATGTAAAACGTATGCATGAGGATATTCCAATGAATAATAAAGAGCGGAACCAGTCCCGGCGTATAACATATGCATGTGATGTTCAAATGTAATAATAATGAATGGAGTAACAAATGAAATCACCAAGTATAGGTAGACCGGCAGATACAAAAGTTATTCCAATGTAATAATAAAGAATGGAATAATGAAGTTCTCTTCATGAATATGAAAAAATAATATCTCTTACCTTATAAAGAAGAGTATTCGACCAGTAGAGGCGGGGATATACTTGAAGAAACTTGCACTACGCTCAAAGCTTTCTTAAACGCTAAAGAAATACGCCAAGATAGAAGAATAATTCTCTACGTTTCTCTCTCTAGAGTTTCAATTGAATTCGTAAGAAATAATGAAGGAATGAGCTTCTATTTATAGAAGAATGGACTGAATAGTAACCAATCCATGAACGGTCCAGATCGATTTACTTTAAACAGATGGTCCAGATTGGTTTACAATAAAATATAATATATTCTATTTATAATCTAATAAAACGAATAACTTTTAAAAATATTTTACTATGCAAACACTGTGCAGGCACTATGCATAATAAAATATAATATATTCTAATTATTGTCTAATAAAATGAATAACTTTATAAAAGTATTCATTTTATATATAAAAGCTTTTCATTTTATTACATTAATAATACTAATAAAACAAAACTTATATATATATATATATATATATATATATATATATATATATATATATATATATATATATATAATAACAATAATTGAATCAAATAACTGAGATACTATGCAACAACTCATTGTAGCAATAATTGAACAAAACTGAGTGACTTCTCACGTAAACATCAATAATTAATACCGTGTACTGCTATGCAACCACGCGTATTACTGTACTTTTACTATCGAGTAGTTCAACAGCATCAACGGTAAAACTTCCGCCGTTATTTTCATAAATATATTTTTGTCGTTTTCTCATTTCGACAATAATTCTGTTGTGGGGTCCACAAATAATTGCGCCGTTGTACGAATATTCTCTGTTATAATGAATATTCCCCGACCAATCGAATATTATATAACAACTTGCATACTTTGCAAAATTTATAAATATTACCACAACTATAACATTATATCAAAAAATATTTCGAGAAATTTAAATCTTTATTCATAAAATTTGGGGTCTCACAATCTCCCCTCCTTATGGAATTTCGCCCTCGAAATTTACGTACGTACCTTATATGCCGATCAGATGAGGACACTTCGTCAGATTCTAACTCTTGAGGTATAACCTTTAAGCATAGAATATATTCCAGGATTTAATAGATACATCTTCATACGTTAAATTATCCGCTATCTCGTCCGGTTCTAAATCATTAATATTGTAAGACCCCAACTTATTATAAATAAAATTGAATTTCCTATATTCATTATTTTGAAATAAAAAGGTGTTAATTGATATAATACTTTGATTATGGGTGAAATGTGCAAATTTTATAAAATAATCATAAAATAATCATTGTTGTTGGGGAATATTCATTTGGTCGGGGAATATTCTTTTTGTTGTGAATATTCATACGACGGCGCAGTCATTTGTGGGTCCCATAATGTATAAATCTTGATCGGATGAAAAGCGACAAAATTGAGTTTTTATAAATAACGGCGTAGTTGTATATCGTTAATAATCGTTGGAATACCCTATTGGTTAAAATACGATAAACTGCGTGGTTATAAAGATACATACCAGATATTACAAATATTTTGAATTATTGATTCTTACGTAAGAAGGCACTACTCAATAATTATTACGGTGAGTTCTTTATTCAATATTTTATTTTATTAATTCAATAATTGTTGCGTTGATATTTTATATTATTGTTGTTTTAATAATTGTCACTACACAGTATTTCCCATTATCAGATCCATAATTCATATTATTTGAATAATATTATTAGATAACATTATTGGCAATGTCTAGAAAGTTACACAAGGAGAGGTTTGGTCACCTAATGCGCTACTTAATAATAAGGAGAAATCCTTATCGGAAAGCCCCCTTTTTCCTGAGAACGGCCTGGTTGTCATTATTGTGATTCTGTAATATTATTTGTGAATAATTAATTATTGATTTTTATGATAAGAAAATATTTATTTTATGTGGATATAAATGAAGGAATTTTTGCATGAATTATTTGTTGAAAGTTTAACAATTATTTTTCTCTGATAAAATATTTATTCGAATATATTATTATAATATTACATTGTAGTAATGTGATAATATAATAATATAATTTTTTATAATTATAATATATTTTAGCACGTGAATTTGTTAAGGAAAAATGGAGGTGAGAAAGCTTGGTGTATTTCCTTGATTTTCAGATTTGGTGTGCTGCATTATTTGGTTCAAAACCATGTGCTGATAACATAATTTCTCCTAGGGGACCACTTGGTTAATTGGTGGAGAATTTGTCTGCAAGAGAATTTTCCAATGTGTGGGCCTTTAGCCAATTAAAAGGAAGGGAAAGTTAGGCATTAGTTAGGTATGCAGGAAAATGGAGAAAATTTCTTGCAGAATGTGGTGTTTTCAAATTTGTGGGCTCTCAATTATAAAGAATAAAAGCCATTGATTGGTAGAAATGGTTGGTGGGTTTTTCCTACCAAGTTTATTTTCAAGGGTGGCCCCCACCCTTATGAAAATGTTAGAATGATACGCATGATGTTGGGCAGAAGAGAAAAGGAGAATTGTTAGGCGCTATCTATTTTTTTTCTTCTTCCTCCGTTGCTATAAATAGGGGGTAATCCCTCCTTCCTTAGTCACACCTTCATAATCAGAAATTCTTATTGTGAGTAATTTTCTTGAGTATAAGAATACTTTGAGCATAGTTTTTCTGCAAGATTTTCTCAGAATAATATCCGATATTCCAGTCAAATCCAACTTCTACTAAGGTAAAGGATATTATTTTATTGCAATACTCGTGAGATATATTATTTTCTTTCATACTCCATATTATGTAAGCGATATTATTTCATCTCGTATTCCTAAATTTGAACTTACTATGGTAAGTATTGCTTCTATAATTTCTGAAATGATTAGAAATTTTGTTTCATCTAATATCATTTCATAGGAATATTGGTCTGAACTTTTTAATCAAATTTGGAACTTTTCATTATTGGTCAATGTTTCATTTGCAATCTTTGTTCACAAAAGAAATTTTTTTTTCCTTTCAAGTTATCTGTTGTGACCCTTATTCTTGAATTGAATCCATGTTTTTATCTTTACCATTGTTTATTATGGAGCATTTTTAAACTTGAATTATCTTAAGTACGAATCTCTAATCTTGTCCTTTTGTCTCACTGGATTCGTTCTCTAAAATATTTTTCATCATCCTCAGTCTTTAATGGTGATACTTGATGAATATCTTTGGTCTGTAGTGCAAAGATGAAGGATTACCTAATGAATATCTTTGGCCCGTAGTACAAAGATGAACAGGTGTTGAGATGAACATGACCAACTAGTGATACAAATAAATATCTTTGGCCTGTAGTGCAAAGATGAATATTTGATTAAAGATGTATATTGATTGTTGTTACAGGGATAAAATATTGATGATGGACTTTTAAATCTTAGAAGATAGTAGAACTCATTCTCTACTTAACTCTTCTAAGGAATTGTTATTTCCGTTGCGAATATTGATCTAAAACTGGTTGTCCATTGATAAGTGGTATTTTTACCTACCTATTGCATACCAATCCATGCGAATTGTGCCCATATCAAGTACATTTCATTGTATTTTAGTTGCATTTCACGTTATTTCGTATTGCATTTACTTAAAACTCCTTTTGGTGAATAAGTGCAGGATTCGGCTTAATTTTGGTGGGATTAGAGCCACAAGGCGAATGGATGCGTGAGGGCTAGTCACAAGGAGAGGATGTGCATGGCATGGAGGTGCAATGAAGCATGGAGACCAAGCAACCAAGAGAATCAATCTTGAAGAAACAAGCAGCAGCAGCAGAACAAAACCAGAACCAGAATCTGCAGAACACAAGCCACGCGCCGCAATAATGCAATATAGACTATAGACTACCTTGCATGCCAAAGTACAAGGCTAAACAATGAGCACCTTCTTCAAGTTGAGCGACCGCGAGGGAACAGATGCGCGCCCGCGAGGTATAAGCACGCGCCCGCGTGAGAGACCGGTTGATGGACATACCTAATGCAAGTCTCTGGTACCGTGAGAGCAGAGAAGAAGTTAGAGAGGCGGTGCACATTGCGCGATGCTAATCTCGATCTTTGTAATTGATTTATTTTTAATTCTTATTTAAATGATGTGTAATGATATTTAAATGATTCTGACGGGTGTCAGAGAGAGACGAGATTACTTTTACGTATTTTCATCTTAGAAAACTAGGGTTTACACCTTGGGAGAGATTCCAACATAGAACGAAGCCATAACGTCTACTTCTCTAATTCTTCTTGGAATTCTCTGTCATCGTGGATTTTGATTATTATCTAGTGGATTTCCTTGAGGATTTAATAGTTGATCATTGGTTTCTATTCAGCAATTGGGTTTGATCGTTCTATCCTTCTTACTTCGATTGTTTGTTTATTGATCATGTTTAACGTTGATCCCATAATGGCTTTTGGTTCAGTCATGAACTAAACTCCATTATAGGATTTTAACGGATTTTAATATGTAGTTTGGTTGTACATCTAAATGTTAGATTTGTCTTGCATATCATTTGGAATATCTATCGTGATTGTTTTACATGTATGAATGCTTGATCACCATTCGTCTTAGTATTTGTATGGGATTGACAATGAACATATAAATATGGATTGTAATCATGATAGCATGCGAATATGAGGTTGTTGTAATGACTTGCATGTTTTGTGAACCAGATAGACATATACTGTTTCACCGTATGAGCTAGAATAAGGGCTTGAGCTTAAAATCAATAGGATTGCGATTTTGCATAGATATATGGTGATTGTGATATATTAGTGATTACATAGAGTCTAACATCTGTAGATGCTATGTGAGTAGGTTATAGTGCATTGAAAAATGGTTATAACTCTCTTTGTGCTCTTGGCTATTTTCCTGTCATATGTGAACACTTCTTGCATGACAGTGGCGATTAGATGAAATATTAAATGAAGTTAGGGTCCCATTGTTTCCATATTATATTTATTCCATTTATATTCTTAATTTTTAGTTGGTAATCATAATTAGTTTAATTCAACAATTTTTAGCCATCAGTTTAAGCATATAAGTATAGTGAGTTAGTTAATGCATAATAGTCTAAGGTTAACAACTTTATCTGTGGGATCGATACTCTACTTACTCTGTATTACTTGTTGACCCGTGTATGCTTGCATGAGTTAGAGCTCTTTTATAAGAACTATAAAAGAGGAAACAAGTTTTTGGCGTCGTTGCCGGGGAAGGGCGTTAATTTAGATAATTATCATTAGTTTAAAGTTATATTGTATGACTTAGACAATTCTGTTCGCTTCTCATTTCTATTTTGATTTTGTTTTTGGTTACAGGTACTTGTAGAGTTTTATGCACACACGATCATCTAACTCAGAGTTAACACCAACGCAAACTAATATAAATGGAAAAGGTTTGAAAGCGAGTGTGCGGAGAAATTTGCAAGCACAGTTAGAGAGCACTACAGTCAGCATGGCAGAGGAACAGAGAATTGAGCAAAGAGAGGAACATCGGGCTCTAAGGGAATATTCCATGCCCAACATAAATGAATTACAGTCAAGCATAGTTAGATCGGCGATAGCAGCCAATACATTTGAAATTAAACCGGGTACTATTTAGATGGTGCAAAACTCAGTACAGTTTGGGGGTGCTGCCATGGATGATCCGAATGAACACCTGTTGAGCTTCATCGAGATCTATGACACATTTAGATATAACAGTGTGACAGAGGATGCCATCAGACTACGGTTATTCCCGTTTTCATTAAGGGACAAAGCGAGAAGTTGGCTACATTCCTTGCGGGTAGGGTCAATAACTACATGGGAGGACTTAGCGCAGAAGTTCTTAGCCAAGTTCTTCCCAATGGCTAAAACTGCGAAGATGAGGACGGTCATATCTCAGTTCGAGCAACAACAGGGCGAGTCTTTATATGAGGCATGGGAGAGGTATAAAGAGATGCTTAGGAAGTGTCCACATCACGGGTTGCCAGATTGGTTGGTGATAAATTCGTTTTACAATGGTTTGGGATGGCAGTCGAGACTGATTATAGATGCAGCCGCAGGAGGGGCATTGTGGGAAAAAAGCTATGATGAGGCCTACATGCTTATCGAGACTATGGCTGCAAATGATTATCAGAATCCTACAACTCGGATGACCTGACCTAAGGTTGCGGTGTGTGTTGAGGTAAGACTTAATTACACAATTTGTCGGCACAAATGGCAGCTATGGCTAAGAAAATAGATACTTTGGCAGAGAACAAAGTGAAGACAGTTGCGTTCGTTTATGAGATTTGTGCGGGGTCACACTCCACGAATCAATGTGCTATCAGCTCGAAGTAAGTACAGTATGTTAGTAACTACAGGAAAGACTAAGGTCAATTTCAGAACACATACCATCCCAACAACCGTAATCATCCGAACTTCAGTTGGTCTAACAACCAAGGACAACAACAAAATCAGTTCCAGTCGAACCAACAGTTTCAACCACAACCATCACAGTCACAGTTTACACCAAAACCACCGTTTCCACCAAGATTTCCTCAACAGCAACAACACCACACTCCAACTGCACCTCATCCAGAGAAGAAATCAGAAATGGAGGAGATGATGTTACAATACATGGCAAACACCGAGGTCATGATCAAAAGCTAAGAAGTGGCTATCAAGAATTTGGAGACTAAAATGGGGCAAATGGCGAGCATGCTTACTAACAGGCCCCAGGGTGCATTGCTAAGTAACACAAAGACAAATCCTAGAAGAGATGGGAAGGAGAAGTGTCAAACAATAACATTGCGATCGGGGAAAGATTTGGCAGGGTCTGCAAGTCACGCGCCCACGCATGATAACACCAGGGAGGCCGAGCGGCCGCGGGAGGCAAAACAGGAAACTGACGAGGAGAAAAATTTGGAAAATTCTGAGGTTCTGCAGGAAGAAAAGAATAAACTAGGTTCCAAAGAGAAGGTAAAGAGTCCAGGACAACCACTGCACCCTCAAGTACCATATCCGCAGAGGTTAATTAAGCAGAAAGATGACAAACAGTTCAGTAAGTTTCTAGAGGTATTCAAAAAGCTACAGATCAATATACCATTCGCCGAGGCATTGGAACAAATGCTAAGTTATGCAAAGTTCATGAAAGGTATATTGTCAAGGAAAAGAAGATTAGATGAATTCGAAATAGTAGCCTTGATAGAGGAATGTAGTGCAGTGCTCCAATGCAAGCTACCTCCAAAGTCGAAAAGATCCTAAAGGCGACACAATTCTCATGCACCATTGGGAAGATGAATTTTAGCAAGTGTTTATGTGATCGGGGGCAAGTATAAATTTGATGCCGTTGTCATTGTTTAACCAGTTGGGATTACCGGCTCCAAGACCCAACGAACATATCGTCTGATTAATGATGTGTCAATCACATATCCACGGGGAATTTTTGAAGATGTATTGGTTAAAGTGGATAAGTTCATTTTTCCGGCCGACTTCATCATTTTAGATTTCGAAGAGGATAAGAGTATACCGATCATACTAGGGAGACAAATCTTAGCTACGGGCAGGAATTCAATAAATGTTCAGAAAGAGGAGCTAACTATGCGTGTACAAGATCAAGAGGTCACATTTAATGTCTTCAATGCAATAAAGCTCCCAATAGATGAAGAAGAGTGTTTTCTGGTTGATCTGGTAGATTGTAACCTAAAGGATTGGGTACAGAAACCGAGGAAAAATGAATCAAAAAGGTGTACAATGGGCAAAAGGTCAGAGTTGAAGGTGGAGCCATTAACGGAAGCTGAAGTCATTAAATTTCGAGGTGCCAAGGACAATAAGGAAGGCGCCTCAATTCGTGATGTGACATGAAGACTTTGAGACAGTCAAGCTAATTGACTATAACTTAGCACTGGATGGGAGGCAACCCATCATTTCTATACCCATTAATTCGTTTATTTTAGTTATTCCTTTTTGATTATTTTAGTTAGTATTTCTAATTCAGTGTTAAAAGGATATTGGATAAGCAATTGTAAGTGCGTAACAAGAATTGATTGACAATAATTTCACTTTGCACGCATTACGTAACCACTATTTTAAGCCTTAATCATGTGTATTAATGTCTGTACAGGTACCATTTTTGGAGAGCATCACTGATGGAGGAATGAAATCAAACCGTAGAGTGGCAGATATTAGGGCCGCGTGGCCAAGGCAATTCAAACTCGCGCGCCCGCGTGCCAAGCCAATCAGACCAATAATCTTTCTGTAAGTCTCGCGCCCGCACGCCGAGCTCAAGATATTATTGCTGCATTAGGCCAAGACCGAACCTAGTCGATTCGAACCTTTTAAAAGCGAGTTTTGGCTCATTTGGACTCTCATTTGCGATAATAACCGAAGCGAAACTCCCTAACTCTCCATAAGTCACGTCTCTATCTCTCCATCAGTTACAGATTGAAGCCGTATATCTCTCCATCAACTCTCCATGATTTCTTCCACATTCAAAGCTCATCCACCTCTTATCCCCTCTATAAAGCTAGGGCTCTCATTTGGATTAGCAAACACAAAGGTGAAGGCTATCAATTCAAAAATTTCCATTCTTTTTCAGTAAGTTCATCTGCTATCTCTATCAATAATCTCAAATGGGTCCAAAGAGAGCACGACCATCTTTATCGTCCTCATCCTCTTCCGGCAGTCATGAAGAGGACATTGTCGACCACAACAAATTCTTATGTTTGGAAGCCCAGCAGGAGTATTATCGCATTGTTGCGAAGACATTCATCAAAGAAAGAGTTTTTAGACCCGAAGGCTGAGATGGAGAGCTTTGTGCCATGATCCACGATTGGGGATGGGGTGGACTGACTGTTGCACCCACGCCGATTCCGATGAGCATAGTTCGGGAGTTCTATGCTAATGCCAAAGTAACCATGAACGATACCTCTATGGTTCGTGGTGTCGAGGTAGATTACAAACCCTCTGCCATCCGAAACGTGTTGAGAATCACCGCAAGACCACCAACAGGGGCGGAAAATTGGATCACATGGGCACATTTAGAAACAGACTTGGAGCGTGTCATTGCAGAGTTGTGCATTCCAGGCACAAGGTGGACTTACAAAGTCGGCACGACCCAGCCTCGCATATTCCCAGCTGCTGCCCTGAATCGATACGCCAAGGCATTGAATCTGTTCATCTGTGCCAAACTATTACCTTCATCGCATCAACACGAGATCACAGCGGAAAGGGCCATAATACTATGGTGCATCATTACTGGCGAGTATATCGACGTGGGGTATTTAATTCATCAAAATATTGTGAAATATCTGAAGGGAATTACCACTAGGAGCATTTTACATGCTTCAGTGATAGCCATGCTATGTGCGCAGTAGGGGTGCAATTGGGGCAACGAACAAATGCAATATCCAAGCCAAGATATCACACATGCTACAATTGCTAAATTTGAGGTCTGGGCAGGTGGTGGGCCACACCCGCGCGGACGAGGATTCATTCTCTGACCCACATTCCCAGAGCCATCCCAGCAGTGCTCTTAGACCAATGAAGCAAGTCCCTCCACCCGAGCACATCCTGTTCCTAGCGATCGACAGCTCCGAAGGTTGGAGTGCAAAGTCGACGCCATGTATGACAATATTGGGACATTTGCTACGGGACTCACAAGAGCATTGGCCGAAGCTTTCGCGCAAGAAGGAACTATGTTCGAATGGCCTCAGTTTGGGATCGACGTGCCCTACCCACCACCAGATTCACCGCCCGAGGATGGTGGTCAAGCCGATCAATAGGAGAGTTTTTCTTGTACTCTTTACCTTCATTCAATGAGGACATTGAATACTTTAAGTTTGGGGGTATTGGGGTACTTGCATAGTAGTTTAGAATTCATTTTGTTTTTGCATGTTTAGTTTAATTTTGCATGATTATGGGTTAGATAAAATTTTAGACAAAATTTTTAATTTTTATTCATTATTGATTATGTTAGTATGTTGTAGTTTCATGTCTCACACAAATTCCTACTTAATAAAAATTTTTGTTTAGCCAATGATGATAGTGAACTGTGAAAGATTCTAGAGTATTTTAGATAACATAAGCTGTGATATAATGTTTTACACGATGAGATTCATGTTGTTGTTTAAATGCTTTCGGTATGCACGAATGTGTTCACAATCACTTGTAGGTTTAAGATGTGTGTGTGGCATTGCTCGATAGAACATGTAGTTTTAAAAAGAGAAACACGAGGAAAGTGTTCTAGATTGCATGAGTCATTGATGTGAATATTTTGGGAAAACATGGGTAAGCTATGTATAAAAAAAAATTAAATAGCAATAACGTGGCTAGTCTTAATTCGGGGACCTGGCTACTTGAGTAAGTACGCCCGAGGGGATTGTCTCTACACCTAGTGCCCTAAGGTCTTTCATGGTCTGGGAGTCGTTGGTTGAAAGCTCGCTAAGGGGTTGCAGTGTGCCTAATGGATTGAGATATTGTACAGTCATGTGAAAAAAAAAAGAGAAAGAGAAAAAGAGATAAAGAAAAGAAAAATAGCAATAAAAAACCGCGGAAAAGTGCAAAATCGCCCTCGTGGGTAGCAATAAAGCATTGAGCCCAGTGTTGAACCTTAGTTTGCATTGATATGTCGAAACAGTCTACATTACATGATTATACATGAGTCTTTCTTTAGACTATAATTTTCTGTTTGGAGCAATGTAGCATATGTACTCTTTGCTTAGATCAAGTTTTGGTGAACACTACACACACACACAGCATCGCTATAGCATTCATGAATCATCTTGAGTGTATGATATTATGTCTATAGTTTGGTTTGAAATAATGTTCTTGGATCTGGATAATTCACTGAGGTAATTTGGGCAGAAATTCTGTTGTGGCTGAGATTGTGTGAGGTTAGTTTGCATTATAGAGTAGTTGCATAGTTTAGTAGTTGCATTTTCATTGTTCGTTAGTATGCATTGCTTGAGGGCAAGCAACAGTTCAAGTTTGGGGGTATTTGATAAGTGGTATTTTTACCTACTTATTGCATACCAATCCATGCGAATTGTGCCCATCTCAAGTACATTTCATTGTGTCTTAGTTGCATTTCACGTTATTTCGCATTGCATTTACTTAAAACTCCTTTTGGTGAAAAAGTGCAGGATTCGACTTAATTTTGGTGGGATTAGAGGCACAAGGCGAATGGATGCGTGAGGGCTAGTCACAAGGCGAGGATGTGCATGGCATGGAGGTGCAATGAAGCATGGAGACCAAGCAAGCAAGAGAATCAAGCTTGAAGAAACAAGCAGCAGCATCAGAACAAAACCAGAACAAGAATCTGCAGAACACAAGTTGCATCAAGGCATGCCATGGCTGCAAGCAAGGCAAGCGTGAGACTTCATGGCGCCAGCGAAAGATCTGGCTAAACAATGAGAACCTTCTGCAAGTTGAGCGACCGCGAGGGAAGAGACGCACGCCCGCGAGGTATAAGTGCGCGCCCGCGTGAGAGACCGACTGGACTGGACATACACACTACAAGTCTCGCGGCCGCGAGACAGAGAAGCTAGAGAGGCGCTCGGCCGCGCGCGATTCTGATGCTGTAATTCTGTTTTAATTTTAATTCTTATTTAAATGATGTGTAATGATATTTAAATGATTCTTACTGGTGTCAGAGAGAGACGGGATTACTTTTACGTATTTTTATCTTAGAAAACTAGGGTTTATACCTTGGGAGAGATTCCAACGTAGAACGAAGCCATAACGTCTTCTTCTCTACTTCTTCTTGGAATTCTCTATCATCGTGGATTTTGATTATTATCTAGTGGATTTCCTTGAGGGTTTAATAGTTGATCATTGGTTTCTATTCAGCAATTGGGTTTGATCGTTCTATCTTTCTTACTTCGATTGTTTGTTTATTGATCATGTTTAACGTTGATCCCATAATGGCTTTTGGTTCAGTCATGAACTAAACTCCATTATGGGATTCTAACGGATTTTAATATGTAGTTTGGTTGTACATCTAAATGTTAGATTTGTCCTGCATATCATTTGGAATATCTATCATGATTGTTTTACATGTATGAATGCTTGATCACCATTCGTCTCAGTATTTGTATGGGATTGACAATGAACATATAAATATGGATTGTAATCATGATAGCATGCGAATATTAGGTTGTTGTAATGACTTGCATGTTTTGTGAACCAGATAGACATATATTGTTTCACCGTATGAGCTAGAATAAGGGCTTGAGCTTAAAATCAATAGGATTGCAATTTCGCATAGACATATGGTGATTGTGATTTATTGGTGATTACATAAAGTCTAACATCTGTAGATGCTATGTGAGTAGGTTATAGTGCATTGAAAAATGGTTATAACTCTCTTTGTGCTCTTGGCTATTTTCCTATGATATGTGAACACTTCTTGCATGACAGTGGTGATTAGATGAAATATTAAATGAAGTTAGGGTCCCATTGTTTCCATATTATATTTATTACATTTATATTCTTAATTTTTAGTTGGTAATCATAATTAGTTTAATTCAACAATTTTTAGCCATCAGTCTAAGCATATAAGTATAGTGAGTTAGTTAATGCATAATAGTCTAAGGTTAACAACTTTCTCTGTGGGATCGATACTCTACTTACTCTGTATTACTTGTTGACCCGTGTATGCTTGCATGAGTTAGAGCTCTATTATAAGAACTATAAAAGAGGCAACAAGTTTTTGCTGCCGTTGCCGGGGAAGGGAGTTAATTTAGATAAGTATCATTAGTTTAAAGCTATATTGTATGACTTAGACAATTCTGTTCGCTTCTCATTTCTATTTTGATTTTGTTTTTGGTTACAGGTACTTGTAGAGTTTTATGCACACACGATCATCCAACTCAGAGTTAACACCAGTGCAAGCTAATATAAACGAAAAAGGTTGGAAAGCGAGTGTGCGGAGAAATTTGCAAGCACAGTTAGAGAGCACTATAGTCAGCATGGCAGAGGAACAGAGAATTGAGCAAAGAGAGGAGCATCGGGCTCTAAGGGAATATTCCATGCCGAACATAAATGAATTACAGTCAAGCACAGTTAGACCGACGATAGCAGCCAATACCTTTGAAATTAAACTGGGTACTATTCAGATGGTGCAAAACTCAGTACAGTTTGGGGGTGCTGTCACGGATGATCCGAATGAACACCTTTTGAGCATCATCGAGATCTCCTATACATTCAGAAATAACGGTGTGACGGAGGATGCCATCAGACTACGATTATTCCCGTTTTCATTAAGGGAAAAAGTGAGAAGTTGGCTACATTCCTTGCCAGCAGGGTCAGTCACTATATGGGAGGACTTAGCGCAGAAGTTCTTAGCCAAGTTCTTCCCAATGGCTAAAACTGCGAAGATGAGGACGGCCATATCTCTATTCGAGCAACAACAGGGCGAGTCTTTATATGAGGCATGGGAGAGGTATAAAGAGATGCTTAGTAAGTGTCTGCATCATGGGTTGCCAGATTGGTTGGTGATAAATTCGTTTTACAATGGTTTGGGATGGCAGTTGAGATCGATTGTAGATACAGCCGCGGGAGGGGCATTATGGGCAAAAAGCAATGATGAGGCCTACATGCTTATCGAGACTATGGCTGCAAATGATTATCAGAATCCTACAACTCGGATGACACAGCCTAAGGTTGCAGGTGTGTTGGAGGTAGACGCAATTACACAGCTGTCGGTACAAATGGCAGCTATGGCTAAGAAAATAGATACTTTGGCAGAGAACAAAGTGAAGACAGTTGTGTTCGTTTGTGAGATTTATGCGGGGTCACACTCCATGGATCAATGTGCTATCAGCTCGAAGTCAGTACAGTATGTAAGTAACTACAGGAAAGACCAAGGTCAATTTCAGAACACATACCATCCCAACAACCGTAATCATCTGAACTTCAGTCGGTCTAACAACCAAGGACAACAGCAAAATCAGTTCTAATCGAACCAACAGTTTCAACCACAACCATCGCAGTCATAGTTTACACCAAAACCACCATTTCCACCTGGATTTCCTCAACAACAACAACACCACACTCCAACTGCACCTCATCCAGAGAAGAAATCAGAAATGGAGGAGATGATGTTAAAATACATGGCAAACACCAAGGTCATGATCAAAATCCAAGCAGTGGCTATCAAGAATTTGGAGACTCAAATGGGGCAAATGGCGAGCATGCTTACTAACAGGCCCCAGGGTGCATTGCCATGTAACACAGAGACAAATCCTAGAAGAGATGGGAAGGAGCAGTGTCAAGCAATAATATTGCGATCGGGGAAAGATTTGGCAGGGTCTGCAAGTCACGTGCCCACGCATGATAACACCAGGGAGGCTGTAGCGGCATGGAAGGCGAAACAGAAACCGGCGAGGAGAAAAATATGGAAAATTCTGAGGTTCTGCAGGAAGAAAAGAATAAACTAGGTTTCGAAGAGAAGGTAAAGAGTCCAGGAC
This sequence comes from Panax quinquefolius, assembly GCA_020205615.1. Taxonomy (NCBI): domain Eukaryota; kingdom Viridiplantae; phylum Streptophyta; class Magnoliopsida; order Apiales; family Araliaceae; genus Panax; species Panax quinquefolius. Next base: position 106,168,189 of record CM035155.1, on the reverse strand, counting down.
AACCGCTGCACCCTCAAGTACCATATCCGCAGAGGTTAATTAAGCAGAAAGATGACAAACAGTTCAGTAAGTTTCTAGAGGTATTCAAAAAGCTACAGATCAATATACCATTCGCCGAGGCATTGGAACAAATGCCAAGTTATGCAAAGTTCATGACAGGTTTATTGTCAAGGAAAAGAAGATTAGATGAATTCGAAATAGTAGCCTTGATAGAGGAATGCAGTGCAGTGCTCCAATGCAAGCTACCTCCAAAGCTGAAAGATCTGGGCAGCTTCACAATTCTGTGCACCATTGGGAAGATGAATTTTAGCAAGTGTTTATGTGATCTGGGGGCAAGTATAAATTTGATGCCGTTGTCATTGTTTAACCAGTTGGGATTACCGGCTCCAAGACCGACGAACATATCGATACAGTTAGCTGACAGGTCAATCACATATCCACGGGGAATTTTTGAAGATGTATTGGTTAAAGTGGATAAGTTCATTTTTCCGGCCGACTTCATCATTTTAGATTTTAAAGAGGATAAGAGTATACTGATCATACTAGGGAGACCATTCTTAGCTACGGGCAGGAATTCAATAGATGTTCAGAAAGAGGAGCTAACTATGCGTGTACAAGATCAAGAGGTCACATTTAATGTCTTCAATGCAATAAAGCTCCCAATAGATGAAGAAGAGTGTTTTCTGGTTGATCTGGTAGATTGTAACCTAAAGGATTGGGTACAGAAACCGAGGAAAAATGAATCAAAAAGGTGTACAATGGGCAAAAGGTCAGAGTTGAAGGTGGAGCCGTTAACGGAAGCTGAAGTCATTAAATTTCGAGGTGCCAAGGACAATAAGGAAGGCGCCTCAATTCGTGATGTGACATGAAGACTTTGAGACAGTCAAGCTAATTGACTATAACTTAGCACTGGATGGGAGGCAACCCATCATTTCTATACCCATTAATTCGTTTATTTTAGTTATTCCTTTTTGATTATTTTAGTTAGTATTTCTAATTCAGTGTTAAAAGGATATTGGATAAGCAATTATAAGTGCGTAACAAGAATTGATTGACAATAATTTCACGATGTACGCATTATGTAACCACTATTTCATGCCTTAATCATGTGCATTAATGTCTGTACAGGTACCATTATTGGAGAGCATCACTGATGGAGGAATGAAATTAAACCTTAGAGTGGCAGATATTAGGGCCGCGCGGCCCAGGCAATTCAAACTTGCACGCTCGCGCGCCAAGCCAATCAGACCAACAATCTTTCTGTAAGTCTCGCGCCATGCACGAGCTAAGTCCATCCACATCTTGCTTGCCAAGACCCAACCTAATCGATCTGAACATTTTTAAAAGTGAGTTTTGGCTCATTTGGACTCTCATTTGCGATAATAACCGAAGCGAAACTCCCTCACTCTCCATAACTCACGTCTCTATCTCTCCATCAGTTACAGATTGAAGCCATATATCTCTCCATCAACTCTCCACGATTTCTTCCACATTCAAAGCTCATCCACCTCTTATCCCCTCTATAAAACTAGGGCTCTCATTTGGATTGGAAAACACAAAGGTGAAGGCTATCAATTCACAAATTTCCATTCTTTTTCAGTAAGTTCATCTGCTATCTCTATCAACAATGTCAAATGGGTCCAAAGAGAGCACGACCATCTTCATCGTCCTCATCCTCCTCCGGCAGTCATGAAGAGGACATTGTCGACCACAACAAATTCTTATGTTTGGAAGCCCAATAGGAGTATTATCGCATTGTTGCGAAGACATTCATCAAGGAAAGAGGTTTTAGACCCGAAGGCTGAGATGGAGAGCTTTGTGGCATGATCCATGAACGAGGATGGGGTGGACTGACTGCCGCACCCACGCCGATTCCGATGAGCATAGTTCGAGAGTTCTATGCTAATGCCAAAGTAACCATGAACGATACCTCTATGGTTCGTGGTGTCGAGGTAGATTACAAACCCTCCGCCATCCGAAATGTGTTGAGAATCACCGCAAGACCACCAACAGGGGGGGGGGCAAATTGGATCACAGGGGCACATTTGGAAACAGACTTGGAGCGTGTCATTGCAGAGTTGTGCATTCCAGGACTTACAAAGTCGGCACGACTCAGCCTCGCATATTCCAAGCTGCTGCCCTGAATCGATACGCCAAGGCATGGAATCTGTTCATCTGTGCCAAACTATTGCCTTCATCGCATGAACACGAGATCACGGCGGAAAGGGCCATAATACTATGGGGCATCATTACTGGTGAGTATATCGACGTGGGGTATTTAATTCATTAAAATATTATGAAATATCTGAAGGGAATTACCACTAGGAGCATTCCACATGCTTCAGTGATAGCCATGCTATGTGCGCAGCAGGGGTGCAATTGGGGCAACGAACAAATGCAATATCCAAGACAAGATATCACACATGCCACAATTGCTAAATTTGAGGACTGGGCAGGTGGTGAGCCACACCCGCGCGGATGAGGATTCATTCTCTGGCCACATTCCCAGAGCCATCCCAGCAGCCCCCTCAGACCGATGAAGCAGGTCCCTCCACCCGAGCACATCCTGTTTCTAGCGATCGACAGCTCCGAAGGTTGGAGCGCAAAGTCGACGCCATGTATGACAATATTGGGAAATTTTCTACGGGACTCACAAGAGCCTTGGCCGAAGCTTTCGCGCAACAAGGAACTATGTTCGAATGGCCTCAGTTTGGGACCGACGTGCCCTACCCACCACCAGATTCACCGCCCGAGGAGGGTGGTCAAGCCGATCAATAGGGGAGTTTTTCTTGTACCCTTTACCTTCATTCAATGAGGACATTGAATACTTTAAGTTTGGGGGTATTGGGGTACTTGCATAGTAGTTTAGAATTCATTTTGTTTTTGCATTTTAGTTTAATTTTGCATGATTATGGGTTAGATAAAATTTTGCATAAAATTTTTAATTTTTATTCATTATTGATTATGTTAGTATGTTGTAGTTTCATGTCTCACACAAATTCCTGCTTAATAAAAATTTTTGCCTAGCCAATGATGGTAGTGAACTGTGAAAGATTCTAGAGTATTTTAGATAACATAAGCTGTGATATAATGTTTTACACGATGAGATTCATGTTGTTATTTAAATGCTTTCGGTATGTATGAATGTGTTCACAATCACTTGTAGGTTTAAGATGTGTGTGTGGCATTGCTCGATAGAACATGTAGTTTTAAAAAGAGAAACATGAGGAAAGTGTTGTAGATTGTATGAGTCATTGATGTGCAAATTTTGGAAAAACATGGGTATGCTATGTATAAAAAAAATTCAAATAGCAATAACGTGGCTAGTCTTAATTCGGGGCCCTGGCTACTTGAGTAAGTACGCCCGAGGGGATGGTCTCTACACCTAGCGCCCTAAGGTCTTTCATGGTCTGGGAGTCGTTGGTTGAAAGCTCGCTAAGGGGTAGCAGTGTGACTAATGGATTGAGATATTACACAGTCATGTGAAAAAAAAAGAAAGAGAAAAAGAGAAAAAGAAAAGAAAAATAGCAATAAAAACTGCAAGAAAGTGCAAAATCGCCCTCGTGGGTAGCAATAAAGCATTGAGCCCAGTGTTGAACCTTAGTTTGCGTTGATATGTAGAAATAGTATACATTACATGATTATACATAAGTCTTGCTTTAGACTATAATTTTCTGTTTGGAGCAATATAGCATATTTACTCTTTGCTTAGATCAAGTTTTGCTGAACACTACACACACACACACAGCATCGCTATAGCATTCATGAATTATCTAAGTGTATGATATTATGTCTATAGTTTGGTTTAAAATAATGTTCTTGGATCTGGATAATTCACGGAGGTAATTTGGACAGAAATTCTGTTGTGGCTGGGATTGTGTGAGGTTAGTTTGCATCATAGAGTAGTTGCATAGTTTAGTAGTTGCATTTTCATTGTTCTATGCATTGCTTAAGGGCAAGCAACAGTTCAAGTTTGGGGGTATATAATAAGTGGTATTTTTACCTACTTATTGCATACCAATCCATGCGAATTGTGCCCATCTCAAGTACATTTTATTGTGTTTTAGTTGCATTTCACGTTATTTCGCATTGCATTTACTTAAAACTCCTTTTGGTGAATAAGTGCAGGATTCGGCTTAATTTTGGTGGGATTAGAGGAACAAGGCGAATGGATGCGTGAGGGCTAGTCACAAGGCGAGGATGTGCATGCCATGGAGGTGCAATGAAGCATGGAGACCAAGCAAGCAAGAGAATCAAGCTTAAAGAAACAAGCAGCAGCAGCAGAACAAAACCAGAACCAGAATCTACAGAACACAAGCCGTAGCGGCGCTAGCAGTGAAGTAGCAATAGACTTCATGGCGCCCATGCAAAAGTACAAGGCTAAATAATGAGAACCTTCTGCAAGTTGAGCGACCGCGAGGGAAGAGACGCGCGCCCGCGAGGTATAAGTGCGCGCCCGCGTGAGAGACCGATTGGACTGGACATACACACTGCAAGTCTCTCGGCCGCGAGACAGAGAAGCTAGAGAGGCGCGCGGCCGCGCGCGATTCTGATGCTGTAATTCTGTTTTAATTTTAATTCTTATTTAAATGATGTGTAATGATATTTAAATGATTCTGTCTGGTGTCAGAGAGAGACGGGATTACTTTTACGTATTTTCATCATAGAAAATTAGGGTTTACACCTTGGGAGAGATTCCAACATAGAACAAAGCCATAACATCTACTTCTCTACTTCTTCTTGGAATTCTCTATCATCGTGGATTTTGATTATTATCTAGTGGATTTCCTTGAGGATTTAATAGTTGATCATTGGTTTCTATTCAGCAATTGGGTTTGATCGTTCTATCCTTCTTACTTCGATTGTTTGTTTATTGATCATGTTTAACGTTGATCCCATAATGGCTTTTGGTTCAGTCATGAACTAAACTCCATTATGGGATTCTAACGGATTTTAATATGTAGTTTGGTTGTACATCTAAATGTTAGATTTGTCTTACATATCATTTGGAATATCTATTATGATTGTTTTACATATATGAATGCTTGATCACCATTCGTCTCAGTATTTGTATGGGATTGACAATGAACATATAAATATGGATTCTAATCATGATAGCATGCGAATATGAGGTTGTTGTAATGACTTGCATGTTTTGTGAACCAGATAGACATATACTATTTCACCGTATGAGCTAGAATAAGGGCTTGAGCTTAAAATCAATAGGATTGCAATTTCGTATAGACATATGATGATTGTGATTTATTGGTGATTACATAGAGTCGAACATTTGTAGATGCTATGTGAGTAGGTTATAGTGCATTGAAAAATGGTTATAACTCTCTTTTGTGCTCTTGGCTATTTTCCTATGATATGTGAACACTTCTTGCATGACAGTGGCTATTAGATGAAATATTAAATGAAGTTAGGGTCCCATTGTTTCCATATTATATTTATTCCATTTATATTCTTAATTTTTAGTTGGTAATCATAATTAGTTTAATTCAACAATTTTTAGCCATCAATCTAAGCATATAAGTATAGTGAGTTAGTTAATGCATAATAGTCTAAGGTTAACAACTTTCTCTGTGGGATCGATACTCTACTTACTCTGTATTACTTGTTGACCCGTGTATGCTTGCATGAGTTAGAGCTCTTTTATAAGAACTATAAAAGAGGCAACATCCATTATATTTTATTTGATTTGTTGAAGGTTAACGATAAATTATTGTTCTTTATCTTAATCATAATATTCTTTACTGGGCTAGTTGAGCTCACCCTTTTCTTTTTTGTTCCATTTTTCTTCTCAGGAGGTGAGAATATAGCAGGAACCAGTCAGGGTAAAAAGTGATGGTCCTAGACAGTTGTTTTAGCAGTCCTCACTGTTTTTATAAAATAGTGTATCAATAAATGTAAAGAGGACTTATTTGGGTGTGGATATTATCTAGAAGACAATATTTGTATTTAAACTCACAGCATGTGTGTTGTCGTATTTTGCACGACAATTGTAATAATAAAAGTTGTAGTTGTTTCTGTACCATATATTTGGCGACTCAGAATGGGTGTTGTATACCTATTTTGGGGACATCACAGTTCGTATCAAAGCTTACGGATATGGTCTCTGGTGGAGATCGGGGAATAGAACTAGGAAGGGAAAGATGAGTAAATCCTTCGCTAGTGTGTCATATCTAAAGCTTATTTGTTGGTCGGTCATAATATAGGGATATTATGTGATATGTTAATTTGTTTAATTAACCCTTGTTTTATGGCAGTATTTAGGAATGGCTGTTGAGAACGTTAATAATGGAGTGTATGAAACCGTGGAACAACCTTTAGTCACAAACCAGGAGAACGTGCAACAGGAAGGCAATATTCTTCCTGTAAACAACACCACTGATCAGACGATTAACAATGGGATATTTAGAAGTTTTTTGCAATTCATGAAAAATCAGACGAGGGAGACTCGTGTACAAAATACGGGTGGAAATGATGGCGGCCTTTGATGCATCACGACCAAGCGATTCAAGGAGTTGGGACCACTAGATTTACGGGAAGCCCGTCCGATTAAGGCGGAAACATGGGTCAAGCAAATTACCAAGATATTCGATGTCTTGGGATGCACGGAGGAGCAGAAGGTTCCATTTGCCACCTTTATGTTCCATGGTGAGGCAGATTACTGGTGGGAATCTGTGAAGCGTACCCAGCCAGCCGCACTTAACATGTCTTGGGAAAGATTTCAGAAACTATTCAATGACAAGTACTTTCTAGAAAGTATTCACCATATGAAGGAGGTAGAGTTTATTAGACTAGAACAGAACAACATGATGGTGTCTCAGTACGAGGCGAAGTTCGCGGAGTTATCCAGGTTTGCACCTCATTTGGTAGAAAATGAGGAACGTATGACGCGGATGTTTCTAAGAGGTCTAAAACCTGAGATTCGTCAATACCTTATCTCTCATAAATTTTCTCTGTATTCAGATGTTGTCAACAAGGCTCAATTATTAGAGTGAGATAATGAGTATACTCAACCGAGGGACCACAACCAGGGTCATACCGGTGACAACAGTCATCAAACCGATGATAACCAGCGAGGAGGGAAAAATACGAACAAAGGCGGTAACCACTCGGGTGGTAATCGTGGCCATGATAATAGGAGAGGTGAGCCAAGTGAAAATTTCAGAAAGAGGAGATTCAACAATGACGGGAAGACATCAGCAGCAGCACCAACACCAACAACAAATTCTATGGGAGGAGAACGACTGCCAGTTAGATGTTACAAATGCGGGAAAGAGGGACATATCAGCCCAAACTGTCCACAATAATCCAAGATATGTTATAATTGTGGAAAAGAAGGACATATCGCTCGAGATTATACTATAGCGAAACCAAGTTCAGCAAGGATGGTGACTCCAAGGGCTGTCCCAGATAAGTCGAAATCAGCGGTTCTTGGAAGAGCGTTTGTCGTGACTGGCCAAAACGTGAGGAACCCGAATGAGGTGATCACGGGTAAGCTAATCTTGAATTCTTGCGAAGTTTATACCTTACTAGATCTAGGTTCTACCCATTCTTTTATCTCTCCGCTTGTGCTCAACGTTTAAACTTGACTCAGGAGAAATTGGACTTTGATTTATCTCTTTGAAACTCAGATTGGGTGAAACCTTCGTTACATCTACAGTTTTTAAATCTTGCTTAATCCAAGTTGGCACAATCACATTACCTGTTGATCTTATTTCTTTAAAGATACTTGCTTTTGATGTGATTTTAGGAATTGATTGGTTAACCACTCATCATGCCACAATTGATTATTTTCGTAAGGTTGTAAGTTTTAATATTCCTAACCAACCTGTCATACGAATTCAAACAACTAAACCACTAAAATCAATCACTGTCATATCAAGCCACAAAGCTATTCGTTTATTGAAAAATGGATGTCAAGCTTTCTTAGCCCATGTTATGGATTTGAACAGAGACAAGTCAGATTTGGATAATATTTACATTCTTAAAGAATTTCGATGTATTTCTGAAGAACTTCCTACCTACCCCGAACGTGATATTGAATTCTTTATTGACCTTGAGCCGTACAAAACCCATTTCTAAAACCCCATATCGAATGGCTCTATTGAACTTCAGGAGTTAAAAGTCCAACTACAGGAATTGTTAGACATCGATTTTATTCATCCTAGTACATCTCCTTGGGTGCTCCTGTTTTATTCGTAAAGAAGAAAGACGGGAGTATGCGACTTTGTATTGACTACCGAGAATTAAACCATGTCACCATCAAGAATAGGTATTCGTTACCTCGCATTGATGACTTATTCGACCAGTTGCAAGGAGCACAATTCTTTTCAAAGATCGACCTTCGTTCTGGATATCATCACTGAAGATAAAAGCGAGGATATTCAAAGGCGCCTTGAACTCGATGCGGGCATTATGAATTCTTAGTCATATCTTTTGGATTGACTAATGCTCCTGCTGCTTTCATGGATATGATGAACCGAGTATTCAAGGAATATTTGGATCAGTTTGTTGTTGTCTTTATTGATGACATCCTCATCTATTCCAAGAGCCGTGAAGATCATGAGCACCATTTGAAGCTGATACTTGAAAGGTTTCGTGAAAACAAGCTATATGCCAAGCTGAAGAAATGCGAGTTCTGGCTTGAGGAAGTAGCATTCCTTGGGCATGTGGTGTCAAAACATGGAGTATCTGTTGACCCAGCGAAGATTGAAGCAATACAAAGTTGGGAGCAACCGAAGTCGGTGACCGAAGTGCCTAGCTTTTTGGGCTTAGCTGGTTTTTATTGGAGATTCGTGGAAGGATTTTCTTGAATCGCTACTCCGTTAACTCAGTTGACTCGGAAGGATACAAAATTTATATGGAGCGAGGAATGCAAGAAGAGTTTCCAAGAGCTCAAGAGGAGACTCATTTAAGACACTGTTCTAGCAGCAATACCATCCGGTTCGGATGGATTTGTTATCTACAGCGATGCTTCAGGTAAAGGGTTAGGATGTGTTCTCATGCAACATGGGAAAGTCATAGCCTATGCCTCGTGACAACTCAAAGAATATGAGAGGAATTATCCTACTCATGATCTGGAGTTAGCGGCGATCATGTATTCAGCGTTAAAAATTTGGAGACACTACTTGTATGGGGAGAACGTGGAGATTTATACGGACCATAAAAGCCTCAAATATTTCTTCACCCAAAAAGAACTCAACATGCGGAAACGACGTTGGCTTGAGCTATTTAAAGATTACGATCACACTATCTAATATCATCCTGGAAAAGCGATCGTAGTAGCTGACACAATGAGTAGAACATCATATGCAAGTACGATTGCGATATTGTCAACGTAAAGGCCCATTTTGTATGACTTGCAAAGGATGGAGATAGAGTTAAAAACTACAGGGACCCATGTGATGATGGCGAATATACGAGTAGAAGCGACTGTAATCGATAAAGTTAAAGTTGCTCAAGCTACGGACCTAGGGTTGATGCGTATGAAGAAGAAAGTGTAAGAAGGTGCTATTCCAGAAGCAAGAATCGATGAAGAAGGAATACTTTGAGTCAACTCCAGACTTTGCGTTCCTAACGAATCTGACTTGAAGCAGATAATCATGATGGAGGCACACAACACACCATTTGCAGTCCATCCTGGGTGTACCAAAATGTATCATGATATCCGACACACATTTTGGTGGAACAATATGAAGAGAGAGATCTCGGAGTTTATCTCAAGGTGTTTAACTTGTCAACGTGTAAAGGCGGAGCATCAAGTGCCAAAAGGTCCATTGCAACCACTTGAGATTTCGAAATGTAAGTGGGAAAACATTACCATGGATTTCGTTACAGGTCTTCCCAAAGTTTCTCAAGGCTTAGATGGGATTTGGGTTATTGTTGATATATTAACCCAGTCTGCTCATTTCTTGCCGATACGTGAGACTTATTCCCTTGAAAGTCTTGCTCGTATGTACGTAAATGAGATTGTGAGATTGCATGGCATGCCAGTATCCATAGTTTCGGATCGTGACCCAAGATTCACTTCAAGATTTTGGGTTAGCTGCTTAAAAGCTATGGGCACGCAATTCTGATTTAGATCAAAGATACCATCCTCAAACGGATGGATAATCAGAGAGGACTATTCAAACCCTTAAAGATCTATTAAGACTCTGTGTCCTAGATTTCAAAAGAAGTTGGGATAAGTACTTGCCACTAGTGGAATTCTCCTACAACAACAGTTATCAAGCAAGTATAGGCATGGCTCCATTCGAGGCATTATATGGATGAAAATGTTGTTCTCCAGTATTCTAGGACGAGGTGGGAGAAGCAACGTTGTTGGGACCAGAATTAGTACTTATGACTACAGAAAAGATTCAAATGATCCGGCAACGTATAAAGACCTCACAAGATTGACAAACGAGTTATGCTGATCTTCATCGAAAGGACGTGGAATTTAAGATTGGAGATCATGTACTATTACGTATTGCTCCATGGACGGGAGTTACAAGATTCGAGAAGAGAGGAAAGCTCAATCCACGATTTGTTGGTCCATTTGAGATTCTTGACCGAATAGGAAATGTGGCCTATAGACTCGCATTACCTCCAAGCTTGTCTCGTGTTCATAATGCTTTTCATATATCTATGCTTCATAACTATGTGAAAGACCCAAACCACATTATTGCGTTAGAACCAGACGAGATAGCCGAAGATTTAACATACGAGGAGGTACCTGTCAAGATATTGGTTAGGAAAGAGCATGTCCTACGAACAAAGGTTATACCACAAGTCAAGGTTTTGTGGAGGAACCATGCTGTTGAAGAAATGACTTGGGAGTTGGAATCGGAAATGAAAGCGAGGTACCCTCACCTTTTTAAAATACCAGGTACGTACGTCAATTTCGAGGACGAAATTTCATAAGGAGGGGAGGTTGTAAGACCCCAACTTTTTATAAATAAAATTGAATTTCCTATATTCATTATTTTGAAATAAAAAGGTGTTAATTGATATAATACTTTGATTATGGGTGAAATGTGCAAATTTTACAAAATAAGCATGTGGTTATAAAATAATCATTGTTGTCGGGGAATATTCATTTGGTCGGGGAATATTCTTTTTGTTGGGAATATCCGTACGACGGCGCAGTCATTTGTGGGCCCCATAACAGAATAACGGTCGGATGAAGAAAATGACAAATTTGAGTTTTTATAAATAACGGCGTAGTTGTTATCGTTAACACTGTTGGAATACCCGATGGTTAAAATACAGTAATACACGTGGTTGTACAGTAGCACACGGTATTGCACAGTATTTTTGAATTATTGATTCTTACGTAAGAAGACACTACTCAATAATTATTACGATGAATTCTTATTCAATATTTTATTTTATTGATTCAATAATTGCTGCGTTGATATTTTATATTATTGTTGTTTCAATAATTGTCCCGCATGATATTCCCATTATCGGATCCATAATTCATATTATTTGAATAATATTATTAGATAACATTATTGGCAATGTCTAGAAAGTTCTGTCAAGAAGAGGTTTGGTCACCTAATTGCGCGCCAGTAAGGAGAAATCCTTATCGGAAAGCCCCCTCTTTCCTGGGAACGGCCTGGTTGTCATTATTATGATTCTGTAATATTATTTGTGAATAATTAATTATTGATTTTTATGATAAGGAAATATTTATTTTATTTGGATATAAATGAAGGAATTTTTGCATGAATTATTTGTTGAAAGTTTGACAATTATTTTTCTCCGATGAAATATTTATTCAAATATATTATTATACTATTACATTGTAATAATGTGATAATATAATAATATAATTTTATATAATTATAATATATTTTAGCACGTGAATTTGTTAAGGAAAAATGGAGGTGAGAAAGCTTGGTGTATTTCCTTGATTTTCATATTTGGTATGCTGCATTATTTGGTTCAAAACCATGTGCTGATAACATAATTTCTCCTAGGGGACCACTTGGTTAATTGGTGGAGAATTTGTCTGCAAGAGAATTTTCCAATGTGTGGGCCTTTAGACAATTAAAAGGAAGGAAAAGTTAGGCATTAGTTAGGTATGCAAGAAAATGGAGAAAATTTCTTGTAGAATGTGGTGTTTTCAAATTTGTGGGCTCTCAATTATGAAGAATAAAGGCCATTGATTGGTAGAAATGGTTGGTGGGTTTTGCCTACCAAGTTTGTTTTCAAGGGTGGCCCCCACCCTTATGAAAATGTGAGAATGATACGCATGATGTTTGGCAGAAGAGAAAAGGAGAATTGTTAGGCGCTATCTATTTTTTTTTCTTCCTCCGTTGCTATAAATAGGGGGTAATCCCTCCTTCCTCAGTCACACCTTCATAATCAGAAATTCTTATTGTGAGTATTTTTCTTGAGTATTAAGAATACTTTGAGCATAGTTTTTCTGCAAGATTTTCTCAGAATAATATCATGCCTAGCTGCACCAAAGAAGAAATGGTCCAGTCTCTACGCAAAATGCAAAGAGGACCATGCCTAGCTGCTAAGTACATAAAATGTTCAAGCTTCAAGACATCTTAGCAGCAAGACACCAAAAATAATAACTGCACCAACAAGAAGCCAGGGCCTGAGAGGTCCTTGTCTAGAGGGACTAAATGAAGTTCCAAGCCTGATGGGCTTGAAGAGTTCCTAGGGAACTAGAGGAGTTCTAAGCCTGTTGGGCTTGAAGAGTTCTTATTGAACTGAAGTTCCAAGGCTGCTGGCCTTGAAGGAATCTTAGTGATTCAGTGTACTGCCCTTCTTTAGTGGAAATCCTGCGAGTTAAAGTAGAAGAGTGGATTAGGAGCTTGAGTCTTTGAACCACTTAAAATCCCTAGTGTCATTTACTTTATGTCATTTACATTATGTACTTAATTGCTATAACTGCTATGTATGTATTAACTGATTACCACTTAACTAACTCTAAGAACAATGTATGTATGATTATGAATATATCAATGAAGGGGATCTATTACTTATTCCGCTGTGCTTGAAAAGATTCTTATGTTTGTCATATGTTGATTCGTTAGCAACACAAACTAAACAGGAAATGTATTTGAAAATAAAATGGATCTATTCAACCCTCCTTTCTAGATATATTGTGTGCCTACTAGGAACTAACAATTGGTATAAGATTAGGTTCTCATGCTATATTCATAAGCTAATCACTTTGAGTCTGATCCTAGGCACAAACATTGTTCTAAACTTAGTTTAGTAGTAAGTGACTTGTAAATATAGATGAGCTCACAAGTTGGAAATATTGTATACAAGTAAATGTGTATAACACCTGAAGCTGCTCATATTGGTCCATATTCTTAAAAGCCATAACAACAAGAACAACTCTTGTCTATAGTCAATTTTGTAGTCTGGAGAGCAGATATGGGAGCTCAAGAGACATCAACAATAAAGAGTTAAGCATCCACTAGACTTAAAGATGAAATGGCCACATGTGCTAAGAAGTACTTATTCAGAAAAGAAAGAAGAATCTCTCAAATCTATATTTGGCCAACCAACAGCTGGATGTGAACCTTGAGGATTCAAGGTTGTCAAATAACTAAAGATGTCAAGATTCTCTGAGCCTACATCTTCAAGACTATGACTGATTGTTCAAAGGACAACTGGAGCAACAAGCTGTCAAAAGTGAAGGAAAAAGTATGCACATCAATGCCTAACCTCAATATATCAAGATAAATGATTGTCAAGAAACTGACAATGCAAAGGTATGGTTCCTCATCAGTAAATGTGTACGTCATGTTGCACCACCCTATGCATGACTAAAATATTCTATCAAGAGACCATACTCTACCTAAAAGGGGGAAGAGAAAAAGTACACTGAAGTTGGATACTCAAATGCTAACAAACTTTATCTCCATCCAGGTTTTAGGATTGAAGATAACATCTTGAAAGAAGTCTGAAATAGGTTATAAGCATATCAAGATTTAACTAATCTTAAGTGAAGTAATCTTTGTTGATGGGCTAGTATGTATGTACAAACCTATGTTCTAAGTTTTTGATAACATATAGAATATGATCAGTTCTATAAGAGTATCTTAATGATTCATAGAAAATGATCACCTCCATGAATCAAACAGATATAAATAAGTGATAGAGTTGATTCTCACTCTGTGAACATTTAAACTCTGTGAACATAACTAAGCAAATGATTAAACCATCAAAGAAAAAGAATGCTTTGTTAAATTGGTTAATCTTATACATACTCATCATCATGCATTAGGGGTGCTCATCGGTAAAAAAATTGAAACCGAGATTGAAAATACCGAACCAAGATCTTGATCGAAATTACTAAAAAATAAGAAGCTGAAACCGAGACAAGAATTACTGCTTTTGATGCTGGGTTCGCCTTTATATAAAATCGATCTTGATTTTTTCAATTTGGTTTTCGATTATACCGCATGTAATATATATAATTATTAATAATAATTAAATAATTTTATTTATATATTAATACTTTTTTTAAAAACTAAGAAATCATTAACTCTTAATAATAATTAATATATAAAATAAAACTATAAAACATTATTAATATATATAAAAAAAAAATTAATAAAATTACTATTATATAGAAATTATTAATATATAAAAAAAATTATTTAATATATCAAATTACAAAAACATTAACTATTAATTATTAAATTATTAAATTTTGGTATTTCTATTTTTACCGAATTCAAAAAAGTCATTACCTCTACCAGTACCGAAAAGTGTTAAAATACTGAAAAACCGGTACCGAAAAAAACCGGAACCAAAAAAACCGATATCGCTGGTACCGGTAAAAAACTGAAAAAACCAAAAATTTTGAGTACCCCTATCACGCATCTTAAAATGTCGTATCTAAATTGGATACATGCATGAATATGATTGTTAGTGATCAATATAATGAAAATTGAAATATATGAGGAACGGGGATTTTGAAAGCTGGCCTAGCAGGACCCATTTAACTATGGGTACTAAAAATAGAAATTTATCTAACCTACAGGTGCTTGGTCTATCTGACCACACTAAGGAATGTTGAAGCAGAAGACTTCAGTCAAGAAGATTCAACCAGCAGAAGGCTTGAGACATTTTAGAAGAATTTCTAACTAAATCTTTATCTGTCAAAGCCTTCCCTTGAAGACTTGCTGAGCTAACATGAATGAAGCTCACATGGTTACTGATATATATATGGAAGCAGACCATTCACCCTAAGATAAGAAGGGTCTTATATGATCAATCATCCAAAGCATATCATTTGAGAAGAACCCTCGAGAAACTCATTATAAAAGCAGAACTCCACAAGTACAAACTGTCAAAGAAGACTACGTTCGTAGTTCTATAGAGGGATCAGTCCTGAAGATATCTACTTCTATGATCCAAGAAGGTTTAAATGATTGAGATGACTTCAGTCAGAAGGAGATATAAAAGGCTGTCCTGTGATGCACATGAAGAAGAAGATTTCACACCTCTCTGAGAAGATAGTATCAACTATGGGGGGAGCAGTGTTCTGTTTAAGGAAAAGCAACACTGAAAGTATCTGAAATACACTATGAAGCAATGTACCAATTACAAAGTCCCAAAACATTGTGACTGATGAACCAAATGAAGATCCATAGTCAGTAGGAACGTCTCAAAACGTACTATTGATAACCTTGTTAACCACCCAACCCAAAATCGTGAAATGCCTATGATCAAACATCTGATCGTACTGTAAAAATAGGAGGACACCATGATTATAACCAATGCAAATGTCTAAAGTTGGTAGATGAACTTCCCAGTAGAAAAGGTCAAATGAGATATAAGTACTAATCACTTCTTAAGTTTTTCATCTGGAAAGTGCCTTAGGGACAAACCTGACCCTTAGTTCACTCTAAGAGGTTGGCCCTTCCTGAGCTACCTTAACCCAGAATGAATGCTTAGCCTAGTTTATCTCAAGGAACATAACAGACAACGATCATAGAGTAGATTCTGAAGTGAACTCGACGATCATAGTGTAACCTCAAAGATCGTAGAATAGGCTCGACGATCGCATGCTTCCCAAAGAATACACTAGCTCA
The DNA here is from genome assembly GCA_020205615.1 of Panax quinquefolius. NCBI lineage: Eukaryota > Viridiplantae > Streptophyta > Magnoliopsida > Apiales > Araliaceae > Panax > Panax quinquefolius. The sequence goes on along the minus strand of CM035155.1, from coordinate 106,152,119 downwards.
TGAGGAGCTCAACAGAAAATGGCACATGCTCAACTATTCAGATCGCGTGGAGATAAGGTCAAAAATGGTTTGGAAAGATATCCTACAGACTCACCTCAGAAGTTTAGTGCGCAAACTATCATGAAGATCATCAGTGGTTAAGCCACGTGTAGACACTAAAAATTTTCTGCCCACCTGTTACTAACATTGAAGGAGGGCAGATTCGTCTTTCAGAGATAACCCTAGAAGATAGGTCACATCCATTATGGATACCTCCGGAAGTTTAGCCTCAACACCGGAACACACACCAGGATTATTAGTTCCAAACTCAGAGATAACCCCGAGTTTCATCCTTGGAGACAACCCCAAGGAATGTCGTTGCAATTTTGGCGATAACCCCAGAAATGCTTGTTTCAAATGCATGCAATCAGCTTTAACCTCGGAACTCCCACCGAGGCACTCATTCCAAAGACCCAGAGCTAACACCAGGAAGACAGGCATACTTAAAGATAACCCTGTGGAATTCAAACACTTGCAGCAGTCCAATCTCAGAGATAACCCTGAGCAACGTCTGCTTTATCAGCCCAAACCGGAGATAACCCCGGTGAAGGGGCAAAATCGTCACCTTGCCACCTCAACCCCACGTCGCGCCGTCTCAACATCTCATACATGCATTTCTCCACAACAATGTCCCATAAGAGCCAAGGAGTTCCAATCCCAAGTGACTATTATGCAGGGCAGCACACCAGACAGAATTTGAAGCTTGAAGACCATGGGCATAGTCCTCTCTTCCTGACTTCGTACAACCTCTAATCCCATGTCATTGCGTAACTCTTGACAAAAGCGGTCCGAGAAAGGTCCTGTACACCTCAATCGGATGATCGAATTGAAGTTCTACAAGTTTGAGTGGATATCATAGTGCACGACTTTTGAGACGATTGGGACTCATAAAGCCAGGGCACCGGGCGGCCGCATGGTGCATCTGCTGGTACGCCTCAGTACATACACTGTGGCCACTGACTCTATAAATATAGATCTTGGGGTGGCCATATTAAAAGAGAAAAAGGTGAGGAAGCCCTGCCAAATTTGCTCTGTACACACCCCATATTGAGTGCTTTCTTATTTTAAACACCTGTTACCTCACATATAGCTATATTTTTACCGGTGAGAGCTGAGTGTTCATCCATTTATAGTCATAAGAAGTCTTCTTTGGCAGCCCACTGTAAGCCTTCTTACACATTATAAAGCCTTTCTCTTCATCTTTGCACACACTATTCTTCATATTGAGAGTCGTGTTGTTTATGTATGCCCGAACTTCGGTCTGTGGTTTTTATTTCTGTCTGTATATATATACTTATATATGTATATATTTATATGTATGGACTAACATTATCGAGTTATGCCTCGATTGAGCCTAGACTTATGTCTGAAGCGTTTACTTGCTTTTTTATATATATACTTATATATGAACTGTTGTCGGATTATGTCCGATGAGCCTGGATTTTATATCCGGAGCATTTACTGCTTTTATATATATATATTTATATTTCTGCCAGGCCTAGAGTTTATTTCGTGGCTGTGACACCCCCAAATCCGGGTTACCTGACCCCCGAGTTTGGTGCTCACGATCCACAATATAATAAGCATCTAACTAACCATTCATTGATGAATAGAATATTACACCACGTTAACTTATAAAGTTAATACATTAGTCCCAGGTTCTCTTACCTTAACATTACAAATATACCCTTTAGATATACAAAAAGGGTTTACAAACATAACATAATAATAATATTATTCATAACTAATTTATAACTATGCCTTTTTCTTTGTCCTTCACAGCACCTCCTGCCACTTCGTCCCTAGCTGAAAAGTTTATTTAGCAAGGATGAGCAACAAATTTGCCCCGCAAGTTAAGACATACAATAAATGCATAAGAATAAATAAGAACAAACTATCTATTTTGATAGAATGAAACTAAAGTTCGGGGAACTTTGAAATAGGTGAACAAATCTCTAATTTCTAACAAGTCTTCTCATAATCTATGCAACACAATAATTTGATAATGAAATAGTGCAACGCTTTCAAAGTTTCTACGATATTCTAATGAATAACAATTTAGAAATATTCCCCAGGGTGTATACTGAATGATCTTAAATGATCTTAAAATTATCTTTTCAAGTAACTATCAAAGATTTACTTTGATATACCCAAATAACAAGATGGAAATATTTTCCAGAGTAATGTTGAGTGATCACAAGGATCTAGAACTTACTTTTCGAGTAATTATCAAAGATATACTTTGATATACCCAGGTGTATCAGATAACCATAAAGATTAAGTCATACCCCTCTGCAAGTACTTAGAGCAACCAACTCCTTGTACCCTATATTATGCATAATACTTACACGCGCGCAAAGGCCGAATATACATCCAAATATGTTTCCTTTGTATAAAAGGCTGTTCTTCTCAGTCTTTGAATCAGAATTTGATTTAACAACAAAATACAATGATTTCAATATCTAATCACTTCTCTTCTCAAACCTATCAAGTTTTCTTTTTTTGATCTAGCCGAAACAACTGGCATTGATCTATCAATAATAATTGAATTCTCTTCTCTTCTCGAACCTATCAAGTTTGAATAAATGTTTGTCTAGCCAAAATAATTAGCTAAGACACTTCTCAACACAATTCTATAATAAACAAGAATTATCTGTACTATTTACAATCATTAATAGCTTCTATGGATGTGAATATCGATCCAATAACAATTATTCTTCAAGTATATTTTCAAAATTTCTAATTCAGTTTGAATTAATAAATATGCACTAACTGTGAATAATCAACAATAAATTCTCAGACGTGGTCTAATCAACAATAATTAACCACCATAATAATTAAACAATATTAACTCAAGGTTGAGTTAAGAAAACTTGCCTTCCGCGTTGATTACAGCTACATAATATACTTATCTGCGTTCGTAAGACCTAAAATCAAAAATATCGGTCTCACAATTAGCACTATAATTCACAACACGTATCACTGTAATTTACAGTCAATACTTCTCCTAGACACATTACCACATAGCCACATTAGGGTTTATAACCTATATAAACACTTATCAAGTCTAACTAGTTCGGTCTGGTTGAACTTCGGTCTCATCTCGGTGTACTGGTCACCCTATCCGACAATTTACACATTTATTGTCAATTAAACTTGGTCTGTAAGCTTCAATATTATATTAGATAAGTCATATATCATTTATAATATTTTTTGGAAGCTTTTAATAATTTAAAAACAATTATTATAATTTATAATAATTTTTCAAACACCGGAATCATTTTTAAATGATTTAAATACTGTTTAATTCCATCATCATTAATATTTAATAATATTAAAATATTAATGATATATTTGTCAAAATATTAAAGTTATTAATAATAACTTAAAATATTTTTAAATCACCAATATTCTATTTAAATACTTTTTAAAATAATTAAAATTATTTTTAAACCATCGCCATTAATATTTAAATATTAATGAAATTTTTATCAAAAAATTAAAAGTCATTAATTATAACTTAAAATATTTTAAAATCATTTTCTCTCTTTTTTAAATGATTTTTAAATCAATAAAATCATTTTTAATTCATTTATTTAATTTAATAATTAAATAAATCTAATATCATTCATATTAAATTATTAATGAAAATTCTCAAAAATATTAAAAATTATATTTTATAATGCAAAATATTTTGAACACTTTATTTTTATTTAAAATGATTTTTATAATATTAAAATTATTTTTCTCTAATTTATTTAATATACTAATTAAATAAATTAAATACCATTAATATTTAAATAATTACAAATATTAATGAAAAATATCCTAAATAGTCAAAAATTATTTTCATAATTTAAAATAATTTTTAAAACCATTTTTGGTAATTTTTAGAATTTATTTCTATTTTTAATCAATTTCCGAAAAAATCAAAAATTAAAATTAATAAAACCGTCGCTATAGGCTATAGCGACACAAAGCGTCGCTGTTGGTGTTCTTGAGCCTCAAGAACACCGACGATTAATGTTCAAGGGTCAATTCACTTTCACCGCTTTTGATTCTCGGTCGAATCGTATTCGGGCTTTCTTATGCAACAATTCTGTAGTAGGTATGTAACACTACCATTAACATCCAACACCTTGGTCATACAACATCACAACAAAGAGATCTGGTCTCTTAAACTTACTGTCAGAAAGCTCTTGGGTTTTCTGAGTAACCCAGCTGAAACCCAGGCAGTTGCATGGTGCCACTTTCCAGTTCAATTAATCATATGTTCCGGTCATGCTTTATGTGTTCTTATGATTCAAATATGTAGTCCTTGTGTCAAGGAACAACACTACAACAACAGATCGAATAAACAACAACAAAATCACAAGTTACAGCTTGGTCAAACTATGTCAGAGGGCCAGTTCTTACGTTTTCTGGAATTTCCAGAAAACAACTTCGTGACCGGATGGCTTAGTTTGACCATCCATTAAATCCCACATGTTTGTTTTATAAGCAATCTAATAGCATGGATCTATTGTCCATATAACAGTCTACAATCTGGATACAAACACATTATCGAACAACTTAAACACTGACAGATCAAGGCCTTTCAAAGTCTTGTCAGACACTGATTTACACTTTCTGGGTTACCCAAAAAGTTATGGTCATGCTCGATCAACTCTCTTTGACCACGAATAAAATAAAATCTAGACATCCAATGATTGTAATTCCACATCAAGATCAAAGACCTCATGTCAAGCTACAGATTAAAACTTTAAAACAACAAAAACCAAAAACAGAAAAGAATCTAGGGCTACTGACATTCGGTTGTCAGACCACCTTTTGTGTTCTTGGACAGTTTTTCAAAAACTCCATTTTAAAGCCTTTTGATGCTATGGATCTATGTTAGATCATCATAGATCATCTAAAAACATTTTCTAACAAGTATCTAAACACAAAAACACCACTTTTAACTAAGCATACAAGATCAAAAGTGAACTAGGGTTTATACCTCTCTTGCTAAATCTTTGATCCATGCTCTACTAAACTGATATTGATGATCTAGAAGGTGTTTTAGGGACTGATACACTTTGTATTTTCGGAGGTTAGGAGAGAGAATAAGTTTGTTGAGAGCTTGATAGCAAAATGAGAAAATTAATGAACTTTCTCTCTTAGATCTCTTATAATATGATACAATGTATCTATACAATGCAAGGTGTCATGCAAATCAGATTATGGCTGAGGTTTTTAAGTCACCAAGTCAAATGAGTTGGTCACCAACTCTTGATTTTGGAAAGATTTGCAAGTTAGCTATTAAAAATATACTAAAAGGGCATTTTGGATATTCTCCTTGAAATTTTAATGGCATAAAAGACTTTGATCTAATCTTTAGGGTTTAACCCTTGGGTTCTAACCCTTAGGTTTTACAACTTTACTTTCTAGAATTTTTTTAATTAGGATTTTTAAAATAGGAAATTAAGATTACTAAAATATAATTAGTATTTCCTAATTATATTAAAGGTTATCAATCACATTAGGGCTTACTAATTAGGATTAGGGTTTCCTAATTAGGGTTTAGGATTCTCGAATTTTAAATTAGGGTTTCTCGACATACAATTAGGGTTCCTAACTATGCGTTAGGATTTCTAAACCTAAGATTAGGGTTTTTAATCCTTTATTAGGGTTTACTAATATTGTAACCTACCCAATCAATCATTGATCAATAATTCTAAACAATACAAACATGTACTCATTAATATAATAATTATAATTATATTTTCTATCGAATCCCTATCCAGAATTAGGGTTAGGGTTTCTAAAGCTGTTATGCACAACTCTACTCGTATTTATCAGTCAATATACAAATTGTCCACTTCTCAAGATTCGTATCACAGATACACAGCACAATATTAACAGTCAATATTTATATTAAATAAAAAAATTTATTCGTAAAATTCGGATTATTCGAAACCCCGAGTTATCACAGTGGCCTTTTACTGCTTTATTTACATTCCGTCACTTTGGAGTTTACTTCGTGGCGGTTGATCATTTTACTTTCTTTACATTTAGTCCTTTACCGAGTTTACTTCGTGGCGGTTGATCGCATTATTGCTTTATTTACATTTCGATCCCCGTGGAGGTGCTTCGTGGTGGTTGATCATGTTTGTATATATATATATATTTACTGACTTTTATATATATAATCGCCATCGCTTCCCATATAAACCGCATGACATCATATGAGCTAGGAATCATGTGATCACAGATTGATCCATGAATCTAGATTTGATTCCGTGATGGACATTTCAATTTAGAAGCGACTTTGTAAATTATTCACTTGTGTTTGAATTTCCTTAGATGGCTTTCATGCCCATGAGGAGTTTAGCATTGCTATATATTATTTTCTCGAAGATGCTTCAGCATCTCAAAAATAAAAGCAAACAAGTCGAACATTTAATAATAAAATGGAAGTATGAAAAGGTCTCAATTACTATGAAAGCATGGGTTTGAAAAACCTCTTTACAAAACTTCATTGCTATATCATGTTTAAAGCTGAATTTTTATATAAATTCAAACCCTTTGTATATAGGTGCGAACGAGGCCTCACACTACTTCCAAATAACAGCACATTGATCCCCACACACACATATACACACACACACATTCCCTTCGCATAATCAAGCCCCCGAACCTAAATGAATCTCGGTTTCACAGACCCGTTTAGCAGTGTCACATCACTAGGTCAATGTGTAAACCTTTTCGATCAACGTTAGTGCAACGATTAAAAACACCAACTGGGGACTCTTACAGTCAAATCGTCGACATATACATGTTGGACCTTTTTCACTTGTTTTTTCAAACAAATCTCACATAAAATGAGAACACCAAAGAACAAGAACAGAAAAAGGGACAAATAAAAATCCCGACGTCGACAGGTGCAGACTCTGCTGGGGACACCAATAAGAGGGCTTAAGCCGCTACTACAAGCTTTTTAAAATTTTATATGCTTGTGTGTGAATGTTGCATTTACATTTATGATGAATGTGTACAAATGCATTTACTTATTGCACTACAATAGATCTATCTGTGATATTGGTGCTTCGCACATGTCATCATTTTCATAAACGATGAGACACGCTGTATGTGAATGTGTATCATCAGATTATGGTCATTGAGGAGGACTGTGAGAAAACTACTTTCATCACGCCTTGGGGAACATTCTGCTATAGACAGTTGTTATTTGGCCTCATCAATGCCGGAGCAACCTATCAGCGAGCTATGATGGCTCTTTTCCACAATTTAATGCACAAGGAGATAAAGATCTACGTGGATGACATCATTGTCAAGTCCCAAAGGGAGGAAGAACACTTAGAGCATCTCAAAAAGCTCTTCAATAGGTTGCAGAAGTACAACTTGAAGTTGAATCCAGTCAAGTGCGCCTTTGGCGTTAAATTAGGAAAATTGCTAGGTTTCCTAGTCAGCCACAAAGGGATTGAGATGGATCCCACCAAAATTCAGGCCATCAAGGAAATGCCCATTCCTCAGACAGAGAAGGAAATACGGGGATTTTTGGGGAGAATCAATTTCATTAGCAGATTTATCTCTCAACTCACAGCAACCTGTGAGCTTATCTTCAAATTGTTAAGGAAGAACTTCTCCATGAAATGGAATGATGAGTGTCAGAAAGCCTTCCTTACAATCAAAGAGCAGCTGGTTAACACTCCTATTTTGGTACCTCCCAGGGATGATGTTCCCCTGTTCATGTACCTGTCCATTAATGACAATGCTATGGGCTGCATGCTGGGACATAAAGACGATAGAGGCCAAGAGCTTGCTATCTATTACCTCAGCAAAAGATTTAGCAGCAGTGAACACAAGTACACTCTAATTGAGAAGACTTGTTGTGCTTTAGAATGGGCTTCCATGAGGTTATAGCATTACCTCCATGGTCACACAACCCATCTCATATCCCGCGTGGATCTTCTCAAGTATGTGTTCAGTAAACCTATACTGAATTTTCTATTTGTCCAAGATGGCGATTGATCCTACAAGATAATTTGACATCGCTCATACATGGCGTAAAAAGTCTATCAAAGGTCAAGGAATTGCGGATCAATCGCCGCCGCGCACTTTGCAGGTACTTCAAACCCTTGAAACATACTTCCCGATGAAGGGGTGCGACAATTCAAAGAACACCATCGAGACGATGATGCATGCCGTTCATGGAAAATATATTTTGATGGAGTCATTAACACGAAGCCTCTGAGCTGGAGCGATTCTAGTATCCGATGACGGGAACGATATCCCATCGCCACAAATTATAGTTTGTCGGCAGACAACAACAACACGGTGAATATGAAGGTCAGATCATGGGGCTAAACTTGGCCGATTCAATGGGCATCGAGGCGGTTAATCGTCTTTGGGGATTCTGAGTTGGTAATCAAATAATCCATGGGAATTTATCAAACCAAAGAAATACATTTGCTGCCTTACCATCGACAAGTTTTACAGATGGCTCTGGAGTTTGAAGAAATCTCTTTTCTACACATTCCTCGTAATAGGAATGATTTTACAGATGCGCTAGCAATATTGGCCTCCTTGATTCACATACCTGACAAGGAAAACATGCCAAACATCACATTTTCCCTGCAAAAGGCCCCAGCCTATTGGAACTATTTTGGAGAAGTATCGGATCAGCTACCTCCCATCCATAACCCTTGGTATCAACATATCAAGGAGTATCTACAAGATAGATCTACACCTGCTGAGGCGAGCCCAACTGAAAAGAGGCGGATCCATCGAATGGCTATGAAATTCTACCTGAGCGGAGATACACTCTACAAAAGAGATGCAGGATTAGGTCTCCTCAGATGTCTGGACAAGGACCAAGCTCAGAGGCTCATGGATGAGATCCATGATGGAGTATGTGGTCCACACATTAGCAGCCCTCTACTTGTTAAGAAAATCCTCAAAATGGGGCATTATTGGCTTACGCTCAAAGCTGACTGTGATGATCACGTCAAGAGGTGCTATCAATGTCAAATTCATGGAAATTCTATCCACGCCTCCAAGGGAACTCCACAACATGAGTTCACCGTGGCCCTTCTTAATGTGGGGAATGGACGTGATTGGGCCCATCGAGCCCAAAGCTAGTAATGGACATCGGTTTATCTTCACCATGATCGACTACTTCACCAAGTGGGTAGAAGTAACCTCCTTCCCCAGGGTTACCAAAGAAGTCATCATTGCTTTCATCAGAAACAATGTCATTTGTCGATATGGACAACTAGAGGTAATTGTGTCAGAAAATGCTAAGAACCTCAACAACAAAATGATGGAGGAGTTATGCAGTAAATTCCACGTCAAACACCTTAACTCCGCCATCTACCGTCCAAAGATGAATGGTGCTGTTGAAGTGGCTAATAAAAACATCAAGAAGATCATACAAAAAATGTCCGCCAATCACAAAGGATGGCCTGACCTCTTGCCTTTGACTTTATTAGCCTACAGAACTTCAATACGTACTTCCACTTGGGCAACCCCCTACTCATTAGTCTATGGGATGGGAGCAGTGCTCCCCATAGAGGTGGAAATGGAATCCCTCAGAGTGTTGATGGACGCTCAACTGGATGAAGACCAATAGGTACAAGATAGGTATCACCAATCGTCTCTAATAGACAAAAGGTAAACCGCGACTATCTTCAATGGTCAGTTATATCAGCAAAGGATCGTAAAATCTTATTACAGGAAAGTCCGGCTATGGCAGTTTAAACAACATGACTTGGTTTTAAAGAAGATCATTGACAATCAAGATCAATCCAAGGTAAAATTTGCTCCTAACTGGGAAGGCCCGTTTGTTGTCAAGGAGGTATTGACAGGAGCCGCTCTCAGACTACAGGAAATGGACGACGATGAATTTTTGCAGCTTATCAACTCGGACACCGTGAAATGGTACTATGTCTGAGGTTACCATCAATCAAACATCCTGGCTTTGGATCATCAGTTCACCAGTCATTCCGGTTTTCTAACCCTTTTTACATGCTCTTCTGTCCCTTAGGGAAACATACACTTCAAACTAGTAGCTTGGTTTCACCTCATTTCAAACCTTTCATACACTTTCGGTTATTCCCCCCAGGGATTGAACCTTTCACACCTGCAGTTTATCCTGAAGACGAGATTAAACTTTTCTACGCTTGCATTTTGTCCTGAAGACGGGATCAAACTTTTTCACACCTGCAGTTTGTCCCAAGCATGGGATCAAACTTTCTTTTCCCCGCAGTATAGCCTGCACATGGGATTCAGACTTCTCTTCAGCTGCAAATCATCCTAAGGGGTGAACTACATTGACCTAATCTCCCTGATACCCGGGAGTACGTAGGCAACCATATGCTATATGGCCCGGTCGAAATAAAAAAAATAATAAAAACATTTATGCCCTTTCTCTATAAAAACAAACAAAAACACTTCTACCCTTCTCTGTGACGCCCCCAAAATAGGTATACACAACACCCATTTTGAGTCGCCAAATACATGGTACAAGAAGCAAACTACAACTTCAATAATACAAATGTCGGTGAAATACGACAATATATCTTGTGAGTTTAAATATAATATTGTCTTCTAGACAATATCCACATAAATAAATCCTCATCATAATTATTGATACATTATTTTACAAAAATGGTGAGGACTACTAAACAACTCTCTCTAGAACCTTCATTCCATAATTACCCACTAGTACTCGCTACATTCTCGCCTCACGAGAAGAAAAATGGAACAACAAGGAAAAGGGTGAGCTCAACTAGCCCGGTAAAGAATACTATGACTAAGATAATATACAACAAATTATCGTTAGTCTCCAACAGGAAAAATCTGATAGAATACAATAGACAACAAGTTTGGATCAATATTCGCGTGAAATAATAATTCATAGAAGAGTTACGTAGAGAATGAAATCTACTATAATCTATGAATTTAACGGTCCATCATCAATATTTTATCCTGTAACATCAATCAATATTCATCTCAAATCAAATATTCATCTCTTTGCACTCTGAGGCCAAAGATATTCATCAATCGGTCATGTTCATCTCAACACTGTTCATCTTTGCACTAAAGGCCAAAGATATTCATCGATCGGTCGTGTTCATTTAAACACATGTTCATCTTTGCACTCTGAGCCAAAGATATTCTTGAGAAATCATTCATCTTTGCACTACTGGGCCAAAGATATTCAATAATATCATCATTTAAGGCGAGGATGATGAAAATATTTTTAAAGAAGCGAATCCAATTGAAACAAAATGACAAGGATTAAGGATTAAGGATTCGTACTTTGTTTTATCCATGTCCAACAATACCTCAAAAATAATCATAGTGGTGTAAAATTCAAGAATAATCAAAACATGGATACAATCAAAGCTAGTATCCGAATAGATATTTTGACGAAAAGAAGAAATTTTATTTTTAGGTGAATAGTCTTGAGTATCGTGAATAGTGTCGTATACGTGAATAGTAACTCAGACACCAAAAGATAGAAATTCCACAAAAACATCTTCACGCTTCATGAATAGTACTCGTGAATAGTAACTTCGTGAATAGTAACTCATGAATAGTAACTTCGTGAATAGTAACTCATGAATAGTAACCCAGAGCATGAAAAAGTTCCAAATTTGATAAAAACTTCAGATCAACATTTCAAAGATAATGATATTGAAGAAATAATATCATTACAAAAAAATAATATCCCTTACCTCAAAGAATCGATTGCTTGGAAGGAAAGGCGGAAGTGATCTTTGAATGAAACTTATCTTGAGCAAAGAACTCTCAAAGTATCTAAATACTCACAAAATACGCTCGATAATATAGAAAGAGAAAAGAGAAAACTTTGTTTACGGTGTGATTTTCAATTTAACTTAGCCCTCTATTTATAGGAAAATGTTAGCACGTCAAGCGGACTTAACACCTGCAACAACTGATGGCTTCACCGCTACTATTCCCACCCACCACATTTGAAAATTAAATTGAGCACATTTCTCACCAACCAAAAGTGGGGCCCATCAATTCTAGAATTTTCTACCAAAATCATTTATAACCTAATTTCGAATCGGTCACCTCTTAAAATTCATAATAAATTATCGCTTTCGTTTTAACGGTTCAAAATTTGTGGACATATACTCAACTTATATATGTATAACATATCCAAAAATTACAACGATCCAAGCGGTCGGATTAAATATTATAACTCACACAATAAAGTACGTAATAACACCAATTTGATCTTTTAATACCTCCAATCCAGGACAAAATACAAATAAAACATCTCAAAGATTAATTCCTTCATTAATAACCACATAAATAAATCCATCATTTATATTCATATAAAATAAATATTTCCTTATCATATGAATCAATAATTAATTATTCACAAATAATATTACGTAATCACATTTATAACAACCAAAGTTGTTCCCCAGGAAAGAGGGGCTTTCAATAAGGATCTCTCTCCTTCTTGGTAGCGCAATTAGGTGACCAAACCTCTCCTTAGGCGAGAACTTTCTAGACATTGCCAATAATGTTATCTAATAATATTATTCAAATAATATGAATTATTGATCGATAATGGGAAATCTTTGTGCGATGACAATTATTGAAACAATGAATAATATAAAATACCAACGCGCAGCAATTATTGAATCAATAAAATAAACTATTGAATAGTAATTACTGTAACAATTATTGAGTAGTGCCTTCTTACGTAAGGATCAATAATTGATGCAATACCGTGTGCTACTGTTCAACAACGCGTATTAGTGTGTTTTAACCACCGGTATTCCAACAGTCTTAATAAAGAATAACTACGCTAAGTTATTTATAACCACCCAAACTTTGTCGTTTTCTTCATCCAATCGCTTTCCGTTATGGGGCCCACACATGGCTGCGCCGTCGTACGAATATTCCCCGACAGTACGAATATTCCACGACCAAATGAATATTCCCCGACAACAATGAATATTTTATAACCACTTGCTTATTTTGAAATATTTGCGTATTTAACCCTTAACTATCCACATTAATCAAATCAACCCTTACTATTTCAAAATAATAAATAAAGGAAATTTCTTTTTATTTAAAAAAATTTCGGGGTCTTACAACCTCCCCTCCTTATGAAATTTCGTCCTCGAAATTGACGTACGTACCTGGTGTTTCGAAAAGGTGAGGATACCTCGCTTTCATTTCCGTTTCCAATTCGTGTCATTTCCTCTATAGCATGATTCCTCCACAAAACTTTAACTTGTGGTATGACCTTTCTTGGCGTAGGGACATGCTCCTTCCTATCCAAGATCTTGACAGTACCTCCTCACACGTTAAGTCTTGGCTATCTCATCCGGTTCTAACTCAATAACGTGGTTGGGTCTTTCACATATTTACTGAAATACGAGATATGTGAAACACATTATGAACACGAGACATACTCGGAGGTAACGCAAGTCTATAGGCTACATTTCCTACTCGGTCAAGAATTTGAAATGGACCAATAAATCATGGATTGAGCTTTCCTCTCTTCCCAAATCTTGTAACTCCCTTCCATGGAGCAACTCGCAACAATACATGATCCCCTACATTAAATTCCACGTCCTTTCGATGAAGATCCGCATAACTCTTTTGTCGATCTTGTGCCGTTTGTATACGTTGTCGAATCATTTGGATCTTTTCGGTAGTCATACGTACTAACTCGGGTCCCAACAATGTTGCTTCACCCACCTCATCCCAACATATTGGAGAACGACATTTTTCGTCCATATAATGCTTCGAATGGAGCCACACCTATACTTGCACGATAAGCAATTGTTGTAGGAGAATTCCACCAATGGTAAATACTTATCCCAAACCGCCCTTGAAGTCTAGGACACGAGTCTTAATATATCTTCAAGAGTTTGAATAGTCCTCTCGATTATCACGTCTGTTTGGGGATGGTATCTTAGAACTAAATCGCAAATCCGTGCCCATAGCTTTTTGCAAGCTAACCCAAAATCTTGAAGTGAATCTTGGGTCACGATCCAAAACTATGGATACAGGCATGCCATGCAACCTCACAATCTCATTTACGTACATACTAGCAAGACGTTCAAGGAATAAGTCTCCCGATTTCCAAAGAAATGAAGCGGACTTGGTTAATCTATCAACAATAACCCAAATAGCATTGATGCCTTGAGAAACCAGTAGGAAGACGTGAACGAAATCCATGGTAATGTGTTCCCACTTCCATTTCGGAATCTCAAGTGGTTGCTGTGCGGACCCTTAGGTACTAGATGCTCCGCCTTTACACGTTGGCAAGTTAAACACATCGAGATAAACTTTGCAATCTCTCTCTTCATTATTGTTCCACCAAAATGTATGTCGAAGATCACGATACATTTTAGTACTTCCGAGGATGGATTGCAAATGGTGTATTGTGTGCCTCCATCATAATCTTGTACTTCAAATCGAGTTGTTAGGAACACAAAGTCTAGAGTGGACTCAAGTATTCCTTCTTCATCAATTCTCGCGCTTAGGAATAGCTCCTTCTTGTACTTTCTTCTTCATACGCATCACCTCAAGATGGTCGGTGGCTTGGCGACTTTAACTTTATCGATTAAAGTCGATTATACTCAGTATATCATCACGTGGGTACCTAGAGTTTTCATCTCCATCTCTATTATTTGTAAATTATCTGAAATTAGTCTTTGACAAATATCGTACTCGTACTTGTATACGATCTTCTACTCAACACGCCTACCTACCACGTTCGCTTTTCCGAGGATGGCATGGTCGAACATGTCTTTGAAATGAGTCTCCTCTTGAGTTCTTCAAGCTCTTCCACATTCCTTGCTCCATTCGAATTTTGTATCTCTACGAGTCATTTGCGATAATGGAATAGCGATTCGAGAATATCCTTCAACGAATCTCGATAATAACCAACTAAGCCTAGAAAGCTACGTATTTGGATTCTCGACTTAGGTTGCTCTCAAGCGTGACTCATATCCCAATCTTGGATAGACGTCACAATGACACCTATCGATTTACTATAGTACGAATATGGCGTCCCCTATAGAGAGTCCGGCAGGTAAATTCCACAAAGGAAGTCACCAGATAAAGGCTCGGTACCAAATTCTATAGTTGAATTTTTAACTCACGAAGTTCAATAGAGCCATTCGATATGAGATTTTAGAAATGAGTTTTGTCTAGGGTTCAAAGTCGATACAATATTTAATATCGAGTTTTGGGAGTAAACCAAGAAATTCTTCAGAAATACGTCGGGAAAAATCAATAACAACAGGAATATTATTCAAATCGACGTGTCTTTATTCAAATCCATAACATGGACTAAGAAAACTTGACATCCGTAATAAACGAATGACTTCATGGCTTGATATGAAAATGTTTGACTACAATGGTTTGATTTGCTTGAGTTGAATAACAAAGTTGCTTAGGAATATGAAAACTAACAACCTTACAAAAGCAATCAATTTGGCATGATGAGTAGTTAACCAATCAATCCCTAAAATCACATCAAAAGCAAATATCTCAATAGAAATAAGGTTAACGGGTAATGTGATAGTGCCAACTGAATCAAGCAAGATTTTTTAAACAACGGATGTAATGAAAGTTTCTCTAATGGAGTCTCCACAGATAGGTCAAAGTTTAATTTCTCAGTAGTCAAGTTCAAACGTTGGTAAGTAAAGAGATAAAAGAATGGGTAGATCCAATATCTAGTAAGGTATATACTTGAAGAATTTATAATTAACTAACCGTGCTAACCGTTCGGGTTCCTCGCATTTTATTTGGTCACGACAAACGCTCTTCCAAGAACCGTTGACTTTGACTTTTTACGGGACATCCTTTTGAGTCACCATTCTCATTTGGGTGGGTTTCGATATCGTCTGATCTCGGCGATATGTCTTTCTTTTCCACAATTATAGCATACTTTGGAAGGCTTTGAGCAGTTTGACCTTATATGTCCCTCCTCTCCATCATCTGTAGCATCTAATGGCGATCGTTCTCTTCCCTAGAATTTGTTGATGGTCGCGTCTTTGCCGACGTCTTCCCATCATCGTTAAATCTTCTCTTTTAGATTGGACATCTCTTTCCATAATATCAACGCGTCGTATGGCTTTTACCCATGCATCACTCATTCTCACTCGTTCGATTATTTCTTCTTTCAATTTCGATTCGACTTTATCATCTTATACTCGCCAAAGAGTGCTTACATTCAAGCATCACATATCGGGTAACCACAAACTTGAATCGTTGCATCCTTTTGCTCCACACGCATCACTGCAATTCTTGACTGCTCTTCTAACTCATGAATACGATTTTGCAATTCTACATTTTGATCATAAAATACCTCTAATAAACTCTCTTCGGTACCTCTTCTTCCTCTTCTTCCTCACTCTCATTTGTTACTCTCTGCATTATCTAAGGTGCAACTATCAATTCTTCACTCACCACATGGATATCTCTAATTCCTTCTTTCATTCGACATCACATTATCCGGTTGGCGATTAGAGGTGTCTCCACGATCTCATTCACTCCATTGTTAACGTTCTGGTGACCATTCTTAAAAACTATCATAAAATAAGGGTTAATTAAATAAATTAACAAATCACATAATACCCTATATTATGACCAACCAACAAATAAGCTTAGGTAGGACACACTAGCGAAGGTTTTATAAATCTCTCCCTCATAGTTCTATTCCCGATCTCGCTTGGAGATCATATCCCTAAGCTCGATACCAAGCTGTGGCGCCCCAAAATAGGTATACACAACACCCATTCGAAGTCGCCAAATACATGGTACAAGAAGCAAACTACAACTTCAATAATACAAATGTCGTGTGAAATACGACAATATATCTTGTGAGTTTAAATATAATATTGTCTTCTAGACAATATCCACACTATAAATAAATCCCCATCATAATTATTGATACATTATTTTACAAAAATGGTGAGGACTACTAAACAACTCTCTAGAACCTTCATTCCATACCCAGACTAGTACTACTCATTACATTCTCGCCTCCACGAGAAGAAAAATGGAACAACAAGGAAAAGGGTGAGCTCAACTAGCCCGGTAAAGAATACTATGACTAAGATAATATACAACAAATTATCGTTAGTCTCCAACAGGAAAAATCGATAGAATACAATAGACAACAAGTTTTGGATCAATATTAGCGGTGAAATAATAATTCATATGAAAGTAGTATGCACTAAACAAAGCCGATCATGTTTGATGATAAAGCATATACTTTGTAACAATCTTATTCATTTATTAATAAAAAGTATTAATTTATTAAAGGCTTTTAATTATCTACATGATCTTTGTTTTATAATATGTGATAAACCCATAGTTTTAAGCAATGCTTTTAGAATAATGATGATGATCATTCTAATGAGATCTAAATTCTTAGAAAGCTTAAAACTAAAATAGTTCCCAATCGTTGGATTACTAAATTGGGGATTAGTGAATCCGGATAGATTGGTACATCGTTAACTTCTTTCGTTGGATGAGGATGATTGATCTCATGATCATTTGTGTGGAGACACTAAAAGCAAGTATGTAGGTGCTTATTAGAGAATAAGTTCTTTGAGCATTGGCTCATTAAGGAATACCTAATGGAGTTTTATTTTGCTGTCGATAGAAATTCTGTAGTGATAGTAGTCAAGTGATCCTTGGACTTGAGATCATCGTAGTATCTTGTGTATGATGAGTTATACTTTGACTTATTTCTTAAGACCCTTAGGGTATATCAAAGGGTATGCTTGGGTATAATAAGTTGTACATGGAGATAATGTATGATCGATAAAGAATCTACCACTTCTAATAAAGAAGAGAAATGTCTATGTGATTCGATAAATGACAACCCGGTAGTCCTTGGCGGCGAGAATGAAATTAGAAAGGAGTTTCTAATTTGCATTATTTGGAGTTGTGCATTTAAGGATCGAAATACATATAATTAAATAAAATAAGACTTGTGGTAATTCCATATCTTATATTTAATTGGGACATTGTATGGTGGAAGGATTGAATTATACGGTAACTATTTTCAAAAAAGGTTCTTTTATGATTAATGTTGAAATCTATATTATACGGAAAGTCGTTGATCATTGGGAGGCTTATCCTATTGTAGAATAAATATTATTTATTTAAATAAATTAATTGTTTAATTTATTTATTTAAATAAGATTAAATTATTCTAATTGATTTATTCACAATAGGTTTAATATGGAGAACCTAAAGGGTCACACCATAAAAGGAAGAATAATTATTTAAGAAGTTAATGGCATAATCGTAATAATATGTTATGTATATTTAATTTAATCTATGGTGATAGAATAAATTAAATAGCTTAATATTATTATTTAATATTTTAGAAATATTAAATATAAATTAATAAGAGAGTCTTATTAATATTATTACAATTATTATTATTATTTAATTTCTAAAAGAGTTTAGAAATTAATTTAATATAAGTACTCTCATTTATTCCTAATTGGATTAGGAAGGAAAATTAGTTAAAGGAGTTTAATTAATTATCCCTAATAAGATTAGGGAGCTTAATTAATTAAAGAATTTAATTAATTAAAAACTCAATTCCTTAATTGTTAAGGTGGGTTGCCCACATCTATAAATAAGAGAGAGTCTTATTATGGGTGGTATGGGTTGTTGACTTTAAAAAAAATACGTAATAATTCCAAGTTGTTGGGGAGTATGCCTTTTCTATAGAGATAGAAAACTAGGGTTAGCCATAACACCCATCTTCTTGAATTTTATTCTTCCTTGGTGGATCACCTCTAGAGGCCAAACATTTGGGTGGCTAACGTTGATCGAAGGAAGAACCAAAACCCGGTGGATTCAAGATTGAGCGAAAGGATTTGGAGGTGAACTTGTACACGAGGAAGCTCGATCTTGAGGTATGATTTATTCTTTATCTTTTTCGTTTAATTAATAATTATGCATAAAGGATGATCCGGGTATATGGTTTGTAAATTTTTAAACTACGATTTTTACGCTTAGCACTTTTTATGCAATTTGATTGCGTTCATGAATATTACAAACCTAACGGTGGCATCGAGAGCCAAACCTTTATGCGAATTATTAATTATTTTAATTTGATATATATTGATATGTGTTTAGAACAATTTAATTGGGCATAATTTTATTGTATAAAATTTATTAAAAATAAAAAAAAAAAAAAAAAATTATTTTTTTTTTTTTTTTAGACGTGATGCGTGATGCTTGATTAAAATAAAACCATTTTTTTTGAAATCATATCATTATGGTAAAATGCATTTTCGGTTTGTAAAAAAAAAAGCTCTTTGGATGTTATTACATATATATATATATGTTAGCATTCCATCGATGGTGGAAATCAAATAAAGGAACAATAGGATAACATGAAAGCAATGATTATTTTTTAAAATTATATGAACCAAGTTTTTGTATTTTAAAAAAAAAAAAAATATAAAAAAAAAGAGCTTGTGATCACGTGGGGTAATCATATATATATATATATATAATAAGGTTTTGAGGAGCTTTAAATAAAATAAATATATATATATATATATATATATATATATATATATATATATATATATATATATATATATATATATATATATATATATATTCTTAATTATTATATAATTAAAATAAAAGTTTATTTTAATTTTAAAATAAAAGGTTTATTTTAATATTAAAATATAAAGTTTTATTTTAATTTTAAATAATTTTATAATTAAAATAAAAGGTTTATTTTAATTTTAAAATAAAAGGTTTATTTAATATTAAAATAAAAGATTTATTTTAATTTTAAAATTAAATTTCATCTTAACTAATTAGAGTTGGAATTGGATTCCATGATAACTAATTGGAGTTGAAATTGGATCTTTCCTTAAATAAAGGAGTTTATTTAGATATGAAATAAGATTTCATATTATTCAAAATAAAAGAGTTTATTTGTGAATAGGAAAAGAATCCTAATTTCCTTAAATAAAGGTTTATTTAGATATGAAATAAGATTTCATATTATTCAAAATAAAGGAGTTTATTTGTGAATAGAAAAGAATATCAGTGTTTCCTTTAATAAAAGATTTTTTTTTTTTTACATGGAATTGGATTCCATAA
Source organism: Panax quinquefolius (assembly GCA_020205615.1). NCBI lineage: Eukaryota > Viridiplantae > Streptophyta > Magnoliopsida > Apiales > Araliaceae > Panax > Panax quinquefolius. The sequence continues at coordinate 106,131,917 of CM035155.1, read as the reverse complement.
TTAATTAAAATAAAGAGTTTATTTTAATTAAAGTTTTTTTTTTTTTATTATATGGAATTGGATTCCATAATTAATTAAAATAAAGGAGTTTATTTTGATTAAAGATTTTGATTAAAATAAAATAGTTTATTTTATTCAAAATTGGATAAATTAAAATAAAATAGTTTTATTTTGATTTAAATTTGGATTAAAATAAAGGAGTTTATTTTGATTCAAAATTAGATTTTATATACTAACTAAATTTGCCCATTAAATGATATCAATATATATATTAAATGTTTATTATTCATGAGATGAATGTTATTTATTGATGCATATGGTGATGTGTATGATAATAAATGGGATTGATTATGGACTATTGACCCGATGTGATTGGATTTTATTTTAGTTGGATGCATGAATGTATGGGTTTTATTAAATGGGGTCTGCGTACCTCGTCTTCTCTAATTTTTTCTTAATGTAAATTCTATCTCTCTCCTCTATGTACTTCCCTTATTTAGCGATCGAGGTTTCTATTTATTTTAAATAGTTTTGTAATAGGAATAGTTAGAATTAATTTTGAAAAATTAGAGATCGAGAGAAAGAGGCGCTTGAAGACCCGTTTGTAATGGAGCAGGGTTTAAATGTAATAGTTATATTTAAATATTATTTCTTGCACCCCTAAGGTTTGACCTTTTGGTTCACTTGGTGGCTCTAGTGAACGAACTAGAATAAAAGTCCATAATCAATCCGGGTAGAATATAGTATTCTATATATGCATGCTTATACTATATATATATATATATATTATGCAAACATGCTTAGCATGTTCATTAATATAATAGCGTATTTTATATATATATATATAAATGCAGCTAAACAAGATGAGACAAATTAATAACAAACCCCTCGATTTTTTATATTAAGTCTAGCGTTCAAAGATATTTGGAATATCGAGCGTAAGCCTTCTAGCATGATAAAATTAATAGAGTATTAAATATTTAATATGAGTTTGTTGTGTCACCCAAGGCAAGTATTAAGTATTTAAGATGTTAATTTATCACATTTGATGCTTATAAAGAAAATTGAACAATATTGTTTTGTTGTGTCACCACAAGGATGATATTTTTCTTTTTTGAATATATGGAGTGCTAGGTCGGACTTAACTTGGATAATTTTGATTCGGATGTGCCACCACTTGATCAAAATAATCTAAGAGGCAAAAAAAAGGAGTTGCATAGTTGATGTAATTGACAAAAGTTGTCTACCTATTTATTTATATATAGTTTGTTGTGTCACCACAAGGCTATATACATTTGAAATGGGATCCTTATTCTCACTAGCAAATCTTTAATTAGATTTTTTAGAACTATATAAGTGAGGTAATATAGTTTGAAGAAAATAGTGGGAGATACCAATTTAAAACAAGACCTAAATTATTTTGGTAATTAATAAAAGAATGTATGTTAAAATGTTGTTAATTACAAATTCATTTCTGAGAAATTTTACAATGTCTAAAATTACTATCCTTTGCGAAGCATATTAGATGCTAAATTAACTAGGCCAAGAATTAAGCGGATTGGTTAAGGAATTTGAGAAATAGTTCTCATAATTTGAAAAGCTATCTTATGTCATATCGCTTTATCCTGCTGATAGTTGCGAGAACAATGCCTCTGAGGAAGACATTGCTACTTTTAGAAAGTGGTAAGATGATGCCTGATTGGCTCGATGCATCATGCTCGCATCTATGAGTATAATGAGCTTGACGTCGGCATGAAACTATGGATGCTCCTACTATATTCTGCACATCAGTAGTTGATGGTGAGGAAAGTGGGGTGATAGATATCGGATATCTAAGGAGCTCTTAGATCTAGAATGGCCGATGGCTTTATAAATGCAGACAAAAAGTTCTTAACATAATCAATTTGATTGATCGATTAGGATATTTGTTTTTTATCATGGATGGAGAGTTGAGCGAGATTTGATCTTGCACTCACTCCGGACTCCTTTCACAATTGTTGTGAATTTTTCATATAAACAAGCTAGATATCGACCTCGTGATTTGATTTGCTTAACATGTTGAAAAATGTTGAGAGTCACTTTCGACCAAGAAAGACCATGTCTTCTTGGTAGGGGCCAAAGGATCTTACGAAAGAAGAGCGATTCAAAAGAAGGTAAATAGAAAGGCAAAAACAAAGGATAATAAGAACAAAAGCGATATGGATAGCAAAGGAGTTTGCTTTCCGCTGCAATAAGCTGGACCTTTGGAAAAAGCTGAGAAGCATCTTTGAGAGGCTAACGAAAGAAGCTTAGTGAAGTTTGGTTACAATCAATTTTGTTCATGATTTAAATAAATTTTTCTTTAAGTCGAGGTTCTACTTGGGTATTGGATCTGAGCTTTGGTTATCATAAATATAGATTTATGAAGGGACCAAGCGAAGTAGAAAGCTAAACAAATATAAGTAATCATATGTGGGAAATGAAGCAAAGGTTGCTACATTAGCCATAGAAACTTATAGTTTAGCAATGCCTACTGGGCAAATCTATTAAGTCGATAAGTTGTTATTGTATTCAGTTCTTGTTAAAAATATTATTTCCATTTTATTGTTGGATGATGAAATCTTTGGTATTATAATTAAGAACAATTGTTGTGTTATTTATAATAATAATGTTTTTATATAAGCTGGAATATTACTTAATAAATTTTGTATACTTGACTTACATGAAAATAATTTTGCATATTGAACAAATTAGTATAAGAAAAGGAGATGATCATTCAAAGAGTTGAATGTATGTATTTCTTTGAAATACAAGTGTGAATTATTTGAAAGGTTCAAAGAATTTGAAGTGAAACAAATTGGCAAAGTATTAAGATTCTTTGATTAGATCGAGGAATAAATACTTGTGCTGATAAGTTTCTAGATCATCTCAAATGGTTTTCTCATAATGGACACATCTCGATACGTAATAATTGATTGATGTATACGAATGAAAAAATCGTACCTTGTTGGACATAGTGCGGTCCATAATGATTTTCTGAGACATTCGGTATCCATACAGGATAATGTCCTAGAAATGGTGCATATCTACGAAAAGGTAACCTCAAAATCCAGCCCCAAGACTCCATAAAAGTTATGGACGGGGAGGATTCTAATCTTAAGTATGTTAAGATAAGGGGTTGTCGACTTATGTGAAAAGGTTTCAAAGGATAAGCTTGGGACAAGATTTGACATGTCTGATTTGTGGGACATCTAAAGTAAGTTTAGGGTATATGTTCTATAATTCTACTTAGCAAAAGGTGTTTGTTACGAAACACGGCGCCTTCTAAGATAAAGGTGTTTATCATTGAAGGGGCTAGTGGGAGGATAATAGATCTTGAAAAGTTCAGAACCACAAAAACACTATAAGTCGAATAAGAGGAACTTTGTAGATAGACCTATTGTACCTGGCAAAGAATCGTAAATGCGGAATAGTACAGAAGATACCTAGGAGGTATGGATTCATCATGGATGATGATGATGAGGTACGCATCATAGAAGATGATGATCGAGTTACATTCGATGAGGTAAGACTTCTAGTGTGTACAAAAGGGTCGATTGGGGGCGTCGTGACATTCTAATATTATATGTTGATATACTACGGATGAGGAATGACATACTAATGCTACAATCGGTAAAGATAAAGTTGTCTAAACATTCCTCCATGAATGATTTTTGGGAAGAGTATCTTAATTGGGGATATAAATCTATATAGATAGATTTAAGAGGATGCTCGACTTAACCCGAGGAGCGTATATTCATTTGATGCTAAAGTCGTTTAGCATGGCAAACTCAAGAGATGTCTCATGTCGATGAGCTATGGGTGTATCTCTCTTAATAGTCCCCATAGACTCGAAGAGAGATCGCATGAGTGTGATCATGTATGCAATGAAATATCTGAGACACGATGTTGATCGGTCGTATTATGGAGAAGATCACATGAGGCGGTGAAAAACATCTTAAAGTTCTTAGCTAGGCACTAAGGATGTGAGCATATTCATGGTGGGTGCGAATTAAAACTAGAGGGCTTAACGGACTCGAGTTTTTTCGAGACAGACAAGGCGACGAGAAAATCCACTTTAAGGTAAAGTGTTACCTTGAGCGGTGGTGCGATGAATTGGAAAGGTTCAAGCAATGAAAGAGTTCTTTGGTTTAGTGATAAAGACAAAGTATATAGCTATAAATGAAGGCTGCCAAGTTGATTGTTTGGATTAAAAGTTCATTATAGAACTAGGAATAGTTCTAAGTCTCATCTTGGATCTAAACATGTGTTGTGGCACTTTCATTTGATTATTAGAATCATTGAAAGATGGGAAATCACTATAGAGATAGTGGAATCTCTCATGAACAACATTACATATCCATTAACTAAAGCTTATCCAATGGCGGGATAATCGTCACTTAGAGAAGAAGAGTATAAGATACCATGGCGATTGGCTTTTAGTGCAAGTGGGAGATTGAAAGTAGTATGCACACAAGCCGATCATGTTTGATGATAAAGCATATACTTTGTAACAATCTTATTCATTTATTAATAAAAGTATTAATTTATTAAAGGCTTTTAATTATCTACATGATCTTTATTTTATAATATGTGATAAACCCGTAGTTTTAAGCAATGCTTTTAGAATAATGATGATGATCATTCTAATGAGATCTAAATTCTTAGAAAGCTTAAAACTAAAATAGTTCCCAATCGTTGGATTACTAAATTGGGGATTAGTGAATCCGGATAGATTAGTACATCGTCGTTCTTGCTCGTTGGATGAGGATGATTGATCTCATGATCATTTGTGTGGAACACTAAAGCAAGTATGTAGGTGCTTATTAGAGAATAAGTTCCTTTGAGCATTGGCTCGCTAAGGAATACCTAATGGAGTTTTATTTGCTGTCGATAGGAATTTCTGTAGTGATAGTAGTCTACAAGTGATCCTTGGACTTGAGATCATCATAGTATCTTGTGTATGATGAGTTATACTTTGACTTATTCCTTAAGACCCTTAGGGTATATCAAAGGGTATGCTTGGGTATAATAAGTTGTACATGGAGATAATGTATGATCGATAAAGAATCTACCACTTACAATAAAGAAGAGAAATGTCTATGTGATTCGATAAATGACAACCCGGTAGTCCTTGGCGGCGAGAATGAAATTAGAAAGGAGTTTCTAATTTGCATTATTTGGAGTTGTGCATTTAAGAATCGAAAATACATATAATTAAATAAAATAAGACTTGTGGTAATTCCATGTCTTATATTTAATTGGGACATTGTATGGTGGAAGGATTGAATTATACGGTAACTATTTACTCGAAAGGTTCTTTTATGATTAATGTTGAAATCTATATTATACGGAAAGTCGTTGATCATTGGGAGGCTTATCCCTATTGTAGAATAAATATTATTTATTTAAATAAATTAATTGTTTAATTTATTTATTTAAATAAGATTAGAATTATTCTAATTGATTTATTCACAATAGGTTTAATATGGAGAACCTAAAGGGTCACACCATAAAAGGAAGAATAATTATTTAAGAAGTTAATGGCATAATCGTAATAATATGTTATGTATATTTAATTTAATCTATGGTGATAGAATAAATTAAATAGCTTAATATTATTATTTAATATTTTAGAAATATTAAATATAAATTAATAAGAGAGTCTTATTAATATTATTATTATTATTATTATTTTAATTTCTAAAAGAGTTTAGGAATTAATTTAATATAAGTACTCTCATTTATTCCTAATTGGATTAGGAAGGAAAATTAGTTAAAGGAGTTTAATTAATTATCCTAATAAGATTAGGGAGCTTAATTAATTAAAAGAATTTAATTAATTAAAAAACTCAATTCCTTAATTGTTAAGGTGGGTTGCCCACATCTATAAATAAGAGAGTCTTATTATGGGTGGTATGGGTTGTTGACTTTTTAAAAAAGTACGTAATAATTCCAAGTTGTTGGGAGTATGCCTTTTCTATAGAGATAGAAAACTAGGGTTAGCCATAACACCCATCTTCTTGAATTTTATTCTTCTTGGTGGATCACCTCAGAGGCCAAACATTTGGGTGGCTAACGTTGATCGAAGGAAGGAACCAAACCGGTGGATTCAAGATTGAGCGAAAAGGATTTGGAGGTGAACTTGTACACGAGGAAGCTCGATCTTCAAGGGTATGATTTATTCTTTATCTTTTCGTTTAATTAATAATTATGCATAAAGGATGATCAAGGGTATATGGTTTGTAAATTTTTAAACTCACGATTTTACACGCTTAGCACTTTTTATGCAATTTGATTGCGCACATGAATATTACAAACCTACCGAATAGATATTTTGGACTGAAAAGAAGAAATTTTATTTTTAAATTGAATAGTCTTAGTATCGTGAATAGTGTCGATATCGTGAATAGTGTCGATATCGTGAATAGTAACTCTCCACACCAAAAGATAGAAATTCCACAAAAACATCTTCACGCTTCATGAATAGTACTCGTGAATAGTAACTTCGTAAATAGTAACTCATGAATAGTAACTCGTGAATAGTAACTCATGAATAGTAACCATACATGAAAAAGTTCCAAATTTGATAAAAACTTGGATCAACATTTCAAAGACGTAATGATATTGAAGAAATAATATCATTACAAAAAAAATAATATCCCTTACCTCAAAGAATCAAATTACCCGGAAGGAAAGGTCGGAAGTGATCTTTGAATGAAACTTATCTTGAGCAAGAACTCTCAAAGTATCTAAATACTCACAAAATACGCTCAATAATATAGAGAGAGAAAGAGAAAACTTTGTTTACGGTGTGATTTTCAATTCTAACTTAGCCTCTATTTATAGGAAAATGTTAGCCACGCAAAAGCAGACTTAAACTCGCAACTTTGATGGCTTTTTACTGCTACTATTCCCACCCACCACATTTGAAAATTCAATTGAGCACATTTCTCACCAACCAAAAGTGGGGCCCACCAATTCTAGAATTTTCCACCAAAATCATTTATAACCTAATTTACGAATCGGTCACCTCTTAAAATTCATAATAAATTATCGCTCATTTTAACGGTTCAAAATTTGTGGACATATACTCAACTTATATATGTATAACATATCCAAAAATTACAACGATCCAACGGTCGGATTAAATATTATAACTCACACAATAAAGCTGTAATAACACCAATTTGATCTTTTAATACATCCAATCCGACAAAATACAAATAAAACATCTCAGCATTAATTCCTTCATTAATAACCACATAAATAAATCCATCATTTATATTCATATAAAATAAATATTTCCTTATCATATGAATCAATAATTAATTATTCACAAATAATATTACATAATCACATTTATGACAACCAGGCTGTTCCCAGGAAAGAGGGGCTTTCCAATAAGGATCTCTCCTTACTGGCGCGCAATTAGGTGACCAAACCTCTCCTTAGACAGAACTTTCTAGACATTGCCAATAATGTTATCTAATAATATTATTCAAATAATATGAATTATTGATCCGATAATGGAAAATCTTTGTGCGGTGACAATTATCAAAGCAATGAATAATATAAAATACCAATATGACAATTATTGAATCAATAAAATAAACTATTGAGCGATAATTCATTGTAACAATTATTGAGTAGTGCCTTCTTACGTAAGGATCAATAATTGATGCAATCTGTGTACTTCTTGTTCAACAACGCGTATTAGTGTGTTTTTAACCACCGGGTATTCCAACGATCTTAACGGTAATAACTACGGCAGTTATTTATAACCACCCAAACTTTGTCATTTTCTTCATCAAACGAGGTTATATCGTTATGGGGCCCACATGGTCATTGCGCTTGGCGTAGTAAATGCGAATATTCCCCGACGATTTAATATTCCACGACCAAATGAATATTCCCAAACAACAATGAATATTTTATAACCACTTGCTTATTTTGAAATATTTGCGTATTTAACCCTTAACTATCCACATTAATCAAATCAACCCTTACTATTTCAAAATAATAAATAAAGGAAATTCCTTTTTATTTAAAAAAATTTCGGGGTCTTACATTCTCTACATAAACAAAAACCACAAAAATACTTTTGTATCCTTCTTCATCAATAAATCTTCTACACTCATTTATACCTTTCACATTCAGCGTTGAACCTCTTACACCAGGTTTGAACTACGCAGACCTGATCTCCTCTTCAATAGGAGTACGTAGGCAGCCATTTATGGTTTGGTCTAAACCCCTACCAAAACACAAATACTTGTCACATGGTACTGGGATCAAACTTCAATCCACCACATTTCATCGGCTTCAGACCAAAGGGATGGAACTACCTAACCTCTCCTCAGAAATAGGAGATTTGGCGACCATCTAAGCTGCTGTTATGCCTCAAAGAGCAACACCAATCCATAAGAGATGGAACTAAATGGGCTCCTCCTAAATAGGAGTACTGGCGACCATCTGTGGTGCGGTCAATCTCAGAGAGGAAAAGCCACACTCCTCTCCATATTTCCATCTGAAACCCATCCCCAAGACACCAAAGATGGTAGGGATACACGGATCAATGATCCGTTCTGAAAGATCTTGCGACGTCTCAATGTCCACACATCAAGGATGAGTTCAGAATGCATCAAGATCATAAGCCCTGAAGAAGCAGGCAAATATCAAGCAAGTATCAAGGCACAACTAAAAGGGAAGTGAATCAAAATATATTTCCCTGCCATATATAATACTGTTTGATATATACAATGTGAGACCCCAAATTTTATGAATAAAGATTTAAATTTCTCAAAATATTTTTTGATATAATGTTATAGTTGTGGGTAATATTTAGAAATTTTATAAAGTATGCAAGTTGTTATATAATATTCGATTGTCGGGGAATATTCGTTTTAGCAGAGAATATTCGTACAACGGCGTAATCATTGGTGGACCCCACAAACGAAATTATTATCGGAATGAGAAAATGAAAAAATATATTTATGAAAATAACGGCGGAAGTTTTACTCGCTGATTGATCTTTGTTGAACTACTCGGTAGTAAATTCGATGTCGCATGGTTGTATAGTAAAGACCTACGATATTAATTATTGATGTTTACGTGAGAAGTCACTCGGTTTTGTTCACTTATTACTTACGATGAGTTCTTGCTGCATAGTATCTCATGTTATTTGATTCAATTATTGTTGATATATATATATATATATATATATTATATAAGTCTTTTTTTATTAGTATTATTAATGTAATAAAACAGAAAATCTTTTTATATAAAACATAATACTTTTATAAAGTTATTCGTTTTATTAGACAATAATTAGAATACATTATATTTTATTATGCATAGTGTTTGCATAGTAAAATCTTTTTAAAAGTTATTCGTTTTATTAGATTATAAATAGAATATATTATATTTTATTGTAAACCAATCTGGATCATCTGTTTAAAGTAAATCGATTTGGACCGTTCATGGATTGGTTACTATTCAGTCTATTCTTCTATAAATAGAAGCTCATTCCTTCATTATTTCTTACGAATTCACTGAAACTCCAGAGAGAGAAACTGTAGAGAGAATTATTCTTCTATCTTGAGCGTATTTCTTTAGCGTTTAAGAAAGCTTTGAGCGTAGTGCAAGTTTCTTGAAGTATATCCCGCCTCTACATAGTGAGTACTCTTCTTCTTTATAAGGTAAGGGATATTATTTTTTTGTACTCGTAAGGGTATTTTTTTCATATTCATGAAGAGAACTTCATTATTCCATTCTTTATTATTACATTGGAATAACTGTATTGTATCTGTTGACTACCTATACTTGGTGAAATTCTTACATTATTCCATTCTTTATTATTATGTTAGTCTGATATCGCATACATGGTGAAATTCTTACATTATTCCATTCTTTATCATTACATTGGAATATCACATACATGCGTTTTATGGCGGACCTTGTTAAAATCTTTATTATTCATTGGAATATCACATACTGCATGAGTTTTTCTTGGGGGACTGGTTCCGATTATTTATTATTACATTAGAATAACTCGTTTCTATCAAAATCTTTGCATGCATAGTGATTTCATTGTTATTCCATTCTTTATTATTACATTGGAATATCACGCTTGTCGATTCGTATTAAATCGACTGGTTAAGATTATTTATTATTACATTGGAATAACTATCTCATGCAGTCCGCATGCGTGGTGATTTCTTTTGTTATTCCATTCTTTATTATACTCGGTTGGTTAAAGTTTTGACTTCTATACTCCATGAAATTAGTGGAATATCCTTGATATTTGCACTTCATCTAAATATCTTTTCATGGAAATATTCTTACGAGCATTCTTGAATTTTACTCTACAAAGAAATATCATGATGACAATTTGGACGTTATTAGTTCCTGGATAAATTAATTCTTGAACTTGTTTTATTGAATTCTTATATCATTGTCATCATCCTCATGTTTATATTATGTTGAAAGTCATCTGTAGCCTGTAGTGCCTAGATGGACTTGGTATGATTATGACCAGGGATTATTCGGTATAATCATGACCATAATGTTACAGATGATGTGGAAAAAGTCCTCATTGGCCCGTAGTGCATTGATGGACAGTTTTTGGTATGATCATGGCTATGGATTCTCTTCTACCAAGGGAGCAAAGATGAATTATTTTATGGCATTATCAGGACCGTTGATGAAAACACAATTATCTTTGGCCCGTAGTGCATGGATAATTCGTGGTCATGATACTAAATAATATCCTTGGCCTGTAGTGCAGGGATGAATTGATGATGTGGATTATTTATTAAGCTGAGTCCTAGCGATAAAAATGATGAAAAACCTTTTAAATCATAGAAGATAGTAGACTTTATTCTCTACTTGACTCTTCTAATGGATTGTTTGTTCCGCTGCAGTTAAACTTGATGTTTGTTATATTTTATCAGTTTAACACTGTTGAAGGCTAACGATAATTTATTCTGCATTATCTTAGTAATAATATTTCTTACTGGGCTTGTTGAGCTCACCCTTTCTTTCATTGTTCTCTACAGGAAATGAGAATATAGCTGGGACTAGTCTGGGAATAGGGTGATGGTCCGAGATGGTGTCATAGTAGTCCTCACTATTCTATGAAATAGTGTGATAATAATTGTAATAAGATTGAATTTGAGTGTGGATATTGTCTAGATGACAATATTTGTATTAAAACTCACAGCATTTGTTTTGTCGTATTTTACACGACAGTTGTATAATTAGTTTGTATTTGTATTCAGTACCATGTATCTGGCGACTCAGAATGGGTGATGTATACCTATTTTGGGGGCGTCATAGTTGGTATCAAAGCTTAGGGATATGATCCCTAGCTGAGATGTTAGAGAAGAACTAGGAGGGGAAAGACGGGGAATTCCTTCGCTAGTATGACCTACCTAAGTTTATTTGGTATTTAATTGGTCGGTCAGAGTATAGATATAATATGTGATATTTTAGTTAACCCTTGTTTTGTGGCAGTATTTGAAAATGGCATTTGACAATGTTGAGATAAGCAATGGAGCACAGGGGACCGTTGAGTCTCCATAGATCAATAATCAGGACAATGTGTAACAGGATGACGATAATCCTCCTGTAAACAACAACAACAACGATCAATTGATGAGCGATGCCATACGTTTAGGAGCTTTTTAGAATTCATGCAACATCGGAAGGCGGCTCCACATTCATAATGCGAGTAAAAATAATAGCAACCCACGATTCGGTCACCATTAAGCAATTCAAGGATTTGGGACCACCGGGAGTTTTTGGGAAAGTCGAGAACCACTTAAAGGCGAAGGCGTGGTTAAAGGAGATGACTAAGATATTTGATGTCTTGGGATGCTCCGAGAGGAAAAGGTTCCCTTTGCCACCTTTATGTTGCGTGAAGAAAGGCGATTCTTGGTGGGAATCGTAAAGCGATACCGACTGGCCTTTTCAAGATGTCTTGGGAGAAGTTCAAGAACATTCAATGACAAGTACTTTCCGAAAGCATTCGTCACATGAAGGAGGTGGAATTTATCAAGTTGGAGCAAAACAACATGGCCAGTGTTTGCGATCTGAAGCCAAGTTTTGCCGAGTTGTCGATTTGCGTCCCATTTGGTTGATAATGAGGAGAGAATAACGCGAATATTTCTAAGAGGTTTGAAACACGAGATACCTCGATATCTTATCTCTCATAAAGCGTGTTTTGTATTCGGATGTTGTTAATAGGGCTCGATTATTGGAGCGTGATAATGAGTCAACCCAACCAAAAGAGAGCAACCAAGCAAAATAATAATGTCTAGGTGATACTTGATCATCAAAGCGGTGACAATAAGCATGGAGGAATCAACATGCGAAATGGTAACCACTTGGTGGTAATCATGGCCAAAGTAATAAGAATGGACATTTCAAGAAGAGGAGATTCAACAATGATGGAAAGGCGTCGAACCAACACCGTTTCAAAGGAAGAAGAAGCGACCCACCGGTCGTATGTTTCAAATCTGGACGGGAGGGACACATCAAGTCAAGCTATGTCGTAACAATCCAAAGCGTGTTTTAATTGCAAAAAAGAAGGTCACCTAGCTCGATTTTGTCGTATGGTGAAGTCAAGTCCAGCTCGGATAGTGATGCCAAAGGATATCCCAGACAAGTTAAAGCCAGTAGTTTAAGTGAGAGTTTTTTTTTCGTGATGAGGAACCTGAATAAAATTATCACGGGTAAGTTAATCATAAGCCCTTGCGAATGCATGCAAGTGTTGAATCTGGGTTCTACTCACTCTTTTATTTCACCTAGTTGTGTTCAATGTTTGAAGTTAACTCCAGAGAAGTTAGACTTTGATATATCTGTTTAAACTCAGTTGGGAGAAACCTTCGTTACCTCTACTATTTATAAATCTTGTTTGTTCAAATCAACACTTTCACGTTACCTGTCGATCTTATCTCTTTAAAAATACTTGCCTTTGATGTGATTTTAGGAATCGATTGGTTAACTACTCATCATTCTTTTTGTAAGGTTGTTAGCTTTCATACTCCTAACCAACCTGTTATGCGAATTCAAAGTAACCAAACCACTAAAGTAAATCATTGTCATATCAAGCCATAAGTAAAGAGCCCCGATCCTTTCATTGTTGACTTCCTTGTGTGAAATGCACCGAAGCCAGACTTTCTGTAGGCGACGTTGTGAATGACGATGGCAAGTTAATAGGTATCAATGTGACATGTTATCCAAGTCTTGGATGAGAGTCACAGTTTTGAATGATATTTCTATTATTAATAAATTTCCTGACGTATTCTTGAAGACTTCTTAGCCTACCCCTAGAGCGTGAAATTGAATTTTGTATTGACCTCAGTACAAAACCCATTTCTTAAACCCTTAAATATTTCTTCAACTAAAACGAATGTAACATGCTCCAAAGATGTTGGCTCAAGCTGTTGAAGATTACGATCGTACCATTCAATATCATTGTGGGAAAACGAACGTGATAGCTGACGTGTTGAGTAGAAGATCGTATGCATTTACAAGTGCGAATATACAAACCCTTTTGAAGATAACGAATATACGATTAGAATCAACTTTAATAAATAAAGTTAAAGCCGCTCAAGCTACACACCCGGAGCTGATGAATGTGAAGAAGAAGGTTCAAGAAGGGGTTATTTCAAAAGCAAGAGTTGCTAAAGAGAGGAAATCTCAACCCTCGATTTAATTGGCCCATTTGAAATCCTTGATCGAGTAGGAACTATGGCCTATAGACTCGTTTTACCGCCAAATATGTTGCGTGTTCATAACGTTTATCACGTACCGATGTTACGTAAATATGTGGACGACCCGAACCATATTAATAATTTAGAACCGGACGAGATAACAAATAATTTAATGTATAAAGATGTACCTGTTAAAATCCTGGAATATATTTTACGCTTAAAGGTTATACCTCAAGAGTTAGAATCTGATGAAGTGTCTTCATCTGATCGGCATACTAGGTACGTACGTAAATTTCGAGGGCAAAATTCCATAAGGAGGGGAGATTGTGAGACCCCAAATTTTATGAATAAAGATTTAAATTTCTCGAAATATTTTTTTGATATAATGTTATAGTTATGGGTAATATTTATAAATTTTGCAAACTATGCAAGTTGTTATATACTATTCGATTGGTCGGGGAATATTTGTTTTAGCAGAGAATATTCGTACAACGGCGCAATCATTGGTGGACCCCACAACGAAATTATTGTCGAACTGAAAAAATGACAAAAATATATTTATGAAAATAACGGCGGAAGTTTTATCGTTGATACTGTTGAACTACTCGGTAGTAAAAGTACAGTAATACGCGTGGTTGCATAGCAGCACACGGTATTAATTATTGATGATTACGTGAGAAGTCACTCAGTTTTATTCAATTATTGCTACAGTAGTTGCTGCATAGTATCTCACGTTATTTGATTCAATTATTATTGATATATATATATATATATATTATATATAAGTTTTGTTTTATTAGTATTATTAATGTAATAAAATAGAAAAACTTTTTATATAAAATAGAATACTTTTATAAAGTTATTCGTTTTATTAGGCTAATAGTAAAATATTTTTATATAAAAGCAGAATACTTTTATAAAGTTATTCATTTTATTAGACAATAATTAGAATATATTATATTTTATTATGCATAGTGTTTTGCATAGTGCTGCGTAGTGTTTGCATAGTAAAATCTTTTTAAAAGTTATTCGTTTTATTAGATTATAAATAGAATATATTATATTTTATTGTAAACCAATCTGGATCGTCTGTTTAAAGTAAATCGATACGGGATAGTTCATGGATTAATTCTTATTCAATCTATTCTTCTATAAATAGAAGCTCATTCCTTCATTATTTCTTACAAATTCTTTGAAACTCTAGAGAGAGAAACTATAGAGAGAATTATTCTTCTATCTTGGCGTATTTCTTGGCGTTTAAGAAAGCTTTGGCGTAGTGCAAGTTTCTTGAAGTATATCCCGCCCTCTACCGTGAGTACTCTTCTTTATAAGGTAAGGGATATTATTTTTGTACTCGTAAGGGTTATTTTTTTTCATATTCATGAAGAGAACTTACATTATTCCATTCTTTATTATTACATTGGAATAACTTTGTATCATGGACTACCCTATACTTGGTGAAATTCTTCTGTTATTCCATTCTTTATTATTATGTTAGTGCGAAGTACCGCATACATGGTGAAATTCTTCTGTTATTCCATTCTTTATCATTACATTTGGAATATCACATGCATGCGTTTTATGGCGGACCTTGTTCCGTCTTTATTATTACATTGGAATATCCACATTTTTGTGAGTTTACGTGGGACTGGTTAGTTATTTATTATTACATTGGAATAACTTTTGCTATACAAAGTAACGCATGCATGGTAATTTACATTGTTATTCCATTCTTCATTATTACATTGGAATATCCTGTCGGTGCGTATTACTTGGGACACAGTTCCAGATTATTTATTGTTACATTGGAATAACACATACATGCGAAATACCGCATGCATGGTGATTTCTTTTGTTATTCCATTCTTTATTATACTCGGTTGGTTAAAGTTATGACTTCTATACTCCATGAAATTAGTGGAATATCCTTGATATTTGCACTTCATCGATATCTTTTCATGGAAATATTCTTACGAGCATTCTTGAATTTAACTCTACAAAGAAATATCATGTTGACAATTTGGGCGTTATTAGTTCTGGATAAATTAATTCTTGAACTTGTTTTATTGAATTCTTATATCATTGTCATCATCCTCATGTGTTTATATTATGTTGAAAGTCGTATAGTGGCTTTTGTAGTGCATAGATGGACTTGGTATGATTATGACCAGGGATTATTCGGTATAATCATGACCATAATGTTACAAATGATGTGGAAAAAGTCTTCATTGGCCCGTATTGCATTGATGGAAAGTTTTTGGTATGATTATGGCTATGGATTCTCTTCTTCCAAGGGAGCAAAGATGAATTATTTTATGGCATGATCGGAGATAGATTGATGAAAACACAATTATCTTTGGCGTAGTAGTGCATGGATAATTTCGTGGTCATGATATCTTAAATAATATCCTTGGCACAGTAGTGCGGGGATCAATTGATGATGTGGATTATTTATTAGTTTGAGTCCAAAGTGATAAAAATGATGAAAAACCTTTTAAATCATAGAAGATAGTAGACTTTATTCTCTACTTGACTCTTCTAATGGATTGCTTGTTCCGCTGCAGTTAAACTTGATGTTTGTTATATTTTATCAGTTTAACACTGTTGAAGGCTAACGATAATTTATTCTGCATTATCTTAGTAATAATATTTCTTACTGGGCTAGTTGAGCACACCCTTTTTTTCATTGTTCTCTACAGGAAATGAGAATATAGCTGGGACTAGTCGGGGAATAGGGTGATGGTCCGAGATGGTGTCATAGTAGTCCTCACTATTCTATGAAATAGTGTGATAATAATTGTTATAAGAATGAATTTGAGTGTGGATATTATCTAGATGACAATATTTGTATTAAAACTCACAGCATTTATTTTGTCGTATTTTACACGACAGTTGTATAATTAGTTTGTATTTGTATTCAGTACCATGTATCTGGCGACTCAGAATGGGTGATGTATACCTATTTTGGAGGCGTCACATACAATATGTGTTGTACATGACAAAATGGCTAAGCTAGTCTGTGCAGGAAAATATAAGTCTATCTACGAATCTGTTTGTATACGGACTATCAGATCTAACATAGCATGTGACGCCCCCAAATTCTCTACATTCACTGTAGCCAATTTGGTGCTCACGTAAATATTCTATAAGATAGTAATTCCTATAAATCCAAGATTCACAGTACTCATAGTAAATATTAGTTCTCGTCAGAACAATCATTGTAACTGAGTACCCTCACTTGGATGTACAAGTTCAGTATCATATAGATATTTCTTCCATATCTATAATTCTTATATATATCTGACTTCCACAGTATTAATGTTAGAGTTCTTGGAACTGAGTGGCGCTACCTCAGTGCATCAGAGAGCCAATGTCTGTTAACACTATCATTCAGATATATATAGTTCATATAGATACTGTACACTTTTCTAATTCCATTAGAATGATAACTAAATATTGTAAACTAATATTACAATAAACAAATAATATACCGTTACTATTACATGATAGTTTTCAACAAATATCCATGACTTAAGCCTTTTATCCCCAATACCGAAACTTCTGGAATATATTCTTTCTATCTAAAAATGAAGAAAATATTTGTAGGGATGAGTTACAGAAAGCTCAGCAAGTTTTGCACAATAAACGAATACTATACATATATCAATTCTGAAAAAAATGAACATAAAGTTCAGAGTAATGCCATAAATATATACTGAGGTTTATCTGCCAAACTCTGCACATTACGAGATATTGTCAGTCCTATAGACTTAGCAACCCGGGTTAATCCGCTCAACCAAACAAAACTAGCAATATGCATATCATCCTATCATAAATAATATCTGATCATTTCTATAAATGTCGGTGACAGCCTATAGCTGCCTCTTGCCCAATCATTGCTATAAATGTCGGTACAAGACCCCCGATCAGTCTGTTACTGTCTATCTTAATAGTGTCAGTATATATATCGGTACCAAACAAAATTGGTTTCTCATAAACTATGCATAGATATCAAATCAAAAGCATTTTTCCACAATAATTCATATGACTTGGTTATGTTTGAACAAGAAATCATAACCTTTAAATAACAGAAATCATGTACACTGTATATTACCAGATCATAACTGATAAATATAAAATTTTCATTTAATAAAACAATTTAAATGAAACTGGCATTTGAAATATAAGGGTTGCATAAAATGCAGAAAAACTTGCATCTAAAATAGAAAGTTTGCACAAAGTGCAGAAAAACTTGCATCTAAAATAGAAATTTTGCACAAAGTGCGAGAAAAAACTTACTTGTATAAATTATTATTGCTACGGTCTATTTAACAAATCGAAAACCTAATATTAATAATATTGATCTCCAAGTTAGAATAATATCATCACAATGTATTACTGTGAATTACTGTTATAAAAAAAACCTAAACACATTATCACATAATCTTATCGGTCTATAAGACACATATAACCTAACCTCAAGTCAAACTATTACAGTCTGAGTTGAGTTTAGTACTATTTCGACAGCCCGATTGTCTAATCGGATAATTATTGAGCTTAATCCCAATAAGACTCTGCCTAAATACTTCACAATTATATTAAATAATTTAATTATTAGTTAAAACTATTTTTCCCTAGCTCATAACAATTTATAAATAATTATTACTATTTATCAAAAAAATTCAATCACTTATATAGTATTTATATAATATAAATACCACAATATTCCGGTATCATTAATATTTATTTAAATATTAATTACTAATGAAATTCATGTTATAATATTATAAATTATTTATAATATTACAAAGTATTTTTTTTAATACTTTAATTTCACCTTTATATGATTTTTAAACAATTTAATCCTTTATCCAATAATTGACATTAATATTAAAATATTAATATTTTCATGACAAAATATCAAAAGTTATATTTTATAACTTCAAATATTTTTCTAACCCTTAAATTATTTTTTTACATGACTTTTAAATCATTAATTCTATTTTTTCATAATTTATTTAATATATTCATTAAATAAATCCATTACCATTAATGTGACGCCCCCAAAATAGTCACATATCACCCATCATGGGTCGCCAAATACATAGTACAAAAATATAAATACAACTTAATTATACAACAGTCGTGTAAAAATACGACAAAACATAATCTAAGAGTTTTAATAAGAATATTGTCATCTATACAATATCCACACTCAATGGAGTCCTCATTACATTTATTATCACACTATTTAACAGAATAGTGAGGTCTACTAATGCTATCATCTGAACCGTCACTCCGTTCCCCGACTCGTCCCAGCTATATTCTCATTTCCTGAAGAGAACAGTGAAAGAAAGGGTGAGCTCAACTAGCCCAGTAAAAAATATTATAACTAAGATAATGCAGAATAAATTATCATTAGTCTTCAACAATATTAAACTGATAAAATACAATAGACATCAAATTTAACTACAGCGGAACAAGCAATCCATTAAAAGAGTCAAGTAGAGAATAAAATCTACTATCTTTTATGATTTAAAAAGATTTTTCATCACTTTTATCGCTGAGACTCAGCTTAATAAATAATCTACATCATCCCTGCACTACGGCCAAGGATATTCATTAGTATCACAACCACAAATTATCCATGCACTACGGGCCAATGATATTCGTGTATTCATCAATGGTCATGATCATGCCAACAACTATCCATCAATGCACTACGGGTTAATGAGGACTTTTACCACATCATTTGTAACATTACGGTCATGATTATACCGAATAATTCCTGGTAATAATCATACCAAGTCCATCTATGCACAACATGCCACAAATGACTTTCAACATAATATAAGCTTGAGGATGATGACAATGATATAAGAATCTAATAAAACAAGTTCAAGAATTAATTTATCCAGAATTCAATAATGTCCAAATTGTCAACATGATACTGCTTTGTAGAGTAAAATTCAAGAATGCTCAGAAGAATATTTTCATAAAAAGATACTGGATGAAGCGTAAATATCAAGGATATTCCACTAATTTCATGGAGTATAGAAGTCAAAGCTTTAACCAACTGAGTATAACAGAATATATGAAACTGCAAATGGATTTTCGCCCGCTATGCGGAAATCCACGTAGACAGATCATTTCTACCATTTAATAAGAAATGAATACGAAGGATCATTCACCATACATGTGGTAATCCACACAGATAAGTTATTCCAACAGAATAATAAAGAATGCAATAACAGAAGGATTCACCATGCATGTAATAGATTGCACAGACAGATTATTCCCAACAGAATAATAAATAACGGAACCAGGTCAGGTGAAATTTGCACCGACAGGATATTCCAACAGAATAATAAAGAATGGAATAACAATAGAAATCACCATGCATGCGATAGACCGCACAAACAGGTTATTCCAATAGAATAATAATTAATGGAACCGGTGTAGTAATAATACGCAAGCGAGGATATTCAACAGAATAATAAATAAACGGAACCGGTCATGCGTAAACGCATGCGCAGACGGGACGTTCAATGCACTAATAAAGAATGAAATAACAAAAGAATTTCACCATGTATGCGGTGATTGCATAGGCAAAGTTATTCAACATAATGATAAAGAATGGAATACGGAAGAATTTCACCAAATATAGGGTAGGCAGCGTATCTGAGTTATTCTAACGTAATAATAAAGAATGGAATAAATGAAGTTCTCTTCATGAATCTGAAAGAAATAATACCCCTTACCTTAGAAGAAAGCGGATATAGGAGTAGTGAAGTAGCAGAATACTTTTCTTCTTTCTCTCTATAGTTTCTCTCTTTAGAGTTTCAATTGAATTCGTAAGAAATAATGAAGGAATGAGCTTCTATTTATAGGAGAATGAGGAATCGAATAGTAACTAATTCATGAGCGGTCCAAATTGTTTTACTTTTGAAGCAGACGGTCCATATTGATTTACTATCTAATAAATTATAAATAAAATATTCTAATAAAACAAAATCTTTTAAATAAATTATAATATATTCTATTTATAATCTAATAAAATGAATAATTTTATAAAATTATTCATTTTATAAAAAAAGATTTTACTATGCAAAATACTATACGCTTAATTATACAAACACTATGCATAATAAAATATAATATATTCTAATTATTATCTAATAAAAACCAATAACTTTATAAAAGTATTCTATTTTATATAAAAAGCTTTTACATTTTTATTACATTAATAATACTAATAAAACAAAATTTATATATATAATAAATATATATATAAACTTTCGTGACTTCATAAAAAGACACCTCAATATATTTAACAACATTTATCATCATTATTATAATTCACAATATTAATCAACCGTGACGTTTTCAAGAAAGAGGGGCTTTCAATAAGGATTTCTCTCTATTGGTAGCAATTCGTTGATTAGGTGACCAAACATCTCCTTGGCAGAACTTCTAGACATCGTTAATATTGCAAATAATAATATTAATAACTCTGTCATCTAAATTATTGATTTAATAATATATAAAATATCGACAATAATTGATCAAATAACGAGAGATACTATAACAATAATTCATGAAAGTAATAATTGAACAAAAACCGAGTGACTTCACGAAAACATCAATAATCAATAATGGTGTAGCTACTATGCAACCGCGCCATTATTACTATACTTTACTACTAAAAGTAGTTCAGCGGTTTTAACGGTAAAACTTTCGTCGTTATTTTAATAAAAATATTTTTGTCGTTTTCTCAATCCGACAATAATTCCGTTTTGGGGTCCACCAATGATTGTGTCGTCGTACGAATATTCCTTGCTAAAACAAATATTCCCCAACCAATCGAATATTATATAACAACTTGTGTACTTTGCAAAATTTATAAATATTACCCACAACTATAACATTATATCAAATTTACTCCATAATATTAAAAAAAATATTTCGAGAAAATTTAAATCTTTATTCATAAAATTTGGGGTCTCACAATCTTCCCTACTTATGAAATTTCGCCCTCGAAATTTACGAACGTACATAGTATGCCAAAGAGGTGAGAATATCTTGACTTCATTTCAGATTCTAACTCTTGAGGTATAACATTTGAGTGTTGAATATGATCCTTCTTATCCAAGATTTTAATACGTATTTCCTCATACGTTAAATATTTTGTTATCTCGTCTAGTTCTAATTCAATAATGTGGTTTGGGTCGTCCACATATTTACGTAACATCGATACGTGAAAAACGTTATGAACACGCAACATACTTGGCGGTAAAACGAGTCTATAGGCCACAGTTCCTTCTCGATCAAGGATTTCAAATGGGCCAATTAAAATCGAGGGTTGAGATAACGCCTTCTTGAACATTCATCAGCTCCAGGTTTGTAGCTTGAGCGACTTTTAACTTTATCGATTAAAGTCGATTCTACTCGCATATTCGTTATCTTCACATGGGTCCCTAGAGCCTTTAACTCTATCTTCATCATTTGTAAGTTATACGAAATGGGTTTTTTTGTGTTAACAACATCGCACTCGTAAACGCATACGATCTTCTAATCAATGCGTCAGATACCACGTTCGCTCTTCCACGATGATATTGAATGGTATGATCATAATCTTCAACAGCTCGAGCCAACGTCTTTGGCACATTATACGTTCGTTTTAGTTGAAGAAATATTTAAGGGTTTTAGAAATGGGTTTTGTACTGGGGTCAATACAAAATTCGATTTCACGCTCTAAGTAGGCTTAGAAGTCTTCAAGAATACGTCAGGAAATTTATTAATAATAGAAATATCATTCAAAACTGTGACTCTCATCCAAGTCTTGGATAGCACATGTAATGAAGGTTTCTCCTAACGGAGCTTTAACCGATAAGTCAAAGTATAACTTCTCTGGGGTCAAATTTAAACGTTGAGCGCAAGCAAGAGAGATAAAATAATGGGTAGAACCGGTATCTAATAAGGTATAGACTTTGCAATAATTTATAATTAACTAATCCGTGCTAACTTCGTTCGGGTTACTCGCTTTTTGAGAAGTCACGAAAAACGTTCTTCCTGAAACCACCGACTTTGTTTTGTCCGTATCCGCCTTTGGTGCCACCATCCCAGCTGAACTTGACTTTAGTGCACAACAAAATCAAGCTAAATGACCTTCTCTTCTTGAAATTTTCATTTCTATTATCTTGGCCATGATTACCACCGAAGTGGTTACCATTCTTGGCATGATAATTTCCCCCACGATGGTTATCATTGTTCGATGGCGTTATTGCCCGTGATAATTATTATCGTGTTGTTGGTCGTTGCCTTTTCGTTGTGCTGACTCATAATCGCGCTCCAATAACTGAGCCCTATTCACAACATCTGAATATAAACAAAGTTTATGAGAGATAAGGTATTAACGTATCTCGGGTTTCAAACCTCTTAGAAGCATCCGCGTTATTCACTCCTCATTATCGACCAAATGGGATGCAAACCGGGATAACTCCGCAAATTTAGCCTCGTATTGCGACACGGTCATATTGTTTTGCTCCAACTTGATGAATTCCACCTCCTTCATGTGACGAATACTTTCGAGAAAGTACTTGTCGTTGAACAACTCTTGGAACTTCTCCCAAGATATTTTCAGATGCCATTTTCAAACACTGCCATAAAACAAGGGTTAATTAACATATCACATATTATCCCTATACTCTGACCGACCAATTAAATACCAAATAAACTTAGGTAGGTCATACTAGCGAAGGAATTCTCCATCTCTCCCCTTCTAGTTCTTATCTCACATCTCAGCCAGGGATCATATCCCTAAGCTTTGATACCAACTGTGATGCCCCAAAAATAGGTACACATCACCCATCTTGGGTCGCCAAATACATGGTACAAAAATACAAATACAACTTAATTATACAACAGTCGTGTAAAAATACGACAAAACATAATCTAAGAGTTTTAATAAGAATATTGTAATCTAGACAATATCCACACTCAATTGAATCCTCATTGCATTTATTATCACACTATTTAATAGAATAGTGAGGACTACTAATGCTATCAACTGGACCGTCAGTCCGTTCCCTGACTCGTCCCAGCTATATTCTCATTTCCTGAAGAGAACAGTGAAAGAAAGGGTGAGCTCAACTAGCCCAGTAAAAAATATTATAACTAAGATAATGCAGAATAAATTATCATTAGTCTTCAATAATGTTAAACTGATAAAATACAATAGACATCAAGTTTAACTGCAGAGGAACAAGCAATCCATTAAAAGAGTCAAGTAGAGAATAGAATCTACTATCTTTTATGATTTAAAAAGGTTTTCATCACTTTTATCATTTGAGACTAGAAACTTAATAAATAATCTACATCATCCCTGCACTACGGCTAAGGATATTCATTAGTATCACAACCACAAATTATCCATGCACTACGGGCCAAGGATATTCGTGTATTCATCGATAGTCATGATCATGCCAACAACTGTCCATCAATGCACTATGGGCCAATGAGGACTTTTACCACATCATTTGTAACATTACGATCATGATTATACCGAATAATCCTTGGTAATAATCATACCAAGTCCATCTATGCACAACAGGCCACAGATAACTTTCAACATAATATAAGCATGCGGATGATGATAATGATATAAGAATCCAATAAAACAAGTTCAAGAATTAATTTATCCAGAATTCAATAATGTCCAAATTGTCAACATGATACTGCTTTGTAGAGTAAAATTTAAGAATGCTTAGAAGAATACTTCCATGAAAAGATACTGGATGAAGCGCAAATATCAAGGATATTCCACTAATTTCATGGAGTATAGAAGTCAAAGCTTTAACCAACTGAGTATAACAGAATATATGAAACTGCAAATGAATTTTCGCCCGCCATGCGATAATCCACGTAGACAGGTCATTTCTACCATTTAATAAGAAATGAATACGAAGGATCATTCACCATGTATGTGGTAATCCACACAGACAGGTTATTCCAACAGAATAATAAAGAATGAAATAACAGAAGGATTCACCATGCATGCGATAGATCGCATAGACAAGTTATTCCCAACAGAATAATAAATAACGGAAGCAGGTCAGGCAAAATTCGCACCGATAAGATATTCCAACAAAATAATAAAGAATGGAATAACAACAGAAATCATCATGTATGCGATAGGCCAGCGCATGCATAAAGGTTATTCCAGCGAATAATAATTAATGGAACCGTGTCGCGTAATACTTGATTGACGAGGATATTCCAATGTAATAATAAATAACGGAACGGATCATGCGTGCCGCGCACGCATGGGATTTTCCAAATGAATAATAAAGAATGGAATAATGAAGAATTTCACCATGTATACGGACACTTGCATAGATGAGTTATTCTAACATAATGATAAAGAATGGAATAATGAAGAATTTCACCAAGTATAGGGTAGCCCACGTATACTGAGTTATTCCAACGAGAATAATAAAGAATGGAATAATGAAGTTCTCTTCATGAATACTAAAGAAAATAATAATACCCTTACCTTAGAAGAAAGCTGGATATAGGAGTAGTGAAGTAGCGAATACTTTTCTTCTTTCTCTCTATAGTTTTCTCTCTAGAGTTTCAAATTGAATTTGTAAGAAATAATGAAGGAATGAGCTTCTATTTATAGGAGAATGGGTGAATAGTAACTAATTCATGAAGCGGTCCAGATTGATTTACTTTTAAGCAGACGGTCCATATTGATTTACTATAAATTATAAATAAAATATTCTAATAAAACAAAATCTTTTAAATAAAATATAATATATTCTATTTATAATCTAATAAAATGAATAACTTTATAAAAGTATTACATTTTTATATAAAAAGATTTTACTATATAAAAACACTACGCAGTTGGGCCTTTATGCAAACACTATCATAATAAAATATAATATATTCTAATTATTGTCTAATAAAACAAATAACTTTATAAAAGTATTACATTTTATAAAAAAAATTTACTATACAAAACACTATGCATAATAAAATATAATATATTCTAATTATTATCTAATAAAACAAATAACTTTATAAAAGTATTACAATTTTATATATAAAAAGCTTTTCATTTCATTACATTAATAATACTAATAAAACAAAATTTATATATATAATAAATATATATATAAACTTCCGTGACTTTATAAAAAGACACCTCAATATATTTAACAATATTTATCATCATTATTATAATTCACAATATTAATCGACCAGGTCGTTCCTAAGAAAGAGGGGGCTTTCCAATAAGAATTTCTCCCTATTGGCGCGCAATTAGGTGACCAAACCTATCCTTGGCAGAACTTCTAGACATCGTTAATATTGCAAATAATAATATTAATAACTCTGTCATCTCAATTATTGATTTAATAATATATAAAATATTGACAATAATAAAATCAAATAACGTGAGATACTATGTAGCAATTACTGTAGCAATAATTAAACAAAACTGAGTGACTTCTCACGTAAGCATCAATAATCAATACCGTGTGCTACTATGCAACCACGCGTATTACTGTACTTTTACTACCGAGTAGTTCAACAGTTTTAACGGTAAAACTTTTGCAGTTATTTTCATAAAAATATTTTTGTCGTTTTCTCAATCCGACAATAATTCCGTTGTGTAGTCCACCAATAATTGTTCCGTCATACGAATATTCCCTGCTAAAACAAATATTCCCCAACCAATCGAATATTATATAACAACTTGCGTACTTTGCAAAATTTATAAATATTACCCACAACTATAACATTATATCAAATTTACTCCATAATATTAAAAAAAATATTTTGAGAAAATTTAAATCTTTATTTATAAAATTTGGGGTCTCACAATTAATATTAATTTATTAATAAAATTCATCACAAAATATTAAAAGTTATTAAAAATAACTTAAAATATTTTCTAACACCATAATATGATTTTTCAAGTATTAAAATTATTTTTGAATAATTTATTTAATATTATAATTAAATAAATTAAATACCTTTTATATTCCAAAAATATTAAATATTTATGAAATATACTCAAAATAATTAAAAACTAGTTTTTAGGCTTTAAAAGAATTTTTAAGAATTTATTATGTATTTTTAATAATTAAAAACTATTTATTACTAATTATTTAATAAAATAATTAATTTTCTAAAATTAAGTGTCACTAAAGGGCCCTATAGCGACAGAACTGTCGTTATAGGTGTTCTTCAGCCCAAACCCAGATTTCTTGTCAGACCACAAGGTACATACTTCGATCGGTTCTAATTTCTTGTTCTTTATGTTTCTGGGTTGGCTAAAGTGTTAATGTGGTAGTATAAATGTAATACTACAACTAAAAACTGATTACATGACCAAACAATAACACCACTGAGAGATCTAAGCTCTCAAACTACTTGTCAGAGGCTGCTGGGTTTTCCAAAATTAAAGGTACCTACTTAGTCGCCATAAATCTTTATTTTGTGGGCTTAGTTTGTGTGATCTAGAGGTTCTATCTTGCAGTTCGGATGTCAGGGTACAACAATATAACACATTTATAGCTTTACAACATCACCAGCTCAGGATCTGAGCCGGCCAAAATACATGACAGGAACTGTTTTTCAACGAATTCTGGGTTTTCCAGAATTTGTCTAAGGCAGTTGGTCAACGCCATTTTGACCGTGATTAATTTTAATTCTGTGAACTTTATGCGTGATCTAAAGGCTTTGTTGTGTAGTCCTTATACCAGACTACAATATGAAAACAAAAGCATGGCCAAACAAACAAACAATAGGAAGATTCATGGCCTTAAAAAGCTTGTCAAACTTTCTAGAAAAATCTGGGCTGCCCAGATTTTCAGTTTTCGTGGTCGGTCAACTGACTTTGACCACTCATAACTTGTAATCTACACATGATCTGAACTTGTTTCCAGTTCCAGATCATAGACAACATGGCATACTACACATCTATAACATAAAACACACATAACCATAAACATAGAGAGATTTAGAGGCTCTGACATTAGGCTGTCAGGCCTTATCTTTAAGGTTCTTGAATATTTTGAAAAACTCATTTTTTGACTTCTAGATGTTATGGATCTATAATGTAAACATCATAGATCACTAACTAACATCTTATAACACACTTCTAAACAACTAACAACAACATCTAACATCAAATACAAAGATTTACAAGTTTAGGGTTTTATACATTTTAGTTTTTGATTTTGATTTTTGATCCTTGGTTGCTGATCAAGGCTTGCTACATGATGTTCATGGCTTAAATTTTCACTCCCTCTCACTCTAGATTTTGAAAATTTAGAGAGAGAATAAGCTTGGCAAGTATAAGAAGTAAAGTGAGATTTTTACTCACTTAAATCTTTGATTTTTTATTCAATGTATCTATTCTTGCTAGGTGGCATTTACAAAAATGATCTTGGAAGATAATAAGCACATGGGATAAGTATTGGAGCAATGACTCACCAAGATTTGGAAATCTTTTACTTAAGTTTTACGTAAAAGGGTATTTCGGTCATTTCGCATTCACTAAGGATAATTTGGTGATTTCCTATTCAACCTTGAGGTTAGTTTGGTCATTTATGTTATAGATTTAAACACATAGCAAATCTTATTGATGAGTCACCAAGATTTATATTTATCTTTTGTAAAAAGATAATATCGAGGGTATTTTGGTCTTTTTGCCTCTACTAAGGGTATTTTGGTAATTTCTATATTATCCATAGGGTTATTTTAGTCATTTCACATATCTCCCATAATATTACCCCTTAGGATTTTATACTTAACAATTGAGCTTTCGAATTAGGGTTTTAATATTCCTAGTTAGGGTTTTATATTTCCGGAACTGAAATTAAGGTTTACCAGTTAGGGTTTGTTATTTCTTACTTGATTTCCCTGATCAATCATATACTTAGTCTTACATTAATATATCTAACATGATATTTAAGTATCATAACTTCCTCTTGATACCACTAATTATGATTAGGGTTCGCTTATCAGGGTTTAGAGATCCTGAGTTGAAAATTAGGGTTATCTGACATTCGATTTAAAGTTTCTAATCTCTTATTTAGGGTTTGCTAAGTTTATACCCTATCTAATCAATCATTAATCAATAATTCTATATCGTACAAACACATATTCATCAATACAATTATTATAACTATATTTTCTACTGAATTCATATCCATACTTAAGGTTAGGGTTTCTATTCTCTGTTAAGCACAACTCTACTCATATTTCTTAGTCAATACACAAATTGACCACTTCTCTAGACTTGTATCACATATACTTAACAAAATATTGATAATCAATATAATTATTAAATAAAAAAAATATTCGTAAAATTCTGGATCCTCACATAGCATCCCTCTCTGAAGAAGAAGGTAATGCTGCAAGTTCCTGCCCAATGGTATCTATACGAGCTAGCAAATCCAAGGATAATTGCATGGTGGCATGACGATCATCAATGTATGCACTCATATCAGGAAGGATGCCAGTCGTAAGGGATCTCACTGAAGTACTATCTGTGACGGCCACATCCCGGGAAGATAAGGCAGCATCCCACTCTACAATCAATGCATCTCTAGCTGATTTGGCCTTGTCTCTCTCTAATAGAGTTGCGTCTCTCCCATCAAGAGCTATCAACATCAAGGCCCTAACCTGATCTCTCTCAAAGGTCATCAGATGTAGACTCTGCTCTAGATATGTCTTTGAATCTTTGAATCACAAGAAGACTTTTCGTAGTAGAGAGAATCATCACGCATCGCTGGCAACCCAAAGAGTCAAATCCTCCTTCATGGGAATATCAGTCTTCTTTATAGGCTCCTCATCGTTGGAATCAGTCCCCTGCACTGTGGATACTACCACAACCGACACAGTCTTTGTCTCCATCCATATAGAATACTCTGCAAAACAACCCGAATGGCTGACGAAAAACTCAGCTAGCTCACACTGATCCCAACAGGCATACAACCTGGATCTATCCTCTGCTGATAAGTGGCGAGAAGCGAAGTGCTGACTCAATGCCCCCTCAAAAGGATGAAAATCCTAGAACTGGTAAAACTGACACATCACGGCCAGTGGGTGGTAAGTAATCATGCCTCTCAAACCAGCCAGAGGGAGATAATCCATGCCCAGAGCATGAGTGATGAAGTTGTAGGGTGAGCTAAGTCGTGTACACGGTAATATATCAAACGGATCTCCGATCACTGCCAGGAAAGCTGACCAAGATGCAGTATCTATACACTCCGCAGGCTGAAAAGAGTATGACATGGCTATATAATGGGTGAAATAATACCCACGTCGTCTAAAAGTGCCAATAGGTCTCGAGTGTGACATAAACCACATGTACAGCATGACCGAGCCACCTGTAAACACTCCCGTCGGATAAGTGCAGCAGTATGTAGCCGACCTCAGAGTCTCTAATATAATCATCGGTATGATGGTGTGACCCTCCCTGAGAGCTCTCACTACCATGATAACTTCTATATCCAACTCATCCATGTACCGTGGCATGTAGACATATGACAGTATGCACAATAGTAGTACATCCACTCTGGATAAACGCCAATGATTCTCTGGTGTGGTGAAATCCCCGGAATGCCGTGTATAACTATCCTCATAGCCAAATCTGTCAAACAAAAAATGCTGGGATATAACATGGCCGGATGTGAGCTCATCCTGCACCACCCTACGCCTCAATCTAGTGAGGGTCATGAACTTCCGACTCATGTCTCCAATCGCCATATACACGTAAGGTTTGTCCAGTGGTAGCATCGTCAAACGTGCATACTCCTCCAGAGTAGGAGTCAACTCCTGGGTCCCAAATCGGAAAACCTGCCTCTCTGGTATCCAGTGCTCCAGCATGCCTTCTACGAATCCTGCAGGAACTTGAAACATCAACAGGATTATAGTATGTTGCAACAGCTGATCTACAGTCACCCTGTCTGATGGTGACATACTATCATACCACGATCGCATACCAGATACCACCAATAATGGTGGGGTATAATCAATACGGCTAACTGTCGAAGAAGACATCTGTATGGGCCGTGTCATAAGACCATCCAGGGGTCAATACTGAATATCTCTGGACATACATACATATGCATAACATAATAACATGCATGATACAATAGATGGCAATATGATATAGGGAATGGAAAATTGTACATACATTCCTAAGTATATCATCATCTAATACATCTCTGTACAACTAAAATATAGGGAAATGGGGCACTGACGCCCAACAACTAACAGTGGCCTATTAAAAGAGATATCAAGAATGGGGCAAAGATACCCAATGTCTAGCAGAGGCCTATCAAAAGAAATAACGAGAATATACATCAGAAGAAGACAATGGTGTCACTGTCTACATCATCAATCCTGTCCACCTGATGTAACTCCTCCTGAGTCACTGGATCTCTATCCATAGGGATGTCAGGCTTATACAAAGGAGGATCTGCACCGGCAAAACCATATGGGTCACCTGAGGGGCCAGCGCCAGAGCTAGAAAGATCAAAAGTATCTGCCTCTGAAGGATCTCTGCCCAAGTGCTAGATAAAGAAATGTGTCTGATCCAATTGTCGGGTCAAACTGTCAATCTGTGTCAAGTGAGTCGGATCTCGGACATAGGCTAGCCAATCCATCATCATCACAGATCCTGGAACCATATCCCCCATAAACTAAGTGGCACGTGTCTGGGCTCCAATGGTCTGTGTAAAGCCAGGAACCTACATCAAATGCAGATCAACATCAGAATCCTTTACTCCTCATCAATAGGAAAGAAGGAAGATTAAGATCTAACTTTATACCTCGTTTGCTTGTAGGTAAACAAAAGGGTGTCGACTCAAATTGCCCAGAAGCTCTGTGTTCACCACCTAAATGCCTGGCAAATTCCTACAGGGAACAGATGCAACAAGAGCGGGAGCCTCAACCGGTACATCCTCCTCCTCGTCCTCGACGTCCGGCACATCAACCTGGATTGGACGTATCACCGCCTCTACCAAATGACAAGGTTGTCTAACAGAACGGGGTCGACGCACTTTAGAAGTTCATCTCCGTACACCAGAAGTGGTCCTGCGGGAACTATTTGGCTGATCCGAATCCATATATCTGGACAACAAATCTCCAAATCACCTCAAAAAGGGTGTGGTAAATTCTGATCCGGAGCTTTTCAAAATGCATTTTTATGACTACATGCATGCATGTATTATTTTAACATACATCTACAGTAGAGTTAAAAATGCATGACTACCCAATGCCTATATTTTGGAAAAATTTTGCCGTAGTCCCCTTTATAAATAGGACTATCTACATGTACATAGGCTTGACTAGGTGGCCATTCAGTAGCACACCTACCCATAGTCATATACATTCTACATGCATTAATACATCATAGTAAAAAATTTGTAAGTGTAGTCTAATTACCAGGATTATTTTGCTTTTCCACCTTTACTCATTTGTCCTCAAATAGGATAAGAAATGACAGTAAAAGGTGCCAATTTGACTGTTTTAAAAGTCAAATTTTTTTATATCATTACATTTAGCATGGTTTAATATTAACATTTACTATGTCGAATATTTTTTATAAAGTCATATCAGAATGCATATTCACTACTATGTGTCTAGATGCATTTCATGTGATAAGTCATTTTTGAATGGATAAAAACTAGAAAAGAATACATGCATACGTTGTGAGACTCCAAATTTTATGAATAAAGATATAAATTTCTCGAAATATTTTTTTGAATATTATGGTGTGGATTTGATATAATATTATTGTTGTGGGTAATATTTATAAATTTTGCAAAGTAAGCAAGTGGTTATATAATATTTGATTGGTCTTGGAGAATATTCGTTTTAACAGGGAATATTCGTACGACGGTACAATCATTGGTGGACCCCACAATAGAAGTATTGTCGTAGTTAGAAAATGATAGAATTATCTTTTTATAAAAATAACGGCGAAAGTTTTACCATTAAACTGTTGAACTACTCGGTAGTAAAAAGTACGAAGAATCTGCGTGATTGCGTAGTAGTAATACGGTATTGATTATTGATGCTTACGTGAGAAATCACTCGATTAACTCAATTATTGCTACGATAATTATTTGCATCATATCTCTCATATTATTGATTCAATTATTGTCACATAGTATCATCTCAGATAATATGTTATATTATTAAATCAATAATTGAGATGGATGGCAAAGTTATTCATATTATTATTTGCAATATTGACAATGTCTAGAAGTTCTATCAAGGAGAGGTTTGGTCACCTAATTGCGCGTCAATAAGGAGAAATCCTTATCGAAAAGCCCCCTCTTTCCTGGGAACGACCTGGTTGTTAAATATTGTGAATTATAATATTAATGATGAATAAGTTTGTGTTGATTAAAGATGAAATTGATAGTTCCATTGTGTTGGAATTATTAGTGTTAGTGAAAATCGACATTTATTTCGATAATAATTGATGTCTGGAGGTTATATTGACCAATCGGGTAATTAATCGGATAAATGAGCAATTAATTGCTATTGATTCACATGATTATAACTATTTGTTCACATGTGTGTACTATTGATTCACATTCATTTACTATTAGGGGAGTTGGTGCAAGATTAATAATACTTGCATGACTAAGTTAAAAATGGAGGTATAGATGGAGGTACTATACTGTAATTCGTATTTTCACATATAACTATTGAACTATTGATTGACTATGATTTTATTTATTATTAGGGAGGTGGTGAAAGCTTGATAATACTTGGGACTAAATTAAAAATGAAGAAAAAGAGGAAGGTATTATACTGTAATATTTTGAGCCCCAAAATGTGCAATTATCAAAACTATATTTTCCTATAAATAGAAGCTCGTTCCTTCATTATTTTTCACCAATTCACTAAAGCTATAGAGCAATTATTATAGAGAGAAATTATAGAGAGAAAGAAGAAGAGAAGTCTGCTACCTCACTATTCCAGTATCCAGTCTTCTTTTGAGGTAAGGGGTATTATTTATTTCATATCCTGAAGAGATTATTTTTCGTATTCGTATGAATATTATTTTCGTTCAATATTCATAAGGAATATCATTTTCGTTCAATATTCATTGTCTTCGTTTAATATTCGTAAGGAATATTATTTTCGTTCCATATCCGTAAGGGATGTTATTTATTTCTTATTCGTAAGGGGTATTATTTATTTCATATTCTAAAGAGATGTTATTTTTTGTATTCGTATGAATATTATATTCGTTCAATATTCATAAGGAATATCATCTTCGTTCAATATTCGTAGGAATATTATTTTCATTCAGCAGTCATAAGGGTTATTATTCTTTCGTATTCATGAAGAGAGTTATTTTCTTTCAGTACTCGTAAGGGTTGTTATTCCATTCTTTATTATTATGTTGGAATAACCTATCTATGCGAAGTACCGCATACATGGAGAAATTCTTTTGTTATTCCATTTTTATTATTCATTGGAATAACACATGCATCTTGATCTATCGCATGCCGGTGAATTTCGTTATTATTCCATTCTTTATTATTACATTGGAATATCCTCGTGCGTGCGGATTACGCATGACTGGTTCCATTCTTTATTATTACATTGGGAATAACACATCGTAAGTGGTCTATCGCATGCATGGTGAATTCTTCTGTTATTCCATTCTTTATTATTATGTTGGAATAACCTGTCTATGTGGATTACCGCATGCATGGTGAATGATCTTTCGTATTCATTCTTTATTAAATTGTGGAAATGATCTGTCTACGTGGATTACCGCATGGCGGGTGAAAATCCAGTTGCAGTTTCGTATATTCAATTATACTAATCTAGGATATCATTTCTTTTGTACTCGTCATGAAATATCATTTTCTTTGGTATTTTTTTGTTACGAGTTACTATTCACGGGTTACTATTAATCTGGTTACTATTCACTCTAGTATTATTCACTCGGGTATTCGGGGCACTTTTCATGCCAGAGTACTATTCATAAGTTACTATTCACGAGTTACTATTCACCCGATTACTATTCACTCTAGTATCATTCACTTGGGTATTCGAGACATTTTTCGTGTCGGACTACTATTCACGGGGTACTATTCACCCGAAAAATATATTTCTTTTCTATCCAAATTATTTTTGATACATGAATATTATTCTTGAATTTTAATCCACAAAGCAGTATCATGTTGACAATTTGGACGTTATTGATTCCTGAATAAATTAAATTATAAATCTTTAAAATTTATCCTTGAACTTATTTTATTGAATTATTATGTCATTGTCATCATCCTCATGCTTATATTGTGATGAAAGTCATCTTTGGCTTACGTGCATAGATGTACTTGGTAGATTATGACCAGGGATTATTCGGTATAATCATGACTGTAATGTGACGAATGATGTGGTAAAAGTCTTCATTGGCCTGTAGTGCATTGATGGATAGTTTTTGGTATGATTATGACCAAGGATTATTCGATATAGTCATGACCATTGATGATTTAATGAATATCCTTGGCCGTGGTGCAGGGATGATTCGATGATGTGGTTTATTTTTTTAAGCTGAGTCTCAGCGATAAAGTTGATGAAAAACTTTTTAAATCATAGAAGATAGTAGATTTTATGCTCTACTTGACTCTTCTAATGGATTGCTTATTTCTGCTGCAGTTGTTGATCTAAAACTTGTTGTCTATTGTATTCTATTAGTTGTTATACTGTTGAAGGCTAAGGATAATTTATTCTGCATTATCTTAGTCATAATATTTATTACTGGGCTAGTTCAGCTCACCCTTTCTTTCATTGTTCTCTTCAGGAAATGAGAATATATCTAGGACGAGTCAGGGAATGGAGTGATGGTCCAGGATAAATGGCTTTAGTAGTCCTCACTATTCTACAAAATAATGTGATAATAATTATAATGAGGACACCATTGAGTGTGGATATTGTCTAGATGATAATATTATTGTTTAAACTCTCAGCTATGTTTTGTCGTATTTTACACGACTGTTGTATAATTAAGTTGTATTTGAATTTATGTACCATGTATCTCGTGACTCAAGATGGGTGACGTATACCTGTTTTGGGGGCGCTACAGTTGGTATCAAAGCTTAGGGATATGATCCCTGGCTGAGATGTGAGACAAGAACTAGGAGGGGAGAGACGGGGAATTCCTTCGCTAGTATGACCTACCTAAGTTTATTTGGTATTTAATTGGTCGGTCAGAGTATAGGGATAATATGTGATATGTTAATGAATCCTTGTTTTGTGACAGTGTTTGAAAATAGCATCTGAAAATGTTGAGATCAGCAATGAAGCACATGAGACCGTTGAGTCACCAACGATCAATACCTAGGATAATGTGCAAATGTGAAAGACAATAATCCTCGTGTAAATAACAACACCGATCAAATGATGAACGATGGGATGTTCAGAGGCTTTATGCAATTCATGCAACATCAGGTAAGAGAGACTCCTGTTCAAAATATAGGTGGAAATAATGGCAACCCACGGTAAGTCACCGCTAAGCAGTTCAAGGAGCTGGGACCACCGGAGTTTTTGGGAAAGCCAGAACAACTTAAGGCGGAGACGTGGTTAAAATAAATCACCAAGATATTTGATGTCTTGGGATGCTCCGAGAAGCAAAAGGTTCCCTTTGCCACCTTTATGTTGCGTGAAGAGGCAGATTACTAGTGGGAATCAGAAGCGACTCACCGACTGGCGCACTCAAGATATCTTGGGAGAAGTTCCAAGAGCTATTCAACGACAAGTACTTTCCCGAAAGTATTCGTCACATGAAGGAGGTGGAGTTTATCAAGTTGGAGCAAAACAATATGACCGTGTCGCAATACGAGGCTAAATTTGCGGAGTTATCCCAGTTTGCATCCCATTTAGTCGATAATGAGGAGCAAATGACGCGAATATTTCTCAGAGGTTTGAAACCCGATATACGTCAATACCTCATTTCTCACCAACATTGTTTATATTCAGATGTTGTGAATAGGGCTCAGTTATTGGAGCGCGATAATGACTCAGCACAACCAAAAGGTAATGACCAACAACGCGATAATAATCATACCGGTGGCAACGGTCATCGGAACAATGATAACCATCGTGGGGGAAATTATCATGCCAAGAATGGTAACCACTTCGGTGGTAATCATGGGCAAGATAATAGGAGTGGAAATTTCAAGAAGAGAAGGTTCAACAACGATGGAAAGATAACAGCACCAACACTCATTTTCAAGGAAGGAGAACGACCACCAATTGTATGCTTCAAATGCGGAGGGGAGGGACATATCAGTCCAAACTGTGTGATGCAGTCCAAAATATGTTACAATTATGGAAAAGAAGGTCACCTAGCCCGATTTTGTCGTACACCAAAGTCAAGTCCAGCTAGGACGGTGGCACCAAAGGCGGATACGGACAAAACAAAGTCGGTGGTTTCAGGAAGAGCATTTTTCATGACTTCTCAAAAAGCAAGTAACCCGAACGAAGTTAGCACGGGTTAGTTAATCATAAATTCTTGTGAAAGTCTATACCTTATTGGATACCGGTTCTACCCATTCTTTTATCTCTCTTGCCACTCGACGTTTAAATTTGACTCCAGAGAAGTTAGACTTTGACTTATTTGTTGAAACTTCGTTAATAAAAACCATCGTTACCTCCACTATTTATAAATCTTGCTGATTCAAAATGACATTTTCACATTACCTGTAGATCTTATCTCTTTTAAAATACTTGCCCTTGATGTGATTTTAGGAATCAATTGGTTAACTACTCATCATGCCAAAATTTATTATTTTCGTAAGGTTGTCAGCTTTCATATTCCTAAACAACCTGTTATGAGAATTCAAGCAACCAAACCACTAAAGTCAATCACTATCATATCAAGCCACAAGTAAAGAGCCCCGAGCCTTTATCTGGTGACTTCCTTGTGTGGAATGTACTGAAGCAAGAGTTTCTATAGGCGACGTCGTGAATGATGATGGCAAGTTGATAGGTATCAATGTGACGTACTATCCAAGTCTTGGATGAGAGTCACAGTTTTGAATGATATTTCTATTGTTAATAAATTTCCTGACGTATTCTTGAAGACTTCTTAGCCTAACCCTAGAGCGTGAAATCGAATTTTGTATTGACCCCAGTACAAAATCCATTTCTAAAACCCTTAAATATTTCTTCACCTAGAACGAACTTATTATACACCAAAGACGTTGGCTCGAGCTGTTAAAGATTACGATCGTACCATTCAATATCATCGTGGAAGAGCAAACGTGGTAGCTGACGCGTTGAGTAAAAGATCGTATGCATTTACGAGTGCGATATTGTTAACATAAAAATCCATTTCGTATAACTTACAAATGATGAAGATAGAGTTAAAGACTCTAGAGACCCACGTGAAGATAGCGAATATACGAGTAGAATCGACTTTAATCGATAAAGTTAAAGTCGTGCAAGCTACATACTCAGAGCTGATGAATGTGAAGAAGAAGGTTCAAGAGGGCATTATTCTAGAAGCAAGAATCGACGAAGAGAGGAAATCTCAACCCTCGATTTTATTGGCCCATTTCAAATCCTTGATTGAGTAGGAACTGTGGCCTATAGACTCGCTTTACCGCCAAGTATGTCGCGTGTTCATAGCGTTTTTCATGTATCGATGTTACGTAAATATGTGGATGACCCGAACCACATTATTAAATTAGAACTAGATGAGATAGCAGAAGATTTAACGTATGAGGAGATACGTGTTAAAATCTTGGATAAGAAGGATCGTATTCAACACTCAAAGGTTATACCTCAAGAGTTAAAATCTAAAATGAAGTCAAGGTATCCTCATCTCTTCGGCATACCAGGTACGTACGTAAATTTTGAGGGTGAAATTTTATAAGGATGGGAGATTGTGAGACCCCAAATTTTATGAATAAAGATTTAAATTTCTCGAAATATTTTTTTGAATATTATGGTGTGGATTTGATATAATGTTATAGTTGTGGGTAATATTTATAAATTTTATAAAGTAAGCAAGTGGTTATATAATATTCGATTGGTCTTGGGGAATATTTGTTTTAATAGGGAATATTAAATGCGACGAAGACAATCATTGGTAGACCCCCTAATGTAAGTATTATCAGTAGTTAGAAAAGCAGCGTAATTATCTTTTATAAAAATAACGGCGAAAGTTTTACCATTAAACTGTTGAACTACTCGGTAGTAAAAGTACAGTAATACACGTGATTGCATAGTAGCGCACGGTATTGATTATTGATTCTTACGTGAGAAATCACTCAGTTATACTCAATTATTGCTACAGTAATTGCTGCATCATATCTCTCATATTATTGATTTAATTATTGTCATAGTATCATCTGTATAATATGTTATATTATTAAATCAATAATTGAGACGGTAAAGTTATTCATATTATTATTTGCAATATTGACAATGTCTAGAAGTTCTGTCAAGGAGAGGTTTGGTCACCTAATTGCGCACCAATAAGGAGAAATCCTTATCGGAAAGCCCCATCTTTCCTGGGAATGACCTGGTTGTTAAATATTATGAATTATAATATTATTGATGAATAAGTTCGTATTGATTAAAGATAAAATTGATAGTTCCATTGTGTTGGAATTATTAGTGTTAGTGAAAATCGACATTTATTTCGATAATAATTGATGTCTAGAGGTTATATTGACCAATCGGGTAATTAACCGGATAAATGAGCAATTAATTGCTATTGATTCACATGATTATAACTATTTATTCACATGTGTGTACTATTAATTCACATTCATTTACTATTAAGGGAGTTGGTGCAAGATTGATAGTACTTGCATGACTAAGTTAAAAATGGAGGTATAGATGGAGGTACTATACTGTAATTCGTATTTTCACATATCTAGAACTATTGATTCACATGATTTACTATTGATTCGCATGATTTACTATTAGGGGAGGTGGTGCAAGTTTGATAATACTTGTAGGACTAAATTAAAAATGAAGAAAAAGAGGAAGGTATTATACTGTAATATTTCGAGCCCCAAAATGTGCAATTTTTGAAACTATATTTTCCTATAAATAGAAGCTCATTCCTTCATTATTTTTCACCAATTCACTAAAGCTATAGAGCAATTATTATAGAGAGAAATTATTAGAGAGAGAAGAAGAAAGAAGTCTGCTACCTCACTATTCCAGTATCCAGTCTTTTCTTTTGAGGTAAGGGGTATTATTTATTTCATATTCTGAAGAGATTATTATTCGTATTCATATGAATATTATTTTCGTTCAATATTCATTATCTTCGTTTAATATTCGTAAGGAATATTATTTTCGTTCCATATCCGTAAGGGATGTTATTTATTTCTTATTCGTAAGGGGTATTATTTATTTCATATTCTAAAGAGATGTTATTTTTTGTATTCGTATGAATATTATATTCGTTCAATATTCATAAGGAATATCATCTTCGTTCAATATTCGTAGGAATATTATTTTCATTCAGCAGTCGTAAGGGGTATGATTCTTTCGTATTCATGAAGAGAGTTATTTTCTTTCAATACTTGTAAGGGTTGTTATTCCATTCTTTATTATTATGTTGGAATAACCTATCTATGCGAAGTACCGTATACATGGTAAAATTCTTTTATTATTCCATTTTTTATTATTCTGTTGAATAACACGTGCATAAGTCTATCGCATGCCCGGTGAATTATGTTGTTATTCCATTCTTTATTATTCTCGTTGGAATAACACATGCGTGCGGATTACGCATTGACACGGTTCCATTCTTTATTATTTCGTTGGAATATCACATGCGTGCGGATTACGCATGACCGGTTCCATTCTTTTATAATTTTGTTGGGAATAACTCATCATGTGCGATTCTATCGCATGCATGGTGAATTCTTCGTTATTCCATTCTTTATTATTACATTGGAATAACCTATCTATGTGGATTACACGATGCATGGTGAATGATCCTTCGTATTCATTCTTTATTAAATTGTGGAAATGATCTGTCTATGTGGATTACCGCATGGCGGGTGAAAATCTATTTGCAGTTTCGTATATTCTATTATACTAATCTAGGATATCAATTCTTTTGTACTCGTCATGAAATATCATTTTCTTTGATATTTTTCTGTTACGAGTTACTATTCACGGGTTACTATTCACCCAGTTACTATTCACTTTAGTATTATTCACTCAGGTATTCGGGGCACTTTTCGTGCTGGAGTACTATTCACGAGTTACTATTTACCCGATTACTATTCACTCGGGTATTCGGGACACTTTTTGTGTCGGGATACTATTCACGGGGTACTATTCCTGAAGTACTATTCACGGGGTACTATTCACCCGAAAAATATATTTCTTTTCTGTCCAAATTATTTTTAGTACATGAATATTATTCTTGAATTTACTCCACAAAGCAGTATCATGTTGACAATTTGGACGTTATTGATTCCTGAATAAATTAAATTATAAATCATTAAAATTTATCCTTGAACTTATTTTATTGAATTATTATGTCATTGTCATCATCCTCATGCTTATATTGTGATGAAAGTCATCTTTGGCTTATGTGCATAGATGGACTTGGTATGATTATGACCAAGGATTATTCGGTATAATCATGGCCGTAATGTGACGAATGATGTGGTAAAAGTCTTCATTGGCCTGTAGTGCATTGATGGATAGTTTTGGTATGATTATGACCAGGGATTATTCGGTATAGTCATGACCATTGATGATTTAATGAATATCATTGGCCGTGGTGCAGGGATGATTTGATGATGTGGTTTATTTTTTTAAGCTGAGTCTCAGCGATAAAGTTGATGAAAAACTTTTTAAATCATAGAAGATAGTAGATTTTATGCTCTACTTGACTCTTCTAATGGATTGTTTATTTCCACTGCAGTTGTTGATCTAAAACTTGTTGTCTATTGTTTTCTATCAGTTTTTATACTGTTGAAGGCTAAGGATAATTTATTCTGCATTATCTTAGTCATAATATTTCTTACTGGGCTAGTTGAACTCACCCTTTCTTTCATTGTTCTCTTCAGGAAATGAGAATATAGTTGGGACGAGTCGGGGAATGGAGTGATGGTCCAGGATAAATGGCTTTAGTAGTCCTCACTATTCTACGGAATAATGTGATAATAATTGTAATGAGGACACCATTGAGTGTGGATATTGTCTAGATGACAATATTCTTGTTTAAACTCTCAGCTATGTTTTGTCGTATTTTACACGACTATTGTATAATTAAGTTATATTTGAATTTATGTACCATTTATCTGGCGACTCAAGATGGGTGATATATACCTGTTTTGGGGGCATCACATACCTTACCAAGACAGTGTAGAACACTTGTACGGTAGCAGAATTTGCAGAAAGTCGTCCGAACTCAGCAGATCTAAAGAAGAGCTCTAGGATTTCCTTCGCGGTGCAACTTGAAAGTGACATATGAAAGCAATATGCAGGCTATACATATTCATGGTTGGTCGCAGGCGTACCTGCGGCACCCCTACATGGGTCCCACCCCTTCGGCTCAGTTCAGTTCGAGTTGTAAAGGAGGTCTCACAAGCTAAAAAGGCCAAATCAGGAATAAAAACGCTACGCGATTGAGCGAAATAGCTTGGAATCCTAGTTGTTACAAGTCAAATTATGGCTTCACATGTCACTCATTGGTATTCGCCTAAATACAAGGTACACTATACCGATGAGCTCAGCTTTTGCAAATCATACTTGGCAATGCCTCACACAGGTCCGATGTCGCCAAATACAGTGTCGTAACCCTAAACAGTGCCCCCCGCGGGGGTCACAATGCCGATATCATTGATAAAGTACCCCTTGCAGGAGTCACAACGCATATTTTCATTCATCCACGTATCCCCGGCGGGGGTTACAACGCATTCTTCGTCTATGAACGAATCCCTGGTGGGGGTTACAATGCAATTCAACCATAGGGATCTATCCATTGATACACACATCAATGAAGGTCAAGCAGCCTTGACAGTTCACCCAACAGGGATCTATCTGGTGATACAAATATCAACGAAGGTCAGGCAGCCCTGACAATTCATACTGTTAGCAGTAACTCCAATAGGACCGTGGTATATGCTGGTGACATAAACTAGAGAAGATCATCCTCATCGGAGAGGACCGATGATGGAATATGTTATACACATCCTCAAACAGACAAAGCTTTATCCCCATAGATCTCTTGCACACGAGAGGCACATCTTCAGAGTAAGTCTGTATCAAGGATTCAGGACTTTGTTGCTAACCCCAACGTCAACATCTTGGAAGACTTGGATCACACGTCCAAGACATCATTGATTGTCATCCCCGGCAGGATTAACAGGGAATCGAAAATCATCCCATCATGTTGGAAAATAATCCAACAAAACACTTGCATCATGCATTTACATCATGTTGTTGCACATGGCATCATGTTTAACATTGCAGGACGGCAAATTCGTCTTTCAGAGATAACCCTGGAAGACAGCTCACATCCATTCCCGATACCACCAGAAGTTCAATCTCAACACCGGAACACACACCAAGATTATCAGTTCCAAACTTGGAGATAACCCAGAGTTTCATCCTTGGAGATAACCCCAAGGAATGTCGTTGCAGTTCCGGCGATAACCCCAGAAATGCTTGTTTCAAATGCATGCAATCAGCTTCAACCTCAGAATTCCCGCCGAGGCACTCATTCCAAAGACCCAGAGCTAACACCGGGAAGACATGCACACTTAAAGATTACCCTGCGGAATTCAAACACTTACAACAGTCCAATCTCAGAGATAACCCTGAGCAACGTCTGCTTTATCAGCCCAAACCAGAGATAACCCTGGTGAAGGGTCAAAATCATCATCTTGCCACCTCAACCCTATATCGCGCTGTCTCAACATCTCATACATACATTTCTACACAACAATGTCCCACAAGAGCCCAAGGAGTTCCAATCCCGAGTGACTATTACGTAGGGTAGCACACCGGATAGAATTTGAAGCTTGAAGACCATGGGCCTGGTCCCCTCTTCCTTACTTCGTAAAACCTCTAATCCCATGTCATTGCGTAACTCTCGACAAAAGCGGTAGAGAAAGGTCTTGTACACCTCAATCGGATGCTCGGATTGAAGTTCTACAAGTTCAAGCGGACATCACAACGCACGAGTGCACATATTTTGAGACGGCAGGACCCGCAGAGCGTGGGGCACCCCGGGCTGCCGCAGGTACACCTGCGGCCACCGGCTCTATAAATATAGAGCTTGGGGTACCCATATTAAAAGAGAAAAAGGTGAGGAAGCCTTGTCAAATTTGGTCTGTACACACCCCATATTGAGTGCTTTCTCATTTTAAACACTTGTTAGCTCACATATAGCTATATTTTTACCAGTGGGAGCTGAGTGTTCATCCATTTATAGTCATAGAAGTTTTTTTCATGTACCCACCTGTAAGCCTTCTTACACATTATAAAGCCTTTCTCTTCATCTTTTGCACATTATTCTTCACATCGAGAGTCGTGTTGTGTGTGTATTCCGGACTTTGTTAGTGGTTTTCATTTCTCTCGTATATATATACTTATATATGTATATATTTATATATATGGACTAACATTAACGAAGTTATGCCTCGATTGAGCCTAGACTTATGTCCGGAGCGCGTTTGCTTTTTATATATATATATATATATATATATATATATATATATATATATATATATATATATATATTTCATTAGGCCTGGAGTGGCCTTTTCTTCGCTTTATTTACATTCCGTCCCACCTGGAGTTTACTTTGTGGCGGTTGATCGCATTTATTGCTTTCTTTACATTTCTGATCCCCCATGGAGGTGCTTTGTGGTGGTTGATCATATCTCTATATATATATTTACCGCTTTTATATATTTACCTTTCTGATCCCCCATGGAGGTGCTTCGTGGTGGTTGATCATGTCTGTATATATATATATATATATATATATATATATATTTATATATATAACTGCTTGCTACTTT
The DNA here is from genome assembly GCA_020205615.1 of Panax quinquefolius. Lineage (NCBI taxonomy): Eukaryota > Viridiplantae > Streptophyta > Magnoliopsida > Apiales > Araliaceae > Panax > Panax quinquefolius. The sequence continues at coordinate 106,087,105 of CM035155.1, read as the reverse complement.
CCATATAAACTACGGCATCATGTGAGCCTAGGAATTATGTGACCACAGATTCAGTCCACTGAATCTAGATTCGGTTCCCGTGATGGACATTTTTAGCTGTAAGCAGCTTGTAAATTATTCACGGTGTTTAAATTTCCTTAGATGGCTTTCATGCTCATGAGGAGTTCGAAGATACTTCGCATCTCGAAAATAAAAGCAAACAATCCGAACATTTAATAATAAAATGGAAGTATGAAAAGGTCTCAATTACTACTGAGCACAGGGTTTGAAAAACCTCTTTTACAAAACTTCACTGCTATATCATGTTTAAAACTGAATTTTTATATAAATTCAAACCCTTTGTATATAGGTGCGAACGAGACCTCGCACTACTTCCAAATAATAGCACATTGACCCACACACACACACACACATATTCATATAATAGTTTCTTGAAAATTGGCGGTCACCGTAGTAACACGAATGTCGGGGGGTGCCTAACACCTTCCCTCCACATAATCAAGCCCCCAAACTCAAATGAATCTCGGTTTCACAGACCCGTTTAGCAGTGTCACATCACTAGGTCAATGTGCAAACCTTTTCTCGGTTGCGTTGGTGCAACCAGTTAAAAAGACCAACTGGCGACTCTTACAGTCAAATCGTCGACATATACATGTCGTGTAAGACCCCAACTTTTATGAATAAAGATGAATTTTCTATAATTATCATTTTATGAAAATAACGACGGAAGTTTTATCGTTAACTGTTGAAAAACCCGGTGTTAAAAGTACAGGAATACACGTGGTTGCATAGTAGCACACGGTATTGATTATTGATGCTTACGTGAGAAGTCACTCGCTTTTGTTCAATTATTGCTTGAGAATTATTGCATAGTATCTCACGTTAATTGATTCAATTATTATCGATATTTTATATATTATTAAATCAATAATTGAGATGACGAAGTTATTAATATTATTATTTGCAATATTAACGATGTCTAAAAATTCTGCCAAGGAGAGGTTTGGTCACTTAATTGCGCGCCAATAGGGAGAAATCCTTATTGGAAAGCCCCCTCTTTCCTGGGAACAACCTGGTCGATTAATAGTGTGAATTATAATAATGATGATGAAGTTTTGTTTTATTAGTATTATTAATGTAATAAAAGCAGAAAAGCTTTTTATATATAATGTAATAATTTTATAAAGTTATTCGTTTTATTAGACTATAAATAGAATATATTATATTCTATTATGCATAGTGTTTATGTAGTAAAATCTTTTTATATAAAATGTAATACTTTTATAAAGTTATTCGTTTTATTAGACTATAAATAGAATATATTATATTTTATTATGCATAGCATTTGCATAGTGCCTGCATAGTATTTGTATAGTAAATTTCTTTTATATAAAACAGAATACTTTTATAAAGTTATTCGTTTTATTAGATTATAAATAGAATATATTATATTTTATTTAAAAAATTTTGTTTTATTAGAATATTTTATAGTAAACCAATCTGGATCGTCCGTTTAAAAGTAAATCAATCTGGACCGTTCAGGAATTAGTTACTATTCAGTCCATTCTTCTATAAATAGAAGCTCATTCCTTCATTATTTCTTACGAATTCACAGAAACTCTAGAGAGAGAAACTGTAGAGAGAATTCTTCTTCTGTAATCTTGAGCGTATTTCTTTAGCGTTTAAGAAAGCTTTAAGCGTAGTGCAAGTTTCTTCAAGTATATCCCCGCCCTACCGTCGGAGTACTCTTCTTTATAAGGTAAGGGGTATTATATTTTTTCATATTCATGAAAAGAACTTCTATTATAACATTCTTTATTATTACATTGGAATAACTCGTATACATGATCTACCCTATACTTGGTGAAATTCTTCTATTATTCCATTATTTATTATTCTCATTGGAATAACATGCTACATCGCAATCACCGCATACATGGTGAAATTCTCATTGTTATTCCATTCTTTATTATTACATTTGGAATATCACATGCATGCATTTTACGTCGGACTGGTTCCGTCTTTATTATTCTCGTTAGAATATCACATGCATGCATGCTTTTCATGGGACTCGGTTTCATCTTTATTATTCATTGAAATATCACATGCATGCGTTTTACAAGGATTGGTTCCGTTATTTATTATTCATTGGAATAACTTTGTCTCATGCCAAGTATCGCATGCATGGTGACTTTTGTTGTTATTCCATTCTTTATTATTCTGTTGGAATATCCTGTCGGTGCGTATTACGCCTGACCTGGTTCCGTTATTTATTATTCTGTTGGAATAACCTGTCTATGCAAAATATCGCATGCATGGTGATCTCTTTTGTTATTCCATTCTTTATTATACTCAGTTGGTTAAAGTTTTGACTTCTATACTCCATGAAATTAGTGGAATATCCTTGATATTTGCGCTTCATCTAGTATCTTTTCATGGAAATATTCTTCTGAGTATTCTTAAATTTTACTCTACAAAGAAGTATCATGTTGACAATTTGGATGTTATTAGTTCCTGAATAAATTAATTCTTGAACTTGTTTTATTGAACTCTTATATCATTGTCATCATCCTCATGTTTATATTTTTTTTGAAAGTCATCTATGGCCTGTAGTGCATAGATGGACTTGGTATGGTTATGACCGAGGATTATTGATTGTAATCATGGACCGTAATGTTACAAATGATGTGGTAAAAGTCCTCATTGGCCCGTAGTGCATTGATGGACAGTTGTTGGCATGATCATGACCATTGATAAATACATGAATATCCTTGGCCTATAGTGCATGGATAATTTGTGGTTGTGATACTAATGAATATCCATGGCCGTAGTGCAGGGATGATGTGGTTTATTTATTAAAGTCGAGTCTCAAATGATAAAAGTGATGAAAAACCTTTTAAATCATAAAAGATAGTAGATTTTATTCTCTACTTGACTCTTTTAATGGATTGTATGTTCCGCTATAGTTAAACTTGATGTCTATTGTATTTTATCAGTTTAACATTGTTGAAGACTAATGATAATTTATTCTGCATTATCTTAGTCATAATATTTCTTCATTGGGTTAGTTGAGCTCACCCTTTCTTTCCTTTATTCTCTTCAGGAAATGAGAACGAAAGTGGACTAGACTAGTGGGAGGAGCAGAGTGACGGTCCGGATGATAGTATTAGTAGTCCTCACTATTACATTAAATAGTGTGACAATAAATGTAATGAGGTCTTATTTCGAGAGTGAATATTGTCTAGAAGACAATATTTGTATTAAAACTCATGACTCTCTTGTTGTATATTAAAGATTGTATTTGTATTACGTACCATGTATTTGGCGACTCGAGAATAAGTGATGTATACCTATTTTGGGGCGTCGCCGGTTGGTATCAAAGCTTAGGGATATGATCCCGGCCGAGATGTGAGACAAGAACTAGGAGGGGAGAGACGGAGAATTCCTTCGCTAGTATGACCTACCTAAGTTTATTTGGTATTTAATTGGTCGGTCAGAGTATAGGGATAATATGTGATATGTTAATTAACCCTTGTTTTGTGGCAGTATTTGAAAATGGCATCCGAGAATGTTGAGAACATCAATGGAGCACAGGCGACAATCCTCATGCAAACAACAAAACTGACCAAATGATGAACGATGGAATGTTCAGAGGCTTTCTGCAATTCATGCAGCATCAGGCAAGAGAGACTCCTGTCCGAAATGAAGGTGGAAACACTGGCAACTCTTGGACGGTCACCGCTAAGTAGTTCAAGGAACTGGGACCACCAGAGTTTTTTGGAAAGCCAAAATCACTTAAGGCGGAGATGTGGATAAAGCAGATCTTCAAGATATTTGACGTCTTGGGATGCTCCGAGGAGCAAAAGGTTCCCTTTGCCACCTTCATGTTGTGTGTATAGGCAGATTACTAGTGGGAATCTGTAAAACGTACTCAACCTGCCGCACTGAAGATGACTTGGGAGAAGTTCCAAGAATTTTTCAACTACAAGTACTTTCCCAAAAGTATTCGTCACATGAAAGAGGTAGAGTTCATTAAGCTAGAGCAAAACAACATGACCGTGTCGCAGTACGAAGATAAGTTTACCGAGTTGTCCCGGTTTGCGTCCCATTTGGTTGATAATGAGGAGAGAATGACGCGAATGTTTCTAAGAGGTTTGAAACCCGAGATACGTCAATATCTTATCTCTCATAAACTGTGTTTATATTCAGATGTTATTAATAGGGCTCAGTTATTGGAGCGTGATAATGAGTCAACCCAACCAAAAGAGAGCAGCCGGCAAAATTATAATACCAGTGATAACCGTCATCGAAGTGGTGACAATAAGCGTGGAGGGAATCAACATACCAGAAATGGTAACCACTTCGGTGGTAATCATGGCCAAAACAATAAGAATGGACATTTCAAGAAGAGAAGATTCATCAATGATGGAAAGACATCAGCATCAGCACCCGTGGTTAAGGAATGAGAACGACCACCTATCATATGCTTCAAATACGGAGGGGAAGGACACATCAGTCCAAACTGCGCGATGCCGTCCAAAGCATGTTATAATTGTGGAAGAGAAGGTCACCAGCCCAATTTTGTCGTTCACTGAAGACAAGTTCAGCTAGGATGGAGGCACCAAAGGACGTCCCAGAAAAGTCAAAGCCAGTAGTGCAAGGGAGAGCATTTGTCGTGACTTCCCAGAAAGCAAGGAACCCGAATGAGGTCATCACGGGTAAGCTTATCATAAACTCTAGTGAAGTATATACCTTATTTGATACCGGGTCTACCCATTCTTTTATTTCTCCTACTTGCGCTCAACGTTTAAATTTGACTCCAGAGAAATTAGACTTTGACTTCTCTGTTGAAACTCCGTTGGGAGAAACCTTCATTACATCCATTGTTTATAAGTCTTGTTTGGTTCAAATCAGTACGCTGACATTACCTGTCGATCTTATTTCATTGAAAATACTTGCATTTGACGTAATTCTAGGGATTGATTGGTTAACCACTCATCATGTAAAAATTGATTATTTTCGTAAGGTTGTTAGCTTTCATATTCCTAACTAACCTATTATGCGAATTCAAGAAACCAAACCATTAAAATCAAGCACTGTCATCTCAAGCCATAAAGCTATTCATTTATTGAAAAATGGATGTCAAGCTTTCTTAGCTCATGTCACGGATCTAAACAAAAATACGTCAGTTTTGAATGATATTTCAATTGTTAATGAATTTCCTGACGTATTCCCTGAAGAACTTCCTGGCCTACCCCTAGAGCGTGAAATTGAATTTTGTATTGACCTTGAACCCGGTACAAAACCTATTTCCAAATCCTCATATCGAATGGCTCCTATTGAACTTTAGGAGTTAAAGACCCAACTGCAGGAATTGTTAGACATCGGTTTCATTCGTCCTAGTACTTCTCCTTGGGGTGCTCCTGTTCTATTCGTGAAGAAGAAAGATGAGAGTAGGCGACTTTGTATTGATTATAGGGAGTTGAATCATGTCACCATCAAAAATAGGTACCCATTGCCACGTATTGATGACCTGTTTGACCAGTTGCAAGGAGCCAAATTCTTTTCAAAGATTGATCTTCGTTCCAGATATCACCAATTGAAGATTAGAACCGATGACATTCCAAAGATGGCTTTCAAAACTCGGTACGGGCATTATGAATTCCTAGTTATATATTTTGGATTAACTAATGCTCCTGCTGCCTTCATAGATATGATGAAACGAGTATTCAAGGAATATTTAGATCACTTTGTGGTCGTCTTTATTGATGACATCCTTATTTATTCCAAAAGCCGTGAGGATCATGAGCAACACTTGAGGCTGATACTCCAAAAGCTTCGTGAATATAAGCTTTATGCCAAGTTAAAGAAATGCGAGTTCTGGCTTGAGGAAGTAGCATTCCTTGGGCACGTAGTATCAAGTCATGGAATATCTGTTGACCAAGCAAAGATTGAAGCTATTCAAAGCTGGGAGCAACCTAAATCAGTGACCGAAGTACGTAGCTTTCTTGGCTTAGCTGGTTATTATCGGAGATTCGTAGAAGGGTTTTCTCGAATCGCTACTCCCTTAACTCAGCTGACTCGGAAAGATACAAAATTCGGTTAGAACGAGGAATGTGAGAAGAGTTTTCAAGAACTCAAGAGAAGACTCATTTCAGCACCTGTTCTGACAATACCATCTGGCTCGGAGGGATTTTTCATCTACAGTGATGCTTCAGGCAAAGGGTTAGAATGTGTTCTCATGCAACATGGGAAAGTCATAGCCTATGCCTCTCGACAACTCAAAGAATATGAGAGGAATTATCCTACTCATGATCTAGAGTTGGCAGCTATTGTCTTCACACTTAAAATTTGGAGGCATTACTTGTATGGGAAGAAAGTGGAGATCTTTACGGATCATAAAAGCCTCAAATATTTCTTCACTTAAAAGGAACTCAACATGCGGCAATGACGCTGGCTTGGCTCATTGAAAGATTATGATCATACCATTCAATACCATCCTGGAAAAGCGAACGTGGTAGTTGACGCATTGAGTAGAAGATCATATGCGGGTACAAGTGCAATATTGTCAACGCAAAGGCCCATTTTGTATGACTTGCAAAGGATGGAGATAGAGATAAAGACTCCAGGGACCCAAGTGATGATGGCAAATATACAAGTGGAACCGACTTTAATTGATAAAGTTAAAGCTGCTCAAGCTACAGACCTGGAGCTGATGCGTATGAGGAAGAAAGTACAAGAAGGTGTTATGCCAGAAGCAAGAATCGATGAAGAAGGAATACTTCGAGTCAACTCCAGACTTTGTGTTCCTAACGACCCTGATTTAAAGTATAAAATCATGATGGAGGCGCACAACACACCGTTTGCAATCCATTTTGGTGGGGCAATATAAAGAGAGAGATAGCGCTATTTATCTCAAGGTGTATAACTTGTCAACGAGTCAAGGCAGAACATCAAGTACGAAAATTTCCATTGCAACCACTTGAAATTCCAGAATGGAAGTGGGAGCACATTACCATGGATTTCGTTACTGGTCTTCCCAAGGTTTCTCAAGGCATAGATGCAATTTGGGTCATTGTTGATAGATTGACCAAGTCTGCTCATTTCTTACCAATACGAGAAACTTATACACTTGAACGTCTTGCTCGTATATACATAAACGAGGTTGTAAGATTGCATGGTATGCCAGTATCCATAGTTTCTGATCGAGACCCAAGATTCACTTCAAGATTTTGGGTTAGTTTGCAAAAAGCTATGGGCACGGATTTATGATTTAGTTCGGCATATCATCCTCAGACGGACGGAAAATCAAAGAGGACTATTCAAACTCTTAAAGATTTATTAAGACTCTGTGTCCTTGACTTCAAGGGAAGTTGGGACAAGTTCTTACCATTGGTGGAGTTTTCCTACAACAACAGTTATCAAGCAAGTATTGGCATGGCTCCATTCGAGGCATTGTATGGAAGAAAGTGTCATTCTCCAGTATGCTAGGATGAGGTGGGTGAAGCAACGTTGTTGGGACCGGAGTTGGTACGTATGACTACAAAAAAGATTCAAACGATCCGACAATGAATAAAAACCTCACAAGACCGACAAAAGAGTTATGCTGATCTTTATCGAAAGGACGTGAAATTCGATAGTGGAGATCATGTGTTATTACGTGTTGCTCCATGGAAAGGAGTTACGAGATTTGGAAAGAGAGGAAAGCTCAATCCTCGATTCATTGGCCCATTTTTAATCCTCGATCGAGTAGGGACTGTAGCCTATTCACTCGCTTTACCGCCAAGTATGTCTCGTGTTCATAACGTTTTTCATATATCCATGTTATGTAAATATGTGAAAGACCCGAACCACATTATTGAGTTAGAACTGGACAAAATAGCAGAAGATTTAACGTATGAAGAGGTTCCTGTTCAAATCTTGGATAAGAAGGAACATATTCTACGCTCCAAGGTCAAGTCAAAGTTTTATGGAGGAACCATGATGTTGAGGAAATGACCTGGGAGTTAGAATTTGAAATGAAATTAAGGTATCCTTATCTCTTCGACATACTAGATACGTACCCTAATTTCGAGGGCAAAATTTCATAAGAATGGGAGATTGTAAGACCTTAACTTTTATTAATAAAGATGAATTTTCTATAATTATCATTTTTGAATATTATGGAATGAATTTGATATAATGTTATATTTGAGGGTAATAGTTATAAATTTTGCAAAGTACGCAAGTTGTTATATAATATTCGATTGGTCGGGGAATATTCGTTTTAATAGGGAATATTCATACGATGGCACAATCATTGGTGGACCCCACAATGGAATTATTATCGGATTGAGAAACCGACAAAAATATTTTATGAAAATAACGGTAGAAGTTTTATCGTTAACTGTTGAAACACTCAGTGTTAAAAGTACAGGAATACGTGTGGTTGCATAGTAGCACACGGTATTGATTGTTGATGCTTACGTGAGAAGTCACTCAGTTTTGTTCAATTATTGCTTTAGTAATTGTTGCATAGTATCTCACGTTAATTTATTCAATTATTGTCGATATTTATATATTATTAAATCAATAATTGAGACGACGAAGTTATTAATATTATTATTTGCAATATTGACGATGTCTAGAAATTCTGCCAAGGAGAGATTTGGTCACCTAATTGCGCACCAATAGGGAGAAATTCTTATTGGAAAGCCCCATCTTTCCTGGGAACGACCTGGTCAATTAATGTGTGAATTATAATAATGATGATGAAGTTTTGTTTTATTAGTATTATTAATGTAATAAAAGCAGGAAAAGCTTTTATATAAAATGTGATACTTTTTATAAAGTTATTCGTTTTATTAGACTATAAATAGAATATATTATATTCTATTATGCATAGTGTTCAGATAGTAAAATCTTTTTATATAAAATGAGAATACTTTTATAAAGTTATTCGTTTTATTAGATTATAAATAGAATATATTATATTTTATTATGCATAGTGTTTGCATAGTGCTGCAGATAGTGTTTGCAGATAGTTAAATCTTTTTATATAAAAAAGAATACTTTTATAAAGTTATTTGTTTTATTAGATTATAAATAGAATATATTATATTTTATTTAAAAGATTTTATTTTATTAGAATATTTTATAGTAAACCAATCTGGACCGTCCGTTTAAAAGTAAATCAATCTGGACCGTTCAGGAATTAGTTACTATTCAGTCCATTCTTCTATAAATAGAAGCTCATTCCTTCATTATTTCTTACAAATTCACTAAAACTCTAGAGAGAGAAACTGTAGAGAGAATTCTTCTTCTATAATCTTGAGTGTATTTCTTTAGCGTTTAAGAAAACTTTGAGCGTAGTGTAAGTTTCTTCAAGTATATCTCCGCCCTATCGTCGGAGTACTCTTCTTTATAAGGTAAGGGGTATTATTTTTTTTCATATTCATGAAGAGAACTTCTGTTATTCCATTCATTATTATTCTGTTGGAATAACCTGTATACGCGGTCTACCCTATACTTGATGAAATTCTTCTATTATTCCATTATTTATTATTCTGCTGGAATAACATGTCTATGCGAAGTACCGCATACATGGTGAAATTCTGTTGTTATTCCATTCTTTATTATTCTGTTGGAATATCTTGTTCGTATGCTTTTATGCGGATTCGGTTCCGCTTTATTATTATTCGCATTGGAATATCCTATTCATGCGCTTTTACGCCTTGGGACCGGTTCCGTCTTTATTATTTCGTTGGAATATCATGTCTGCATGCGCTTTTACGCCGGATCCGGGTTCCGTTATTTATTATTACATTTGAATGATATGTCTCATGCACAAGTACCGCATGTATGGTGATTTCTGTTGTTATTCCATTCTTTATTATTCTGTTGGAATATCTTGTCGATGCGTATTACACCTGACCTGGTTCCGTTATTTATTATTCTGTTGAAATAACTTGTCTATGCAAAGTACCGCATGCATGGTGATTTCTTTTGTTATTCCATTCTTTATTATACTCAGTTGGTTAATGTTTTAACTTCTATACTCCATGAAATTAGTGGATTATCCTTGATATTTGCGCTTCATCCAGTATCTTTTCATGGAAATATTCTTCTGAGCATTCTTAAATTTTACTCTACAAAGAAGTATCATGTTGACAATTTGGATGTTATTAGTTCCTGAATAAATTAATTCTTGAACTTGTTTTATTGAACTCTTATATCATTGTCATCATCCTCATGTTTATATTTTTTTGAAAGTCATCTATGGCCTGTAGTGCATAGATGGACTTGGTATGATTATGACCAGGGATTATTTGGTGTAATCATGACCGTAATGTTACAAATGATGTGGTAAAAGTCCTCATTGGCCCGTAGTGCATTGATGGACAGTTGTTGGCATGATCATGACCATATGATGAATACACGAATATCCTCGCCCGTGTAGTGCATGGATAATTTGTGGTTGTGATACTAATGAATATCCTTGTCAGTAGAGTGCGGGGATGACGTGGTTTATTTATTGTTCGAGTCCCAACGATAAAAGTGATGAAAACCCTTTTAAATCATAAAAGATAGTAGATTTTATTCTTTACTTGACTCTTTTAATGGATTGTATGTTCCGGTGCAGTTAAACTTGATGTCTATTGTATTTTATCGGTTTAACAATGTTGAAGACTAATGATAATTTATTCGCATTATCTTAGTCATAATATTTCTTCTTGGGCTAGTTGAGCTCACCTTTCTTTCTTTCACCGTTTCTCTTTAGGAAATGAGAACGAGCGGGACTAGTCGGGGAGCAGAGTGACGGTTCTGATGATAGTATTAGTAGTCCTCACTATTCTGTTAAATAGTGTGGCAATAAATGTAATGAGGACTTATTCTGAGAGTGGATATTGTCTAGAAGATAATATTTGTATTAAAACTCACAACTCTCTTGTTGTATATTAAAGATTGTATTTGTATTCTGTACCATGTATTTGGCGACCCAGAATAGGTGATGTATACCTATTTTGGGGGCGTCACATGTCGGACCTTTTCACTTGTTTTTTCAAAAAATCTCACATAAAATGAGAACACCAAAGAACAAGAACAGAAAAGGGACAAATAAAAATTTCGACGTCGACACCATGTAACTTTAAGATAAGGAGTAGTGTCAAAACATCCACTGAAGCATCTCTTAGAAGATGATCGTTGAGTCGACAAAGAAAATTGTAGAGTCCATAGCTACTTCAACAAGCTACTCTACGTACTGAAATAATCAACAGAAAAAAAGTCAAATCTGAAGAACGGACACGATAGAGGACTTATAGATAATGACTTATTAGCGACTTACAACTGTCCCACTAAGAAACGTGGAAGGAACAGTTACAAGAGGGAAATTCAAATAATTGGCAGTTTCATCTTAGCGGGTTCTTCAAAATATGCAAACCTGTCAAATCTATACCTAAGGCAAAACCTAGCCACCTCTAAACAACCAAAATCTCAAAACAATTATCAGAAGTTATCGAACCTCTCTCCCTCCCTTTTTTAAACCCTAAAATCCTCTTCAAAGCCTGAATTCATTAAACAGCTAGATTCGCCCAAATTGCATTCAACAATCTCTCATAGAAGGTCTAAAACTAAATACCCATACATCTCGAACTCTCAAAATGGAAGAATGGGGTGTTATAACTGGAATCCAACTCGGCTTCAAGAAGTTTGAAAGATCAGAAAAGAAGTTCAAGGATATACTTGAGCTTGTAAAGAATGTTGGGTTTTATGAGTGCTTGGAAGCTAACACTCCAGTCTATACCGAACTAGTGAAGCAATTCTATTCCAATGCAACAATAGGTTCTAGGTTTCTATCCACAAAGGTCAGAGGAGCAAGTCTGAAGATAAGGGCATCAGAATTCAACCAATGTCTAGGGTTTCCTAACCAAGGTCTGATAAACCTCGATGAGGTTGACATTGAAGAAGGCAAGAGGTTAATGCATTACAAGAGGAACGCAAATCTGAAGGATATGAAGAAGAAGAAGAAGTTTCCAGAAGAGTTTGAATTTCTAGCTGAGATTACAGGAAAATGTATCTTGTTCAAGGACACTGCACATGATACTGTAAGTGATCTACAACTAAGAATCATGACTGCAATCGTCATGAAATAGCAGATAAACTTTGGAGCTCTTCTAATTGATTGGTTAACCAAATGGGTGGAGAAGGCTGAGATAAAGAAGTCTACAGATAAACCTCTCACGAAGGTATTTCATAGAAGACTCTTAAGCATTGTGTTGAAGAAGAAACTAGGAAGCAAGATAAAGGATGATGAGGGAGAACCACTGAATGTTCATAAAGTGATGTCCCCACAGTTGTTCAAAAACTGGAAGAAAAATCCCAAGGAAAATAAGAGGCTAATGACATCTGGTAGCAACAACAAGGTCTCTACAAAGAAAAGGAAGGTACAAGAGGTGGAAAGCAAGTCATCCCATTCTGATGACTCTGTATCTGTAAAAGCCACACTAGCAAAGAAGAAATCTAAGAGTGTGAAGAAAATAGAGGCTCCACCAAGCAGTCACTCCACTAAAAATAAGAGACAAGGAGAAAAACAAGCATCAATTGTAGAAACCTCAATGAGAAGAAGGAGTAACAGATTACTCAAAGGACCATCCAAAAAGAAAGAAAAGGTAATGAAAGAGTCAGTTCCAGGTCCTCAAGGAAGCTTTTCTACTCAAGAAGAAAGAGAAAAAGTAGAGTCAGAAAATGAGAAGGGGTCTGAAAGTCTCAAGGAAAAATCATCAAAGAGCAATTCTAGCAATGAAGAAGAAGCTGAGTCTATGAAAGAAATAGTCAAATCTGATAATAAAGAAGAATGTACAAGTCCTATAGACAATCCTCAGAGTAGCCACTCTACTGCTGAAGAAAGTGTGAAAGATGAAACAATTAGATCTCCAACTGTAAATGCTCCAACAAGCTCATATGATGGCTCAAAAGATGTTGAGTCTGAGGAAAAAGGATATGTTCCTCCTATTGTTGAACATCAAGGAAGCTTATATGGGGATACAGAGACTTCAGATTCTAAAGAAGAAGAAAAGTCTGAAACCCCTATAGTTGATCCTCCAATAAGAAGAAAAAACAACAGACTGCTTGCTAAATCTATCTCAAAAAGGATTGGAGAACACTTAACTACTGTCATTGAATTGAGTGATGATGAGTTTGAATCCACAGAAGAAAATGTTGAAGAAGAAGACAAAGAGATGGAAAAAGATTTTAACCAAGAATCAGAGGAAAACACTGATGAGACTAAGGAAAGAAGTTTATAGAGGTCTAACTCCAGCCCCAGACAAAATGAAGATGGGAAAGACTCCAGTTCTAAAACAAAAGAGCCAGAAAATTTTCACATTCCTAATCCTGTAAATCGCAAGAGAAAGATTGTAGTAGAAATTGACGAATCACTGGATGTGATCCCCGATAGATGGATCAATCATGGGAATAAAAGGCTAAATGTGGTAATTATGACTGCAGAAAATGCAATCAACAATCGTAAGGCTATGAAGACACCTCAACTGTACTATATAAGCCTGAAGTTAAGAACCATGCAATAAAATGGTTTCACCCTCATATGCCATGGATAAAGGCATCTCTCACTGGAGATAATAGCTATCTCACATGGGTTTTCTCTCATCTTCCCAACCTGGAGCTGGTGTCACAGAAATTTCCAAGGGTAAAGAAGTTTGCAATCAAGATGATCAAAGAATAGCCTCACTACAAAGTCTAACGACATGTTGGAAATCACTACATTCCCTATGATAGTAGAGTGGGTTCAAATGGCAGAAGGGTACTGCCCAAGTACATGATCGTAGAGTCTCTTCACTCTACCACTAAAGATGATCAAGTTCAATATGAGAAGTTTCCTCTGCCTAAGCACAATTATCTGATATTCCTTCATCCTCCAACTGTGATTGGCACTCAATGATTTATCAGATTCTCACTGCTTTCGAAAATCTGTCTAAAAATGAAAATCATGGAGTCCAGTTTGGTATTCAACAAAAGCCTGCCCAACCACATGACCAAACTCCTATGGAGCAGGAGTTAATAAAGAATTCTGATGAATTGGCTGAGATGATATCAATCATCACTGAAGAGACCAAGATGTTGACCGAAGTAGGAGGCAATGCAGTTCAAGACAGACTTCAAGCGACTATGTCTGATATATCTCTTAAAATTAAAGAGAGAGATCAAATATATCTGAAGGATATGAATGATCATAAGGCAGAAGCTCTAAGAGCACAGAAGGCTAATGAAGAGCAAATTCTCTCTCTCACACACAAGATTGACAATCTGAATCAGTTTCTTTTCCTACAGCTTGAGCTGAGCCAACAAGTCCAAAATGGTGCAGCTCTCACAAGTGATTAATGACAAAAAGGGGGAGAAAAAGAGGCATAGAAAAAGGAAATCAAGGAAGAGCAAGGAGATCAGAAGAAAAGAAGATAAGAAAGCCAAGAGGAAGGGAAAGAAGAAGATAGCAGCAGCAGTAGCAGAATCATCATCTGAGGGGGAGCCAAAGGATGATGATCCATGAATGCAAAGTTTGAGGGGGAGCCAGAAAAAGAAGAAGAGCATGAATCTGAGGAGGAACAGAGAAAAGAAATGGAATCACCATCTCAGGGAAAGCAGGAGCAAAAAGATCAAACAAATAAATAGCTGATCAACAGACATCCTGGAAGACACAATGGAGCCAAAAAGGTACATCTCTATCTAGTTAGGTATGTTCTGGATCCAGGATGTAAAGGTTCATAGTTTATTTAATTCCATATTATTATTAATGACATTCATGATTATCTATTTTAGAAATACAGTTGCTCACTGTATATAAGATTCATTCATATCATGCATATGCACTAATTATTTTTGTTATAATTAAATAAGGGGAGATTGTTAGGAATAAGCATGTGAATGATATTTCTATTTATATATGATTTGATTATGATATAAATGAATGAATATTCAAGTATGCTTGCACCAAGAAAAGCTGTAAAGTCCTTTGATAGATAATAGGAACACATGTACAAGGACTTAGAATGAATTGATCAAATGTGTTAGGTTGATCCTACATAAGCAAAACATCTTTGTAAAGTTATTAAAAAGAAATGATGTACAAGGACTATAAATATAAAAGATCAAACTTGTTAGGTTGATCTTATAATATAATAGATAGGCTTGTCTAATCGTCGAGCACTACACTATAAATCGTAGTCTGCCAGGAGAGTCAAAGAAAACTCGAGAACTATCAAGGCGGAATCGTAGTCTGTAAGATAGTAGATCTCGGAGTTCGTAGACTGCCAGGAGAGACGAGGAAGGACCGTAGTGTGTCGAGAAGAACTTCCTCAAAGTCGTAGTCTGTTGAGGAATTCATGTTCAAAATCATAGAGACAGCATGTCTAAGAGCCGACCGAGCATCTGCCCAAGCCAAGTCAAGAATCGTAGACCACACTCAGAGTCGTAGAGTCTACTGTTCAAATAAGCAGAGATCATAGTCGAACCAGATCAGATGAAGACAGCAAGCTTAAAGGAACAAATCGTAGAGTGTCAAGATCTGATCTCGGAGTCATAGTGTCTGCATAACCCAAGCCAAATCGTAGAGTGTAGAACTAAGGCTTCAACAAAAGTGCTCATAACGCCAAGGCAGAATTGTAGAGTAAACATGATTCTCAACAAATGAGCACTTCCAGAATATCCAAAGGATGAAGCCTCTGGACAGAGCTGCAAAGTTACACTCCACCTAATGGAAACCACAGAGCACTCAACGAATGGCTTGCAAGCTAATAGAAGATCTAAGCACCAACCCAATTAGCATCCAGATTGAGTCGTAAAGCCATTCAAGATGAAGTCTTCCACAAGTTGATCAGAAAAAGACTTCAGAAAAAGTGACTGACTAAGGATAGTCAGAAAGTGCAGTAGCTGTCAAGCGAATAGAAGACAACGATCTTGGGGTCAACCAGGATCGGAGTGTTTGCCAAGCAAAGTAGGAACTAATGTAGTTTACACAAATATACTGGCCAGCTTCTGAAGAACAAGGCTAAAGTGATTAAGCATGGGTCAGTCCATTGATGATAAGTGAACAGGAGATAATAAGGAGAAAGCGAGCTGGGTATGCCACAAATCTGAGGTGTCTTACTATTCAGAAGAGACCAGAACAAGGAGTCAAGCTATCAGTTCCTGAGATGGCGTAGGTAAAAAGAAGTGTTGAAGCACTGCACAAATGGTGAAAGAAGTGTTCTAAATTGAAGATCCAATGAACACTCTTCAGGATCATAGTGTTATCTCAACCAGTTAATGAGCAACATTCAGCAAGACACTACGATCAGGTCTAAAAACATATGCATCAGAATCGTAGAGTTCAGTCATCTGACGATTTAAGCATTGGCAATGGTTCAATCTGAAGACTAATATTTGAACATTGCTATTTGAGAGCATCAATGCGAAAAGATAACTTCTGATGTTATAATCGAGGAATCAGAAAGAAGAAATAAAGTCGAATACCTGCTTGACATGGAAAGGTGACAACTCTAAGGCGGTAGGTAAGGTAGCAGACTGATGTGTCAGTAAAGTCATAAAGGAGTTGTCACATCACATCAAGTAGTCTGCACCAAAATAACTCAAGATCTACAAAGCAATTCAAATAGCTTTCAACGGCTATATTCCAATGGGGAGATTGGGAAAGAGTATATATTAGCTAGAGCTTCAAAGATCAAGAGTTGCTGAGTTGAAGGATCATAGAGTTGTTGGAATGCTATAGTGTTGACTCTACGAGTTCCACCAGAGCTAAACAGAACAAGTCTCAATGACAGTAAGACTATAAAGGTGGAAGTGAAGCAGCTTTGAAGAAGTAACTAAACACACAAAAGCTTCACTCAACAAGGATGAGAATGGCATTAAAGATGGCAGCTAAGCTGAGAGCCGAGAAGGCGAAGAAGATAGCATTCAAAAAAGTGGTAGAGCACAAAGAAAATCCATAGAGCCACTCTACAAATCACCATGAACCAGAAGCTGAAACAGAACAGATGCAGAACCATGTCTGCAAATCATTCAAGAAGGGTTCAGGGATTGCTAAGTGTCAAACGAAGTCTACCAAAAGCTTAAATACTTAGCAAGCCTAAATGGTGATGGTGCACAACTGACATCAGATTAAGATGAGCATAACAGAATGAAGATCAGCTACACCAAAGAAGAAATGGTCCAGTCTCTACGCAGAATGCAAAGAGGACCATGCATAGCTGCTAAGTACATAAGATGTTCAAGCTTCCAAAAGTAGTATGCACACAAGCCAATCAGGTTTGATGATAAAGCATATATTTTGTAACAATCTTATTCATTTATTAATAAAAAAGTATTAATTTATTAAAGGCTTTTAATTATCTACATGATGCTATTTTATATTATGTGATAAACCCATAGTTTTAAGCAATACTTTTAGAATAATGATGATGATCATTCTAATGAGATCTAAATTCTTAGAAAGCTTAAAACTAAAATAGTTCCCAATCGTTGGATTACAAAATTGGGGATTAGTGAATCCGGATAGATTGGTACATATGTTGCTTGCTCATTGGATGAAGATGATTTACCTCATGATCATTTGTGTGGAGATACTAAAGCAAGTATGTAGGTGCTTATTAGAGAATAAGTTCACTGAACGTGGCTCGCTAAGGAATACCTAATGGAGTTTTACTTGTTTGTCAATAGGAATTCCTGTAGTGATAGTAATACAAGTGATCCTTGGACTTAAGATAATCATAGTATCTTGTATATGATGAGTTATACTTTGACTTATTCCTTAAGACTCTTAAGGTATATCAAAGGGTATGCTTGAGTATAATAAGTTGTACATGGAGATAATGTATGATCAATAAAGAATCTACCACTTCTAGTAAAAGAAGAGAAATGTCCTATATGATTCGATAAATGACAACCCAGTAGTCCTTGGCCAAGGCAGAATGAAATTAGAAAGGAGTTTCTAATTTACATTATTTGATGTTGTGCATTTAAGAGTCGAAATACATATAATTAAATAAAATAAGACTTGATAGTAATTCAATGTCTTATATTTAATTGGGACAATGTATGGTGAAAGGATTGAATTGTACGGTAACTATTTACTCAAAGGTTCTTTTATGATTAATGTTGAAATCTATATTATCTGAAAAGTCGTTAATTGCTAGGGAGGCTTATCCCTATTGTAGAATAAATATTATTTATTTAAATAAATTAATAGTTTAATTTATTTATTTAAATAAGATTAGAATTGTTCTAATTGATTTATTCATAATTGGTTTAATATGGAGAACCTAAAGGGTCACACCATAAAAGAAGAATAATTTTTTGAGAAGTTAATGGTATAATCATAATAATAAGTTAAGTATATTTAATTTAATCTATGGTGATAGAATAAATTAAATAGCTTAATATTTATTATTTAATATTTTAGAAATATTAAATATAAATTAATAAGAGGAATCTTATTATTATTACTATTATTATTATTTAATTCCTAAAGAAGTTTGGGAATTAATTAATAAAAGTACTCTCATATATTCCTAATAAAATTAGGAGGTTAAATTAATTAAAGGAGTTTAATTAATTAAAATAAAACCTAATTCCTTAATTGTTAAGGAGGGTTGCCTAAATCTATAAATAAGAGGAGTCTTATTTTGGGTGGTTGTTGTTGACCTTTTCACAACAGATGTGCCATTATCGATTGTGTCAGATCGTGATCCACGATTCACGTCAAACTTTTGGAGAAGTCTACAAGAGCAGTTGGGAACGTAATTGAATTTGAGTACAGCGTATCATCCACAAACGGATGGACAGAGCGAGAGGACAATTCAGACATTGGAAGATATGATAAGATCTTGTGTCATGGATTTCAAGGGTAGTTGGGATGATCAACTACCATTAGTGGAATTTGCTTATAACAATAGTTATCATGCAAGCATAGGTATGCCGCCTTACGAAGCTTTGTATGGGAGGAAATGCAGAACGCCGCTGTATTGGGATGAGGTAGGAGAACGCCGATTGTTAGGACCAGAGTTGGTACAACAGACAGCGGACATTGTCAAGAAGATATAAATGCGTCTTCTAGCAGCTCAAGACAGACAGAAGAAGTTTACGGATCCGCATAGAGAGAATCGGGAGTATGAAGTAGGTTCGTACGTATTCCTAAAAGTATCTCCCTTGAAAGGAAAGATACATTTTGGGATGAAGGGATAGTTAAGTCCAAGGTTCATAGGACCTTTTGAGGTATTAAAATGGGTAGGTGAGGTAGCTTATATGATAGCCTTACCTCCAGACCTAGAACGAATACATAATGTATTTCACGTATCTGTATTACGTCCTTATAAGCCGGATTATAAGCACGTGATAGAATATGAGCCTATTCATATCGAGAAGGACTTAACGTATGAGGAAACGCCGATTCAAATTGTCGATAGAAAAGAACAAGTTCTGCGAAATAAAGTCATACCTTCCGTGAAGGTGATATGGAAGAACCACGATGCAGAAGAAGCAACGTGGGAGTTAGAAGAAATGATGAAAAAGAATTACCCTCAATTATTTGTGTAATTTTTTTTATAGCGAGATTCTCGGGACAGAATCCTTATAAGAGGGAGAGAATGTAACGCCCCAGAAAATTGAACCTTTGTAAATACTTTTAATAATGAATAAAATAATATTATTTATTATTATTACGTATGGATAAGATGAATGTCGTTCTATAACCTAGAAACGTCGGAATGTCGTAGTATTTTAACTACGTGAATGAATTAAAGTGTTTGAATTTCTAAGACGAAAATAAAAACTTCCAGAAATTTTTCGAAAAACATTATTCATCGATTTACGCCGGAATTATTTTTGAATTTTAGAAATACGTAACGTTATAATATCAAGGTGAGATGGATTATGTAATAATAATCTAAGTATGGAAAACGTAATATTTTACATGCGGACTTAATTTGGGAACGTTAGGTTTATTAAGCGTTAAGGAAAGAAAGTTGTGATCGTATAATGTGTATGCATTATACGAGGTAATGAACGTAAGTATAATACGACATATTATACTATTAAGAATGGAGAATGAAATAACGTATATTATGAATAAATATACGAGCTAGCATACGAGAATTATACGTGGTGTATATATGCTAAGTTGTTAATTAAATGTAATGGACTTGTAGGATTATTAGCTTAATGATAGAAGTCCAATAGAATGTGATACTCAAGCCCAAGTGTTTGATAAATCATAAGTCCAAACTATTGTAATGCAAGCCCAACAAGAAATTAGCTAGATTAATTAGCAAGCCCAATGTGATAAGCCATGATCCATGGAGCAATCCAAGTGTAAGTGGGTAGACTTGATGGTTAAACAATTTGTGTGATGAGCAAGTGTTGTGATGGCCAAGAAATAGAAGTGGCTAGCAAGTAGACTTGGTTGATAAGTATTGAATAGTAAGGATGTGGAAGTTGAGGAGGTGCAATGCCTAATTAACCATAATGCCCTCACTTTGGATGGCCTATAAATAGGAGAGTTGGTTGATCATTTTTCATTGTTCAACTTTCATCCAAAAAAAGTAACTTATTGGTTAGAGAGAGTAAGCCACATAAGCACTTATAAGCCACTTCAACCTTTGCTAGATTTTCAAAAGTGAAGTGAAGCAATAGTCTTCAAGGATAAGACTCATATCTATTATCTTCATCTCTTCTGTAACGACCCCAAAATAGGTCCATTCCATCCAACCCATTCTGAGTCGCCAAATATATGGTACGGAAAACAACTACAACTTTATTACAACAATTGTCGTGCAAAATACAACAACACATATGCTATGAGTTTAGATACAAATATATACCAACTGTAGCACGTCACAATGACACCTTACATAAAGGTATAGTCAAAAACTGTTTTAGAAATTAGTTGGGAAGTGCTCAAGGAAACCTTCATACATGGGAGGCCATGCTTTTAGGTTATGGTAGATATCATATGGCCACAGAATTATCCTTGGTTGACCCAATAAACCCCAAAGAAAAACGAGAAGATTACTATCATATTCTTCCCAATGGTGAGTCTTCTCTTGACATATCATTATCTCCACTGTCTCTAATTGGGTATTATACTCCAAACAAACACCAAGATTATATAGGTAGTGCTTGTAAATATACTCAGCAAGTGGATGAGCACAACCATGTCTTATGATGACACGAGGTTGTATGTCATTAGACATCTTGTATGATAGTGGCAAAACACCCTTCCAAGTTAAATTCACCTCACCCTCAACATCTATAGACCACCATTTTATTCCCTCGCTATCCCTCGCTCGACCCAGCTACACTTTTATTACCTGAAAGGAATTGTGAAACAAAAGGGTGAGCACAACTAGCTCAGTAAAGAATATTATGACTAAAGATAAATAAATTATCAATAGTCTTCATCGATGAATAAATCGTAGATTTAGAACATATGGTAGATGATAAAACTTTTCAACCATAGTTCATAGTGGAATGAGCAATCCATTAGAAGAGTCAAATAGACCATAAAATCTATTATCTTCTCCATGTTAAAAGTCCACCAACAATGTTTTATCCTCGTAACATCAATCAACAATTCTCATCCACAATCACATGTATAACTCATAATCATAATTGTAGTTCTAAATTCCTCTTCTCATCCAGACGAAGATAATTTCATCACTGTCTTTACTCGAAACATCAAAGATCATGGTTATACCAAATCACAGTTCTCATTCATAATCATACTAATAAATTCATCTTTGCACCACGGCCAAAGATATTCATCAATAATTCATCTTTGCACTACATGCCAAAGATATTCAACAAGAAGTCATCTTTGCACTACGAGCCAAAGATATTCAACAACAGGTCATCTTTGCACTACGGGCCAAAGATATTCAACAATAATTCATCTTTGCACTACAGGCTAAGATATTCATCAACAAGTCATCTTTGCACTACGAGCCAAAGATATTCATATATCAAAGAAATACATAATCATTTCAGAAGTTATATAACAATAATTATAACCATGTTGATCAATTCACCTTTGCACTTAAGCTAAAAATATTCAATTGTAAATTCAATTGTCATGATCATACCAGTCAACTATTCAAATTTTGCACTACTGGCCAAAGAGAACCTATAGTCACGATCATACCAATAATCTACCCATCTTTACACTCAAGTCAAAGAGAAATATCATTATTAGGGTTATAAGAATGTTATATAAAAACAATATAATCAAAACATGGTTTTAATTTCAAGAGTAAGATTCATAAATCAATGATAATTTGGTCAGAGAAGAAACCAATTTGTCGTGAATAGTACCGTGATAAATACATAATACCGTGATGCACGCGATGCGTAGTAATCTCTAAACGCTAAACGATAAAGTTTCATAATAAAATCCATATCAATATTTATAACACCTTAATCCAAATGTTATAAATCACTTAGAAATCTCATAATCTAATATTATTAATATTATAATAATATTTTAATTATTTCTTAAACTTATAAATAATTAAATCCAATTATTTACACTTTAATAATTAATACATTTAATCATCTAAAATTGCCAACCTCATAAGATTTCATCATCATTAACCAAAACCCTCATAAAAATCAAGATATACCTCATATATGATTCTCAAGCCAATAAATCATATTTTCCAATTTT
Organism: Panax quinquefolius; assembly: GCA_020205615.1. Classification (NCBI taxonomy): domain Eukaryota; kingdom Viridiplantae; phylum Streptophyta; class Magnoliopsida; order Apiales; family Araliaceae; genus Panax; species Panax quinquefolius. The sequence goes on along the minus strand of CM035155.1, from coordinate 106,064,397 downwards.
CTTACTTCACATAACATATTTAATTCATTTACTAATAACTAGAACATTTTCATGAAAAATACCAAATCAGTTCCAAAAATATTTATTTTCTGGGATTTAGAAGACTATAGTCCCATATTGAATATATATTTTTCTTAGAATTTTAAAATTCATTTACTATTTTTCACATGGCCAAAACCATCAAATATTTAAACATTTATCATAAATTGTACTTTTGTCCAAATATTCTGAAATTTACACGGTATACTGATATTATATAGATGTACTCCTAATAAAAATTTCATCAATTTTGGAGTTAATCACAAGGAGTTATAAGCGAGTTACTTTTAAAATAGTCTTTTCTCATAAAATCCATAACTCCTAATCTATATATCCAAAATCGCCATTTTGGACACAATCTACAAAACTCATCAAAATATCATTTCAAATTTTTCCAGAATTTTGAAGGTCGAAAAAATATAAAACTGAAAAACATAATCACCCTTAAAAATCCCTTTACTATCCCTTACCTCAAAAGAAAGCGATCTTTGGAATATCGGATATAATAATTTGAATCGAACTTGCACCGTATAGCAATACTCAAAGTATACTCAAAATACTCACAAGAATACGCTCGATATTATAGAGAGAGAAAACTTTAGTTTCTGGTATGATTTTCAATTCTAACCTAAACACCTTATTTATAGGAAAATGCTTAGAACACCAAAGTAGAAAATTTATTAAATATTATTATATTTTTTCCAAAACTTCATACGCATGTTTTACCATATGAACTCAGCCCCTATCACATGTTAAATGAGGAAAACAAAATGAAAAACACGTTTTTGTAAATAAAAATAATTAAAACTTTCAAAAATCAATTATTTCGGAACTTCAGAACTTCAATAATTCATAATAAATAGCCCTTTTATCAGAAAATTCGAATCTCGTGAGTTTTTATAGGAAATTCAATTCTCTACAACTTTGCAGAAGAAAGTTTTTCCAAATTCCAAACAAAAATTGACCAGAATCCACAAACGGGTGATTTTACAGGCTATAATCAAATTTCGGTCAATAATTGTGTCCACCAACACACAAAATATGTGTTAAACATTTATTACCACAAAAATACTCTTCCTCCTCATATACTCATATATCCCACATTCATTATAAAATATCATCAGTTAATATATTATTAAAATAATATATTTAAATAAATTATTTTATCAGAAAAAGACAAAATATTAATTTTCAACAATTGTCACATTAAAAATTTTCTCCATCTATGTCCACATAAAATAAATATTTTCCTCATCATAAAAATCAATAATTAATTATTCACAAATAATATTACATAATCACAATATTGACAACCAGGGCGGTTCCAAGAAAGAGGGGCTTTCCAATAAAGATCTCTCATCTGGCATGCAATTAGGTGACCAAACCTCTCCTTGAGCGAACTTTCTAGACATTGCCAATAATATTATCCAATAATATTATTCAGATAATATGAATTATTGTCTAGATAATGGAAAATACATGTGTAATGACAATTCTTCAAACAACAAGAATATAAAATATCAACGCAAAACAATTATTGAATCAATAAAATATAATATGAACAAGAATCATCGTAACAATTATTGAGTAGTGCTTTCTTACGTAAGAATCAATAATTCAAAAATCATTGCAAATCTACCGTGTTCTCACGTCGCAACAACGTAGACATTTTTACTTTACCCACCAGGGTATTCCAACAATGTTAATTCAGTAATAATTACGTTGTTATTTATAAAACTCCCTTTTGTCGTTTTCTTCATCCGATGTTATTACATTATGGGCCCCTAAATGGTCTTGGTACGTAAATGCATTTAATATTCCCCGACAGAAAGAATATTTCACGACCAAACGAATATTCCCCGACAATAATGAGTATTTTATAACCACTTGCTTATTTTGAAAAAAAATTATATATATCACCCTTAACTTTAACTTTTATCAATTTAACCATTTACTGAATAGTAATTATAAGAAAAATTGAATACTTTTATTTCATAAAATTCGGGGCCTTACATCTTCTATGATATGATTGATAGAGAAGGGGGATTGTTTGTTAAGAACATGTAATAAGTTATTAATGAATGAACTTAAGCCGAATAAGTTGAATAAGCAAGTTGAACTCTAATAAGTTGTTAGAATCATGAAGAACTTAGCATATGTTTGGGATATGATATTAGTATGTCGAATATAGTATGAGAACATTGATTGGTGGACTTAAGTTCATAGTAAGTCATAAGCATGGAAATTTGTAGTTCATAAGTTAAATAAGTCATTGACTTATGAGAATAAGTCAAAACTACTTTGACTATAAGTTGGTGTAATAAGTAACTTTTGATGTTCATATGTTGGTTAAAATTCATTTAGCATCATTAAGAATGTAGCTTTGCCGGAATTCACACGATTGGACGATTATCGTCGAATTCGTGAAATTCTCAGAATGGAAGTCGTACTTTGTGTTTGAAGTCGGAAATGTTGGTTTTTGATGGAGACAAGTCATATTTGGCATTATAGAGTTGCGCACTCAAAAATAACCGAATTCCGACTTAGAACGAAGAAACGAGCGTTGAACGTTCACAGACGTTTATCATTTTCGTTAAAAATAAACTCATAGGTGAAATTTTAGCAAACAAAGTTGAATAGATAAAATTCTTGCATGAACGCATAGAGTATGTAATTTGTGAACCGTAGGCTTTTGAACGAGCCAATTCAGACTTATAACGAAGAAGTTATGAGTTCGGGAGTTTTGTAAAATTTTCAAAAATTGCAAACTGTCTGAGGCACAGAGTTGGCGCCGCGGCGCCAACCCAAGGCCATTGAGTGACGCCACAGTGCCGAGTCCGAGGCTTGGTCACTGCAAACTCGCGCCGCAGTTCGAGAAGAAGAGTGGTGTGTGGCGCCGCTGCGCCAGACCTAAGAAATTGCTAGAAAAGAAAGATTTCAAGTACAGAATGAAAGGGAACTTTATAGTATTGAACTATGGCATAAACATGACATTGTTAGGACATTGTTAGACACTAATGCATGATGATTAAGAGTTAATAATCAATCAAAGATGATCGAAATGTGAATGAAGTAATGAAAGCCAGAAACCCATAATAGTAGATCTAAGTCAGGATTTACATTGAGATGAAGGGTAAGATATAATAGTATACATGCTTGATTATATATGACCTAATGTGGTACGTTATATGATCATGTATTGTAGAAATGTAGAGACTTAAAGTGTACGTGTGTTAATCAGTAAGCAGACGCTGAAGGCAAGTATTCTAACCCTTGTTCCAGTTCAAGTCTAGACAAGCTTTGCAATTCATGTATTCTTTCACATGAAGTTTTTAACGATGAAGTCTAAAGCCAATTCTTTCGGCTAGACTTATATTATGATTTTGTCAAGCATGATTAATGTTTACCGAGTTATATTGGTATGGTTTTCAATTGAAGACCAAGTATGCTAAAATGTTTTTGTCATTTAACGACAGGCACGTGAGGTTGCCACAACTTAAACGTATACACGTTTAATGAATGTAGTGTTGATCAACATAGAGTATTATGGGCTGATCACCCAGAAGTGCTCGTAAGCTATGCCAGACTTACGGACTTAGTGTTCAAAAGAAATTATGAACTGCTCATAGTCTTGTGCCTTAGTTGATATTCTACTGAATATTGTTATTGGAAAACATTTTGAATGAAAAGAAGTGCTATTTTGAATTATTGATAGTACTTCGTAACTATTGTTCAGTTATTGAAGGTATATGAGTTCTATGTTTTAAGCATGTTATTTATTAGAATTGTAGTACTTGTTGAGCTAGTCATGCTCACTCTTGCTTGAACCATATGAACACAGTCAAGATCGAGCGAACTGAAGGCTCAGGCAAGGACAAGGGCAAGGCGAAGACGAACCCTTAGATTACTTATGTAATAGTATAGGTGAACGATTGTATTATATTTGATATTATGACAAGAACAAACGAATGGGTTACAAAGAACCTGGGAAATATAATATTATTTTGGATATATAGAAGTTATATTACTCCTTTTGAGACTATTCAATTGAATGAATGAATGAATGGTAGTACCGTGTAGCACCATCTGTCGGGTTGGAAGATACCCGAATTTGGGGGCGTCACAATAGACGTGATCAAAGCATTAGGTTATAAAACTTAAGGGGGGATTAAAAACCTTAAGTCATAACCTTAAGAGCAGTCAAAGAAATACAAGAAGAAAATATCCTTATAAAAATGTATTATGATTATGTTATGTGTTTTTATTATTCTACTGACGTGTACTAATCAACTTAACTGTTTTGTGTAGATGTCAGGAGTAAATGGAATGTTTGTAGATGGTCAAGCCATTAGTGAAGAATCGGTGAACCAAGTAGAGGTTATACCGAACCCCATAGCGGCAGAGCCTAAAGTTGTGGTTATTGAGTCTGGAGACTCAGATAATGCTGACTATATATCAGTATTTGACGGGATGATAAAGGAGGAAGTAGAGACAGTGTCCTTTAATCCAGTGGCTATAGCAGCGGAGATAGCTCCTGGGGGTCGATGATGTCTCTTTTTATGTCAGTATTGGATAGAAATATCCATTACTGTCAAGAAGTCAAGGAGCTAAAAGCAGAGCTCCAAATGGTTATAGAAAACAAGATTGATGTCGAGTCCATGTGGGAGAAGGAGCATGATGAACGGATTTTGGCTAAGGACAAAGTCCACGATTTAAAGCACGAGGTCTTTGAGCTCAATGATGAGCTAAAGACCAAGGTGTAGAAGATAAGGAGGATGTCCTATATCTATAGGAGTTCTCATACAGATTTCTAGCAGCAGGTAGCTGGATATCCTGTGGAGGTGGGGCAAACACGGCATACTATTAGCCGTGATATCATTGCCAGTCTTGCCAAGGCAGATTTCGAGAATGACTTGAGGCAGATGTAGACTAGAAGTAGTTAGAGTAGTATGTAAATATTTTGTAAGTAGTAAGTGACGTAAAGCCCTTTTTGTATAGTAAAGGGTAGTCTTTTGTAAATCCCAATTTTTGGAAAGCGATAGCGAGGAAGTAATGTAATGTAATCAAATTTCGTGTATATAACCGATGTAGTATTATACTACGAAGAATGAATATAAGTCCTTTTATGGAAAGCAATGAGTTATGGATGTTGGAGTTATTGTTAATATTAATGATAACTAATAAAGAAAGGAATAATAACGAAATGTGTTTATTGTATCAGTAAAATGCCGCCGAGAAGAGCACAACGTAATCAAGGTGCGAGCGTAAATCAACCGGAGGGAGGTCCGGTTAATCCGATATAGGACTTTGTTAATTTAATAACAGCTGCCTTTAATAGAACAGGGGCTAATATCCCCGTAAATCCAGGAGTAGCACGAGCTACTACCTTTAAGGATTTCAAGAACGTGGGTCCGCCAGATTTTAAAGGAACTACGAACCCTATTGAAGCCCAAACGTGGGTTAAAGAGATAGAGAAGGCATTTGTAATAGCAAATGTCGACGAGGCCCAAAAGGTTGCCTTTACGACCTATATGATGAAGGGAGAGGCCAACTTTTGGTGGGAAACCAATCAAGCTAGGGTTAGGATAGTGAATCTAACGTGGGATAGGTTCAAGGAGATATTCTTCGAGAACTACTTTCCCACGAGCATGCAGGGAAGGATGGAGATGCGGTTTTTGGAGTTGAAACAAGGGGACATGACGGTTCCCCAATACGCCGCCAAGTTTAATGAACTGGCAAGGTTCGCTCCACATCAAGTGGATACTGAGGTGAGAAAGGCGCTGACAGATTCGAAAGGTGGCTTAAAACCCTCGGCTCTATAATCAGATATCTCGGTGTTCCAAATTACTTCTTTTGGAACTGTTTTAGAGAAGGTGATAATCGCCGAAGGTGGTAGCGAGGCGTTGAGCCAGTACCACAAAGATAAGTAGAGTAAGGGGAAAGTAGACGGGAGAGTAAAGATTAAGGGAGCCAGTGGTAGTGGCGAGGGTCAGAAGAGGAAGATATTTAGCAATGGGAATACCAGAGTGAAGCAAGGAGACCCGAAGAGAAGAATGGAGGCCTGCAAGACCTGTGGGAAGACTCACTTAGGAGTCTGTCTCAAGGGGAAGGTCGTCTGTTACAATTGTGGACAGGAGGGGCATATTACGCCTAATTGTTCGAGTCGGAAGAACAACCATGGATGCTTTGTGTGTGGGTCAACTGACCACATTGCAAAGAACTGCCCGAAGAAGGGGACGGACGGGAACCGGGGCACTAATAGTGGTAAGTTAGCTATTAGTGGACCAGCACAGCCGGGTAGGCCGATGTGTCGTACCTTTAACATGACAGTCCAAGATGCAGTCGCATCAGGGGACGTCGTCGCAGGTATTATTCCGATCAACGATATCAATGCTTACGTGATGTTTGATTCGGGTGCTACTTGTTCGTTTATAGCGTGCAATTTTGCTAGATGATTAGGATTACTTCCTGAAAAGTTGCCTGTACCTTTAAATATTAAGGTAGCGAACGAAGAGATAATTCCTGTTGAAGATATTCATAAGAGTTGTTGTGTAGACATACGGGGTTATAAATTATCGGTAGATTTATTACCAATAAAGTTAGGAGAATTTGATGTAATTCTCGGAATGGATTGGTTAGTGAACCATGGGGCAATTATAGATTGTCAAAATAAATGTGTGAACATTAAATCGTTAAGACAACCTCAGGTAATATTTTACGGGAATAGATCGCCGAGACATTCGTGTTGTCTAACCATGACACAAACTAGGAAATTACTGAGAAAGGGATGCGTACGCTATCTATGTCATGTTGTTGATACCCAGAGAGAGGTAGCAACCATGGAACAAATACCTGTAGTGAGAGAATTCGCCGATGTATTTCCGAGTCAATTGTCGGGTCTTCCGCTAGATAGGGAGACAGAGTTTGTGATAGACATTATGCCAAGAGCGGCACCAGTTTCCAGGGCACCGTATCGTATGGCGCCAGTGGAGATGAAGGAGTTGATGGTGCAGTTGCAAGAACTATTAGACCGGAAGTACATTCAACCGAGTGTTTTCGGCCGTAGAGCACCGCAGATCGCTTTGTCAAAAAGAAGGACGGATCGTTAAGACTGTGTATCGACTATCGAGAGTTGAACAAGTTAACGATAAAGAATAAATACCCATTGCCTAGGATCGATGATCTCTTTGATCAGTTGAAAGGGGCTAAGTATTTTTCAAAAATAGATTTAAGAACGGGGTATCATCAGTTGAAGGTTAGGAAGGAGGAAGGAGGATGTACCAAAGACAGCATTAAAGACTCGTTATGGTCATTACGAGTTTCTGGTGATGTCGTTTGGGTTGACAAAGGCACCAGCTAGATTTATGGATATGATGAACAGAGTGTTCAAACAATATTTGGACAAGTTCGTCGTGGTGTTTATAGATGATATTCTAGTCTATTCTAAGATGCTAGAAGATCATGATGAACACCTTAGATTAGTGTTGGAGACACTAAGAAAGGAGAAGTTGTATGTGAAATTCACTAAGTGCGAATTTTGGTTGGAGAAGGTACAGTTTTTAGGTCATGTCATTGACCATGAGGGGATTTCAGTAGATCCAGCGAAGGTGGAAGCCGTGATGAATTGGGAACAACTGAAAACGCCGACTGAGGTGCAGAGTTTCTTAGGGTTAGCGGGTTACTATCAAAGATTTATCCAGGATTTTTCGAAGATAGCTACTCCGTTGACTAACTTGACGAAGAAGACGATGAAATACGCTTGGACTAACAAGTATGAGGAAAGTTTTCAAGAACTAAAGAAGAGATTGAGTGAAGCGCATGTTTTGTCATTGCCCGATGACACAGGAAATTTTGTAGTTTATAGTGATGCTTCGCATAGAGGACTTGGTTGTGTGCTCATGCAGCATGGCAAGGTCATTGCGTATGCATCTAGGCAGTTGAAGGATTATGAGAAAGTTTACCCTACTCATTATCGGAACTCGGCAAGTGATGAGTTTTTTGCTCTAAAGATATGGAGACATTATCTTTATGGAGAAAAATGTGAGATATACACGGACCACAAGAGTCTAAAATATATCTTCACACAGAAGGAGTTGAATATGAGGCAGAGGAGATGGTTGGAGTTGATAAAGGATTATGACTGTGAAATCCTGTATCATCCGAGAAAAGTTAATGTAGTTGTCGACGCCTTAAGTAGGAAGGGTCAGGAAAAGTTGTCTTTGTTGACGGCTCAAACTGAGTTGATAACAGAGATGACTAGGATGGAGTTGGAAGTAAAGCTGCCAAGTGAAGGAGGACAAATGTTGTTTGCAATGGAGATGCAATCTACCATTGTAGAGAAGGTTAAGGAGGTACAACTCAAAACTGATGAGTGCGTCCGGATAAAGGAGCGGCTGGCCAACGAAAAAGATATTAAGTACAGTCTTTATAATGAGGGATTATTAAGATTTGAAGGAAGAATTTGGGTTCCGAATGAGACGGAATTGAAGGAGCATGTTCTACAAATGGCTCATAGTTCGAGATTTTTGATTCATCCTGGTAGCACTAAGATGTATCAAGATCTTCGACAGAGTTTCTGGTGGCCGAACATGAAGAGGGAAATTGCAGAGTACGTGAGTAGGTGCTTGACTTGTCAAAGAGTTAAGGCCGAACATCAACGACCTAGTGGCTTGCTACAGTCATTAGAAATTCCGGAGAGTGGAAATGGGAGAATATCATGATGGAATTTGTGGTGGGACTTCTGACTACTCAGAATGGGTATGATGCGATAAGGGTAATAGTAGACTGATTGACAAAGTCGGCTCACTTTTTACCAATTAGGATTAAGTATAACTTAGATCAGTTAGCTAGACTCTATATTAAGGAAATAATCTCTAGACATGGGGTGCCATTATCGATTGTGTCAGATCGTGATCCACGATTCACGTCGAACTTTTGGAGAAGTCTACAAGAGCAGTTAGGAACGCAGTTGAATTTGAGTACATCGTATCATCCACAAATGGATGGACAGAGCGAGAGGACAATTCAGACGTTGGAAGATATGTTAAGATCTTGTGTCATGGATTTTAAGGGTAGTTGGGATGATCATCTACCATTAGTGGAATTTGCTTATAACAATAGTTATCATGCAAGCATAGGTATGCCGCCTTACGAAGCTTTGTATGGGAGGAAATGCAAAACGCCACTGTATTGGGATGAGGTAGGAGAACGCCGATTGTTAGGACCAGAGTTGGTACAACAGACAGCGAACAATGTCAAGAAGATATAAATGCGTCTTCTAGCAGCTCAAGACAGACAGAAGAAGTTTACGGATTCGCATAGAGAGAATCGGGAGTATGAAGTAGGTTCGTACGTATTCCTAAAAGTATCTCCCTTGAAAGGAAAGATACATTTTGGGATGAAGGGATAGTTAAGTCCAAGGTTCATAGGACCTTTTGAGGTATTAAAATGGGTAGGTGAGGTAGCTTATATGATAGCCTTACCTCCAGACCTAGAACGAATACATAATGTATTTCACGTATCTGTATTACGTCCTTATAAGCCGGATTATAAGTACATGATAGAATATGAGCCTATTCATATCGAGAAGGACTTAACGTATGAGGAAACGCCGATTCAAATTGTCGATAGAAAAGAACAAGTTCTGCGAAATAAAGTCATACCTTCCGTGAAGGTGATATGGAAGAACCACGATGCAGAAGAAGCAACGTGGGAGTTAGAAGAAATAATGAAAAAGAATTACCCTCAATTATTTGTGTAATTTTTTTTATAGCGAGATTCTCGGGACAGAATCCTTATAAGAGGGAGAGAATGTAATGCCCCATAAAATTGAACCTTTGTAAATACTTTTAATAATGAATAAAATAATATTATTTATTATTATTACGTATGGATAAGATGAATGTCATTCTATAACCTAGAAACGTCGGAATGTCGTAGTATTTTAACTACGTGAATGAATTAAAGTGTTTGAATTTCTAAGACGAAAATAAAAACTTTCCGAGAAATTTTCTGAAAAATATTATTCATCGATTTCTACTCGGGAATTATTTTTGAATTTTTGAGAAATACGTAACGTTATAATATCAAGGTGAGATGGATTATGTAATAATAATCTAAGTATGGAAAACGTAATATTTTACATGCGGACTTAATTTGGGAACGTTAGGTTTATTAAGCGTTAAGGAAAGAAAGTTGTGATCGTATAATGTGTATGCATTATACGAGGTAATGAACGTAAGTATAATACGACATATTATACTATTAAGAATGGAGAATGAAATAACGTATATTATGAATAAATATACGAGCTAGCATACGAGAATTATACGTGGTGTATATATGCTAAGTTGTTAATTAAATGTAATGGACTTGTAGGATTATTAGCTTAATGATAGAAGTCCAATAGAATGTGATACTCAAGCCCAAGTGTTTGATAAATCATAAGTCCAAACTATTGTAATGCAAGCCCAACAAGAAATTAGCTAGATTAATTAGCAAGCCCAATGTGATAAGCCATGATCCATGGAGCAATCCAAGTGTAAGTGTAAGACCCCAACTTATTATTAATGAAATTTAATTTTCTCTATTTATTATTTTGAAATAGTAAGGGTTGATGTGATTAATGTGGATAGTTAGGGGTAAAATACGCAAATATTTCAAAATAAGCAAGTGGTTATAAAATATTCATTGTTGTTAGGGGGAATATTCGTTTGGTCGTGGAATATTAAAGATTGTCGGGGAATATTAAATGACGAATGTAGCGACCGTGTATGGGCCCCATAACGAAAAGCGATTGGATGAAGAAAACGACAAATATAAATTGGTTAAAAAAATAAGCGTAGTTATTCAAATTATTATCTTGTTAAAATACCGGTGGTTAAAACACAAGAAATTGCACCGGTATTGCACCAATTATTGATTCTTACGTGAGAAGGCACTACTCAATAATGGTTACGGTAATTCTTTATTCGATATTTTATTGAGTTAATAATTGCTACGTTGATATTTTATATTCTTTGTTGTTTCAATAATTGTCATTACACAATATTTTTCATTATCGAAGCAATAATTCATATTATCCGAATAATATTATTAGATAACATTATTGGCAATGTCTAGAAAGTTACGCTCTAAGGAGAGGTTTGGTCACCTAATTACTTGGCGCCAAGAAGGAAAAATTCTTATTGAAAGCCCCTCTTTCCTGAACCGCTGGTTGTCAATATTGTGATTACGTAATATTATTTGTGAATAATTAATTATTGATTCATATGATGAGGAAAATATTAATTTTATGTGGATATAGATGGAGAAAATTTTTAATGTGACAATTGTTGAAAATTGAAATTTTATCTTTTCTGATAAAATAATTCATTTAAATATATTATTATATTTTAATAATATAATAATGGTGATATTTTTACAACGAATGTGGGATATATGAGTATACGAGGAGAAAGAGTATTTTTGTTTCAATAAATGTTTAAAACATGTTAAACATGTCGGTGGACCCCATTTATTGACTGAAATTTGATTATAGCCTGTAAAATTGCCCGTTTGTGGATTTCGGTCAATTTCTATTTGGAATTTAGAAAAACTTTCTTCTGCAAAGTTGTAGAGAATTGAATTTCCTATAAAAACTCGCGAGATTCGAATTTTCTAATGAAAGGGCTATTTATTGTGAATTATTGAAGTTCCAAAGCTCCGAAATAATTGATTTTTGGAAGTTTTAAATATTTATATTCACAAAAACGTTTTTTGTGTTTGGTGGGCATCTTTAACACATGTCATGTTGCTGAATTCAGATGTTTGATGCGTAGGAGGATGTAAAAAAATTTATAATATTAATTTATTAAATTTTCGCTTTGGTGTTCTAAGCAATTTCTATAAATAGGGTGCTTAGGTTAGAATTGAAAATCACACGTAAAGCGAAGTTTTCTCTCTCTATATTATCGAAGCGTATTCTTGTGAGTATTTTGAGTATACTTTGAGTATTTCTATACGGTGCAAGTCCAAGTCATAGCTTTATATTGATTGTTTCAAATTTAGAAGTATTGATCTTCGAGGTAAGGGATGTTATTTTCTTCTCAAATGATATTATTTCTTCAATATCATTATCTTTGAAATATTAGTTGGAACTTTTTATCAAATTTGGAACTTTTTCATGTATGAGGTTACTATTCATGAGTTACTATTCACGAGTTACTATTCATGAGTTACTATTCACGAGTTACTATTCACGAGTACTATTCATGAAGCGTGAAGATGTTTTTTGTGGAATTTCTATCTTTTAGTGTTGGAGTTACTAGTCACGTATACGGCACTATTCACCGAAAAATAAAATTTCTTCTTTTTGTCCAAAATATCTATTCTGGATACTAGCTTTGATTGTATCCATGTTTTGATCATTCTTGAATTTTACACCACTGTGATTATTTTTGAAGTATTTTTGGACATGGATAAAACAAAGTACGAATCCTTAATCCTTAATCCTTGTCATTTTGTTTCACTGGATTCGTTTGTTTAAAAATATTTTCATCATCTTGATCTTAAATGATGATATTATGGAATATCTTTGGCTTTTGTAGTGCAAAAAGATGAATGATTTTGAAGAATATCTTTGGCCCGTAGTGCAAAGATGAATAGGTGTTTAGATGAACATGATTAATCGATGAATATCTTTGGGCTCATGGTAAAAGATGAATAATTGATTCGGATGTATATTGATTGATGTTACTGAGGATAAAAGATAGGCGGTGAACTTTTAAATTCATACATGAAGATAGTAGTTTGCATTCTCTACTTAACTCTTCTAATGAATTATTATTTCATTGCGAATATTGATTTAAAATTTGTTGTCTATTGTATTCTATTAGATTTTTTCCTGTTGAAGACTAACGATAATTTGTTGTATATTATCTTAGTCATAATATTCTTTCTTGGGCTAGTTGAGCTCACCCTTTTCCTTTTGTTCCATTTTTCATCTCGGGAGGCGAGAATATAAGCGAGAACGCTAGTGGGGTATGGAATGAAGGTTTTAGAAAGAATTGTTTAGTAGTCCTCACCATTTTGTAAAATAATGTATCAATAAATGTGATGAGGATTTATTTGAGTATAGATATTATCTAGAAGATAATATTTGTATTCAAACTCACAGTTTCTTGTTGTAATAATAAAGTTGTAGTTGTTTCTGTACCATGTATTGACAACTCAGAATGGGTGATGTATACCTATTTTGGGGGCGTCACAGTAAGTGGGTAGACTTGATGGGCAAACAATTTGTGTGATGAGCAAGTGTTGTCATGGCCAAGAAATAGAAGTGGCTAGCAAGTAGACTTGGTTGATAAGTAATGAATAGTAAGGAGGTGGAAGTTGAGGAGGTTAAGTGAGGAGGTGCAATGCCTAATTGACCATAATGCCCTCACTTTGGATGGCCTATAAATAGGAGAGTTGGTTGATCATTTTTCATTGTTCAACTTTCATCAAAAAAAAGTAATTTATTGGTTAGAGAGAGTAAGCCACATAAGCACTTATAAGCCACTTCAACCTTTGCTAGATTTTCCAAAGTGAAGTAAAGCAATAGTCTTCAAGGGTAAGACTCATATCTATTATCTTCATCTCTTCTATGATAGGATTGATAGAGAAGGGGGATTGTTTGTTAAGAACATGTAATAAGTTATTAATGAATGAACTTAAGCCGAATAAGTTAAATAAGCAAGTTGAACTCTAATAAGTTGTTAGAATCATGAAGAACTTAGCATATATTTGGGATATGATATTAGTATGTTGAATATAGTATGAGAACATTGATTGGTGGACTTAAGTTCATAGTAAGTCATAAGTATGGAAATTTGTAGTTCATAAGTTAAATAAGTCATTGACTTATGAGAATAAGTCAAAACCTACTTTGACTATAAGTTGGTATAATAAGTAACTTATGATGTTCATATGTTGGTTAAAATTCATTTAGAATCATTAAGAATGTAGCTTTGCCGGAATTCACACGATTGGACGACTATCGTCGAATTCGTGAAATTCTCGGAATGGAAGTTGTATTTTATGTTTGAAGTTGGAAATATTGGTTTTCAATGGAGACAAGTCATATTTGGCATTATAGAGTTGCGGACTCAAAAATGACCGAATTCTGACTTAGAACGAAGAAACGAGCGTTGAACGTTCACGGACATTTATCATTTTCGTTAAAAATGAACTCATAGGCGAAATTTTAGCAAACAAAGTCGAATAGATAAAATTCATACATGAACGCATAGAGTATGTAATTTGTGAACCGTAGGCTTTTGAACGAGCCAATTTGGACTTATAACGGAGAAGTTATGAGTCCAAGAGTTTCGTAAAATTTTCAAAAATTACAAACTGTCTGAGGCACAGAGTTGGCGCCGCGGCGCCAAACTAAGGCCATTAAGTGACTCCACAGCGCCGAGTCCGAGGCTTGCTCATTGCAAAGAAACTCATGCCATGGCGAGAAGAAGAAGTGTGTGTAAATATGGCTGGCTGCACTCTAATAAATTGCTAGAGAAGAAAGATTTCAAGTACATAATGAAAGGGAACTTTATAGTATTGAACTAAGGCATAAACATGACATTGTTAGGACATTGTTAGACACTAATGCATGATGATTAAGAGTTAATAATCAATCAAAGATGATCAAAATGTGAATGACGTAATGAAAGCCGAAAAACCATAATAGTAGATCTAAGTCAGGATTTACATTGAGATGAAGGGTAAGATATAATAGTATACATGCTTGATTATATATGACCTAATGTGGTACGTTATATGATCATGTATTGTAGAAACATAGAGACTTAAAGTGTACGTGTGTTAATCAGTAAGCAGACGCTGAAGGCAAGTATTCTAACCCTTGTTCCAGTTCAAGTCTAGACAAGCTTTGTAATTCATGTATTCTTTCGCATGAAGTTTTTAACGATGAAGTCTAAAGCCAATTCTTTCGGCTAGACTTATATTATGATTTTGTCAAGCATGATTAATGTTTACCGAGTTATATTGGTATGGTTTTCAATCGAAGACCAAGTATGCTAAAATGTTTTTGTCATTTAACGACAGGCACGTGAGGTTGCCACAACTTAAACGTATACACATTTAATGAATGTAGTGTTGATCAACATAAGTACTATGGGTCGATCACCCCGAAGTGCTCGTAAGCTACGCTTGGGACTTACGGACTTAGTTCGGGTTGTCCTTTTCAAAAGAAATTATGAAGCGCTCATAGTCTTGAGCCTTAGTTGATATTCTCTTGAATATTATTGTTGTTGGAAACGCGTTTTGAATGAAAAGAAGTGTTATTTTGAATTATCGATAGTACTTCGTAACTATTGTTCAGTTATTGAAGGTATATGAGTTCTATGTTTCAAGCATGTTGTTTATTAGAATTGTAGTACTTGCTGAGCTAGTCATGCTCACTCTTGCTTGAACCATATGAACACAGCTAAGATCGAGCGAACCGAAGGCTCAGGCAAGGACAAGGGAAAGGCGAAGACGAACCCTTAGATTACTTATCTAATAGTATAGGTGAACGATTGTAATATATTTGATATTATGACAAGAACAAACGAATGGGTTACAAAGAACCTGGGAAATGTAATATTATTTTGGATATATAGAAGTTATATTAGTCTTTTTGAGACTATTCAATTAAATGAATGAATGAATGGTAGTACCGTGTAGCACCATCTATCGGGTTGGAAGATACCCGGATTACGGGGCGTCACAACAGACGTGATTCCAATTATTGGAGAGTACACTTTTTTTCTATGAGAGATAGAAAAACTAGGGTTTTGTCAAATACCCATCTTCTTGAATCTTTCTTCTTCCTTGGTGGATCACCTCTAGAGGCCAAATAATTGGGTGACTAACGTTGATCAAAGGAAAGAACCAAACTCGGTGGATTCAGGTTGAACGCGAAAAAGATTGGAGGTGAACTTATACCTGAGGAAGCTCAAATCTTCAAGGGTATGATTCGTGTTCTTCATATTTTTTGTTTAATTAATAATTATGCATAAAGGATTATCCGGGTATATGATTTGTAAAATTTTAAAACTCTATTTTTCTATATTTTTGCTTATTTTGTGCAATTTGATTGCGTTCATGAATATTACAAACCTAATAGTTGTATCAGAGCCAAACCTTTATGTGAATTATTAATTATTTTATTTGATTTATATATTGATATGGGTTTAGAACAATTTAATTGGGCATAATATGTTGTATAAAATTTATTAAAAAAAATCGTACTGTTTTCGCTGTGTCTACATCCGCGTGGATCGTATATTGATCACTGTTTTTTTTTTTAAAAGCTAATTCTGAATCATGGATCTTTACACGAAAGTATGATATATATATATATATATAATATTTTAAATATTTTATAATTAAAATAAAATTTTATTTTAATATTAAAATAAAAAGTTTATTTTAATCTTAAAATAAAAGTTTATTTTAATTTTAAAATTAGATTTCATACTAACTAATTAGAGTTGGAATTGGATTCCATGATAACTTATTGGAGTTGAAATAGGATTCCATGTTTCTTTAAATAAAGGAGTTTATTTAGATATTAAATAAGATTTCATATTATTCAAAATAAATGAGTTTATTTGTGAATAGGAAAGAGAACTAGTATTTTTTAAATAAATGAGTTTATTTAGATATGGAATAAGATTTCATATTATTCAAAATAAAGGAATTTATTTATGAATAGGAAGAAAATCTATGTTTCCTTAAATAAAAGAGTTTATTTAGATATGTAATAAGATTTCATATTATCCAAAATAAAGGAGTTTATTTTGACTTGGGACTTGGAATTGGATTCCATAATTAATTAAAATAAATGAGTTTATTTTGATTAAAGAATTTGATTAAAATAAAATAGTTTATTTTATTCAAAATTGGATAAATTAAAATAAAAGAAGTTTATTTTTATTTAAATTTGGATTAAAATAAAGGAGTTTATTTTGATTCAAAAATTAGATTTTATGCTAACTAAATTTGCCCATTAAATGATATCAATATATATATATATATATATATATATTAAATGTTTATTATTCATGAGATGAATGTTATTTATTGATGCATATGGTGATGTGTATGATAATAAATGGGATTGATTATGGACTATTGACCAATGTGATTGGATTTTATTTTAGTTGGATGCATGAATGTATGGGTTTTATTAAATAGGGTCTGCGTACCTCGTCTTCTTTAATTTTTTTCTTAATATAAATTCTAACCTCCTCTTATGTACTTCCCCTTGACTGTTGATCAAGGTTTCTATTTATTTTAAATAGTTTTGTAATAGTAATAGTTAGAATTAATTTTGAAGAATTGGATATCAAGGAGCAAGGAGCGCTTGAAGACCCGTTTGTAATGGAGCCCGGGTTTAAATGTAATAGTTATATTTAAATATTAATTCTTGCACCTCTAGGTTTGACCTTTTGGATCACTTAGTGGCTCTAGTGAACCAAACTAGAATAAAGTCCATAATCAATCTGGGTAGAATATAGTATTCTACATGTGCATGCTTATACTATATATATATATATATATATGTGTGTGTGTGTGTGTGTGTGTGTGTGTGTGTGTTTGTGTGTGTGTGTGTGTGCATGCGCGTTAAACAAGATGAGACAAATTAATTACATGCAAACCCCTTAAATTTTTTATATTAAGTCCTAAGCGTTCAAAGATATTTGGAATATCAAACGTCGCCTTCTAGCATGTAAAAATAATAGAGTATCAATTAATTATTATAAGTTTGTTGTGTCACCACAAGGCTTATCTTAATTCTTTTAGATGTTAATTTTATCACATTTGATGCTTATAAAGAAAATTGAACAATGTTGTTTTGTTGTGTCACCATAGGAACAATATATTTTTTTTAGGAATATATTGAGTGCTAGGTTGGACTTAACTTGGATAATTTTGATTCGAATGTGCCACCACTTGATCAAAATAATCTAAGAGGCAACATACAAGGAGTTACATAGTTGATGTAATTGACAAGAGTTGTCTACCTATTTATTTATATATAGTTTGTTGTGTCACCACAAGGCTATATACATTTGAAATGGGATCCTTATTGTGACGCCCCCAAAATAGGTCCATTCCATCCAACCCATTCTGAGTCGCCAAATACATGGTACAGAAACAACTACAACTTTATTATTACAACAGTAAAACTGTGAGTTTGAATACAAATATTATCTTCTAGACAATATCTATACTCAAATAAATCCTCATCACATTTATTGATACATTATTTTACAAAAATGGTGAGGACTATTAAACAACTCTCTCTAGAACCTTCATTCCATACCCCGACTAGTACTCGCTACATTCTCGCCTCACGAGAAGAAAAATAGAACAACAAGGAAAAGGGTGAGCTCAACTAGCCCGAAAGAAGAATATTATGACTAAGATAATATACAACAAATTATCGTTAGTCTCCAACAGGAAAAATCGATAGAATACAATAGACAACAAGTTTGAGATCAATATTCAGCGTGAAATAATAATTCATAGAAGAGTTACGTAGAGAATGAAATCTACTATAATCTATGAATTTAACGGTCCATCATCAATATTTTATCCTCGTAACATCAATCAATATTCATCTCAAATCAAATATTCATCTTTGCACTAAAGCCAAAGATATTCATCAATCGATCATGTTCATCTCAACACTGTTCATCTTTGCACTAAAGGCCAAAGATATTCATCGATCGGTCATGTTCATTTAACACACGCTCATCTTTGCACTACTGAGCCAAAGATATTCTTGAAATCATTCATCTTTGCACTCTGTGCCAAAGATATTCAATAATATCATCATTTAAGATCGAGGATGATGAAAATATTTTTAAAGAAACGAATCCGGTGAAACAAAATGACAAGGATTAAGGATTAAGGATTCGTACTTTTATTTTATCCACATCCAAAAATACCTCAAAAATAATCATAGTGGTGTAAAATTCAAGAATGATCAAAACATGGATAAAATCAAAGCTAGTATCCAGAATAGATGTTTTGGACGAAAAGAAGAAATTTTATTTTTCGATGAATAGTCTTGAGTATCGTGAATAGTGCCAGATATCGTGAATAGTCTTGATATCGTGAATAGTAACTCCACACACAAAAGATAGAAATTCCACAAAAAAAATATTTTCACGCTTCATGAATAGTACTCGTGAATAGTAACTCGTGAATAGTAACTCATGAATAGTAACTCGTGAATAGTAACTTCAGAATAGTAACCCAGAGATATGAAAAAGTTCCAAATTTGATAAAACTTCAGATCAACATTTCAAAGATAATGATATTGAAGAAATAATATCATTACGAAAAAAAAATATCCCTTACCTCAAAGAATCGAAGCCGGAAGGAAAGGCGGAAGTGATGTTGAATGAAACTTGTCTTGACAATGAACTCTCAAAGTATCTAAATACTCACAAAATACGCTCAATAATATAGAGAGAGAAAGAGAGAAAACTTTGTTTCGGTGTGATTTTCAATTCTAACTTAGCCCTCTATTTATAGGAAAATGTTAGTCACCGGGCAAGGCACTGACTTGACTGCACACGATGGCTTTACCGCTACTATTTCCACCCACCACATTTGAAATAAAATTCAAAGACATTTTTTCACCAACCACAAGTGGGGCCCACTCAATTCTAGAATTTTCCACTAAAATCAATTATAACCCTACTTTCCGAATCAAACATCTCTCAAAATTTATAACAAATCATTCGTTCATTTTTAACGGTTCAAATTTGTGGACATATACTCAACTTATATATGTATAACATATCCAAAAATTTCAACGATCCAACGGTCGGATTAAATATTATAACTCACACAATAAAGCTATAATAACACCGATTTGATCTATTAATACCTCCAATCCGATAAAATAAAACATCTCAGCATTAATTCCTTCATTAATAACCACATAAATAAATCCATCATTTATATTCATATAAAATAAATATTTCTTATCATATGAATCAATAATTAATTATTCACAAATAATATTACGAGAATCACATTTATGACAACCAATTTCCCGTGAAAGAGGGGCTTTCAATAAGGATCTCTCATTTGGCGTGCAATTAGGTGACCAAACCTCTCCTTAGGCAGAACTTTCTAAACATTGCCAATAATGTTATCTAATAATATTATTCAAATAATATGAATTATTGATCCGATAATGGGAAATCTTTGCAAATGACAATTATTGAAACAATAATAATATAAAATATCAACGCAACAATTATTGAATCAATAAAATAAAATATTGAGCAAAGAATTCTCGTGAAAATTATTGAGTAGTGCCTTCTTACGTAAGGATCAATAATTCAACAATCTTGCGTGCAATCTGGTAGTGTCTTTCTTTGCAACCACGCCAGACATCGTATTTTAACCACCGGGTATTCCAACGATCTTAACAGAATAACTACGCATGTAGTTATTTATAACCACCCAAACTTTGTCGTTTTCCTCATCCAATCGCTTTTCAGTTATGGGGCCCACACACGGTCGCTTGCTGTGATTGAGCGAATATTTCTGACAAAGCGATTTAATATTCCACAACCAAACGAATATTCCCCATAAAAATGAATATTTTATAACCACTTGCTTATTTTGAAATATTTGCGTATTTAACCCTTAACTATCCACATTAATCAAATCAACCCTTACTATTTCAAAATAATAAATAAAGGAAATTCTTTTTTATTTAAAAAAAAAATTCGGGGTCTTACACTTATTCTCACTAGCAAATCTTTAATTAGATTTTGCCGAACTATATAAATGAGGGTAATATAGTTTAATAAAAATAGTGGGAGATACTAATTTAAAACAAGACCTAATTTATTTTGGTAATTAATAAAAGAATGTATGCTAAAATATTGTTAATTACAAATTCATTTATAGAATTTTACAATGTCTACATTACTATCACTGTGAAGCATATTAGATGCTATTTAACCAGACCGAATTAAATGGATTGATTAAGAAATTTGAGAATAGTTCTCATGGCTGAAAAGCTATCTTATGTCTTTAATACGCCTATCTCTGCAATGGTTGCAGACAATGCCTCTGAGGAAGAGATCGCTACTTTTAGAAAGTGACAAGCTGATGCACAGTTTGCTCAATGCATCATTCTCGCATCCATGAGTATCGTGCTTCAGCGTCAGCAAGAAACTATGGATGCTCCTACTATATTCCTGCACATCAAGTAGTCGATGATGAGGAAAGTAGGAGTGATAGATATCAGATATCTAAGGAGCTCTTCCGATCTAGAATGACCGATGACACTACAGTACAGATAAAAGTCCTTAACTTTATCAATTTGATTGATCAATTAGGACAACAAGTTTTGTCATGGATGGAGAGTTCAGACAAGATTTGATCTTGCACTCATTCTCGGACTCCTTTCACAATTATTGTGAATTTTTCATATGAACAAGCTAGATATCAGCCTCGTTGATTTGCTTAACATGTTGAAAAATGTTGAGAGTCACTTTCTAACCAAGAAAGATCATGTCTTACTGGTAGGGGCCAAAGGATCTTCTAAAAATAATAACGATTCAAAGAAGGTAAATAGAAAGGCAAAAACAAAGGATAAAAAGAACAAAACTGATACGGATAACAAAGGAGTTTGCTTCCACTGCAATAAGCCTACTGAAAAAGAAACTACGAGAAGTATCTTGTAAAGGTTAATCAGAAGAAGCTTAGTGAAGCTTCGGTTACAAATATAGTTTTGTTCATGTTTGAAATAAATTTTTCTTTAAATCAAGGTTCTACTTGGTTATTGGATACCGGCTTTGGTTATCACAAAAATAGATTTATGAAGGGATCAAGTAAGAGTAAAAAGCTAAACAAGAGACAAGTAATCCTATGTGTGAAAATGAAGCAAAGGTTGTTGCATCAGCCATAGGAACTTATAGTTTAGCATAGCCTACGGGCAAGTCTATTAAGTCAATAAGTTGTTATTGTATTTCAGTTCTCGTTGGAAACATTATTTCCATTTTATTGTTGGACAATGAAATCTTTGGTATTATATTTAAGAATAATTGTTGTTCAATTTATAATAATAATGTTTTGTATAGAACTGAAATATTACTTAATGGATTTTGTGAACTTGACTTACGTAAAAATTATTTTACAAATTGAACAAACTAGTATAATAAAAAGGAGATGATCATTCAAAAAAAATTAAATGTATGTATTTGCTGAAATACAATTGTGAATTATTTAAAAGATTCAAAGAATTCAGAAATGAAATAAATTGGCAAAGTATTAGGATTCTTTGATCGGATCAAGGAATACTTATGCAATGAGTTTCTAGATCATCTCAAATGGTTTTCTCACAATGGACGCCTCTTGATACGCAATAATTGATTGTTATTTCTGAAAGAATAAATCGTACCTTGTTGGACATGGTGCGGTCCATAATAATTTTACCGACATTCCAGTATCCTTCTGGGATAATGTCCTAGAAATGGCTGCATATCTACGAAAAAGGTAACCTCAAAATCTGGCCACAAGACTCCATAAAAGTTATGGACAAGAAGGATTCCTAATTTTAAGTATGTTAAGATAAGGGGTTGTCCAACTTATATGAAAAAGGTTTCAAAGGATAAGCTTGGGACAAGATTTGACAAGTACAAATTTGTGGGACATCCTAAAGTAACTTTAGGGTATATGTTCTATAATTCTACTTAGCAAAAGGTGTTTGTTGCGAAACATGCTGCCTTCTAAGATAAAGTTGTTTATCATTGAAGGGGCTAGTGGGAGGATAATAGATCATAAAGAGTTCAAGAACCACAAAACACTATAAGTTAATTAAGAGGAACCTGTAGATAGACCTATTATACCACAACCGAATCGTAAATCTGGAATAGTACCGAAGATACCTAGGAGGTATGGATTCATCATATGTGATGATGATGAGGTACACATCATAGAAGATGATGAACCAGATAGATACGATGAGGTAAGAGTTGTAGGCACTCAGAGAAATGAATTGAAGCAAGTTTCTCAAAAATGGAACATTCATTTTGATGAAATAATCAAAAGAGTTTAATTTTATCAAAAACAAGAATGAACCTAGTGTGTATAAAAGGGTCAGTGGGAGCGTCGTGACATTCTTAGTATTATATGTTGATATACTACGGATAAGGAATGACATACCAATGCTATAATTTGTAAAGATAAAGTTGTCTAAACATTCCTCCATGAATGATTTGGGAAGAGTATCGTTATTAGGGATACAACTCTATATAGATTGATTTAAGAGGATGCTCGAATTAACACAAGGAATGTATATTCATTTGAGGCTAAAGTCGTTTAGCATGGCAAACTCGAAGAGTTGTCTCATGTTGATGAGCCATATAGCGTATCTCTCTTAATAGTCCCCATAAACTCATAAAAGAGAGATCGCATGAATAATTATCATGTATGCAATGAAATGTACGAGACCTGATGTTGATCAGTTATATTTTGGAGAAGTTCACTATGAGTCAGTGAAAAACATCTTAAAGTACTTAACCGGCACTAAGGATGTGATCATATTCATGGTGGGTCTGAATTAAAACTAGATGGCTTAACAGACTCGAGTTTTTTCAGACAGACCAAGACAACATAAAATACACTTTAAGGTAAAGCGTTACCTTGAACAGTTGTGCAGTGAATTGGAAAGGTTCCAAACAGCACAGAGTTGCTATTTTAGTGATAAAGACAAAGTATATAGCTATAAATGATGCTACAAGTTGATTGTTTGGTACATACATTGCTTGCTCATTGGATGAGGATGATTGATCTCATGATCATTTGTGTGGAGACACTAAAGCAAGTATGTAGGTGCTTATTAGAGAATAAGTTCACTGAACGTGGCTCGCTAAGGAATACCTAATGGAGTTTTACTTGTATGTCAATAGGAATTCCTATAGTGATAGTAGTACAAGTGATCCATGGACTTGAGATCATCATAGTATCTTGTGTATGATGAGTTATACTTTGACTTATTTCTTAAGACCCTTAGGGTATATCAAAGGGTATGCTTGGGTATAATAAGTTGTACATGGAGATAATGTATGATCAATAAAGAATCTACCACTTCTAGTAAAAGAAGAGAAATGTCTTATGTGTTTCGCTAAATGACAACTCAGTAGTCCTTGGCCACGATAGAATGAAATTAGAAAGGAGTTTCTAATTTGCATTATTTGGTGTTGTGCTTTTAAGAGTCGAAATACATATAATTAAATAGAATAAGACTTGACAGTAATTCCATGTCTTATATTCAATTGGGACATTGTATGGTGGAAGGATTGAATTGTACGGTAACTATTTACTCAAAGGTTCTTTTATGATTAATGTTAAAATCTATATTATCTGAAAAGTCGTTAATTGCTAGGGAGACTTATATAAATTAATAGTTTAATTTATTTATTTAAATAAGATTAGAATTATTCTAATTGATTTATTCACAACTGGTTTAATATGGAGAACCAAAAGGATCACACCATAAAAGGAAGAATAATTATTTAAGAAGTTAATGGCATAATCGTAATAATAAGTTAAGTATATTTAATTTAATCTATGGTGATAGAATAAATTAAATAGCTTAATATTTATTATTTTATATTTTGAAAATATCAAATATAAATTAATAAGAGGAGTCTTATTATTAGTACTACTATTATTATTCTTTAATTCCTAAAGGAGTTTGGGAATTAATTAATAAAAGTACTCTCATATATTCCTAATAAGATTAGGAGGTTAAATTAATTAAAGGAGTTTAATTAATTAAAATAAAATCCAATTCCGTAATTGTTAAGGAGGGTTGCCTACATCTATAAATAAGAGGAGTCTTATTATGGATGGTTGTTGTTAACCTTTTCACAACAGACGTGATTCTAATTGTTGGAGAGTACGCTTTTTTTCTATAAGAGATAGAAAATTTAGGGTTTTACCAAATACCCATCTTCTTGAATCTTTCTTCTTACTTGGTGGATCACCTCTGGAGGCCAAACAATTGGGTGGCTAACGTTGATTAAAGGAAAGAACCAAACCCAGTGGATTCAAGTTGAACACGAAAAAGATTGGAGGTGAACTTATACCTGAGGAAGCTCAAATCTTCAAGGGTATGATTCTTGTTCTTTATATTTTTCGTTTAATTAATAATTATGCATAAAAGATGATTCGGGTATATGGTTTGTAAAATTTTAAAACTCTATTTTTCCATGCTTCCGCTTATTTTGTGTAATTTGATTGCGTTCATGAATATTACAAACCTAACAGCTTCAAGACATTTTAGCAACAAGGCACCAACAACAACAACTACACCAACAAGAAGCTAGGGCCTGAGGGGTCCTTGTCCGGAGAGACTAAATGAAGTTCCAAGCCTGCTGGGCTTGAAGAGTTCCTAGGGAACTAGAGGAGTTCTAAGCCTACTGGGCTTTAAGAGTTCTTAGTGAACTGAAGTTCTAAGGTTGCTGGCCTGGAAGGAATCTTAGTGATTCATGGTGCTGCCCTTCCTTAGTGAAAATACTGCGAGTTAAAGCAGAAGAGTGGATTAGGAGCTTGAGTCTCTGAACCACTTAAAATCCCTTGTGTTATTTAATTTATGTCATTTACATTATGTACTTAACTGCTATAACTGCTATGTATGTATTAACTGCTTACCACTTAACTAACTCTAAGAACAATGTATGTATGATTATGAATATATAAATGAAGGGGATCTTTTACTTATTTTGATGTACTTGAAAAGATTCTTATGTTTATCATATGTTGATTCGTTAGCAACACAAACTAAACAGGAAAAGTATTTGAAAATAAAAAAGATCTATTCAACCCCCCCTTCTAGATCTATTGTGTGCCTACTGGTAACTAACATATACCTATTTTGGGGGCGTCACAATAGATAAGGAATGAAATACCAATGCTACAATCAGTAAAAATAAAGTTGTCTAAACAGTCCTTCATAAATGAATTGGGAAGAGTATCTTAATTGGGGAAACAAATCTATATAGATAGATTTAAAAGGATGTTCGACTTAACCCAAGGAACGTATATTCATTTAATGTTAAAGTCATTTAGCATGACAAACTCCAAGAGATGTCTTATATTGATGAGCCTTGGAGTGTATTTCTCCTAATAATTCACATAAACTCCTAAAAGAGAGATCGCATAAGTAACTATCATGTATGCAATGAAATGTATAAGACCTGATGTTGATCAGTCATATTCTGAAGAAGATCACTGTAAGACAGTGAAAAACATCTTAAATTACTTAACCGACACTAAGAATGTGATCAAATTCATGGTGGGTCTGAATTAAAACTAAAGGGCTTAACAGACTCAAGTTTTTCAAATTGACTAAGACGACAATAAATCCACTTTAGGGTAAGTTATTACCTTGAATTGTGGTGCAGTGATTTGGAAAGGTTTCAAACAACAAAGAGTTGATGGTTTAGTGATAAAGACAAAGTATATAGCTGTAAATGAAGCTGGAAGTTGATTTTTTGGATGAAAAGTTTATTACAGACTTAAGAATAGTTCCTAAATCTCATATTGGATCTAAACATGTGTCACGGTATTTTTATTTGATTATAGGAATCATTAAAAGATGAAAAATCACTATAGAGATAGTGGACTCTCAAGAACAACATTACATATTCATTTACTGAAACTTATCCAACAACAGAATGATCGTCACTTAGAGAATAAGGGTATGACATACCATGACCATTATCTTTAGTGCAAGTGAAAGATTGAAAGTAGTATGCATACAAGCCAATCATGTTGATGATAAAGCATATACTTTATAACAATCTTATTCGTTTATTAATAAAAAAATATTCATTTACTAGAGGCTTTAATTTATCTACATGGTGCTGTTTTTATAATATGTGATAAACCCATAGTTTTAAGCGATGCTTTTAGAATCATGATGAGATCATGTTAATGATATCTAAATTCATAGATAGCTTAAAACTAAAATTGTTCCCAATCGTTGGATTACTAAAAAGGGAATTAGTGAATCTGGATAGATTGGTACATACGTTGATTGCTCATTGGATGAGGATGATTGATCTCATGGTCATTTGTGTGGAGACACTAAATCAAGTATGTAGGTGCTTATTGAAGAATAAGTTCACGGAACGTGGCTCGCTAAGGAATACCTAATGGAGTTTTACTTGTCTGTCAATAGGAATTCCTGTAGTGATAGTAGTATAAGTGATCATTGGACTTTAGACCATCATAGTATCTTGTGTATGATGAGTTATACTTTAACTTATTCCTTAAGACCCTTAGGGTATATCAAAGGGTATGTTTGGGTATAATAAGTTGTACATGGAGATAATGTATGATCAATAAAGAATCTACCACTTCTAGTAAAAGAAGAGAAATTGTCCTATGTGATTCGATAAATGAAAATCCAGTAGTCCTTGGCCAATGCAGAATGAAATTAGAAAGGAGTTTATAATTTGTATTATTTAGTGTTGTGCATTTAAGATTCAAAAAACATATAATTAAATAAAATAAGATTTGACATTAATTTTATGTCTTATATTTAATTGGGACATTGTATGGTGGAAGGAATGAATTGTACGGTAACTATTTACTCAAAGGTTCTTTTATGATTAATGTCGAAATCTATATTATCTAAAAAGTTGTTGATTGCTAAGGAGGCTTATCCTTATTGTAGAATAAATGTTATTTATTTAAATGAACTAATAGTTTAATTTATTTATTTAAATAAGATTAGAATTGTTCTAATTGATTTATTCACAACCTTTTAATATGGAAAACTTAAAGGGTCATACCATAAAAGGAAAAATATTTATTTGAGAAGTAAATAGCATAATCGTAATAATAAGTTAAGTGTATTTAATTTAATCTATGGTGATAGAATATAAATAGCTTAATATTTATTATTTAATATTTTGTAAATATTAAATATAAATTACTAAGAGAAGTCTTATTATTATTATTACTATTATTATTATTTAATTTCTAAAGGAGTTTGAGAATTAATTAATAAAATTACTCTCATATACTCCTAATAAGATTAGGAGGCTAATTAATTAAAAGAGTTTAATTAATTATTCCTAATAAGATTAGGAGCCTAATTAATTAAAGTAGTTTAATTAATTAAAATAAAATCCAATTTCTTAATTGTTAAAGAGGGTTACCTACATTTATAAATAAGAGGAGTCCTATTATAGGTGAGGATTGATGTTTTTCACAACACATGAATAATTTTTCCAGGAGTTGAGAGAGTACTGACATATTTTTTGGAGAGAGAAAATTAGAGTTTTGTCAAACACTCATTTTCTTGAATCTTTGTTCTTCCTTGGTGGATCACCTCTAGAGGTCAAACACTTGGGTGGCTAACTTTGATCAAATGAAGGAATCAAACCCGGTGGATTCAAGTTGAACATGAAAACGAATTGGAGGTGAACTCATACTTGAGGAAGCTAGTTTCTACAAGGGTATGAATCTGTTCTTCATCTCTTTTCTATTGATTGATAATGATGCACAAAGTATGATTATGGTTATGGATTTGTATGAAAAAATTAAATTCCTATTTTATCGCGCTTCTGCACCTTTTGTGTAATTTGATTGCATAATCACACTATATACAAAGCTAACAAGAAACTAATACAAAATATTAAGGGTCAACAAATGAATATATTAATCATTAATTGATTTATTAAGATTTTTGCTCAATGCTTGGTGACAAAAGATATATTTTATTTTTAATATTAAATGTGTACTAAAAATTTGTGAAAATTTTATTTTTGAGTTGCTGACTGAGCTTTTGGGAACAGTAGCGGAACCAAAATATTTTTAGAAGGGGAGTCAAAGTACATCAGTAAAAAAATTTATTTATTGACGCTTGGACTGCTTCTTTCAAATTCATTTTGCCCGATTAAAGTATTTCACAACATCCTATTCCTGCCCTTGTCAACCGTTGTGTTGTGAGTCTAATGACTTTAAATACATACATGCATATATATATATATATATATATATATATATATATATATACATATATACTAATTTTCTCTGAACTATAAGACTATTAATCAGACTTTGAAGTTTTTAGTCAACTGATTAGCTACTTTTATGGATAAATTATAATATTATAAGATTATATATTCAAAACCTTATATTGTGATTGTGGTCATCTTCTGACGTAGCGGAGGTACACGGAAAACGTTATCATAGTTGAATCGCGAACGATTAGCCAACGATAACATTCTACAACCTGTTGATTCTACGAATACTAGGAAATGGGTAATAAAATTCTAATTCAGAGAATTTTAGAAAATAAGAAAAGTCTATTATTCATCAAAAACTGCTTGATCCCATCATAACAAACGCTTAAATAACAAAACCCTAAAAGTGGAATCCAAAACGAAAAAGGAAAACTAATAAAGAAAATTACAAAATAACCCAAAAACATTAAAATGTAATTTTGAAGGCCTAAACGATGGAATTTGACCAAACAACCATGTAGTTCACAAGAGACACGCTGGTGACTTTTGATTGTTAACCCATTTAAATTAGGCTCCAAAAATGCCAAAATTCGACACTCTAAACTTGACAGAAATTACCAAATTGCCACTGGATCAAATCTTTCCATAATTTATCAAATCTTTCCATAAACTGACACGTTTGCTCTTCAACCGCATCATCCTCCCCAGGGTGGACAGAATTCTCCCTCGAATTTTCATCATCAAAAGAATCGTTCGTCTAAAGAATTAAATGCTTGACATTAAAAACATCTGTTGTACAAATATGACTCGGTGGGCACAAGCGATATGCATTAGGATTGATCTTCTCAATTATTTCTACTGGCCCAATTTTCTTGGCAGATAACTTATTATAGTCACCTACAAAAAATCTATCCTTAGTAAGAACAACCCACACATAATCTCCCACTTCGAAATCATCATGATGCCGTTTCTTATCAGAAGCTTGCTTATACTTGCTCGCAGCCTGCAGCAGATTGTCACGGACAGCCCTGTGTGTGACGCCCCCAAAACAGTTATACATCACCCATCTTGGGTCGCCACTTACATGGTACAAAATTCAAATAAAACTTAATTATACAACAGTCGTGTAAAATACGACAAAACATAAACTGAGAGTTTTAATAAGAATATTTTCATCTAGACAATATCCACACTCAATGGAGTCCTCATTACATTTATTGTCACACTATTTAACAGAATAGTGAGGACTACTAATGCTATCATCCGGACCATCACTCGGTTCCCAGACTCGTCCCGCCTATATTCTCATTTCAAGAGAACGGTGAAAGAAAGGGTGAGCTCAACTAGCCCAAGAAGAAATATTATGACTAAGATAATGCAGAATAAATTATCCTTATCCTTGATAGTATAACATTTGACGAATATAATAGACAACAAGTTTTAGATCAACAACTGCAGCGGAATAAGCAATCCATTAGAAGAGTCAACTAGAGCATAAAATCTACTATCTTCTATGATTTAAAAAAGATTTTAATCAACTTTATCGCTGAGACTTAGCTTAATAAATAAACCACATCATCCCTGCACCACGACCAAGGATATTCATGTAATCATCAATGGTCATGATTATACCGAATAATGCCTGGTCATAATCATACCAACAACTATCCACCAATGAACTACAGGCCAATGAGGACTTTTACCACATCATTCGTTACATTACGGTCATGATTATACCAAATAATCCCTGGTCATAATCATACCAAGTCCATCTCTGCACGTAAGCCAAAGATGACTTTCATCACAATATAAGCATGAGGATGATGACAATAATATAAGCATTAATCAAACGAAAACAAGGATAAATATTAAAGACTTTAAATTTATCCAAATATTATCCATCACTTAAATAACTCATAATCTAATATTGTTAATATTATAAGAATATTTTAATCACTTCTTAAACTTATAAACAATTTATTTTAATTGTTTACACTTTACCAAATAATGAATTTAATCATTCAAAAATGCCATACTCATAAGATTTCATCACCAATGATTAAATCACTCATAAAAAATCTGCATATACCTTATATAGGATTTTCAAGCCCTAAAATTCTATTTACCAATACTTCAACTTCACATAATATATTTAACTCATATGTTTGTAACTAAACCATTTCCATGAAAAATTACCAAATCAACTTATTATTTTTCTATCCTTTGTCCAAACATATATACATATATTTCATACACAAGAAGTATTTTTTTATAATTTTTCAACTCCCTTAAGTATTTTTCAAAAATTAATTCCTTAAAAAATTAGCTACCTCAAGTTTAACTCCAGAAATTCTCAAATCTTGGCAGGATCTTACACATGTTAACGTGAGCTTCCAATTTAAATTTCATGATCATCGGAGTTATAGAACTCTAGTTATAGCATTTTTCGTCAAAAAAACATAAATATTGAAATAGTCATAACTTGCTCATTTTAAGTCGGAATGAGCTCATTTTTGGACAAGAGGTACTTTATACCATAAATTTCCATGTCCCAAAAGGCCGAAATTTTTCTCACAAATTAAGTGGTAAAAAATTTCTAACAAAATTGTGGGCGATAGCTTTTTTCTTTTTTTTCACTTTTTCCTGTTTTGTTAAAAATAGTCCATACAAAAATCTACAACTCCTCTTTCAGTGATTTAACTTGGAGATATTATAAAACTTATCATAATATCCTCCCAAATATTTCCAGAATTTTTTAATGTCCAGAAAATTACTTAAAGCGCAAATGGATTTTAACTCGCGCCATGCAGTAATCCACGTAAATAGATCATTTTCACAATTTAATAAGGAATGAATACGAAGGATCATTCACCATGAATGTGGTAATCCACATGTATGCAGATTATTCCAATGTAATAATAAATAATGGAACCGGAGTTAGAAGCGTAATACATGCGCAAGCGAGGATATTCCAAAGAATAATAAAGAATGGAATAACAATGAAATCACCATGCATGCGATAGGCAAGCACGATGATGAGTTATTCCAATGAATAATAAATAATGGAACGTGTCAAAGCGTAATACGCGACCAAATGAGGATATTCTAATGTAATAATAAAGAATGGAATAATGAGAAGAATTTTACCATGTATGCGGTGCTTCATTATAGACAAAGTTATTCAACGAGAATAATAAGGAATGGAATAACAATAGCTCTCTTCATGAATATGAAAGAAATAATACCCCTTACCTTAGAAAGAAATTGGATACTAGAGTAAAGAGGTAGCAAACTTTTCTTCATCTTTCTCTTTATAATTTCTCTCTATAATAATTGCTCTATAGCTTTAGTGAATTGGTGAGAAATGAAGGAAGAATGAGCTTCTATTTATAGGAAAATATAGTTTCGATAATTGCACGTTTTGGGGCTCGAAATATTACAATACAATACCTTCAACTTTTCTTTCATTTTTAATTTAGTCCTGCAAGTATTATCAAACTTGCACCACCTCCCCTAATAGTAAATAATGTGAATCAATAGTTCAATCATGTGAATCAATAGTTATAATCATGTGAAAATATGAATTACAGTATAATACCTCCATCTATACCTCCATTTTTAACTTAGTCATGCAAGTATTATCAATCTTGCACCAACTCCCCTAATAGTACAAGAATGTGATTCAATAGTACACACATGTGAACAAATAGTTATATAAGCATGTGAATTAGTAGCAATTAATTGCTCATTTATCCGATTAATTACTCGATTTATCAATATAACCCCTAGACATCAATTATCATCGGAATAAATGTTGATTTTCACTAACATTAATAATTTCAACACAATAGAACTATCAATTTCATCTTTAATCAACACAATCTTATTCATCATTAATATTATAATTCACAATATTTAACAACCGAAGTCGCTCCCAGAAAGAAGGGCTTTCGATAAGGATTTCTCCTTATTGGCGCGCGATTCAGGTGACCAAACCTCTCCTTGACGAACTTTCTAGACATTGTCGATATTGCAAATAATAATATGAATAACTTTGCCATCTCAATTATTGATTTAATAATATAACATATTATGCGAGGATGATCTTGTGATAATAATTGAATCAATAATATGAGAAATATGATGCGATAATTTCGTAGCAATAATTGAGTATAATCGAGTGACTTCTTACGTAAGAATCAATAATTAATCTGCAGTGCTATTATTATGCGACCAACAGATATCGTACTTTTACTACTAGGGTAGTTCAGCGGTTTTAACGGTAACACTTTCGGCGTTATTTTTATAAAAGATAATTCTATCGTTTTTAACTACTGACAATACTTAGTTGTTGTAGGGTCCACCAATGATTGTCTTGTCAGACGGATATTCCCAAACAAAAAAATATTTCCCGACCAATCGAATATTATATAACCACTTGCTTACTTTGCAAAATTTATAAATATTACCCACAACTATAACATTATATCAAATCCACACCATAATATTAAAAATATTTTGAGAAATTTAAATCTTTATTCATAAAATTTGGGGTCTCACACTATGAACCTCCTGCAATCCAGTCACAAAAGTCTCTGTTGTCCCATAAACTCGCGTCTTTGCTGATAATGGCAGTAAATCAAGTGGTCCCCTATGAGTAACAGAATACACTACTGCAAAAGGGCAAAATCTAGTACTCGTGTTAATTGCATTATTATGGGCAAACTCTGCCTGACATAACTTCAGATCCCAACTCTTCACATGTTCGCCAACCAAACACCTCAGCAAATTGCCTAGAGATCGATTCACCACTTCAGTCTGCCCATCCGTCTGCGGGTGGTAGGCACTACTAAAATTCAAATGTGTGTTCACCATCTTCCACAAACTACGCCAAAAATGGCTAAGAAACTAAGTATCACGGTCAGAAACAATAGACATCGGTAAGCCATGCAATCTATAGATCTCCTTAAAGAAAAATTGAGCAACACAAACAGCATTTGTGGTCTTCTTACATGGAATAAAGTGCACCATCTTGGAAAAACGATCAACTACCACATAAATAGAATCATTACCTCGTTGTGTGTAAAACCCCAACTTTTATGAATAAAGATTAAATTTTTCTCGAAATATATTTTTGAATATTATCGTGTGGATTTGATATAATTTTATAGTTGTGGATAATACTTATAAATTTTGTAAAGTAAGCAAGTTGTTATAAAATATTTGATTGGTCAAGGAATATTCAGTTTATCAGGGAATATTCGTACGACGGCACAATCATTGGTGGACCCCACAACGAAATTATTGTCGGAATTAGAAAATGACATAAATATCTGTTTATAAAAAGTTTTACCGTTAAACTGTTGAAATACCCGGTGGTAAAAG
Source organism: Panax quinquefolius (assembly GCA_020205615.1). Classification (NCBI taxonomy): domain Eukaryota; kingdom Viridiplantae; phylum Streptophyta; class Magnoliopsida; order Apiales; family Araliaceae; genus Panax; species Panax quinquefolius. The sequence continues at coordinate 106,029,925 of CM035155.1, read as the reverse complement.
TACAGTAATATGTGTGATTGCATAGTAACATACGGTATTGATTATTAATGCTTACGTGAAAAGTCACTCAGTTTATTTCAGTTATTGCTACAGTAATTGTAAAACCCCAAATTTTACGAATAAAGATTTAATTTTCTCGAAATATTTTTTTTGAATATTATGGTGTGGATTTGAGATAATGTTATAGTTGTGGGTAGTATTTATAAATTTTGCAAAGTATGCAAGTTGTTATATAATATTCGATTGGTCGGAGAATATTCATTTTGTCGGGGAATATCCGTACGACGGTATAATCATTAGTGGACCCCACAACGAAATTATTATCGAATTGAGAAAACGACAAAAATATTTTTATGAAAATAATGACGAAAATTTTACCGTTAAAACTGTTGAACTATTCGGTAGTAAAAGTACAGTAATACGCGTGGTTGCATAGTAGCACACGGTATTGATTATTGATGCTTACGTGAGAAGTCACTCAGTTTTCTTCAATTATTGCTTCAGTAATTATTGCATAGTATCTCACGTTATTTGATTCAATTATTGTCGATATTTTATATATTATTAAATCCATAATTGAGATAACAAAGTTATTAATATTATTATTTGTAATATTAACGATGTCTAGAAGTTCTGCCAATGAGAGGTTTGGTCACCTAATTGCGCGTCAATATGGAGAAATCCTTATTGGAAAGCCCCCTCTTTCCTGGGAACGACCTGGTCGATTAATATTGTGAATTATAATAATGATGATAAATGTTGTTAAATATATTGAGGTGCCTTTTTATGAAGTCACGGAAGTTTATATATATATTTATTATATATATAAATTTTGTTTTATTAGTATTATTAATGTAATAAAATAGAAAATCTTTTTATATAAAACAGAATACTTTTATAAAGTTATTTGTTTTATTAGACAATAATTAGAATATATTATATTTTATTATGCATAGTGTTTTGTATAGTAAAATCTTTTTATATAAAATAGAATACTTTTATAAAATTATTTATTTTATTATAATAATTAGAATATATTATATTTTATTATGCATAGTATTTGTATAAGTGCTGCGATAGTGTTGCAGATAGTAAAATCTTTTATATAAAATGTAATACTTTTATAAAGTTATTTGTTTTATTAGACTATAAATAGAATATATTATATTTTATTTAAAAGATTTTGTTTTATTAGAATAATTTATTAATCTTTGTATAGTAAATCAATATGGATAATCTGCATTTAAAAGTAAATCAATACAGATAGTTCATGAATTAGTTACTATTCAAAGATACATTCTCCTATAAATAGAAGCTTATTCCTTCATTATTTCTTACGAATTCACTAAAAAACTACAGAGAGAAAACTATAGAGAAAGAAAAAAAAGTATATTCGCTACCTCACTTTTCCAATATCCAGTTTTTTCTAAGGTAAGGGGTATTATTTCTTTCAGTATTCATGAAGAGAACTACATTATTCCATTCTTTATTATTACATTGGAATAACTTTGTATCTGTGAGTTACCCTATACTTGGTGAAATTCTTACATTATTTCATTTTTATCATTATGTTGGAATAACTGCATACATATGAAGTACCGCATACATGGTGAAATTCTTACATTATTCCATTCTTTATTATTCATTGGAACATCCTGCTCATACGTGCGTTTACGCATTACCTAGTTCCGTTATTTATTATTCTCATTGGAATATCCTGCCGTTTGCAAGCGTATTACGCCGACCGGTTCCATTAATTATTATTCATTGGAATAACTTTATCTGCTTGATCTATCGCATGCATGGTGATTTCTGTTGTTATTTCATTCTTTATTATTACGTTGGAATATCATGTATCGGTCTGAATTTACTTTGACTTTGGTTCCGTTATTTATTATTCTGTTGGAATAACCATGCATGCGCGATGGCCATCGCATGCATGGTGATTTCTTTTGTTATTCCATTCTTTATTATACTCGGTTGGTTAAAGTTTTGACTTCTATACTTCATTAAATTAGTGGAATATCCTTGATATTTGCGCTTCATCCGAAGATCTTTTCATGGAAATATTCTTCTTCGAGCATTCTTGAATTTTACTCTACAAAGAAGTATCATGTTGACAATTTGGACATTATTAGTTCTGGATAAATTAATTCTTGAACTTGTTTTATTGAATTCTTATATCATTGTCATCATCCTCATGTTTATATTATGTTGAAAGTCATCGTGGGCTTGTAGTGCATAGATGGACTTGGTATGATTATGACCACTGGATTAATTCCAGTATAATCATTAATCGTAATGTTACAAATGATGTGGTAAAAGTCCTTATTGGCCCGTAGTGCATTGATGGATGCTTGTTGGCATGATCATGACCATTGATGAATACACGAATATCCTTGGTCCGTAGTGCATGGATAATTTGTGGTTGTGATCTTAATGAATATCCTCGATCAGTAGTCAAGGATGATGTGGATTATTTATTAAGTTGAGTCTCAAACGATAAAAGTGATGAAAACCTTTTAAATCATAAAAGATAGTAGATTTTATTCTCTACTTGACTCTTTTAATGGATTCTTGTTAAATTGCAGATTAAACTTGATGTTTGTTATATTTTATCAGTTTAACATTATTGAAGACTAATGATAATTTATTCTACATTATCTTAGTCATAATATTTCTTACTGGGCTAGTTGAGCTCACCCCTTTCTTTAACTGTTCTCTTCAGGAAATGAGAACGTAGTCGGGACTAGTCGGGGAACGGAGTGACGGTCCAGATGATAGTATTAGTAGTCCTCACTATTCTGTTAAATAGTGTGACAATAAATGTAATGAGGACTCCTTTGAGTTTGGATATTGTTTAGATGACAATATTCTTATTAAAACTCTCAATTTATGTTTTGTCGTATTTTACACGACAACTGTATTATTAAGTTGTATTTGTATTCTGTACCATGTATATGGCAACTTAGAATAGGTGATATATACCTATTTTGGGGGCGTCATAGTAATTGTTGCATAGTATCTCACATTATTGATTCTATTATTGTCACAGTATCATCTGCACAATATTTTATATTATTAAATTAATAATTGAGATGATAAGTTATTCATATTATTATTTGCATTATTGATAATTTCTAGAAAATTATGTCGAGGAAAGGGGTTTGGTCACCTAATTGCGCGCTAATAGGGAGAAATCCTTATCGAAAAGCCCTTTCTTTCCTGGAAATGATCTAGTTATTAATATTGTAAGTTATATTATTGATGAATAAATGTTGTTAAAAATATTGAGGAGATTTTTATGAAGTATTTGTTGTAAGTTTGACATATTATTTGGACCCCCACTTACTCATTTTTCAAAATAATCGGTAAAAAGTTATAAATGTGTGTGTCCTGCCGTAAGGGGCATGGTATATATATATATATATATATATATATATATATATATATATAAGTTTTACTTTTTATGAAAAATAGAATATATTATATTTTATTATGCATAGTGTTTGTATAGTGTTTGTATAGTGTTTGCATAGTATTTGCATAGTAAATCAGAAAAAAAATTCAGCCGATCGGTTTCGCCCGTGATTTTCTAAATTCAAATAGTATCATTCCATTCTCCTATAAATAGGATGCTTAGTTTAGAATTGAAAATCATACCAGAATCAGAGAATTCTTCTTCTATAATATTGAGCGTATTTCTTTAGAGTTTAAGGAAGCTTTGAGTGCAGAAAACAGTTCAAGTTTTTTTCAAGAATATCCCCGCCCTACCAGTCAGAAATACTCTCCTTTTAAGTTAAGGGATATTATTTTTGTTCAATATTCGTATGAAATAATATTTTCTTCCATACTTTGTAGCATGTAAGTAATATTATTTCATTTTAGATTCTGAATTCTATACTCATTTTGTTAAAGTATTGCTTCTATACCCCGTGAAACTAGTAGAATATCCTTGAAATTTGCATTTCATCTAGTATCTTTTCATGAAAATATTATTCTGAGCATTTTTAATAATTTTTAATCTTTTTATGCCGGAGTACTATTCTCGAAGTACTATTCACGGGATACTATTCACTCAGGTACTATTCATCCGGGGTACTATTCATAACAAAAATTGATTTCTTTTTGGTCCAAATCATTTTTGATACAATATTATTCTTGAATTTTACTCCACAAAGCAGTATTATGTTGATAATTCAAACATTATTGAATTCTTGATAAATTACATTATAAAATCTTTAAAATTTATCCTTGCTCTCATTTAATTGAATTCTTATATCATTGTTATTATCCTCATTCTTATATTATGATGAAAGTCATCTTTGGCCCGTAGTGCATAGATGGACTGTTGATTGGTATGATTATGAACAGGGATTATTCGGTGTAATTATGACCTGTAATGTTACAAATGATGTGGTAAAAGTCCTCATTGACCCGTAGTGCATTGATGGACAGTTGTTCGCATGATAATGACCATAGGTGATAACATGAATATTCTTGACCCGTAGTGCATGGATAATTCATGAACGTGATACTAATGAATATCCTTGGCCTGTAGTGTATGGATAATTCAGTGATGTGGATTATTTATTAAGCTGAGTCTTAGCGATAAAATTGATGATAAACTTTTTAAAACATAAAAGATAGTAGATATCATGCTCTACTTGACTCTTCTAATCGCTTGTTCCGGTGCAGTTAAACTTATTGTTTATTAGTTTAACACTGTTGAAGGCTAACGATAATTTATTCTGCATCATCTTAATCATAATATTTTTTAATAGGCTAGTTGAGCTCACCCTTTTGCTTTCATTGTTCTCTTCAGGAAATGAGAACGTAACCGGGACTAGTCGGGGAGTGGAGTGACAGTCCGAGATGGTGGCTTTAGTAGTCCTCACTATTTTATAAAATAGTGTGATAATAATTGTAATGAGGACTCCATTTGAGTTTGGATATTGTCTAGAAGACAATATTCGTGTTAAAACTCTCAGCTATGTTTTGTCGTATTTTACACGATAGTTTGGCGACTCAGAATGGGTGATGTATACCTATTTTTGAGGCGTCACACTGTGTACGCAGTAATCTAAGCACAAAATCCATACTGATGTCCACCCATGGCTGTGATGGAACTGGTAGAGGCATATATAAGCCTGCATTAGTTGTTGTTCCCTTAGCGACTTGACAAACCCGACAACGTTGCACCAGTTTTTCAACCTCCTTCCGAATAGTAGGCTAGAAGTAGTTAGACCGCACTAACTTTAAGGTCTTGTCTCTCCCCACATGTCCCTCACCATGTAGCTCCTTAAGGATCTTCAACCGCAAACTACAATCTAGAACACATAGTTGATTGCCTTTAAATAAAAATCCATCATGCAAATGGAATTCTATCCTCTCCCCTGCCCGAACCTTTGCCAAAATACCAGAAAAATATGGATCAGTTTCAAGTAATTCAGTAAATGAATCAAAACCAGGTACCTCCACAGAAAGTCGAGTTAACAGCCCCTTTCTCCTTCTCAAGGCATCAGCCACTCTATTGGTAACTCCTAACTTGTGCTTCACCACGAAAGTGAACCTTTGAAGGTAAGCAACCCAGCTCTCATGTCTAGCAGAAACTTTATCTTGACAGTGCAAATGTTTTAGAGCCTCATGATCTGTATACAAGATAAACTCCTACTGAAACAAATAATGGCGCCAATGCTTGATAGCCTAGACCACAGCATAAAATTCAACATCATAAGTGTTATAACGCAACTTGGCACCCGATAATTTCTCACTAAAATAAGCCATTGGTCTGCTGTTTTGACTCAGAACAGCCCCAATTCCCACTTTGGACGCATCAGAATACAACTCAATAGGTTGATGGAAATCTGGTAATACTAGAATAGGAGCTGTGGTAAGGCGGACTTTAATCAGCTCAAACGCCTGTTCTGCTTCACCTGTCCAAGCAAACTTCCCATATTGCTTCATGCAATCAGTAATAGGAGCCATAATGCTGGTAAAATAAGGAATAAAACGACGATAAAAGGAGGCCAACCCATGGAAGCTCCTCACTTCAGTAATGGTACTAGGTCTTGGCCAATGCTTTACAGCCTCTACTTTGGACTCATCTACTTGCAGCCCCCACATCAAACACAATGTAACCAAGAAACAGTACCATAGGTGTCAAAAATACACACTTTTTAACTGCAGCATACAATTTCCCCCAACGCAACACATGAAGAACTTCTTGCAGCTGACTAAGATGCTCGTTTGGGTTAGAATGTCATCGAAATACACGACAACACACTTGCCAATGAAAGGCCTCAAAACCTGATTCATAACACGCATAAAGGTGCTAGGTGCATTGGACAATCCAAACGGCATGACCATCCACTCATACAATCCCTCCCACGTCTTAAAAGTTGTCTTCCATTCATCGTCAGCCCGAATTCGGAGTTGATGGAACCCACTCTTCAAATATAATTTAGTAAAAACATTAGCCCCACTAAGCTGATCCAGCAGGTCATCCAATCTAGGAATAGAAAAATGATACCTGACCGTTATTTTGTTGATGGCTCTACTATGGATACACATCCGCCAAGTACCATCTTTCTTTGGAGTCAGAAGCGCTGATACCGTAAAAGGACTCAAACTATCCTGAATGTACCCCTTGGCCAGTAATTCTTCCACCTATTTCCTTAATTCTTCATGCTCTCCGGGACTCATCCTTTAATAAGGACGATTGGGTAAGGCTGCCCCGGGCTCCAAATCAACCTGATGTTGTATATCACGCATCGGGGGTAATCCTTCAGCTAGTTCCTCAAAAATCCATCACTGAACTCGTCTAGAAGTGGTTTGAATACATCAGGAACCTACCTCCTTGTCGACCATCCTCCCGATTAAGGCATAGACTATTTGTAAGACCCCAACTTATTATAAATAAAATTGAATTTTTCCTCTATTCATTATTCTAAATTAATAAGGTGTTAATTTGATATAATGCTTTGGTTATGGATGAAATGTGCAAATTTTACAAAATAAGCAAGTGGTTATAAAATATTCCTTTTGTCGGGGAATATTCGTTTGGTCGTGGAATATTCTTTTTTCGAGGAATCTCTCATACGTGCGGTAGCGATCATTTGTGGGCCCCATAATGGAAAACGATTGGATGAACAAAAACGACAAAGTATGAGTTTTTATAATTAAAGGCGTAATTGTTACCGTTAACACTGTTGGAATACCTGATGGTTAAAATACGATGTCTGGCGTGGTTGTCAAAGTGTACACCGGTATTACATAGTATTGTTGAATTATTGATTCGTATGTAAGAAGGCACTACTCAATTTGTTACAGTAGTTACTGTTCAATATTTTATTTTATTGATTCAATAATTGCTGCATTGATATTTTATATTATTGTTGTTTCAATAATTGTCAATTTGACAAGATATTTCCATTATCAGATCAATAATTCATATTATTTGAATAATAATATTATTAGATAGCATTATTGGCAATGTCTAGAAAGTTCTGTCAAGGAGAGGTTTGGTCTTATTGGAAAGCCCCCTCTTTCCTGGGAACTGTCTGGTTGTCATAATTGTGATTCTGTAATATTATTTGTGAATAATTAATTAATGATTTATATGATAAGGAAATATTTATTTGATGTGGATATAAATGATGGATTTATTTATGTGGTTATAAATGAAGGATTTAATGCTGAGGTGTTTTATCAGTATTTTGTCGGAATGAAAGTATTAAAAATCATCCGTTTGTGCATTTTGGATATTTTTTGTTTGGAATTTGGGAAAACTCAAAGCTACAAAGTTGTAGAGAATTCGATTTCAGGCAGAATGGACATAAAATTCGTATTTTTCTGATAAACGGACTATTTTCTATGAATTATTGAAGTTTCAGAAAATAAAATAATTTTTATTAAATTTATGGGTAGGACCCACTTTGGTTGGTGTTAATAACATGTGGGCTGCTGAGATTTTTTTTCAAGAATGGCATGCTTGATTTTCAACAAGGTGTGCGTGGGAAAAAAAGAAAGAAAAAAATATATTTTATTATTTTAGTCTCCTATGGCGTTCTAGCATTTTTCTATAAATAGGCGCTTAGGTTAGAATTGAAAATCACACCAGAAAAAAATTTTCTTTTTATCTATATTTTCGAGCGTATTTTTGTGAGTATTTAGATACTTTGAGAGTTCTTTATTCAAAGGTAAGTTTACATTAGCACTATATCCAAGTTCGATGTCGGGAAATACGGTTATTTTGAGGTAAGGATGTTATTTTCTTCTTAAATGATATTATTTTCTTCAATATCATTATCTTAGAAATATTGGTGAACTTTTTAATCAAATTTGGAACTTTTGTGTGTGGAGTTCTTATTCACGATCGACAATTATTCACCAAAAAATAAATTTTTTCTTTTTGTCCAAGATGTCTATTATGGTTACTATCTTTGATTGTATCCATGTTTTGATCTTTATTTTTGAATTCTACTTCAAAATTTGGTTATTATGGAGTATTATTGATCTTGGATAAGCGATGTCTGAATCCCTAATATTCATCCCTTCCATCTCATTGGATTCATTTTCTTTAAAATATTTTCATCATCCTCGGTCCTAAATGATGATATTATTGAATATCTTTGGCTTTATAGTGCAAAGATGAATGATTAATCGATGAATATCTTTGGCCGTAGTGCAAAGATGAGCAGTGTTGAGATGAACACGAATGATTGGTGATATAAATGAATATCTTTGGCTGTAGTGCAAAGATGAATTTTTGATTAAAAGATGTATATTGATTGATGTTCTGAGGGATAAAATATTGATGATGGACTCTTAAATCTTAGAAGATAGTAGAATTCATTCTCTACGTGACTCTTCTAATGGATTCTTCAATTCTGCTTTGCATTTGTTGATCTAAAACTTGTTATCTATTATATTCTATCAGATTTTTCCTGTTGAAGACTAATGATAATTTGTTGTATATTATCTTAGTCATAATATTCTTTACTGGGCTAGTTGAGCTCACCCTTTTCCTTTTTGTTCCATTTTTCTTCTCAGGAGGTGAGAACATAGCAGGATCGAGTCGGGGTATGGAGTGATGGTTCTAGAAAGATATTTTACCAGTCCTCACTATTTCTGTAAAATAGTGTATGAATAATTGTAATGAGGACTTATTTGGGTGTGGATATTGTCTAGAAGACAATATTTGTATTTAAACTCACAGTATGTGTTGTTGTATTTTGCACAACAATTGTATTATTGAAGTTGTAGTTTGCTTTCTATACCATGTATTTGGTGACTCAGAATGGGTGTTGTATACCTATTTTGGGGGCGTCACACTATTTTCGTATCTTGCATCGCCTCCTCAAACTGTGCTAAAGTCAACAAACTAGCACTGCCTTTATTTTCCTCCCGCTTGGGCACTAACACAATCTTTACCCCCTCAAATACAAAGCTGTAAGTATTAGTTTTACCATTATGAACCTCCTCCCTATCAAATTGCCAAGGTCGTCCCAACAGTAAATGGCATGCATCCATAGCTACTACATCACACAAAACCTCGTCCTTGTATTTTGTCCCCACAGAGAAGGATACAAGTGCACGTTTTGTGACAGTCACTTCGCCACCTTATTTTAACCACGCTAACTTATATCGCTTTAGGTGCTTTTCAGTTGTTAGTTCCAACTTTCGGACTGCCTCCGCTGAAATTATATTCTCTCAACTGCCCGTGTCAATCATAAACTTACACATCTTCCCTTTAACCATACAGGTTGACTGAAAAATGTTGTTTCACAGCCAATCATCATCAATAGCTCTAGGTGTAAGGCAAGACCTCCTCACCACCAACGCAGTCCCTACATGACCAGTCACCACCTCCTCATCCACGCCTTCCTAATCAAAGATCGGATCACCAGTTAGCAAGGCTTCATCCTCGATAACATCACCCTCATCTATTTTAGCAAACATCGCCCCTTTTTTCGGTCTTCTTGGAATCAGCCTGCATGTTCCCGCTTCACCACATGCAAAACACTTGATGCCATTTACTGGACCCATCCTCCTGTTATTATTTGTTACTGCTCCCATTTTGGCTATTGCCCCCGTAGCTGCAACCTAGCTTGAACAGCCGATATTGACACCTCCTCCTGAATACCCAAAGCTAGAAGATTGTTTAAGACCACCAGGACGCCTCTTCTTAATCTGCACAACCCGCTGATGCGCCGCAGAAATCGGATCAAACATGTTAACTGTCTCTCTAATTTGTTCTCATAACGCCCCAATATATTAGGTAACCAACTGATCTTATATTTCATGCACCTCGTTTCAAGCAATCAGCTAATAGAATTCAGTTGTGTATTCATCAACTGTACGACCTCTTTGCCTTAAATTCTGCAACTTCTGGTACATTAAGCGCTGATAATTATAAGGTAGGGACGTAGCCCGCAATTGTTTCTTCATCTTCTCCCAGCTCATAATTTTTGACTTTCCCAATATGACCCTCGTTTGCCTGAGTTTCTGCCACCAAGCCATCGCTCTATCTCTGAGTCTGGTAGCAACCAAGGGTACTCGTTTATCCTCAGCGACTCCCTTAAATTCCAGGATCTCTTCTACCATGGCCAGCTAGTCAATGAATTCTTCTGGTTAGAGGGTACCATGAAATTCAGGAATCTTAGTCCTCATACTGATCTCCCAGTGTCTCCTATCATCCCCCACTGTATATGGTCAACGACGCCCACAAGGTGCCTCCTCATAGTCATCATCAAAGTCATCTCCATCATCGGTCTCTGTTGTGAAAGGATTCCTCCGATCATCATAATTAGGGTTCCTCCCAAGATTAGGATTTGCCCTATTTTAGTTCGCCAACAACTCGCCCATACTTAGTGTCAATTGATCCATTATAGTGTTCATCCCTGTTCCATCAGTTGTTTAATTCACTGCTCGAAGCGCTGCTCAAGGCGCTGCAGATCTTCACGCCCATAAACATCGTCCACACGTCGCTCTCTACGGGGTGGCATGGTGAATATGGCTTAGGCTCTAATACCAACTGACGTACTGGAAGTACACAAAAATGTTATCACTGTTGAATCGTGTACGATTAGCCAACGATAACCTTCTACAATCTGTTGATTCTACGAATACCAGGAAATAGGCAACAAAATTTTAATTCAGAGAATTTTGGAAAATAAGAAAAGTCTATCACTACAAGAAATCACACATTTTATGACGAAAATTTTTGCCACGCACAAAATGTTGTCACAATTTGTTAATTAATAATTACGAAATTCATAATCGTCACTAAAACTTTTGCTTTTGTGATGAATTTTATTTTTGTTACTATTAATCATTTATATCGTCACTAATTTACACATTTGATGACGATTAACAAAATTTTGTCATAAGTTATTTTGGAGGTAGAATTTCGTACCAAAATTTTGGAGGGAAACCTTTTAGTGACATTTTGTAATACTTGATGACAATATTTATTGTCATAAAATATTTCTTTCAATGACAACATAATAGTTTGTCATTAATTATTTGTAAAATTTAGTGACAATGTGTTTTCGTCACTAATGTTCACATTTAGTGACGCCAAATACAAATTCGTCACAATTTTATTTGGAGGCAAAATTTTGGAAGAAAATTTTTTAATGACGAAAAAATAATAATTTATGACAATTTGTATTGTCATAAATATCAATTTTATATGACGAGATAACAGTGCGTCACTAATTAGATGTGTGGATAAGTGACAAAAATCGTTTGTCATCAATTCTTATATTTAGTGACAAAGTACGTAATATCGTCACAATTTTATTTGGAGGCAAAATTTTTCTGAAAAAATTTGGAGGGAAATTTTTTAAAGACGAAAAAATATTAAATTATGACAATTTGTATTGTCATAAATACCAATTTTATATGACGAGATAATAGTGTGTCACTAATTAGTTGCGTGGATAAGTGACAAAAATGGTTCGTCGCAAATTGTTATATTTAGTGACAAAGTATGTAATATCGTCATAATTTGATTTGGAGGCAAATTTTTTTTAAGAACTTTTGGAGGTAAATTTTGTAAAGACGAAAAATTAATAATTTATGACCATTTGTATTGTCACAAATACCAATTTTATATATATTGAGATACTAGTTCGTCACTAATTAGATGAGTGGATAAGACAACACCTTTGGTTAAATTATAAATTCTTATATTTAGTGACAAAGTATGCAATATTGTCACATTTTTATATGGAGACAAAATTTTCTTGTATCTAAGCGATGTCACCGGTCTTCCTTTCTTCATTGGCAGCCTCCATTTAGTCAAGAACCTCCATTATCAATTTTCAATAATCTCAATTTGATGGCAGAAATTATTTGACATTTTAGGTATGTTTCTAGATTTTGATTTGAATTGATTAGTAGTTGCTCTAATTGAACAACTACGATTTTGAAATGATTTCATGTCATTTTTGTTGTGATGGTTGCTATTGTTGTTGATGATCTTGTACAATTTTGATAATCTAAATCACTATTTGGTTTAAATTTTTGACGAAGCAACGTCTTAGCTTTAATTAGTAATTGTAGTACTAAATCGACATCATAGAATGGTTATGCTTTCTAGCTTGAAAATAGAATGAGAGTAGTGATTTTGCTTATAAGGAGACTTAAATTCATAAGGCTGCTCTGTTAGTTATGTATGCATATATAGTGTTGACAAAAGACAATGTAATAGTCCAAATTTTCAATATATATTAAAATATGATTTTAGTAAAATATTTTTTTAATATATATATACTGTATTGAATATGTGATACATAATAAGTGACTATAATAAATTATAATGCGTATGTGTGATAAATATATGAATATATTTTTATTGCATGATTTATTACTGGACTAAATCTTTCATGAAAAGAGATTATCAATTAAGAATAATTTTTAATATTAAATTCTAATGTAAAATTTCCATAAATTTTTATTTAAGAAAGGGATATTAAAATAATTTTAATATAGAATTATTTTAATACAAAGTATTACTATGGGAAATATAATTTTCATACAAAGTTGTGAGTAATACCTTTTTTTTAATATTATGTAAAATAAGCATAATATAATAAACAATATATATTATATTTTAATATTGTATATATGGAAGATAATAATTCATATACTGTGATATAAGTTGTTAAGTTAAAATAGAATTTACCATGAAAGTTAATTGGAAAATTATTTAGAAATAAATAAAAAAAACTTAAAGATTAGAAAAGAAATTAAAATCAAATGAATCACTAGTTTTTTAGTGACGACAACCAAACATGGCCTAACCGTACATTCCTCTTTTTATATCCAGCCCAATCCTGCACAACGCTATTTCTCTCCCCTAGTCCTGCTCCTCTGTCCTCCCACTTGCCGAAACCTCTCTCTCCCCCAAATTAAATTCCAGTTTTGCTAGGTTACGGAAGGAAATTAAAGTTAAGGAGGGACTATAAAGATTATAATCAAGCACAAGAGGTAGCATGGTCTATATGAGGTATCTAATTTCAGGAGAACATATAGACCAAACTAAAATCATATTTTAATATATATTGACATATGAGGTACAACAGTAGTTTGGTCTATATGTTCTCCTGAAATTAGATTTTTTTCAGTTCTTTCTATTGCAAAACAACCGTTTCTTCTGGCGGTATCTTGGCATATGAGGTACGACAGTAGTTTGGTCTATATGTTCTCCAAAAATTGGATTGTTTTAGTACTTTGTATTGCAAAATATCTTTTTTGAAATGACTTCATGCACTGTTAATCTAGAGGCTAGAGACTGCTTCTGTCATAATTTAGTTGATTGTTTTGCCTTGTGAAATCTGATCTCCACTGGGGGAGACAAATCCACCAGTACAGTTTTGTTTATGAACTCCGTTTCTGCATTTACATACTCTCTTTACAAAATGATTTCAATTGCAGAAGCGTGTGTGCTAAAGAAAACCATGATGTAGACATTGTGTCAAAGTTTACATATTGTTTTGTTTGACTTTTACTTTGGATTAAACCCACCCTTTCTGACAAGCATATTTTTGAAGTCTTTAAAGTTCTATGACTGTTGTTTTTTTCTTGCTGTTTGCTATTTAGCTCTGCAAATATTTTACTCATTTTGTATCCAAATGACAGTCACTTTATTCCATCTTTTCTACTCTATAATTTTAACTTTTTGTAGGGCCGATTCGAGATTTTGTCATTAACTGGGTCATTCACAATCTCTGAAAGTTGTGGCGTAAAAAGTAGAACTGGTGGATTAAGTGTCTCATTGGCATATAAGCCTTTTGGCAAGTGTTGTTGACATTCGCTTGCAGGCCCTTGTCAGTTTTTTGTTTTAATTGTTTTGAATTTTTATGCTGTAAATCTAAGCTTTATATATTTGATAAAGATGGAAATCGGTGGAAGGAGATAGGCGATGGTACTGAACAATCGGCAGATGGTATGTCTCAATCTGATGGTGGCCAAAATGAAGAAGATGATGATGCTACCAAAGAATCACAAAATAGTGCACCTCCGCGTTCAGGTAATTTTCACCTTATTGCAGTAACTTTTACTGCATCCCATTGTCTTTGCATATGTTCAAATCTTTGTCTTTACATATATTTTTCTTTTTGAATTATCTGGGTTCCTTCACATATTTCCAAGTTTTATTTCTTTTATCCGTTTTGAGCTTTCATACACTCTCAAGTCTTTCCTGCTTAAGCTCCTTTTACCATAATATGCTAATACTTTGAAAGTGAGAAGTCAGATGTATATTCTTTATTTAGGAAAAAAAGATGTATATTCTTTTCTCATCTGAGAAAGAAGAGAGATTCATTTTAGGTAGAATCAATCTGCTAGATTAGGTGTGTAACCTGAGCCACGCATTAATATCTAGTTGTTGCTACTTATCTGTCATTTATATATTTTCACCAGCCTTTGGAATTTCATCATTTATAATAGGGAGATGCAATTGTTGCAGACTCTCCCCCTCCACCACCATCTGCGTTTGAGTCTCCCAGTACCACTCCTAAAGACACCAAATAACATCATCAGCCACCGCCTCAGTCGCCCACCGCTTTGGTCAAGTACTGGGTTAGTTTTGTTGATCACTATTGTATTTTCTTCTTCTTTTTTTTTGTTTTTTTTGTTTTTGGGTTTCAAATTTCAATTGGTTGGTGGGGGCTTTAATTATATGAAACTCTCTTTGTCACATAGCCATGTGATGTTGCTGCGTGATGTCTCTGGCACTAGTAGTGCTTGGTGTTGGTTCTGTGGACCTGCAAAAGAAGCAGAAAACCATAGGAATTATCTTATCTGAGTTCCCTCACATATTTCCTTGTGTACTCCTACCTTTGTGGATGCTAGAATAACATGGATAGTAATGCTGTTTTGATCTCCGAATTTGGTAAATGGTATATTGAGCAGCTTCTAATCATTTTCAGAAGTGCATTTGGCAAAAACTTGGGAGACATTTCCAATTCAGCTTCTTCCTGAACAGGCCAATTTCTCTCAACAGCATAAACTTGTCGATTCCAACAGAATGATTTCTGAGGCATTTGATTTGGACCGCTTGTTATGGTTTTGTTTCAGATTTTTCTTGTTCCTTGAGAAGAAAAGGTTTGCTAATTAACAAGTTTTGCAGAAATTAAACCCTCGGATATTATTTGTTTGTGTATTCAGGGAATGCAGTGTAAATCGGATCAAAAGTGGGGAGTTCTTATACAAGTAATGACATAATCAAATAGAGTTGGAGCTTGATTCTGAAGTACATAATTGAAGGCATTATGTCATTGTTTACGCAATAGTAGTTTGCTTTCAAGTGTTTATCTAGAAGCAAAATTATGTCCACCGTTCAAATTGATTTGGATTTTGGAAACCTTATTTGCTGCTACTAGCATTTATTTTCATCTTTCTTACTATTTTTCAAGATTATAAGATTTCTTCTTTCATTTCATTTTGATTTTGGATTGGGAAATTCCACGTCATTCTTTGTTAGCTACTTAATAATTACAAGATTTGAAATGGTATCAAGGATTAATTGTTATGTTGAATGTGTGCCAAATGATGAGATTAGAGTTGCTGAGGAACTGTCTGTTGTTCAAAACAATAATTTGTAAGGAGCTCATGAGCGCAATACTACTAATCAATCTAGTTTACCACTAAATTTGTAAGGAGGATTAGGTAGGTAGCTACTTGTGGCCGGATTCTTGAAAGAGTTGTTTTATAAGATACTGCTCAAGGGACGAGATAACAAAAAATAGATTAAAATTTAAAAAATACTATAGGTTTTTTGCAACCTAAAATAACTTACAAATAGACATAACAATTATCATAATTCACCACACCACTACAATAATTAATTTTTATTTAAAAATAGATATCCAAAAAATCTAAATCTATATACAAAACTTACAAATCATCAATAACAATTTTCATAATTCACTACACTACCACAATAATAATTATAATTATAATAATTATTGTTATAATTATTATTATTATTATAATTATTGATATTATTATAGTTGTTGTTATTACTATTACTATTATTATTATTATTATTATTATTATTATTATTATTATTATTATTATTATTATTATTATTATTATTATTATTGTTATTGTTATTGTTGTTATTATTATTACTATAATGATAATTATTATTATAATTATTACTATTATTATACTTATTATTATTATTATTTGTATTATAATTATAATAATAATAATTGTTGATATTATTATTGTTATTATTATTATTATTATTTTTATTATTGTTGTTATTATTATTACTATTATCATAATTATTATTATAATTATCATTATTATAATTATAATTATTATATTTATTATTATTATTATTATTATTATTATTACTATTACTATTATTATAAATATTATTATTATAATTACTATTATTACTATTACTATTACTATTACTATTACTATTACTGTTATTATAATTATCATTATTATAATTATTATTATAATTATCATTATTATAATTATTATTATAATTATCATTATTATAATTTTATTATTATAATTATTATTATTATTATTATAAATTATTATTATTATTATTATTATATATATTACTATTATTATAATTATTACTATTACTATTACTATTATTATAATTATTACTATTATTATTATTTCTATAATAATAATTATTATTTTTAGTACTATTATAATTAAGGCTGTAAACGAGCCAAACAATTCTGATTCGATTCGGACTCGACTTGAAAAAATACGAGCGAGACTCGGATTCGTTAATAATATGATCCAAATCTGAGCATTAAAAATAGTTCGAAAAAAATATTAGTAGAATTTGAGCAAGGTTATATTCAACTCGTTTAAGATTCAAACTACTCGAATTCTTGATTGTGATTCGATACATACTCGGTTAATACATATTTGATTTGATGTTCGATACATTCTCTTATAATATATACAAATTGAAATCGAATTAGGATAATTAATTATTATTTTGTTTTGTTTTTAATTTTAATTGTGATTTTATATTTGTAAAGTGTAATAATAAATATATTTTCTCATTTCTAATTAAGTAAAACAACAAATTCATTTTATAATTATATTTATTATAAAACTAGTCGAGTCGAGTCGAATCTGAGTAGGATTTTTCAAATATAATTCGAATTCGAGTATATACAAATTTATCATTTCGAGTTGAATTCGAGTAGCTCTCTGTTCGCTCCGGTTCGACTCGTTTACACCCTTAATTATAATAATAATAATTATTATTATTTTTATTAGTGCTATTATAATAATAATAAATATTATTATTATTATTATTATTATTATTATTATTATTATTATTATTATTATTATTATTATTATTATTATTATTATTGTTATTATTATTAGTTGTAGTGTTAGTATTGTTATTATAATTAGGGAGGGGCTCGCTCAATTCTTAGCGTGTCTGGAGTTGTGCGTGAAAGGGAAGCAATAGAGATGGTTTCGCTCAATTCTTAGCCAACATTGAAGGTTCAACCAGATAGATGCTAGGTCTCTACCAATTTGTTTTCCCCTCTATTCCTTAGCCATAGTTTAGGCGGGAGAAATAAAAAAGTATTGTCAAATTTTGCCGCTATTAGCGAGATTGAGATTTGATTGTGCGGATAATATTTCCTACGGGTGAAGGGATTATCATTAATCTCAAAATTATACCCCAAACTCCATCTTTGCATCTTCAAATTTGCTCCTTCTGTCCCAATTGCAGAAGCCATAAATTCGAAGACCCAAAGACCCGTCAATTTTTTCAAAGGTATTTTTTCTAACAACTTTATTCATCCGCATTCCATTAGTTGCTGTAATGATTCATATATACAGACGCATGTATGTATATGTGTATTTGTTTGTGTAAGAGACCAAGTTCTTATACTTTTTGCAATTGAGCTATAATTGAACTACTATGAATTGAAATAGAATAAAGGAGATAGGTTGGTTTTGTGGTGATACAAGGAGGCTAAAATGGATTGATAACACAAATAAAGAGCTATGAGAATGGTGATTTAAAACAGTGCATACATGGTGTTATGTCTATATGTTTTTTTGATTTGCAGATAGAGTTTTTCTGGAAGGTCAATAACCACAAGGTTGAAGGTTTTAATTAAGCATTTTCTTCGGATATGGATTTTAGAATTTAAGCTTTTTGGATTATATAATTTGGTTTTGTGGTACTTAGATTTTTTAAGCATCTGTTTATTGCCTAGCTAGTTGGGTATTTTGTTGAATCAATGAATCTACTATTTTTTTATAAGATAATTACTTTTTATTTTAAATGTTTATCGCCTTTTGTCTCTTATATTATATACAGTGTAAAGTTGATTTAAAAAGCTCACTAAATGTATTATATATTTTTTATTGAAAATTGTTAATGTAACAATACATTTTGAATGTCAAACAACTTAATATGACCACCACATCATCACGATTTATAATCATTTATTGGAAATAATATTTGGTCAATGAAAATTAAAATTTAATGACGAATAATATTAACTCTTTAGAATTAATAGTATTGTCATTATATATATTCATTTAGTTATGACAACTGATATTGTCACTAATATTAACTATTTGGTGACAAGTTATGCCGTCACTATTATATATCATTTAGTGATGTCTTTTAATTTTGTAACTATTAATATCTCTTTATGTGACGAGTTCTATCGTCACCATAATTATTTAATTAGTGACATAGAAAAATGTGTCATACAAATTAACTCTTTGGTGGCAAACTATATCGTCACTGTTATATATTTATTTAGTCACAACAACTAATTTTGTCACTATCAGTAACTTTTTGTGACGAGATGTATCGTCACCATAAGTATTCAATTAGTGACATTGAAAAATGTGTCCAAAAAAATAACTCTTTGGTGACAAATTATTTTGTAATATTATTTAAAATATGAAATGACAACGACATAATTGTCATGTTAAATATATTATTAGGTGATTTAATTGTTTACGTAAATCATTTATTTTCTTATTTTTGGTGACGATAAACGCAATAATAACATTTAAAGAATAATCATAAATATGACAATATAGCCGTCATTAAAATTAGATGATTTAAATAGGGTAACATATTTTCGTCACTAAAACAATATCATTTAATGACGAAAAATAATTTTTGTCATTTAATTCACCAAGTTTTGATGACGAAACATAATATAGAGTGACGAAAGTTTCATTCAAATAGTACGTCACTAAAAGTAATTAATTATAGTGACAATGATTTAGATCGTCACCATAAGTTAAAATATTTAGTGACGACTTCAAATATTGTCAAATATACCTAATACCACGCTCATACGGTGACGGTCTCTGTGATGATTAACAATCGTCACCAAATGTTTTAGTGACGAAAAATAAATTTTATGTGACAAATTTTAGCGTCATTTTTTGTATGATTTCTTGTAGTGTATTATTCATCAAAAACTACTTGATCCCATCATAACAAATGCTTAAATAACAAAACCCTAAAAGCGGAATCCAAAACAGAAAAGAAAAACTAATAAAGAAAATTACAAAAATAACCCGAAAACAATAAAATGTAATTTTGAAGGCCTAAACGATGAAATTTGACCAAAAACTCTATAGTAACAAAGCATAATGCTAGTGATTTTTGATCGTTGACCCGTTTCCAATGAAATTAGGCTTCGAAAACGCTAAAATCCAACACTCCAAACTTGACAGAAATTACCAAATTGCCACTGGATCAAATCTTTCCATAATTTATCAAATCTTTCTATAAACTGGATCAAATCTATCAAATCTTTCCATAAACTAACACGCTTGCTCTTCAACCGTATCATCCTCCCTAAGGAGGATAGAATTCTCCCTCGAATTGTCATCATCAAAAGAATCGCCTGTGTAAGGAATCAAATGCTTGACATTAAAAACATCTGTTGTATGAATATGACTCGGCAGGCACCAGCGATATGCATTAGGATTGATCTTCTCAATGATTTCCACTGGCCCAATTTTCTTGGCAAAAAACTTATTATAGTCACCTACAGAAAATCTATCCTTAGTAAGAACAACCCACACACAATCTCCCACTTCGAACTCAACATGACGCCGTTTCTTATCAGCAACTTGCTTATACTTGCACGCAGCCTACATCAGATTGTCACAGACAGCCCTGTGAACCTCCTGCAATCTAGTCACAAAAGTCTTTTCCATCCCATGAACTTGCGTCTTTACTGGTAATGGTAGCAAATCAAGTGGTCCCCTAGTAGTAACATAATACACTACTGCAAAACGGCAAAATCCAGTACTCCTGTTAACTAAATTATTATGGGCAACCTCTACCTGACATAACTTTAGATCCCAACTCTTCACATGTTCGCCAACCAAACACCTCAGCAAATTGCCTAAAGACCGATTCACAACTTCAATCTGCCCATCCATCGGCTGGTGGTAGGCACTACTAAAATTCAACTGTGTGTTCACCATCTACCACAAACTACGCCAAAAATGGCTAAGAAATCGAGTATCACGGTCAGACACAATAGACATCGGTAAGTCATGCAATCTATAGATCTCTCTAAAGAACAATTGAGCAACACGAACATCATCTGTGGTCTTCTTACATGGAATAAAGTGCACCATCTTGGAAAAATGATCAACTACCACATAAATAGAATCATTACCTCGCTGTGTACGCGATAATCTAAGCACAAAATCCATACTAATGTCCACCCATGGCTGTGATGGAACTGGTAGAGGCATATATAAGACTGCATTAGTTGATGTTCCCTTAGCGACTTGACAAACCCGACAACGTTGCACCAGTTTTTCAACCTCCTTCGGAATAGTAGGCCAGAAATAGTTAGACTACACTAACTGTGAGGTCTTGTCTCTCCCCACATGTCCCTCACCATGTAGCTCCTTAAGGATCTGCAACCACAAACTACAATCTGGAACACATAGTTGATTGCTTTTAAACAAAAAATATGACACCCCCAAAATAGGTATACACAACCCATTATGAGTCGTCAGATACACGTTAGAGAATTCGAATACAAACTTTATTTATACAACTGTTGAACTATCGTGCAAAATACGACAACATATAAGCTGTGAGTTTTAATACAATATTGTCTCGTAGACAGTATCCAAACTCAAATTATTATAATGCCATATAAAATACAGTAGTAAATATTTCAAGACCCCAAAGAAGAACGAGAAGATTACTATCATGTTCATTCTAATGAGGTGCACTTTTGATGCTTTCAAAGTCGGGTTCTCATCATCCTATTGTTGTTCACCAAAATCAATTATTAAGTGACGTATAATATATGACACACCCATCTTAGTTCCTTAATATAATTATATATTGCATGTCATGCAGTTTTATAATGTATTGAGAAACTTCCACAGTCTCTGACCATCACACTATTCCCCTGTTATCCCCGCTCAACCTAGCTACACTCTTAATACCTGAAAGGAATTGTGAAGCAAAAGGGTGAGCACAAATAGACCAGTAAAGAATATTATGACTAAGATAGTATAGAACAAATTATCCTTAGTCCTCAACAGCGAAAAATCTGATAGAATACAATAGACAACAAGTTTTAGATCAACAACTGCAGCAAAAATAACAATCCATTAGAAGAGTCAAGTAGAACATAATGTCTACCATCTCCTCCAAATTAAAATTCCTTCATTAATATTTCATTCTTGTAATACCCATCAATAGTTCTTTGTTGTACCCAAGACAAAAAGAACTTTAATCACCTGTCTTCACCTAAACCACCAAAGATTATAGTTAAATTCACAATTCATGTTTATAATCATGTAAATCAACAGTTTTTCCTTGTCACAAAGACTTAATAGAATGTTCACTCAATATCCTTACCCTAAAGGCTAAAGACGTTCAAATGTAATAACAATGATCATACCAATCAGTCGTCTATCTTTGCACTACGGGCCAAAGATATTCAACTATAAAACCAATGGTCCTCATACCAATCAATTGTCTGTCAGTGTACTACGGCCAAAGATATTCAACTGTAAGACCAATGGTCATGATCCTGCCAAACATATCATCGAATTATCCATGCACAACGGGCCAAGGATATTTATTAGTATCACCAGTGGTCATGATCATGTTATACACCTGTCCATCTTTGCACTACGGGCCAAAGATATAATACTGTAAAATCAATAATCAACAGTCCATCTTTGCACTTCAGGCCAAAGATGATTTTCACCACAATATAAACATGAGAATGATAACAATGATATAAGGATTCAATCAAGTGAGATCAAGGATAAACATTAGAAAATTATAATTCAATTTATCCAGAGTTAAAGAATATCCAAATTGTCAACATGATAACCAAACGTGGAGTAAAATTCAAGAATGATATTTATGTATCAAAAATAATTTTTAATAGAAAGAAATAAATTTTTTGTCATGAATAGTACCCCGTGAATAGTACTTCATGAATAGTACCCTAAGTGAATAGTACCTCGTAAATAATACCCTGAGTGAATAATACCCGAGTGACTAGTAACCTGTAAATAGTACCCCGAGTGAATAGTACCCGTAAATAATACCCCAAGTGAATAGTGCCCCGTAAATAATACCCCAAGTGAATAGTGTGACGCCCCCAAAATAGGTATACATCACCCATTTTGGGTCGCCAAATACATGGTACAAAATATAAATACAAACTTAATTATACAACTGTCGTGTAAAATACGACAAAACATAGCTGAGAGTTTTAACACGAATATTGTCTTCTGGACAATATCAAAACTCAAATGAAATCCTCATTACAATTATTATCACACTATTTTATAAAATAGTGAGGATTACTCTGACCACCATCTCGCATCAGTCACTCTATTCACGACTAATCCATTACACGTTCTCATTTCCTGAAGAGAAAAATGAAAGTAAAAGGGTGAGCTCAACTAGCCCAGTAAGAAATATTATGACTAAGATAATGCAGAATAAATTATCGTTAGCATTTAACAGTGTTAAACTGACAGAATACAATAGACAACAAGTTTAACTACAACGGAACAAACAATCCATTAGAAGAGTCAAGTAAAGTATGTAATCTACTATCTTTTATGGTTTAACAGTTTATCATCAATTTTATCGCTGTGACTCAGCTCAATAAATTAATCCGCAATTGTGCCGTCGTACGAATATTCCCCGACCAAACGAATATTTTATGACAACTTGCTTACTTTACAAAATTTATAAATATTACCCACAACTATAATATTATATCAAATCCACACCATAATATTCAAAATGATATTTAGAGAAAATTACTCTTTATTCATAAAATTTGGGGTCTTTCAACCTACCCTTCTTATGAAATTTCGTCCTTGAAATTGGTGTACGTACCTAGTATGTTGAAGAGGTGAGGATACCTTGATTTTATTTTAGATTCTAACTCCCAGGTCATTTCTTCAACATCGTGTTTTCTCCACAAAACTTTGAGTTGAGTTATAACCTTGGAGCGTAGAATATGTTCCTTCTTATCCAAGATTTTAACAGGTACCTCTTCATACGTTAAACTTTCTCTATCTCGTCTGGCTCTAATTCAATAATATGGTTCAGATAATATCTTCCACATCTTTACGTAACATAGATATATGAAAAATGTTATGAACACGAGACATACTTGGTGGTAAGGCGAGTCTATAGGCCACAGTTCCTACTTGATCAAGGATTTAAAATGGGCCAATGAATCGAGGATTGAGCTTTCATCTCTTTCCAAATCTTTTAACTCCTTTCCATGGAGCAACACGTAACAACACATGTTCTCTAACATTGAATTCCACATCCCTTCGATGAAGATCGGCAAAACTTTTTTGTCGATCTTGTGAGATTTTTATACATTGCCGGATCATTTGAACCTTTTTCATTGTCATGCGTATCAATTATAGTCCCAACAACGTTGCTTCACCCACCTCGTCCCATCATGCTGGAGAATGACACTTGTATCCATACAACGCCTCGAATAGAGCCACGTTTATACTTGCTTGATAACTGTTGTTGTAGGAGAATTCCACCAACGACAAGAACTTGTCCCAACTTCCTTTGAAGTTAAGGACACAGAGTCTTAATAGATCTTCAAGAGTTTGAATAGTCCTCTCTGACTGCCCGTCCGTCTGAGGATGATATGTAGAGCTGAATCGTAAATCCGTACCCATAGCTTTCTGCAAACTAACCCAAAATTGTGAAGTGAATCTTGGGTCTCAATTAGAAACTATGGATACTGGCATACCATGCAGTCTTACAATCTCTTTTATGTATATACGAGCAAGACGTTCAAGTGAATAAGTTTCTCGTATAGGTAAGAAATGATCAGACTTGGTAAATCTATCGACAATGACCCAAATCGCATCTATGCCATGAGAAACCTTGGGAAGACCAGTAAAAAAATCCATGGTAATGTGCTCCCACTTCCATTCTAGAATTTTAAATGGTTGCAATGGACCTTTTGGCACTTGATGCTCTGCCTTGACACGTTGACAAGTTAGACACCTTGAGATAAACTCCTCTATCTCTCTCTTCATATTGCTCCACCAAGATGTATGTCGAAGATTACGATACATTTTGGTACTCCCAGGATGGATTACAAAGAGTGTGTTGTTCGCCTCCATCATTATTTTATACTTTAAATCAAGGTCGTTAGGTATACAAAGTCTGGATTTAACTCAAATTATTCATTCTTCATCAATTCTTGCTTCCGAAATAGCACCTTCTTGCACTTTCTTCTTCATACGCATCAGCTCCAGGTCTATAGTTTGAGCAACTTTAACTTTATAGATTAAAGTCGGTTCTACTCATATATTTGACATCATCACGTGGGTCCCTGGAGTTTTTAACTCTATCTTCATCCTTTGTAAGTCATATAAATTGGGCCTTTGCGTTGACAATATCGCACTTGTACCCGCATATGATCTTATACTCAACGCGTCAGCTACCACATTCGCTTTTCCAATATGGTATTGAATGGTATGATCGTAATCTTTCAATAGCTCAAGCCAACATCATTGTCGTATATTGAGTTCCTTTTGGGTGAAGAAATATTTAAGTCTTTTATGATCCTTATAGATCTCCACTTTCTCCCCATATAGGTTATGTCTCTAGATTTTAAGAGCAAAAATGACTGCTGCCAACTCTAGATCATGAGTAGGATAATTCCTCTCATATATTCTTTGAGTTGTCATAAGGCATAGGCTATGACTTTTCAATGTTGCATGAGAACACATCCTAACCCTCCACCTAAAGCATCGATGTAGATGAAAAATCCCTCTGAACCAGATGGTATTGTTAGAACATGTGCTGAAATGAGTTTCCTATTGAGTTCTTGAAAACTCTTCTCACATTCCTCGCTCCAACCAAATTTTATATCTTTTCGAGTTAGCTGAGTTAATGGAGTAGCGATTCGAGAAAATCCTTCCATGAATCTCTGATAATAACCATCTAAGCCCAGAAAGCTATGTACTTCGGTTACTGACTTAGGTTGCTCCCAGCTTTGAATTACTTCAATCTTCTCTGGGTCAACAGATATTCCGTAATATGATATCACGTGCCCAAAGAATGCTACTTCCTCAAGCCAGAACTCACATTTCTTCAACTTGGCGTATAGTTTATTTTCACGAAGCTTTTGGAGTATCAGCCTCAAGTGTTGCTCATGATCTTCACGGCTTTTGGAGTATATAAGGATGTTATCAATAAAGACAACCACAAAATGATCCAAATATTCTTTGAATACTCGGTTCATCATATCCATGAAGGCAGCCGGAGCATTAATCAATCCAAAAGACAAGACTAGGAATTTATAATGCTCGTACTGAGTTTTGAAAGCAGTCTTTGGAATGTCATCAGTTTTAATCTTTAACTGATGATATCCGAAATGAAGATCGATCTTTGAAAAGAATTTGGGGCCTTACAACTGGTCAAATAGGTCATCAATGCGAGGCAACACGTACCTATTTTTTATGGTGACATGATTCAGCTCCCGATAATCAATGCAAAGTCGCAAACTTCCATCTTTCTTCTTTATGAATAGAATAGGAGCACCCCAAGGAGACGTACTAGGATGAATGAAACCAATGTCTAACAAATCCTGCAGTTGGGTTTTTAACACCTGAAGTTCAATAGGAGTCATTCGATATGGGGCTTTGAAAATGGGTTTTGTATCGGGTTTAAGGTCGATACAAAATTCGATTTCACGCTCTGGGGGTAGGCCAGTAAGTTCTTCAGGGAATACGTGGGGAAATTTATTAACAATAGAAATATCATTCAAATCTGAGGTATTTTTGTTTAAATTCGTGACATGAGCTAAGAAAGCTTGACATCCATTTTTCAATAAATGAATAGCTTGATGGCTTGATATGACAACGAATAACTTTAGTGATTTGGTTGCTTGAATTCGCATAATAGGTTGGTTAAGAATATGAAAGCTAACAACCGTATGAAAATAATCAATTTTAGCATGATGAGTAGTTAACCAATTAATCCCTAAAATCACATCAAATGCAAATATTTTCAAAGAGATAAGGTCGACAGGTAACGTGAGGGTACCGATTTGAATCAAACAAGATTTATAAACAGTGGATGTAATGAAGGTTTCTCCCAACGGAGTTTCAACCGATAAGCCAAAGTCTAATTTCTCCGGAGTTAAATTTAAACGTTAAGCGCAAGTAGGAGAATTAAAAGAATGGATAGAACCGGTATCAAATAAGGTATAGACTTCTCAAGAATTTATGATTAGCTTACTCGTGATAACCTCGTTCGGGTTCCTCGCTTTTTGGGAGGTCACGACAAACAATCTTTGTAAGACCCCGAATTATATGAAATAAAAATATCCAATTTTCTTATAATTATTATTCTATTTAATAAATGGTTAAATTGATAAAAGGTTAAAGTTAAGGGTGATATTTGAAAATTTTGCAAATTAAGCAAGTTGATAAAAAATATTCGCTGTGTCGGGGAATATTCTTTTTGTCAGGGAATATCCGTACGACGATACCATCATTGGTGGACCCCATAACGGAATAACTTTCGAAAATTGTTGTTCATGGGGGAGTACTATTTTGTTATATATATATATATATATATATATATTAATAAGTTTTATTTTTTTATGAAAAATAGAATATATTATATTTTATTATGCATAGTGTTTACATAGTAAAATCAGAAATTCGTCAGAAATTCGTGATTTTGACACTGTACAGTCCGTGATTTTTCCTTCACTGTGCATCCAAATAGTATCCTGCCATTCTCCTATAAATAGGATACTTAGTTTAGAAATGAAAATCACACCAGAATCAGAGATTTTTTCTTTTATAATATTGAGCGTATTTTTTTAGAGTTTAAGAAAGCTTTGAGTGTAAAAAACAGTGCAAGTTTTCTTCAAGAATATCTCCGCTATACCAGTCAGAAGTACTCTCTTTTTAAGGTAAGGGATTTTATTTTTGTTCAATATTCGTAAGAAATAATATTTTCTTCCATACTCCGTAGTATGTAAGTGAGATTATTTCATTTTAGATTCTGAATTCTACACTCATTTTGTTAAGTATTGCTTCTATACTCCTTGAAATTAGTAAAATATCCTTGAAATTTGCGCTTCATCTTGTATCATTTTACAAGGATATTTTTCTGAATATTCTTGTTAAAGTTTAATTTTTTCATGCCAGAGTACTATTCACGGAGTACTATTCACAGGGTACTATTCACTCGGGTACTATTCACCCGGGGTACTATTCATGACAAAAATTAAATTTTTTTCTGTCCAAATTATTTTTGATGCAATATTATTCTTGAATTTTACTCCACAAAGCAGTATCATGTTGACAATTTGGGCAATTATTAAATTCTGGATAAATTGAATTATAAATCTTTAAAAGTTATCCTTGTTCTCATTTAATTGAATTCTTATATCATTTTCATCATCCTCATGCTTATATTGTGATGAAAGTCATTTTTAGCTTGTAGTGCATAAATGGACTGTTGATTGGTATGATTATGACTAGGGATTATTCGATATAATCATGACATGTAATGATACAAATGATGTGGTGAAAGTCCTCATTGGCCCGTAGTGCATTGATGGACAGTTGTTGGCATGATCATGACCATTGGTGATAACACGAATATCATCGGCTCGTAGTGCATGGATAATTCGTGGATGTGATACTAATGAATATCCTTGGCCCGTAATGCATGGATAATTCAGTGATGTGGATTACTTATTAAACTGAGTCTCAACTATAAAATTGATGACAAATTTTTAAATCATAGAAGATAGTAGATATCATGCTCTACTTGACTCTTCTAATGGATTGTTTGTTTCGCTGCAGTTAAACTTTTTGTCTATTGTATTCTATCAGTTTAACACTGTTGAAGGCTAACGATAATTTATGCTACATACATTATCTTAGTCATAATATTCTTTACTGGGCTAGTTGAGCTCACCCTTTGCTTTCATTGTTCTCTTCAGAAAATGAGAATATAGCTTGAACGAGTCGGAGAATGGAGTGATGGTCTAGGATGGTGGCTATAGTAGTCCTCACTATTCTATAAAATAGTGTGATAATAAATGTAATGAGGACTCCATTTGAGTTTGGATATTTTCTATGAGACAATATTCATGTAAAAACTCTCAGCTACACTTTTTTCGTATTGTATAAATGAAGTTTGTATTTAAATTTTGTACCATGTATTTGGCGACTCAGAATGGGTGATGTATACCTATTTTGGGGGCGTCACACAAAAAATCCATTAGAAGAGTCAAGTAGAGCATGAAATCTACTATCTTCTATGATTTAAGAGTTTATCATCAATTTTATTGTTGTGATTCAGCTCAATAAATTAATCAACATCACTGAATTATCCATGCACTACGGGCCAAGGATATTCGTGTTATCAGCAATGGTCATGATCATGCTAACAACTGCCCATCAATGCACTACGGGCCAATGAGGACTTTTATCACATCATTTGTAACATTACAGGTCATGATTATACTGAATAATCCCTGGTCATAATCATACCAATCAACAGTCCATCTATGAACTACGGGTCAAAGATGACTTTCATCACAAAATAAGCATGAGGATGATGACAATGATGTAAGAATTCAATTAAATAAGAGCAAGAATAAATTTTAAAGATTTATAATTTAATTTATCCAGAATTCAATAATGTCCAAATTGTCAACATGATACTGCTTTGTGGAGTAAAATTCAAGTATAATATTGTATCAAAAATAATTTGGACATATAAGAAATCAATTTTTGTTATGAATAGTACCCCGAGTGAATACTACCCGAGTGAATAGTACTTCGGGAATAGTACCCCCGCATGAAAAGATTAAAAATTATCAAGAATGCTCAAAATTATATTTCCATAAAAAGATACTAGATGAAGCACAAATTTCAAGGATATTCTACTATTTTCAAGGAGTATAGAAGCAATACTTTAACAAAATGAGTGTACAATTAGGAATACAAAACGAAATAATATTACTTACATACTACAGAGTATGGAAGAAAATATTATTTCTTACCAATATTGAACAAAAATAATATCCATTACCTTAAAAGGAAAGTACTGCTGACTGGTAGGGCGGGGATATTCTTGAAAAAAACTTATATTTTTTTCTATGCTCAAAGCTTCCTTAAACTCAAAAGAAATACACTCAATATTATAGAAGAAGAATTCTCTGATTTTGGTGTGATTTTCAATTCTAAACTAAGCATCCTATTTATAGGAGAATGGAAGGATACTATTTAGAAAATAAAATCACGACTGCATAGGAGGACAATCACGGATGTACACCGGCGGAGAAAACTAATTTTCTGATTTTTACTATTCATTACTATACAATAAAATATTTTAATAAAACAAAAACTTTAAATAAAATATAATATATTCTATTTTTCATAAAAAAACAAAATTAATTAATATATATATATATATATATATAATATAACTTATATACATATAAAAGTAAAAAAACCAAATGGAGATAACTTTCTACCGATGGTTTTGAAAAATAAGTAAGTGGGGGTCTATATAATAAGTAAAATTTACAACAAATACTTCATAAAAATCTCCTTTATTTATCTCAATTTACTTGGCTTCTTAAAACACATTTTTAAACAACAATTATTCATCAATAATATTATAACCTTTAATATTAACAACTAGATCATTCTCAGGAAAGAGGGGCTTTCCGATAAGGATATCCCCTTATTGGCGCGCAATTAGGTGACCAAACCTCTTTCCTCGACGGAACTTTCTAGACATTGTCAATAATGCAAATAATAATATGAATAACTTTGTCGTCTCAATTATTGATTTAATAATACAAAATATTATGACAATAATTGAATCAATAACGTGACATACTATGCAGCAATTACTGTGGCAATAATTGAATAAAACTGAGTGACTTCTCTTGTAAGCATCAATAATCAAAGATACTGTACAATACCGTGTGCTACTATGAAACCACGCGTATTATTATACTTTTATCACCGGGTATTTCAACAGTTAACGGTAAAACTTTCGCCGTTATTTTTATAAAAAGATATTTTTGTCATTTTCTAACTCCGACAGTAATTCCGTTGTGGGGTCCACCAATGATTGTGTCGTCGTACAAATATTCTCCGACCAAAAGAATATTTTATGACAACTTGCTTACTTTGCAAAATTTATAAATATTACCCATAATTATAACATTATATCAAATCAACACCATAATATTCAAAATGCTATTTAGAGAAAATTATTCTTTATTCATAAAAGTTGGGGTCTTACAAATACTACCCGAGAGAATAGTACCCCGAGTGAATAGTACCCCATAAATAATACCCCGAGTGAATAGTATCCCGTAAATAATACCCCAAGTGAATAGTACCCCGTAAATAAGACTCCTTACCTTAGTAGAAGACTGGATACTGCAATAGTGAAGTAGTAGAATACTCTTCTTCTTTCTCTCTGTAGTTGCTCTTGTGAGTCTTAGTGAATTGATGAGAATGAAAGAAGAAACGAGCTTCTATTAATAGGAAAACATAGTTTCAATAATTGCAAGTTTAGGGGCTTGACTTATTACAATTTAGTACATTCATCTTTGCCTCTATTTTTAATTTCGTCCTTCAAGTATTATCAATCTTGCATAACCTCCCCTAATAGTACATGCATGTGAACCAATAGTTCTTTGCATGTAAACCAATAGTTCTTTGCATGTGAACTAATAGCAATTAATTGCTCATTTATCTGATTAATTACCCGTTGGTCAATTTAACATCTAGAAATCAACTATTATCGAAATAAATGTCTATTTCCACTAACACTAATAATCCCAACACAATGAAAATATTTTTATCAACAATTTCATCTTTGAATTTTTAAAGTTTGACTTTTTTGAAAAAAGTCAATTATTGACTTTTTGACCAAAAAGTCAACCCCAACAAATTTTGTGTTTATAGTCTATTTTTACTAATTTCATTGTCCCGAACTCAAATATCTCGTCCGCGTCTCCAAATTCAACTCTGAACTCAAATTCGATTTTTAATTTTATTTTCTTGTGTTTTATACATACTTTTGCTTTCTTAGTTAGTTCAAATTATTTAATTAGTCTTGACTAACTATTAAATTAAATCTCATCATTTATCGCTAATATATATATATATTAATACATCTTTAATATTTTAATAATTATTCATCATTAATATTATAACTCACAATATTAACAACCAGATCATTCTCAAGAAAGAGGGGACATTCTGATAAGGACTTCTCCTTATTGGCGCGCAATTAGGTGACCAACCCCTTTCTCAATAGAACTTTCTAGTCATTATCAATAATGCAAATAATAACATGAATAACTTTGTTGTCTCAATTATTGATTTAATAATATAAAATATTGTGCAGATGATACTGTGACAATAATTGATTCAATAATATGAGATACTATGCAACAACTACTGTTGTAATAATTGAATATAACTGAGTGACTTCTTACGTAAGCATCAATAATTTAGAGATATTGTGCAATACCCTATGTTCACGCGTATTACTGTATTTTTATCACCGAGTATTTCAACAGTTAACGGTAAAAGTCTTACCGTTATTTTTATAAAAAAGGTTATTCCTGTCGCTTTCTAAATCCGACAGTAATTCCATTGTGGGGTCCGCCAATGATTGTGCCGTCGTACAGATATTCCCCGACAAAAAGAATATTCCCCGACTAAACGAATATTTTATGACAACTTGCTTACTTTGTAAAATTTTCACATATAACCCTTAACTTTAACCTTTTATCAATTTAACCATTTACTAAATAGAATAATAATTATAAGAAAATTGAATACTTTCATTTCATAAAATTCAGGGTCTCACAAAAAATCCATCATGCAAATGAAAATCTATCCTCTCCCATGCCCGAACATTTGCCAAAATACCAAAAAAATATGGATCAATTTCAAGTAATTCAGCAAATGAATCAAAACCAGGTACCTCCATAGAAAGTCGAGTTAACAGCCCCTTTCGTCTGCTCAAGGCATCAGCCACTCTATTGGTAACTCCTGACTTATGTTTCACCACGAAAATGAACCTTTGGAGGTAAGCAACCCATCTCGCATGTTTAGCAAAAACTTTATCTTGATTGTGAAAATGTTTTAGAGCCTCATGATCTATATACAAGATAAAATCCCGCTGAAACAAATAATGGCGCTAATGCTTGATAGCCTGAACCACAACATAAAATTCAACATCATAAGTGCTAAAACGCAACTTGGCACCTGATAATTTCTCACTAAAATAAGCCACCGGTCTGCTGTTTTGAGTCAAAACAGTCCCAATTCCCACCTTGGACGCATCAGAATGCAACTCAAAAGGTTGATGGAAATTTGGTAATACTAGAATAGGAGTCGTGGTAAGGCGGACTTTAATTAGCTCAAAAGCCTCTTCTATTTCACCCATCCAAGCAAACTTCTCATCTTGCTTCATGCGATCAGTAATAGGAGCCATAATGCTGCTAAAATGATGAATAAAATGCCAATAAAAGTAGGCCAACCCATGGAAGTTCCTCACTTCAGTAATGGTACTAGGTATTGGCCAATGCTTCACAACCTCTACTTTGGACTCATCTACCTGCAGCCCCACATCAGACATAATATAACCAAGAAACAGCACCCTAGATGTCAAAAATACACACTTTTTAACTGCAGTATACAATTTCTCCCTATGCAACACATGAGGAACTTCTCGCAGTTGACTAAGATGCTTGCTCGGGTTAGCACTATATATTAAAATGTCATCGAAATACACGAAAACACACTTACCAATGAAAGGCCTCAAAACCTAATTCATAACACGCATAAAGGTGCTAGGTGCATTGGACAATCCAAACAGCGTGACCATCCACTCGTACAATCCTTCCCTCATCTTAAAAGTTGTCTTCCATTCATCGCCAGCCCGAATTCGGATTTTATAGTACCCACTCTTCAAATCTAATTTAGTAAAAATAGTAACCCCACTAAGCTGATCCAGCAGGTCATCCAATCTCAGAATAGGAAATTGATACCTAACCGTTATTTTGTTGATGACTCTACTATTGATACACATCTGCCAAGTACCATCTTTCTTTGGAGTCAGAAGGGCTAGTACCGCACAAGGACTCAAACTCTCCCGAATGTACCCCTTGGCCATTAATTCTTCCACCTGTTTCCTTAATTCTTCATACTCTCCGAGACTCATCCTGTAATGAAGACGATTGGGTAAGGCTGCCCCAGGCTCCAGATCAATCTGATGTTCTATATCACACAACGAGGGTAATCCTTCAGGCAGTTTCTCTTGAAATACATAACTGAACTCGTCTAGAAGTGGTTTAACTACATCAGGAACCTCTACCTCCTTATCGACCATCCTTCCGATTAAGGCATAGACTATTTCCGTCTCCTTCACAGCCTCCTCAAACTATGCTAAAGCCAATAAACTAGCACCACCTTTATTTTCCTCTCACTTAGCACTAACACAATCTTTACCCCCTCAAACACAAAGCTGTAAGTATTCATTTTACCGTTATGAACCACCTCCCTATCAAATTGCCAAGGTCGTCCCAACAGTAGATGGCATGCATCCATAGCTACTACATCACACCAAACCTCATCCTTGTATTTTTTTCCCCACAAAGAAAGATACCAGTGCACGTTTTGAGACAGTCACTTCGCCCCATTGTTTCAACCAGGCTAACTTGTGAGGCTTTGAGTGCTTTTCAGTTGTTAGTTCCAACTTTTGGACTGCCTCCGCTGAAATTATATTCTCACAACTACCCGCGTCAATCATAAACTTATACACCTTCCCTTTAACCATACAGGTTGAATGAAAAATGTTGTTTTGCAGCCAATCATCATCAACAGCTCTAGGTGTAAGGCAGGACCTCCTCACCACCAACGCAGTCCCAACATCACCAGTTACTACCTCCTCATCCATGCCTTCCGAATCAAAGATCGGTTCACCAGTTAACAAGGCTTCATCCTCGATAGCATCACCCTCATCTATTTCAACAAACATCGCCCTTTTTTCGGTCTTCTTGCAATCAGCCTGTCTGTGCCCCGCTTCACCACATGCAAAACACTTGATGCTACTTACTGGACCCATCCTCCTGTTATTATTTGTTACTGCTCCCATTTTGGCTATTGCCCCAGCAGTTGCAACCTCGCCTGAACGACCGATGTTGACATATCCTCCTTAATACCCAAAGCTAGAAGATTATCCAAGACCACCAAGAAGCTTCTTCTCAATCTGCACAGCCCGCTGATGCACCAAAGAAACGGACATCGGATCAAACATGTTGACTGTCTCTTTAATTTGTTCTCGTAACCGCCCAATATATCGGGCAACCAACTGATATTCTGTCGCATGCACCTCGTTTCGAGAAATTAACTGATAGAATTCAGTTGTGAAAGTAGTATGCAAACAAGCCAATCATGTTTGATGATAAAGCATATACTTTATAACAATCTTATTCATTTATTAATAAAAGTATTAATTTATTAAAGGCTTTTAATTATCTACATGATGCTGCTTTATAATATGTGATAAACACATAGTTTTAAGCAATGCGTTTAGAATAATGATGATGATCATTCTAATGAGATCTAAATTCTTAGAAAGCTTAAAACTAAAATAGTTCCCAATCATTGGATTACAAAATTGGTGATTAGTGAATCCGAATAGACTGGTACATACGTTGCTTGCTCATTGGATGAGGATGATTGATCTCATGATCATTTGTGTAGAGAAACTAAAGCAAGTATGTAGGTTCTTATTGGAGATTATGTTCACTGAACGTGGCTCGCTAAAGAATACCTAATGGAGTTTTACTTACCTGTCAATAGGAATTCCTATAGTGATAGTAGTACAAGTGATCTTTGGACTTGAGATCATCATAGTATCTTGTGTATGATGAATTATACCTTGACTTATTCC
The DNA here is from genome assembly GCA_020205615.1 of Panax quinquefolius. Classification (NCBI taxonomy): domain Eukaryota; kingdom Viridiplantae; phylum Streptophyta; class Magnoliopsida; order Apiales; family Araliaceae; genus Panax; species Panax quinquefolius. Next base: position 105,993,897 of record CM035155.1, on the reverse strand, counting down.
TTAAGACCCTTAAGGTATATCAAAGGGTATGTTTGGGTATAATAAGTCGTACATGGAGATAATGTATGATCAATAAAGAATCTACCGCTTCTAGTAAAAGAAGAGAAATATCCTATGTGATTCGATAAATGACAACCCAGTAGTCCTTGGCCAAGGCAGAATGAAATTATAAAGAAGTTTCTAATTTGCATTATTTGGAGTTGTGCATTTAAGATTCGAAATACATATAATTAAATAAAATAAGACTTGACAGTAATTTCATGTCTTATATTTAATTGGGACATTGTATGGTGGAAGGATTGAATTGTATGGTAACTATTTACTCAAAGGTTCTTTTATGATTAATGTTAAAATCTATATTATCTTAAAAGTCGTTAATCGCTAGGGAGGCTTATCCCTATTGTAGAATAAATATTATTTATTTAAATAAGATTATAATTGTTCTAATTGATTTATTCACAACCGGTTTAATATGGAGAACCTAAAGGGTCACACCATAAAAGGAAGAATAATTATTTAAGAAGTTAATGGCATAATCGTAATAATATTTTAAGTATATTTAATTTAATCTATGGTGATAGAATAAATTAAATAGCTTAATATTTATTATTTAATATTTTAGAAATATTAAATATAAATTAATAAGAGGAGTCTTATTGATATTATTACAATTATTATTATTTTAATTTCTAAAAGAGTTTAGGAATTAATTTAATATAAGTACTCTCATTTATTCCTAATAGGATTAGGAGGGAAAATTAATTAAAGGAGTTTAATTAATTATCCCTAATAAGATTAGGGAGCCCATTTAATTAAAAGAGTATAATTAAATAATACCTTATTTTAATAGGGTTACTTGATATCTTTATAAGAAGAGTCTTATATCAGATATCAAGATGACGTAATAATTCCAATGGTTGGAGAGTACGCTCCTTTTCTATAGAGATAGAAAAAACTAAGGTTTAGCCAACCACCCATGTTCTTGAATCTTTCTTCTTCCTTGGTGGATCACCTCTAGAGGCCAAACACTTAGGTGGCTAACGTTGATCAAAGGAAGGAACCAAACCCGGTGGATTCAAGTTGAACGCGAAAGAGGATTGGAGGTGAACTTGTACCTGTGGAAGCTCGAATATTCAAGGGTATAATTCTTGTTCTTCATTTTTCGTTTAATTAATAATTGTGCATAAAGGGTGATCCGGGTATATGGTTTGTAAAATTTTTAAAACTCTGATTTTTACACGTTTCCGCTTATTTTTGCAATTTGATTGCGTTCTTGAATATTACAAAACCTATGGTGGCATCGAGAGCCAAACCTTTAAGCAAATTATTAATTTTTTAATTTAATATGTATATTGATATGTGTTTAGAACAATTTAATTGGGCATAATTTTATTGTATAAAATTTATTAAAAAAAATTAAAAAAAAAGGTTATTTGATTTCGGTAATCCTGATTTTTCCTACCGAATCCGTGTTTGATTTTATCACGTGATTTTATCGCGGCTGGGTTTTTTTTTTTTAATTGATTTCGTGGGTGATTTTATCCGTGGTAATCATGTTAACTGATTCACACTCTCACGTGGCCCAGGATAATGAATAGGATTAATTTAATCATGTTAATATTATATAATATATATGATAGTTAACTCCCATGTGCCCAGGATCAGATCATCAGGATTCAAGATTCATGTAATCATATTATATATATATACTAACCGTATTATATATATAATATATATTCTTAATTATTTTATTATTAAAATAAAAGTTTATTTTAATCTTAAAATAAAAAGTTTATTTTAATATTAAAAAAAGGTTTATTTTAATTTTAAAATTAGAATTTCATGCTAACTAATTAGAGTTGGAATTGGATTCCATGATAACTAATTAGAGTTGAAATTGAATTACATGTTTTCTTAAATAAATGAGTTTATTTAGATATGTAATAAGATTTCATATTATTCAAAATAAAGGAGTTTATTTGTGAATAGAAAAAGAGAATCCGTATTTCCTTAAATAAAGGAGTTTATTTAGATATGAAATAGATTTCATATTATTCAAAATAAAAGAGTTTATTTGTGAATAGGAAAGATAATCTGTGTTTCTTTTAATAAAAGTTTTTTTACATGGAATTGGATTCCATAATTAATTAAAATAAAGGAGTTTATTTTGATTAAAGATTTTGATTAAAATAAAATAGTTTATTTTATTCAAAATTGGATAAATTAAAATAAAATAGTTTTATTTTGATTTATATTTGGATTGAAATAAAGGAGTTTATTTTGATTCAAAATTAGATTTTATACTAACTAAATTTGCCCATTAAATGATATCAATATATATATTGAATGTTTATTATTCATGATATGAATGTTATTTATTGATGCATATGGTGATGTGTATGATAATAAATGGGATTGATTATGGACTATCGACCGATGTGATTGGATTTTATTTTAGTTGGATGCATGAATGTATGAGTTTTATTAAATGGGGTCTGCACTAAATTCTTCTCTAATTTTTCTTAATATAAATTCTATCTCCTCCTATGTACTTCCCTCGATCACGATCAAGGTTTCTATTTATTTTAAATAGTTTTGTAATAGGAATAATTAGAATTAATTTTGAAGATTTAGAGATCAAAGAAGCAAGAGCGCTTGAAGACCCGTTTGTAATGGAGCCCAGGGTTTAAATGTAATAGTTATATTTAAATATTATTTCGCACACCCTAGGGTTTGACCTTTTGGTTCACTTGGTGGCTCTAGTGAACCAAACTAGAATAAAAGTCCATAATCAATCCAGGTAGAATATAGTATTCTATATGTGCATGCTTATACTATATATTTATATTATATATTATGCAAACATGCTTCGCATGTTAATTAATACGACGCGTATTTTATATATATATAATGCGCTAAACAAGATGAGACAAATTAATTACAAACCCCTCATTTTTTTTATATTAAGTCCTAAGCGTTCAAAGATATTTGGAATATCGAACGTCAGCCTTTCTAGCATGATAAAATTAATAGAGTATTAAATATTTAATATGAGTTTGTTGTGTCACCACAAGGCAAGTATTAAGTATTTAAGATGTTAATTTATCACATTTGATGCTTATAAAGAAAATTGAACAATATTGTTTTGTTATGTCACCACAAGGATGATATTTTTCTTTTTTGAATATATGGAGTGCTAGGTTGGACTTAACTTGGATAATTTTGATTCGGATGTGCCACCACTTGATCAAAATAATCTAAGAGGCAAAAGAAAATGAGTTTTCATAGTTGATGTAATTGACAAAAGTTGTCTACCTATTTATTTATATATAGTTTGTTGTGTCACCAGAAGGCTATATACATTTGAAATGGGATCCTTATTCTCACTAGCAAATCTTTAATTAGATTTTGCCGAACTATATAAGTGAGGGTAATATAGTTTGAAGAAAATAGTGGGAGATATCAATTTAAAACAAGACCTAATTTATTTTGGTAATTAATAAAAGAATGTATGTTAAAATGTTGTTAATTACAAATTCATTTACAGAATTTTACAATGTCTAAAATTACTATCAATGCGAAGCATATTAGATACTAAATTAACGTAATCAATTAAAGCGGATTGGTTAAGGAAATTGAGAATAGTTCTCACGGCTAAAAAGCTATCTTATATCCTTAATATGCCTATCCCGCAATGGTTGCGCATAATGCCTCGAGGAAGAGATTGCTACTTTTAGAAAGTGGCAAGATGATGCACAGATTGGCTCAATGCATCATGCTCGCATCCACGAGTAACGAGCTTCAAGCGTCGGCAAGATGAAACTATGGATGCTCCTACTATATTCCCGCACATCAAGTAGTTGATGGTGAGGAAAGTAGGGACCGATAGATATTAGATATCTAAGGAGCTCTTCCGATCTAGAATGGCCAATGGCACTATAGTATGCATAAAAAGTTCTTAACATAATCAATTTGATTGATCAATTAGGACAACAGTTTTTTGTCATGGATGGAGAGTTGAGCCAAGATTTGATCTTGCCCTCACTCCGGACTCCTTTCACAATTGTTGTGAATTTTTCATATGAACAAGCTAGATATCGGCCCACGTTGATTTGCTTAATATATTGAAAAATGTTGAGAGTCACTTTCAACCAAGAAAGACCAAGTCTTCTTTGGTAGGGGCCAAAGGATCTTCCAAAAGAAGAAAGATTCAAAGAAGGTAAATAGAAAGGCAAAATAAAGGATAATAAGAACAAAACTGATATGGATAGCAAAGGAGTTTGCTTCCACTGCAATAAGCCTGGACACTGGAAGGAAATTGCGAGAAGCATCTTGCAGAGGCTAACCAAAGAAGCTTAGTGAAGTTTCGGTTATAAATATTATTTTGTTCATGATTGAAATAAATTTTTCTTTAAGTCAATGTTCTACTTGGGTATTGGATACCGGCTTTAGTTATCATAAATATAGATTTATGAAGGGACCAAACAGAAGTAGAAAACTAAACAAATATAAGTAATCCTATGTGTGGGAAATGAAGCAAAGGTTGCTGCATTAGCCATAGAAACTTATAATTTAACAATGCCTACGGGCAAATCTATTAAGTCAATAAGTTGTTATTATATTCCAGTTCTTGTTAAAAATATTATTTCCATTTTATTGTTGGACAATGAAATCTTTGGTATTATAATTAAGAACAATTGTTGTTCTATTTATAATAATAATGTTTTTTTGTATAAAAGCGGAATATTACTTAATAAATTTTGTATACTTGACTTACGTGAAAATATATTTTGCAAATTGAACAAACTAGTATAAGAAAAGGAGATGATCATTCAAAGAGTTGAATGTGTGTATTTGTTTGAAATACAAGTGTGAATTATTTGAAAGGTTCAAAGAATTCAAAAGTGAAACAAATTGGCAAAGTATTAGGATTCTTTGATCGGATCAAGGAAGGAATACTTGTGCAATAAGTTTCTAGATCATCTCAAATGGTTTTCTCATAATGGACGCCTCTCAATACATAATAATTGATTGATGTATCCGAAAGGAAAAATCGTACATATTTGAACAACAGTGCGATCCATAATAATTTTACCGACATTCCAAAGATCCTTACGGGATAATGTCCTAGAAATGGCTGCATATCTACGAAAATGGTAACCTCAAAATCCGGCCCCAAGACTCCATAAAAGTTATGGACAGGGAGGATTCCTAATCTTAAGTATGTTAAGATAAGGGGTTGTCCAACTTATGTGAAAAGGTTTCAAAGGATAAGCTTGGGACAAGATTTGACAAATACAGATTTGTGGGACATCCTAAAGTAAGTTTAGGGTATATGTTCTATAATCCTACTTAGCAAAAGGTGTTTGTTGCGAAAACACGCCTTCTAAGATAAAGGTGTTTATTATTGAAGGGCTAGTGGGAGAATAATAGATCTTGAAGAGTTCAAGAACCACAAAACACTATAAGTCAAATAAGAGGAACTATAGACCTATTGTACCACAATAGAATCGTAAAACGGAATAGTACAAGAAGATACCTAGGAGGTATGGATTCATCATAGATGATGATGATGAGGTACACATCATAGAAGATGATGATCCAGTTACATACGATGAGGTAAGAGTTCTAGTGTGTACAAAAGGGACAGTGGGAGCGCCGTGACATTCCTAATATTATATGTTGATATACTACGGATAAGGAATGACATACTAATGCTACAATCAGTAATGATAAAGTTGTCTAAACATTCCTCCATGAATGATTTGGAAGAGTATCTTAATTGGGGATATAAATCTATATAGATAGATTTAAGAGGATGCTCGACTTAACCCAAAGAACATATATTCATTTGATACTAAAGTCGTTTAGCATGGCAAACTCCAAGAGATGTCTCATGTCGATGAGCTATGGAGTGTATCTCTCTTAATAGTCCCCACAGACTCTCGAAAAGAGAGGTCGCATGAGTGACAATCATGTATATGCAATGAAATGTACGAGACCGATGTTGATCGGTCATATTATGGAGAAGTTCACTATGAGTCGGTGAAAACATCTTAAAGTGCTTAACCTAAGCACTAAGGATGTGATCATATTCATGGTGGGTCTAAATTAAAACTAGAGGGCTTAATGACTCAAGTTTTTCGAGACGGACCAAGATGACGAAAAATCCACTTTAAGGTAAAGCGTTATCTTGAATTGGTGCGTTGAATTGGAAAGGTTAGAGCAAAGAAAGAGTTGTTGGTTTAGTGATAAAGACAAAGTATATAGCTATAAATGAAAGTCGCAAGTTGATTGTTTGGATTAAAAGTTCATTCTGTAACTAGGAATAGTTCCTAAGTCTCATCTTGGATCTAAACATGTGTTGTGGCACTTTCATTTGATTATTAAAATCATTGAAAGATGAGAAATCACTATAGAGATAGTGGAATCTCATGAACAACATTACATATCCATTAACTAAAGCTTATCCAACAGCAGGATAATCGTCACTTAGAGAAGAAGAGTATGAGATACCATGACGATTGGCTTTAGTACAAGTGGGAGATTGAAAGTAGTATGCACACAAGCCAATCATGTTTGATGATAAAGCATATACTTTATAACAATCTTATTCATTTATTAATAAAAAGTATTAATTTATTAAAGGCTTTTAATTATCTACATGATCTTTGTTTTTTATAATATGTGATAAACCCATAGTTTTAAGCAATGCTTTTAGAATAATGATGATGATCATTCTAATGAGATCTAAATTCTTAGAAAGCTTAAAACTAAAATAGTTCCCAATCATTGGATTACTAAATTGGGGATTAAGTGAATCCAGGATAGATTGGTACATACGTTACTTGCTCATTGGATGAGGATGATTGATCTCATGATCATTTGTGTGGAGACACTAAAGCAAGTATGTAGGTGCTTATTAGAGAATAAGTTCCTTTGAGCACGTGGCTCGCTAAGGAATACCTAATGGAGTTTTACTCACTGTCAATAGGAATTCTGTAGTGATAGTAGTCAAGTGATCCTTGGACTTGAGATCATCATAGTATCTTGTGTATGATGAGTTATACTTTGACTTATTCTTAAGACCCTTAGGGTATATCAAAGGGTATGCTTGGGTATAATAAGTTGTACATGGAGATAATGTATGATCAATAAAGAATCTACCACTTTATTAAAGAAGAGAAATGTCCTATGTGATTCGATAAATGACAACCTTGGTAGTCCTTGGTTGGTTAAGCAAAATGAAATTAGAAAGGAGTTTCTAATTTGCATTATTTGGTGTTGTGCATTTAAGGATCGAAATACATATAATTAAATAAAATAAGACTTGACTGTAATTCCATGTCTTATATTTAATTGGGACATTGTATGGTGGAAGGATTGAATTGTACGGTAACTATTTACTCAAAGGTTCTTTTATGATTAATGTTGAAATCTATATTATCTGGAAAGTCGATGATCGCTAGGGAGGCTTATCCCTATTGTAGAATAAATATTATTTATTTAAATAAATTAATTGTTTAATTTATTTATTTAAATAAGATTAGAATTGTTCTAATTGATTTATTCACAACCGGTTTAATATGGAGAACCTAAAGGGTCACACCATAAAAGGAAGAATAATTATTTAAGAAGTTAATGGCATAATCGTAATAATATGTTAAGTATATTTAATTTAATCTATGGTGATAGAATAAATTAAATAGCTTAATATTTATTATTTAATATTTTAGAAATATTAAATATAAATTAATAAGAGGAGTCTTATTAATATTATTACAATTATTATTATTTTAATTTCTAAAAGAGTTTAGGAATTAATTTAATATAAGTACTCTCATTTATTCCTAATAGATTAGAGAGGAAAATTAATTAAAGGAGTTTAATTAATTATCCCTAATAAGATTAGGAGCCCATTTAATTAAAAGAGTTTAATTAAATAATACCTTATTTTAATAGGGTTACTTGATATCTTTATAAGAAGAGTCTTATATCAGATATCAAGATGACGTAATAATTCCAATGGTTGGAGAGTACGTTCCTTTTCTATAGAGATAGAAAAAACTAGGGTTTAGCCAACCACCCATCTTCTTAAATCTGTCTTCTTCCTTGGTGGATCACCTCTAGAGGCCAAACACTTGGGTGGCTAACGTTGATCAAAGGAAGGAACCAAACCCGGTGGATTCAAGTTGAACGCGAAAGAGGATTGGAGGTGAACTTGTACCTGAGGAAGCTCGAATATTCAAGGGTATAATTCTTGTTCTTCATTTTTCGTTTAATTAATAATTGTGCATAAAGGGTGATCCGGGTATATGGTTTGTAAAATTTTTAAAACTCTGATTTTTACACGTTTCCGCTTATTTTTGCAATTTGATTGCGTTCTTGAATATTACAAACCTAACAGAAACACGTTATGTATTCGTTCTAAGTCTGGAGGTAACGCTACCATGTAAGCTACCTCACCTACCCGTTTTAACACTTCAAAAGGTCCTATAAATCTTGGACTTAACTTTTCCTTCTTTCCAAAGTGTATCTTTCCTTTCTAGGGAGATTCCTTTAGAAATACGTAAGAGCCTACTTCAAACTCCCTATTTTCTCGATGCGAGTCTATAAATTTCTTCTGTCTGTCTTGAGTTGCTACTAAACGCATTTGTATCAGCTTGACAATATCCGCTGTTTGCTGCACCAATTCAGGTCCTAGCATTCGACGTTCTCCTACCTCATCCCAACACAATGGTGTTCTGCATTTCCTTCCATACAAAGCTTCGTAAGGAGGCATACCTATGCTTGCATGATAACTATTGTTATACGCAAACTCTACTAATGGTAGATGATTATCCCAACTACCCGTTGAAATCCATGATGCAAGATCTTAACATATCTTCTCACGTCTGAATTTTTCTCTCACTCTGTCCATCAGTTTGTGGCTGATACACCGTACTCAGCTTTAACTGCATTCCCAACTGCTCCTGCAGATTCCTCCAAAAGTTTGATGTGAATCGTGGATCACGATCTGACACAATTGATACTGGTACTCCATGTTTAGAAATTATTTCCTTAACATAAAGTTTAGCTAACTGGTCCAAGTTATACTTGACCCTAATTGGCAAAAAGTGAGCCGACTTCGTCAGTCGATCCACTATTACCCAAATCGCATCATACCCTTTTGTTGTAATCGGAAGTCCCACCACAAAGCCCATCGTGATATGCTCCCACTTCCACTCTGGAATCTCCAATGACTATAACAAGCCACTTGGTTGTTGATGTTCGGCCTTAACTTTCTGACAAGTCAAGCACCTACTCACATACTCGGCTATTTCTCTCTTGATGTTCGGCCACCAAAAACTTTGTCGAAGGTCTTGATACATCTTAGTAATACCAGGATGAATCGAAAACCTCGAAGTATGAGCCTCTTATAATACCTGCTCCTTTAATTCTGTCTCATTCGGAACCCAAATTCTTCCTTCAAATCTCAATAACCCCTCATTATCAAGACTATACTAAATATTCTTTTCATTGGCTAACCGCTTCTTCATCTGGTCACACTCATCAGTTTTGAGCTGCATCTCCATGATTCTTTCTACTATGGTAGATTGAATATCTATCGCAAACAATATTTGTTCCGATTCGATTGGGAATTTCATTTCTATTTCCATTCTAGCCATCTCTGTTATTAACTCAGTTTGAGCCGTTAACATAGATAACTTCTCCTGACCCTTCCTACTTAAGGCGTCGGCAACTATATTGGCTTTTCCAGGGTGATACAGGATTTCACAGTCATAATCCTTTATCAACTCCAAACCATCTCCTCATCTCATATTCAACTCTTACGTGAAGATATATTTTGACTCTTGTGGTCCGTGTATATCTCACATTTTCCCCATAAAGATAATGTCTCCATATCTTTAAAGCAAAAACTACTGTAGCCAGTTCCAGATCATGAGTAGTGTAACGCCCCCAAAATAGGTCCAATCCATCCAACCTATTCTGAGTCGCCAAATACATGGTACAGAAAACAACTACAACTTTATTACTACCACAACACATATGCTGTGAGTTTTGATACAAATATATACCAACTGTGACTCATGTCCCAACCGTGGACAGTACCTCATAGTGATACCTTACATAAAGGTACAATCTAAAACTGTTTTAGAAATTAAAATCTTTGGGAAGTGCTCAAGGAAACCTTCGTACATAGGAGGCCATGAATCTAAGTTATGATAGATATCATATGTCAAGAGAATTATCCTTGGTTGATCCAATAGACCCCAAAGAAAAATGAGAAGATTACTATCATGTTCTTTCCAATGGTGAGTCTTCTCTTGATATATAATTATCTCCACTGTCTGCAATTGAAAATTATATTTCAACCAAACTCCAATATCATATAGGTAGTGCTCATAGGTATACTCAGCAAGTGGATGTGCACAACCATGCCTTATGATAACACGAGGTTATATGTCATTAGACATCTTGTATGATAGTGGCAAAACACCATTCCAAAGTTGGGTTCACCTCACCCTATTGTTGTTCACCAAAATCAATTATTAAGTGACGTATAATATACGACACACACATCTTAGGTCCTCAATACAATTATATATTGTATGTCATGCCGTTTTATATTGTGTTGAGAAACTGCGATAGTCTCGGACCACCACACTATTCCCCTGTTATCCCCGCTCGACCCAACTACACTTTTATTACCTGAAAGGAATTGTGAAGCGAAAGGGGTGAGCACAACTAGCCCAGTAAAGAATATCATAACTAAAGATAATTAAATTATCAATAGCCTTCATCGAAGAATAAATCGGAGATTTAGAACATATGGTAGATGATAAAACTTTTCAACCATAGTTGCAGCGGAACGAGCAATCCATTAGAAGAGTCAAATAGACCATAAAGTCTATTATCTTCTCCATGTTAAAAGTCCACCAACAATGCTTTAACCCTGTAACATTAATCAACAGATCCTGTTCACAGTCATGTGAATAACTCATAATCATAATTGTAGTTCTAATTTTCTCTTCTCATCCAAGACGAAGATATTTTTCATCATATGTCTTTACTTGAAACATCAAAGATCATGGTTATACCAAATAACAGTTCCTATTCATAATCATACTAATAAGTTCATCTTTGCACTACGGCCAAAGATATTCATTAACAGTTCATCTTTGCACTACATACCAAAGATATTCAACAACAGGTCATCTTTGCACTACGGGCCAAAGATATCCAACAACAGGTCATCTTTGCACTACGGGCCAAAGATATTCATCAATAATTCATCTTTGCACTACACGCCAAAGATATTCATCAACAATTCATCTTCAGACCACAAAGCCAAAGATATTCATATATCAAAGAAATATATAATCATTTCAGAATTTATATAAATAATAATTATAACCATGTTGATCAATTCACCTTTGCACTTAAGCTAAAAATATTCAATTATAAATTCAATGGTCATGATCATACTAGTCAACAATTCATCTTTGCACTACTGGCCAAAGAGAACCCATAGTCATGATCATACCAATAATCTACCCATCTTTACACTTAAGTCAAAGAGAAATTTCATCACCGTGATTATAAAAATATTATATATGATAATAAAAAAACAATATGATCAACAACTGCATTTAATTTCAAGAGTAAGATTCATAAATCAATCATTTCATAACACCTTAATCCAAATGTTATAAATCACTTAATAATCTCATAATCTAATATTATTAATACTACCACAATATTTTAATCATTTCTTAAACTTATAAATAATTTATTTTAATTATTTACACTTTACTAATTAATGCATTTAATCATACCAAAATGCCAAACTCATAAGATTTCATCACCAATAACCAACAACCTCATCAAAAAAAATCTGCATATACCATATATAGGATTCCCAAGCCATAAAATCCTATTTTTTAATTTTGTTACTTCACATAACATATTTAATTTATTTATTCATAAATAGTCCATTTTCATGAAAAATACCAAATCAATTCCAAAAATATTTCTTTTCTGGGATTTACATAATATAGTCCCATATTGAACATATATTTTTCTCGGAATTTTTAAAATTCATTTACTATTTTTTATATGGTCAAAACTGCCGAATATTTAGACATTTATCATAAATTGTAATTTTGTCCAAAAATTCCAAAATTTACAGAATATACTGATATTATATAGATGTACTCCCAATAAAAATTTCACCAATTTTGGAGTTAACCACAAGGAGTTATAAGGGTTTACTTTTAAAATAATCTTTTCTCATAAAATCCATAACTCCTAATCTATACATCCAAAAATCGTTATTTTTGGACACAATCAAGGAAACTCATCAAATTATCATTTCAAATTTTTCCAGAATTTTTGAAGATCAGAAAAATTACGAAACTGAAGAAACATAACAACCCTTAAAATCCCTTACCTCAAAAGAAACAGTACTTCTGACTTGAATACTGGATATAGTGCTGAAGGAGCTTGCACCGTATAGTAACACTCAAAGTATCAAAATACTCAAAAGAATACGCTCGATAATATAGAGAGAGAGAAAAAGAGAAAGCTTATGTTTCTGGTGTGATTTTCAATTCTAACTTAGCCCTCTATTTATAGGAAAATATTAGCACGCCGAAGCAGACTTGACCTGCTAACTGATGGCTTTACCTGCTAATATTGCCACCCACCACATTTGAAATAAAATTCAGCACATTTCTTCACCAACCACAAGTGGGGCCCACTCAATTCTAGAATTTTCACCAAAATCATTTATAAACCTAATTTCCGAATCAGTTACCTCTTAAAATTTATAACAAATCATACGTTCATTTTTAACGGTTCAAAATTTGTGGATGTATACTCAACTTATATATGTATAACATATCCAAAAATCACAACGATCCAACGGTCGGATTAAAAATTATAACTCACACAATATATCATAAAAATATTGATTTGATTTTTAATACCTCCATTCCGACAAAAATACTGATAAAACACCTTAACATTAATTCCTTCATTTATAACCACATAAATAAATCCATTATTTATATCCGCATCAAATAAATATTTTTTTATCATATAAATCAATAATTAATTATTCTCAAATAATATTACAGAATCACAATTATGACAACCAGGCAGTTCCCAGAAAAGAGGGGGCTTTCCAATAAGGATTTCTCCTTACTGGCGCGCAATTAGGTGACCAAACCTCTCATTGACAGAACTTTCTAGACATTGTCAATAATGCTATCTAACAATATTATTCAAATAATATAAATTATTGATCTAATAATGGAAAATACTATGCAGTGACAATTATTGAAACAACAATAATATAAAATATCAACGTAGCAATTATTGAATCAATAAAATAAAATATTGAACAGTAACTACTGTAATAATTATTGAGTAATGCCTTCTTACGTAAGGATCAATAATTCAAAAATACTGTGTAATACCGTGTGGTATTGTTCAACCATACATATTACTGTATTTTAACCACCAGGTATTCCAACAGTGTTAACGGTAACAACTACGTCGTTATTTATAAAAACTCAAATTTGTCGTGTTCTTCATCCGACAGTTATTCTATTATGGGGCCCACAAATGGTTGCTTGTCATTGCATTTAATATTCCCGACAAAAAGAATATTCCACGACCCAACGAATTTTCCCCGACAGAAATGAGTATTTTATAACCACTTGCGTATTTTATAAACTTTACATATATCACCCTTAACTTTAACTTTTTATCAATTTAACCATTTACTGAATAATAATTTCATAAAATTCGGGGTCTTACAAGTAGGGTAAACTTTCTCATAATCCTTCAACTGCCTTGATGCATACGCAATGACCTTATCATGCTACATGAGCATGGAACCCAGTCCTCTATGTGAAGCATCGCTATAAACTACAAAATTTCTTGTGTCATCGGGTAATGACAAAACAGGTGCTTCAATCAACCTTTTCTTCAATTCTTGAAAATTGTCTTCACATTTATTAGTCCACACGTATTTCACCGTCTTCCTTGCTAAGTTAGTTAACAGAGTAGCTATCTTCGAAAAATACTGGATGAATCTCTGATAGTATCCCGCTAACCCTAGGAAACTCCACACCTCAGTCGGCGTTTTTGGTTGTTCCCAATTTATCACGGCTTCCACCTTCGCTGGATCTACCGAAATCCCCTCATGGTCTATGACATGACCTAAAAACTGTACCTTTTCCAACCAAAATTCACACTTAGTGAACTTTGCATACAACTTCTCCTTCCTCAGTGTCTCCAACACTAATCTTAGGTGTTCAGCATGATATTCTGGCGTCTTAGAATAGACTAGAATATCATCGATAAACACCACGATGAACTTGTCCAAATATTGTTTGAACACTCTGTTCATCATATCCATAAATGCAGCTGGTGCATTGGTCAACCCAAATGACATCACCAAAAACTTGTAATGACCATAACGAGTCCTGAATGCTGTCTTTGGTACATCCTCCTTTCTAACCTTCAACTGATGATACCCCGTCCTTAAATCTATTTTAGAAAAACACTTAGCCCCTTTCAACTGGTCAAAAAGATCATCGATCCTGGGCAATGGGTATTTATTCTTTATCGTTAACTTGTTCAACTCTCTATAGTCGATACAAAGTCTTAACGATCTATCCTTCTTCTTGACAAATAGTACCGGTGCTCCCCACGGTGAAACACTCAGTTGAATGTACTTCCTGTCCAATAGTTCTTGTAACTGTACCATTAACTCTTTCATCTCCATTGGCGCCATACGATACGATGCCCTGGAAACTGGTGCCGCTCATGGCATAATGTCTATCACAAACTCGGTCTCCCTATCCGGTGGAAGACCCGATAATTCACTCAGAAATACATCCGCGAATTCTTTAACTATAGGTATTTGTTCCATGGTTGCTACCACTCTCTAGGTATCAACTACATGACACAGGTAACCTACACATCCCTTCCTCAATAATTTTCTAGTTTGTGTCATAGTAAGACAACACGAACATCCCGGTGATCTATTCTCGTAAAATACTACCTGAGGTTGTCTTAATTTTTTAATGTTCACACATTTCTTCTGTCAATCTATAATTGCCCCATGGTTAACCCACCAATCCATTCTGAGAATTACATCAAATTCTCCTAACTTTATCGGTTTCAAATCTACCGATAATTTACAACCCCATATGTCTACGCAACAACTCCTATAAATATTTTCAACAGGAATTATCTCTTTGTTTGCTACCTTAATATTTAAAGGTATAAGCAACTTTTCGGGAAGTAATCCTAATCGTCTAGCAAAACCACATGCTATAAACGAACAAGTAGCACCCGAATCAAACAGCACGTAAGCATTTATGTCATTGATCGGAATAATACCTGCGACTACGTCCCCTGATGCAACTGCATCTTGGAATGTCATGTTAAAGGTATGGCCCATCGGCCTACCTGGCTGCACTGGACCACTAATAGCTAATTTACCACTATTAGTGCCCCGATTCCCGTCTGTCCCCTTTTTCGAGCAGTTCCTTACCATGTGGTCAGTTGACCCACACACAAAGCATCCGTGGTTCTTCTTCGGACTTGGACAGTTAGGTGAAATGTGCCCCTCCTGTCCATAATTATAACATACGGCCTTCCCCTTGAGACAGACTCCTAAATGAGTCTTCCCACAGGTTTTGAAGGCCTCCATCCTTCTTTTCGAATCTCCTTACTTCACTCCAGTAATCTCAGAGTTAAACACCTTCCTCTTCTGTCCCTCGCCACTCCCATTGGCTCCTTCTATTTTTACTCCCCCATCAACCTTCCCCTTATTCTTCTAATCTTTGTGGTAATGGCTTAAAGCCTCGCTACCACCTTCAGCAATTATCACCTTCTCTAAAATAGTCCCAAACGTAGTACTTTGGAACACCGATATATGGTTATAGAGCCAGGGTTTCAAGCCATGCTCGAACCGTCGAGCTTTTCTAACCTCGGTATCCACTTGATGTGGAGCAAACCTCACCAATTCATTAAACTTGGCTGCATATTAGGGAACCGTCATGTCCCCTTGTTTCAAGTCCAAAAATCGCATCTCCATTCTCCCCTGCATACTCTTGGGAAAATATTTCTCGAAGAATATCTCCTTGAACCCTACCCACGTCAAATTCTCGATCCCGGCCCTAGCCTGATTGGCCTCCCACCAAAAGTTGGCATCTCGCTTCATCATGTAGGTTGCAAAGGCAACCTTCTAGGCCTCATCGATATTTGCTATCACAAATGCCTTCTTAATTTCTTTCACCCACGTTTGGGCTTCGATAGGGTCCGTAGTTCCTTTGAACTCTAGCGGACCGACACTTTTAAAATCCTTGAAGGTAGTAGCCCATGCTACTCCCGGATTTACGGGGATATTAGCCCCATTTCTATTAAATGCGGCTGTTAATAAATTAACAAATTCCTACATTGGATTAACCGGACCTCCCTCCAGTTGATTAACGTTAGCGCCTTGGTTTTGTTGTCCTCTTCTTGGCGGCATTTTGCTGTTACAATAAACAACATATTTTGTTATTATTCCTTTCTTATTAGTTAGTTATTATTCGATATTAAACAATAACTTCAACATCCATTGCTCAGTATGTTCCATAAAAAGGCTTATATTGATTCATTCATTGTAGTATAATACTACATCGTTTCATTACACAGCCTAAGCTGATTACATTATCTTCCCGCAATTGCTTTTCAAAAATTGGGATTTACAAAAGACTACCATTTGATATACAAAAGAGGGTTTTACATCACTACTAGGTACACAATATTTACATACCTAAACTACTATAACCGCTACTAGATCACGTCTGCCTTAAGGTATTATCAAAATCCGCTTTGGCAAGACCGGCGATAATATCATGACTGATAGTATGTCGCGTCTGCCCTGCCTCTATGGGATAGCCAGCTACATGCTGCTGGAAGTCCGCATGAGAACTCCTATGAATATAGGACATTCTCCCTATCTTCTGCTTTTTTTGCCTTTAGCTCCCCCCTGAGCTCAAAGACCTCTTGTTTCAGCTCATGGACCTTGTCCTTGGCCAAAACCCTCTCATCGTGCTCCTGCTCCCACATGGACTCCACGTCTGTCTTATCCTCTATGACAGCCTGGAGCTCTGCTTTTAGCTCCTTAACCTCCTGACAGTAATGGATGTTTTTATCCAATACTGACAAAAAAGTGACATCATTGACTCCCCCGAAGCCATCTCTGCTGCTATTGCTACTGGATTGAAGGACACTACCTCCACCTCCTCTTCCATCATGCCATCAAATACTGACATGAGATCGGGGTCCTCTGAGTCTCCAGACTCAATCACTACTATCTTTGGCTCTTCTTGTGACGCCCCCAAAATAGGTATACATCACCCATCTTGAGTCGCCAAATACATGGTACAAAATATAAATACAAACTTAATTATACAAACGTCGTGTAATATACGACAAAACATAGCTGAGAGTTTAAACAGGAATATTGCCTTCTAGACAATATCCACTCTCAAATAGATTCCTCATCCAAGAATTTATTGTCACACTATTTAACAGAATAGTGAGGACTACTAATGATATCATCTGGACCGTCACTCCGTTCCCCGACTCGTCCCAGCTATATCCTCATTTCCTGAAGAGAGCAGTGAAGAAAAGGGTGAGCTCAACTAGCCCAGTAAGAAATATTATGACTAAGATAATGCAGAATAAATTATCATTAGTCTTTAACAATGTTAAACTGATAAAATACAATAGACAACAAGTTTAACTGCAGCGGAACAAGCAATCCATTAGAAGAGTCAAGAAGAGAATAAAATCTACTATCTTCTATGATTTAAAATGTTTTCATCAATTTTTTATCGTGAGAGACTCGATTTTAATAAATAAACCACATCATCGAATCACCCCACACTACGGGCCAAGGATATTCTTTAAATCATCAATGGTCATGACTATACCGAATAATCCCTGGTCATAATCATACCAAGTCCATCTCTGCACGTAAGCCAAAGATATACAACAAATAAACCAATAATCAACAATCCATCTTTGCACGTAAGCCAAAGATATATAATTCAATAAACAACAAATCCATCTTCGCACGTAGTTTAAAGATAACTTTCATCACCATATAAGCATGAGGATGATGACAATGATATCAGCATTAATCAAACTAAAACAAGGATAAATATTAAAGACTTTAAATTTATCCAAATATTATCAATCACTTAATAAACTCATAATATAATATTATTAATATTATAACAATATTTTAATCACCTCTAAACTTATAAACAATTTATTTCAATTGTTTACACTTTACCAGATAATGCATTTAATCATCCGAAGAATGCTATACTCATAAGATTTCATCACCAATGATCAAATCCCTTATCAAAAATCTGCATATACCTTATATAGGATTCCCAAGCCATAAAATCCTATTTTTCAATTTTGTTACATTACATAACATATTTAACTCATATACTCATAACTAGTGCATTTTCATGAAAAATACCAAATCAGACCTAAAAATATTTCTTTTCTGGGATTTAGCAGAATATAGTCCCATAATGAACATATATTTTTCTCGGAATTTTTAAAATTTATTTACTATTTTTCAAAAATCAATTTCTAATTAATTTCTTAAGAAATTAGCTACCTCAAGTTTAACTCCAAAAATTTCCAAATCTTGGAAGGATCTTACACATGTTAACATGATCTTCCAGTTTAAATTTCATGGTCATCGAAGTTATAGAACTCCGGTTATAGCATTTTTTCGTCGAAAAACCTAAATATTGAAATGGTCATAACTTGCTCATTTTAAGTCGGAATGAGCTCATTTTTGGACAGGAGGTACTTTATACCATATACTTTCATGTCCCAAAAGGCTAGAATTTTTCTCACAAATTAAGTGGCTGAAATAGCCCTTTTAAAATTGTAGCAGCAGCCTTTTTCATATTTTACAATTTTTCATACTTTGCTAAAATTAGTCCACACGAAAATCTACAACACCTTTTCCAGTGATTCCACTTGGATAAGTTAGGAAACTCATAGATCTAACTCTAGGACTTGACCACACTCAAAAATTCTAAATATAATAGGAGATATGGACAATTGAATTTCATGTTCCATTTTCACCAAAATCTGATTTTCAACCCTTTGTGATTTCTAAGAAACTTTCATGTTTTCACATAATAACCAACATAACTCATCATGACAATGACATAATAATTCAATAAAACAAGTTCAAGAATTAAATTATCCAGGAACTAATAATGTCCAAATTGTCAACATGATACTTCTTTGTAGAGTAAAATTTAAGAATGCTCAGAAGAATATTTCCATGAAAATATACTGGATGAAGCACAAGTATCAAGGATATTCTACTAATTTCATGGAGTATAGAAGACAAAACTTTAACCAACTGAGTATAATAAAGAATGGAATAATAAAAGAAATCACCATGCATGCGCAGATTAGATAGACAAAGTTATTCCAATAGAATAATAATTAACGGAACTAGGTCAGGCGTAATACGCACCGACAGGATATTCCAACAAAATAATAAAGAATGGAATAACAACAGAAATCACCATGCATGCGGTACTTCGCATAGATAGGTTATTCCAACAGAATAATAAATGATGGAACCAGGTCCGGCATAAACGTTATTGCATGTGATATATTCGGCGTAATAATAAAGAATGAAATAATAGAAGAATTTTACCACGATGCGGTACTTCACATATACAAGGTTATTCCAACATAATAATAAAGAATGGAATAAAGAAGAATATCACCATATATGCGGTACTTCGCATATACAGGGTTATTCCAACATAATAATAGGGAATGGAATACAGAAGTTCTCTTCATGAATACTGAAAGAAATAATACCCCTTACCTTATAAAGAAGAACCTGGATAAAGAATTAGTGAAGTAGCGAGAATACTTTTTTCTTCTTTCTCTATAGTTTTCTCTCTAGAGTTTCAAGTTTGAATTCGTAAGAAATAATGAAGGAATGAGCTTCTATTTATAGAAGAATGGACTGAATAGTAACCAATCCATGAACGGTTCAGATTGATTTACTTTTAAACGGACGGTCCAGATTAGTTTACAATAAAATATAATATATTCTATTTATTGCCTAATAAAACGAATAACTTTATAAAAGTATTCTGTTTTATATAAAAAGATTTTTACTATGCAAACACAATGCAGTCACTATGCAAACACTATGCATAATAAAATATAATATATTCTAATTAATGTCTAATAAAACGAATAACTTTATAAAAGTATTCTGTTTTATAAAAGTACACGTTAGTAGAATAATAAAAACACATAATATATTCATAATGCATTTTTATAAGGTTATTTTCTTCTTTTACTTCTTTAACTTCACCTAAGGTTATAACTTAAGGTTTTTAATTCCCCCCTTAAGTTTTATAACCTAATGCTTTGATACCAACCTGTGACGCCCCCAAATCCGGGTATCTTCCAACCCGATAGATGGTGCTACACGGTACTACCATTCACGCATACATTCAATTGAAAAGTCTCAAAGGAACGAATATGTCTTCTATATATTCAAAATAATATTAACATTCCCCAGGTTCTTTATAACCATTACATTTGTTTTTGTCATAATATCAAATATATTACAACATTAAACCTATACTATTACATAAGTATTCTACGGGCTCGTCTTCGCCTTGCCCTTATCCTTGTCGGAGCCTTCGGTCCGTTCAATCTTAGCTGCGTTCATATGGTTCAAGAAAGAGTGAGCATGACTAGCTCAGCAAGTATGACAATTCTAATAAATAACATGCTTGAAACATAGGAATCATATATCTTTAATAACTGAACAATAGTTACGAAGTACTATCGATAATTTAAAATAGCACTTCTTTTCATTCAAAATGTTTTACAACAACCTATAGTACTCTATGTTGACATTTCTTTTCATTCAATAAGTCGGACATTTCTTACGAGCACGTCTAGGTGATCAGCCTATAGTACTCTATGTTGATCAACACTACATTCATTAAACGTATGTACGTTTAAGTTGTGGTAACCTCACGTGCCTGTCGTTTGACGATAAAACATTTTTAGCATACTCGGTCTTCATTTAAAAACCACACCAATATAACTTAGTACAACATTGACCATGTTTTGATAGATTATAAGAAATCCAACATATCATAAGTCTAGCCGAAAGAATTGGCTTTGACTTTATCATATAACAATTCATGCGTAAGAATATATGAACCACAAAGCTTGTCCAGATTGAACTGAAACAAGGGTTAGAATACTTGTCTTTAGCGTCTGTTACGGTTATTACACGTTCACGTTAAGTCTTTATGGTCTCTACAATAGATGATAACATAGCATACACATTAGGTCATGAATGAGCATACATGGTTCCTAATGAATATTACCCTTCTTCTCAATCTAAACATGACTTAGATTTGTTACTACTGGTTCTGGCTTTCTGTTACGTCGTTCTTACGTTCACATACAATTGACTTACTTCAACCCTAAATGATCATACTTAAGGTTTAAACATGTCTTAACAATGTTTCATTAAGTTCCTTAATTCATTGTAAATCAATTACAATTCATGTTATACTTATAAACTTTCTTCATTGTCTAAATTCCCAAGGTTGGTATTCATGACGCTTGAATTTTACTACTCGATCCATGCTGGTGACGCGCGACTCGTCAGTCGGTTTTCCTAGGGTTACGGCGGCTGTATGCTAACTTTAATATATAAATGGGCGTACAACAAGCACCAAACTTCGAGAGGTTACAAGATCTCTCGGCCATGCTCGGCGCTATAGCACCACCTATTTGGCCTTGGGTTAGCGCGGCGGCGCCAGCTCTGTGCACCAGATAAATTTTACAGATTTGTATTTTTGTGAAACTCCCGGGCTCGTAACTTCTTCGTTATAAGTCTGAATTGGCTCGTTCAAGAGCCTACGGTTCACAAATCACATACTCTACGTGTTTATGCAAAAATTTTATCTATTTGACTTCATTAATGAAAAATTCACCAATTAGTCCATTTTTAACAAAAACGATAAACGTCCGTGAACGTTCAACGCTCGTTTCTTCGTTCTAAGTCAGAATCCAGTCATTTTTGAGTCTGCAACTCTATAATGCCAAATAAGACTTGTTTCCATCGAAAACCAGCGTTTTTGAGTTCAAACACAAAATCCAAATTCCATTCCGAGAATTTCACGAATTCGACGATTATCGTCCAATCGTGTGAATTCTGGCAAAACTTCGTTACTAATGATTTATTCATCAATCCAAATGGATTCAATTCATTAACTAGACATCTCAACCTACATATTACAACAACTTATTTTTAAGTTATGTTTTGGCTTATTCTTCATAAGTTTATAACTTAACAAATTATAAACTACTAGATTCCATTCCTTATGACTTATTATTGGTTTAAGTCCTTGAAGCAACATTCTTACATATTTTCAATCATACTAACTTCTTAAGGTAAACATATGACAAGTTCATATATGTTCATCATAAGTTCATAACTTATTTAGGTTTATCTTACTTATTCATGACTTATTCGGCTTAAGTCCATTGTTTATTCACTTCTTATGATTCTTAACATACATGACCATCACTTCTCTATCAAGCTATCATGGAAGAGATGGAAAATTATTAGACTAGAGTCTTACCCTTGATGAACTAGTTCTTCTCTTCTTCTTGAAAATCTAACAATGGAAGTTTTGACTTATATGTGCTTATTCTCTCTAACACTTAAGTTGCTTTATAAAGGAAAGTTGTTGGATAATTGAACAAACAAATAATGAAATCTAACTTGCTATTTATAGACTTTCTAAAGTTAGGGTAAATAGGTCATTAAGACATCCACTTCCTTTACTAACCTCCTTACTATTCCATTCTTAACAACTAAGTAAACTTGCTAGCCACACTAATTACTTGGCCACCATATAAAGTTCTTGGTCACCAAGTTCTTCCATGGGTTGCCCCATGGATCAAGATTTACCCATTAGATCATTAATTGGGCTTAGGTCTAATTATCTTAACTTAACTTTGGGCTTGCATTAATAAACACTTGGGTTTGCACCTTAATTCTTATTGGACTATTCAATTGTTTACACAATCCTACTAGTCCATGCCATTTAATTAAAAACCTTATCACATATACTATACGTATAATTCTCGTATTCTAACTTATATATCAATTCATAATATACGGAATACCATCATTCCCATATACTCGCATAATAGTTCGTATCATACTCGTATACACTACCTCGCACAATACGTACGTATCATACGATCTTTACATTATCTTCTTAACGCTTGATATTCCTAACATTCTCTAATTAAGTCCGCGTGCGAAATATTTTATTTTCCATACTTAGATTATTATTACATAATCCATCTCACCTTGATATTATAACGTTACGTATTTCTCGAAAGTTCAAAAATAATTCCCGAGCGGAAATCGATGAATAGTATTTTTCAGAGAATTTCTCGGAAAGCTTTTATTTTTGTCTTGGAAACTCAAACACTTTAATTCCTTCACGTAGTTAAAATACTACTACTTTTCAACGTTTCTAGGTTATAGAACGACATTCATCTTACTAACACATAATAATAACAAGTAATAGTATTTTATTCATTATAAAAGTATTTACAAAAGGTTCGATTTTCTGGGGCGTTACACTTGAGATCATCATAGTATCTTGTGTATGATGAATTATACTTTGACTTATTCCTTAAGACCCTTAGGGTATATCAAAGGGTATGCTTGGGTATAATAAGTCGTACATGGAGATAATGTATGATCAATAAAGAATCTACCGCTTCTAGTAAAAGAAGAGAAATGTCATATGTGATTCGATAAATGACAACCCGGTAGTCCTTGGCCAAGGCAGAATGAAATTAAAAAGGAGTTTCTAATTTATATTATTTGGAGTTGTGCATTTAAGAGTTGAAATATATATAATTAAATAAAATAAGACTTGACAGTAATTGCATATCTTATATTTAATTAGGACATTGTATGGTGGAAGGATTGAATTGTACGGTATAACTATTTACTCAAAGGTTCTTTTATGATTAATGATGAAATCTATATTATCTAGAGAGTCGTTAATCTCTAGAGAGGCTTATCTCTATTGTAGAATAAATATTATTTATTTAAATAAATTAATAGCTTAATTTATTTATTTAAATAAGATTAGAATTATTCTAATTGATTTATTCATAATCGGTTTAATATGGAGAACCTAAAGGGTCACACCATAAAAAAGAAAGAATAATTATTTAAGAAGTTAATGGCATATTAAGTAATAATATGTTAAGTATATTTAATTTAATCTATGGTGATAGAATAAATTAAATAGCTTAATATTTATTATTTAATATTTTAGAAATATTAAATATATAAATTAATAAGAGGAGTCTTATTAATATTATTACAATTTTTATTATTTTAATTTCTAAAGAGTTAGAAATTAATTTAATATAAGTACTCTCATTTATTTCTAATAAGATTAGGAGGCTAATTTTGAATTCCTTAATTGTTAAGGAGGGTTTCCCACATCTATAAATAAGAGGAGTCTTATAATGGGTGAGAGTAGTTGACACTTTCAAAAAATATATGAATACGTAATTCCAATAGTTAGGAGAGTACACCCTTTTCTATGAGAGATAGAAAAACTAGGGTTTTGTCAAATACTCATCTTCTTGAATCTTTCTTCTTCCTTGGTGGATCACCTCTAGAGGCCAAACACTTGGGTGGCTAACATTGATCAAAGGAAGGAATCAAAACCGGTGGATTCAAGTTAAACGTAAAAAAGATTTGGTGGTAAACTTGTACCTGAGGAAGCTCGAATCTTCAAGGGTATGATTCTTGTTCTTTATCTTTTCGTTTAATTAATAATTGTGCATAAAAAATGATCTGGGTATATGGTTTGTAAAATTTTAAAACTCCTTTTTACCACGTTTTGTGACGCCCCCAAAATAGGTATACAACACCCATTCTGAGTCGTCAATAACATAGTACAGAAACAACTACAACTTTATTAATACAACATGAAAACTGTGAGTTTAAATACAAATATTGTCTTCTAGACAATATCAACACTCAAATAAGTCCTCATTATAATTATTGATATATTATTTTACAAAAATAGTGAGGACTACTAAAACAACTTTCTAAGACCTTCATTCCATACCCCGACTAGTACTCGCTACATTCTCACCTCTTGAGAAAAAAAATGGAACAAAAAGGAAAAAGGTGAGCTCAACTAGCCCAGTAAAGAATATTATGACTAAGATAATATAGAACAAATTATCGTTAGTCTTCAACAGGGAAAAATCTAATAGAATATAATAGACAACAAGTTTCAGATCAATATTCGCAGGGAAAATAACAATTCATAGAAGAGTTACGTAGAGAATGAAATCTACTATAATCTATGAATTTAAAAGTTCATCATCAATATTTTATCCCTGTAACATCAATCAATATACATCTTGAATCAAATATTCATCTTTGCACTACAGGCCAAAGATATTCATCAATTGGTCATGTTCATCTCAATATCTGTTCATCTTTGAACTAAAGGCCAAAGATATTCATAAGAAAATCAACCATCTTTGCACTAAAGGCCAAAGATATTCAGTAATATTATCATTTAGGACTGAGGATGATGAAAAATATTTTAAAGAAAATGAATCCAGTGAAACAAAAGAACAAATAATAAGGATTCATACTTTAAACAGTCCAAGTTCAAAAATACTTCATAAATAACCATAGTGAAGTAAAATTCAAGAATGATCAAAACATGGATACAATCAAAGCTAGTATCCATAATTGATATTTTGGACAAAAAATGAAAATTTAATTTTTTTGTGAATAGTGCCGTATTCGTGAATAGTGCCGTATACGTGAATAGTAACCCCGACACTAAAAGACAGGAATTTCACAAGAAATTTTTTTCCAGTATTTTGGCATAATGATATTGAAAGAAATAATATCATTTATAAAAAAATAACATCCCTTACCTCGAAAAGACAGTACTTCTGACTAGAATACTGGATATAGTGCTAAAGGGAACATGCACCGTATAGCAACACTCAAAGTATCAAAATACTCACAAGAATACGCTCTATAATATAGAGAGAAAACTTCAGTTTCTGATGTGATTTTCAATTCTAACCTAAACACCCTATTTATAGGAAAATGCTTAGAACACCAAAGCAGAAAATTTAATAAAATATTAATATTTTTTTTATTCCAACGCACACCTCATTTGATTCAAAACATCAGCCACCAAGTGGGACCCACCTCACCAAAATGAAAAAAAAAAATGTTTTTCTTATTAAAAATAATTAAAAACTTCAAAAAATTAATTATTTCGGAACTTTGGAACTTCAATAATTCATAATAAATAGCCCTTTTATCAGAAAAATTCAAACTTTATGTCTTTTCCGTAGGAAATTCCATTATCTACAACTTTGCAGAAGAAAGTTTTTCCAAATTCCAAATGAAATTGGACCAAAATCCACATATGACGAGACGATTTTAAATTTATAATCAAATTTCAGTCAAGAAATGGGCCCACAGACATGTTTAACATGTTTTAAACAACTTTTGCAACAAAAATATTATTCCTCCTCATATATTCATATATCCTACATTCATTGTAAAAATATCACCATTATTATATTATTAAAATATAATAATATATTTAAATGAATTATTTATCGAAAAGATAAAATATCAATTTTTCAATAATTGTCACTTTAAAATTTTCTCCATCTATATCCACATAAAATGAATATTTTCCTTTTCATATAAATTAATAATTAATTATTCACAAATAATATTATAGAATCACAATATATAAATAACCGGTAGTTCCCGAGAAAAAGGGGGCTTTCAATAAGGATTTCTCTTCTTCTTGGCGCCGCAATTAGGTGATCAAACCTCTCCTTAGCGTAACTTTCTAGACATTGCCAATAATGTTATCTAATAATATTATTCAAATAATATGAATTATTGATCTTGATAATGGAAAATCTTTAGTGACAATTATTGAAACAACAACAATATAAAATATCAACGCAAACAATTATTGAATCAATAAAATAAAATATTGAGCGATAATTACCGTAGCAATTATTGAGTAGTGCCTTTACGTAAGAATCAATAATTGGTGCAATACTGTAATCTTCTTGTGTTTTAACCCACGGGTAATCAACAAGATTAATCTGTGAATAAACTACACCCAATTATTTATAACCAACTTATATTTGTCATTTTCTCATCCAATCGCTTTTTCAGTTATGGGCCCACACAATTTGCGCCGTCGTACAAATATTCCCCAACAGTAAGAATATTCCACGACCAAACGAATATTCCCCGACAACAATGAATATTTTATAACCACTTGCTTATTTGAAATATTTATGCATTTTTCCCATAACTAACTACATTAATCAAATCAACCCTTACTATTTCAAAATAACAAATAGAGGAAATTCAATTTTATTAATAATAAGTTGGGGTCTTACAACCTCCCCTCCTTATGAAATTTCATCCTCGAAATTGACGTACGTACCCGGTGTTTCAAAAAGTTGAGGATACCTCGCTTTCATTTCCGTTTCCAACTCCCAGGTCATTTCCTCAATAGCATGGTTCCTCCATAAAACTTTGACTTGTGGTATGACCTTTGTGCGTAGGACATGCTCCTTCCTATCCAAGATCTTGATAGGTACCTCTTCATACGTTAAGTCTTCGGCTATCTCGTCCGGTTTTAACTCAATAACGTGGTTCGGGTCTTTCACATATTTACATAGCACAGATATATGAAAAACATTATGAACACGAGACGTACTTGGAGGTAATGCGAGTCTATAGGCCACATTTCCTACTCGGTCAAGAATCTGAAATGGACCAATAAATCGTGGATTGAGCTTTCCTATCTTTCCAAATCTTGTAACTCCCTTCCATAGAGTAACACACAACAATACATGATCCCCAATACTAAATTCCACGTCCTTTTGATGAAGATCCACATAACTCTTTTGTCGATCATGTGCCATTTGTATACGTTGTCGAATCATTTGGATCTTTTCTATAGTCATACGTATCAACTCTGGTCCCAACAATGTTGCTTCACCCACCTCATCCCAACATACTAGAGAGCGACACTTTCGTACATACAATGCTTCAAATAGAGCCACACCTATACTTGCCTGATAACTGTTGTTGTAGGAGAATTCCACCAATGGTAAATACTTATCCCAACTCCCTTTGAAATATAGGACACAAAGTCTTAATAGATCTTCAAGAGTTTGAATAGTCCTCTCTGATTGTCCGTCTATTTGAGGATGGTATGCCGAATTGAATCGTAAATCCGTGCCCATAGCTTTTTGCAAACTAACCCAAAATCGTTTAGTGAATCTTGGGTCACGATCCGAAACTATGGATACTGGCATGCCATGCAATCTCACAATCTCATTTACATGCATATGAGCAAGACGTTCAAGGGAACAAGTCTCCCGTATCGGCAAGAAATGAGCAGACTTGGTTAATCTATCAACAATAACCCAAATAATATTTATGCCTTAAGAAACCATGGGAAGACCTGTAACGAAATCCATGGTAATGTGTTCCCACTTTCATTTCAAAATTTGAAGTGGTTGCAATGGACCCTTAGGCACTTGATGCTCTGCCTTTACACGTTGACAAGTTAAACACCTCGAGATAAACTTTGCAATCTCTCTCTTCATATTGTTCCACCAAAATGTATGTCGAAGATCACGATACATTTTGGTACTTCCAAGATGGATTGTAAATGGTGTATTGTGTGCCTCCATCATGATCTTGTTCATTAAATCAGAATCGTTAGGAACACAAAGTCTGGAGTGGACTCGAAGTAATCCTTCTTCATTGATTCTTGCTTCTGGAATAGCACCCTCTTGTACTTTTTTCTTCATACGCATCAGCTCCGGGTCTGTGGCTTGAGCAACTTTAACTTCATCGATTAAAGTTGGTTCTATGCGTATACTTGATATCATAGCACTCGTTTCTGCATAAGATCTTCTACTCAGTGCGTTAGCTACCACGTTTGCTTTTCCAGGATGGTATTGAATGGTGTGGTCATAATCTTTTAACAGCTCGAGCCAACGTCGTTGTCGCATGTTGAGTTCCTTTTGGGTGAAGAAATATTTGAGGCTTTTATGGTCTGAATATATCTCCACTTTCTCCCAATATAGATAGTGCCTCCAGATCTTTAGCGCGAAAACAACTGCTGCCAACTCTAGATCATGAGTAGGATAATTCCTCTCATACTCTTTAAGTTGTCGCGAGGCATAGGATATGACTTTCCCATGTTGCATGAGAACACATCCTAACCCTTTGCCTGAAGCATCGCTGTAGATAACAAATCCATCCGAACCAGATGGTATTGTCAGAACAAGTGCCGAAATGAGTCTCTTCTTAAGTTCTTGGAAACTCTTCTCGCATTCCTCGCTCCATACGAATTTTATATCTTTCTGAGTCAGCTGAATTAACGGAGTAGCGATTCGAGAAAATCCTTCCACAAATCTCCGTTAATAACCAGCTAAGCCCAGAAAGCTACGTACTTCGGTCACCGACTTTGGTTGTTCCGAACTTTGTATTACTTCAATCTTCGCCGGGTCGACAGATACTCCATGTTTTGACACCACATGCCCAAGGAATGCTACTTCCTCAAGCCAAAACTCGCATTTCTTCAACTTGACATATAGCTTGTTTTCACGAAGCCTTTGGAGTACCAGCTTCAAATGGTGCTCATGATCTTCACGGCTTTTGGAATATATGAGGATGTCATCAACAAAGACAACAACGAACTGATATAAATAATCCTTGAATACTCGGTTTATCATATCCATGAAAGCCGCAGGAGCATTAGTCAATCCAAAAGACATGAACAAGAATTCATAATGCCCGTACCGAGTTCTAAAGGCAGTCTTTGGAATATCCTCAGTTCTAATCTTCAGCTGATGATATCCAGAATGAAGATCGATCTTTGAAAAGAATTGTGCTCCTTGCAACTGGTCAAATAGGTCATCAATATGAGGTAGAGGATACCTATTCTTGATGGTGACATGGTTCAATTCCTGATAGTCAATACAAAGTCGCATACTTTCGTCTTTCTTCTTTACAAATAAAACAGGAGCACCCCAATGAGATGTACTAGGATGAATGAAATCGATGTCCAACAACTCTTGTAGTTGGACCTTTAACTCCTGAAGTTCAATAGGGGCTATTCGATATGGGGTTTTAGAAATGGGCTTTGTACCAGGTTCAAGATCAATAAAGAATTCAACTTCACGTTACGGGGTAGACAGGAAGTTCTTTGAAATACGTCGGAAATTTATTAACAATAGGAATATTATTCAAATCCGACGTGTCTTTATTCAAATCCATAACATGGGCTAAGAAAGCTTGACATCCATTTTTCAATAAACGAATAGCTTTATGACTTGATATGACAGTGATTGATTTTAATGGTTTAGTTGCTTGAATTCGTACAACAGGTTGGTTAGGATTATGAAAACTAACAACCTTATGAAATCAATCAATTTTGGCATGATGAGTAGTTAACCAATCAATCCCTAAAATCACATCAAAATCAAGTATCTTTAAAGAGATAAGGTCAACAGGTAATGTGATGGTGCCAAATTGGATTAAACAAGATTAATAAACAGTGGATGTGGTGAAAGTTTCTCCTAACGGAGTCTCCATAGATAAATCAAAGTCTAATTTCTCCGGAGTTAAGTTTAAATGTTGAGCACAAGCAGGAGAGATAAATGAATGGGTAGCACCAGTATCTAGTAAGGTATAAACTTCGCAAGAATTTATGATTAGCTTACCCGTGATCACCTCATTTGGGTTCCTCATATTTTGACCGACCACGATAAACGCTCTTCCAGGAACCGTTGACTTTGACTTTTCTGGGACAGCCTTTTGAGTCACCATCCCCGCTGGACTTGGTTTCGCTACCGTACAATCTCGAACGATATGTCCTTCCTTTCCACAATTATAACATACCTTGAACTGTTGTGGGCAGTTTGGACTGATATGTCCCTCTTTCCCGCATTTATAGCATACGACCGGTGGTCTCTCTCCTCCCTTAGAACCAGTTGATGCTGGTGCTGACGTCTTCACATGGTCATTGTTCAATCTTCTCATTTTTAAATCTCCTCCCGACTCGCTTCTTCTATTCTCATGGCCATGATTACCACCAGAGTGGTTACCGCTTTTGTCCGTATTTTTCTTTCTCCGCTGGTTATCATTATTACGATGACCGCCACACCAGAGTATGATCCTAGTTGTGGTCCCTCGGTTGAACGTACTCGTTATCTCGCTCTAATAATTGAGCCCTGTTGACAACATCAGAATAGAGAAAAATTTATGAGAAATGAGATATTGACGTATGCCGGGTTTCAAATGTAAGACCCCAACTTATTATAAATAAAATTAAATTTTTCCTCTATTTATTAGTTTGAAATAGTAAGGGTTGATTTGATTAATGTGGTTAGTTATGGGTAAAATGCGCAAATATTTTAAATAAACAAGTGGTTATAAAAATATTCATTGTTGTTGGGGAATATTCGTTGGTCGTGGAATATTCTTACTGTCGGGGAATATTCGTACGATGGCGCAACCTTGTGTGGGCCCCATAACGGAAAGCGATTGGATGAAGAAAACGACAAATATAAGTTGTTTATAAATAACGGCGTAGTTATTCAAGATTATCTTGTTGAAATACTAAATTGGTTAAAACACAAGAAGATATTACGTGGTATTGCACCAATTATTGATTCTTACGTAAGAAGACACTACTCAATAATTGTTACAATAATTGTGATGAGGATTTATTTGGGTATGGATATTGTCTAGAAGACAATATTTGTATTTAAACTCACAGTTTTTTTTATGTTGTATTAATAAAGTTATAGTTGTTTCTGTACCATGTATTGACAACTCAGAATGGGTGATGTATACCTATTTTGGGGGTGTCACAGTTGGTATCAGAGCTTAGGGTTATGATCTTGGCGGAGATCGGGGAATAAAACTAGGAGGGGAGAGACGAGTAAATCCTTCGCTAGTGTGTCCTACCTAAGCTTATTTGTTGGTCAGTCATAATATAAGGATATTATGTGATATGTTAATTTGTTAAATTAACCCTTGTTTTATGGCAGTATTTGAGAATGACAACTGAGAATGTTAACAGTGGAGTAAATGAGACCGTGGAGACGCCTGTACTCACCAACGAGGAGAACGTGCAACAGGCTGGCAATGTTCCTCCTGTAAACAACACCACTGAGCAGACGATGAACGATGAGATGTTTAGAATCTTTTTGCGGTTAATGCAAAACCAGACGAATGAGATTCCTGTTCAAAATAAAGGAAGAAATAATGGCAACGCATACCGGTCATGCCCAAACAGATTCAAAGAGTTGGGACCACGTAATTGCGGGAAAGCCGGATCTGATTAAAGCAGAGACGTGGGTTAAGCAAATTACCAAGATATTCGATGTCTTAGGATGCACGGAGGAATAGAAGGTTCCATTCACCACTTTTATGTTTCAGTAATGAGGCGATTCTTTGGTGGGAATCGTGAAGCGTACTCCATCCGCCCAGCCTTTCGGCGTGTCTTGGGAGACATTTGAAGAATTCAATGACAAATACTTTTCCGAAAGTGTTAAATCATATGAAGGAGGTAGAGTTTATTAGATTGGAACAAAACAACATGGCGGTGTCCCAAAGACGAGGCGAAGTTCAGCGGAGTTATCCAGTTCAGCACCTCATTTGGTGAGAAATGAGGAACGATGATGACGCGGATGTTTACGAGAGGTTTGAAACCCCAAGATACGTCAATATCTCATTTCTCATAAATTTTCTCTCTATTCAGATGTTGTCAACAGGGCTCAATTATTAAAGCGAGATAACGAGTACGGTCAACCGAATGACCACAACCAGGATCATACCGGTGACAGTAGTCATCAGAACAATGATAATCAGCGGAGAAAGAAGACTACGGACAAGAGCGGCAACCACTCTGGTGGTAATCATGGACATGAGAATAGAATAATCGAGTCGGAAGGAGATTTTAAAAAGAGAAGTACAACAATGACAATGCGAAGACGTCAGCACCAGCAGCAACTGGTTCTAAGGGAGGAGAACGACCACCAGTCATATGTTATAAATGCGGGAAAGAGGGACATATCAGCCCAAACTGCCCACAATAGTTTAAGGTATGTTATAATTGTGGAAAAGAAGGATATATCGCTCGAGATTGTATAGTAGCGAAACCAAGTCAAGCGGGGATGGTGACTCAAAAGGCTGTCCCAGAAAAGTCAAAGTCAACGGTTCCTGGAAGAGCGTTTGTCGTGACTGGTCAAAATGCGAGGAACCCAAACGAGGTTATCACGGGTAAGCTAATCATAAATTCTTGCGAAGTTTATACCTTACTAGATACCGGTGCTACCCATTCATTTATCTCTCCTGCTTGTGCACAACGTTTAAACTTAACTCCAGAGAAATTAGATTTTGATTTATCTGTGGAGACTCCGTTAGGAGAAACTTTCATTATATCCACAGTTTATAAATCTTGTTTGATCCAAGTTGGCACCATCACCTTACCTGTTGACCTTATCTCTTTAAAGATACTTGCATTTGATGTGATTTTAAGGATTGATTGGTTAACTACTCATCATGTCAAAATTAATTTTTTTTCGTAAGGTTGTTAGTTTTCATATTCCTAACAACCCTGTTGTACGAATTCAAGCAACTAAACCATTAAAATCAATCACTATCATATCAAGTCATAAAGCTATTCGTTTATTAAAAAACGGATGTCAAGCTTTCTTAGCCCATGTTATGGATTTGAATAAAGACACGTCAGATTTGAATAATATTCTTGTTGTTAGTAAATTTCCTGACGTATTTCCTGAAGAACTTCGGCCTCACCCCGAACATGAAGTTAAATTCTTTATTGATCTTGAGCACGCATACAAAGCCCATTTCTAAAACCCCATATCGAATGGCTCCTATTGAACTTCAGAGTTAAAGGTCCAACTACAAGAGTTGTTGGATATCGGTTTCATTAAATCCTAGTACATCTCCTTGGGGTGCTCTGTTTTATTTGTAAAGAAGAAAGGCGGGAGTATGCGACTTTGTATTGACTCACGGAATTGAACCATGTCACCATCAAGAATAAGTATCCGCTACCTCGTATTGATGACTGTTTGACCCGGTTGCAAGGGAGCAATTCTTCTCAAAGATCGATCTTCATTCGGATATCATCGGTGAAGATTAGAACATAGGATATTCCAAAGCGCCTTGAACGTAACTGCAGACGGCATTATGAATTCTTAGTCATGTCTTTCGGATTGACTAATGCTCCTGCGGCTTTCATGGATATGATGAACCGAGTATTCAAGGACTATTTGGATCAGTTCGTTGTTGTCTTCATTGATGACATCCTCATATATTCCAAAAGCCATGAAGATCATGAGCACTATTTGAAGCTGGTACTCCAAAGGCTTCGTGAAAACAAGTTATATGCCAAGTTGAAGAAATGCGAGTCGTTTTCGCGCTAAAGATCTGGAGCCACTATCTATATGGAGAGAAAGTAGAGATATATTCAGACCATAAAAGCCTCAAATATTTCTTCACCCAAAAAGAACTCAACATGCGGCAACGACGTTGGCTCGAGCTGTTGAAAGACTACGACCATACCATTCAATACCATCCTGGAAAAGCGAGCGTGGTAGCCGACGCATTGAGTAGAAGATCCTATGCGGGAACGAGTGCGATGTTATTAACACAAAGGCCCATTTTGTGTGATTTACAAAAGATGAAGATAGAATTTAAGACTCCGGGGACCCATGCAATGATGTCAAGTATACGCATAGAACTGACTTTAATTGAAAAAGTTAAAGTTGCTCAAGCCACAGACCCGGAGCTGATGCATATGAAGAAGAAAGTGCAAGAAGGTGCTATTCCAGAAGTAAGAATCGATGAAGAAGGAATACTTTGAGTCCACTCCAGACTTTGTGTTCCTAACGATTCTGATTTGAAGTACAAGATCATGATGGAGGCACACAATACACCATTTGCAATCCATACTGGAAGTACCAAAATGTATCGTAATCTTCGACATACATTTTGGTGGAAAAATATGAAGAGAGAGATTGCAAAGTTTTTCTCGATGTGTTTAACTTGTCAACGTGTAAAGGCGGAGCATCAATTTCCTAAGGGTCCATTGCAACCACTTAAGATTCCGAAATGGAAGTGGGAACATATTACCATGGATTTCGTTACGGGTCTTCCCACGGTTTCTCAAGGTATAAATGCTATGTGGGTTATTGTTGATAGATTAACTAAGTCTGCTCATTTCTTACCGATACGGGAGACTTATTTCCTTGAACGTCTTGCTAGTATGTACGTGAATGAGATTGTGAGGTTGCATGGCATGCCAGTATCCATAGTTTCGGATCGTGACCCAAGATTCACTTCAAGATTTTGGGTTAGCTTGTAAAAAGCTATGGGCACGGATTTACGATTCAGTTCGGCATACCATCCTCAAACAGACGGACAATCAGAGAGGACTATTCAAACTCTTGAAGATCTATTAAGACTCTGTGTCCTAGACTTCAAGGGGAGTTGGGATAAGTATTTACCATTGGTGAAATTCTCCTCTGATAATGATTATCGAGCAAGTATAGGTGTGGCTCCATTTGAAGCATTGTATGGACGAAAATGTCGCTCTCCAATATGTTGGGATGAGGTGGGTGAAGCAACATTGTTGGGACCCGAGTTGGTACGTATGACTACGGAAAAGATTCAAATAATTCGACAACATATACAAATGGCACAGGATCGACAAAAGAGTTATGCGGATCTTCATCGAAAGGACGTGGAATTTAGTATTGGGGATCATGTATTATTGCGTGTTGCTCCATGGAAGGGAGTTACAAGATTTGGGAAGAGAGGAAAGCTCAATCAACGATTTATTGGTCCATTTCAAATTCTTGACCGAGTAGGAAATGTGGCCTATAGACTCGCGTTACCTCCAAGTATGTCTCGTGTCCATAATGTTTTTCATATATCTGTACTTCGTAAATATGTGAAAGACCCAAACCACGTTATTGAGTTAGAACTGGACTAGATAGCCGAGGACTTAACGCACGAAAAGGTACCTGTCAAGATCTTGGATACGAAGGAGCATGTCCTACGCACGAATGTCATACCACAAGTTAAAGTTTTGTGGAGAAACCATGCTATAGAGGAAATGACCTGGGAGTTAGAAACGGAAATTAAAGCGAGGTACCCTCACCTTTTCAAAACACCAGGTATGTACGTCAATTTCGAGGACGAAATTTCATAAGGAGGGGTGGTTGTAAGACCCCAACTTATTATAAATAAAATTAAATTTCCTCTATTTATTATTTTGAAATAGTAAGGGTTAATTTGATTAATGTGGTCAGTTATGGGTAAAATGCGCAAATATCTTAAATAAGCAAATGGTTATAAAATATTCATTATTGTCGGAGAATATTCGTTTGGTCGTGGAATATTCTTACTATCGGGGAATATTCGTACGACGGCACAACCTTGTGTGGGCCCCATAACGGAAAGCAATTGGATGAAGAAAACGACAAATATAAGTTGTTTATAAAAAGGCGCACAGTAGTTATTCTGCAGATTATCTTGTTAAAATACTGGGTGGTTAAAACACGTAGCTTTGCAGTATTGCACAATTATTGATTCTTACGTAAGAAGGCGATTACTCAATAATTGTTACGATGAATTAATGTTCGATATTTTATTTTATTGATTCAATAATTCTTTGCGTTAATATTTTATACTCTTTGTTGTTTTGATAATTTGTCACTACGGTATTTTTCATTATCAGAGCAAAAATTCATATTATCCGAATAATATTATTAGATAACATTATTGGCAATGTCTAGAAAGTTACATCTAAGGAGAGGTTTGGTCATCTAATTGTGCTTGAGAAGGAAAAATCCTTATTGGAAAGCCCCTCTCTCACAAGGCTGCACAGTTGTCGATATTGTGATTACGTAATATTATTTGTGAATAATTAATTATTGATTTATATGATGAAGAAAATATTGATTTTATGTGGATATAGATGGAGAAAATTTTTAATGTGACAATTGTTGAAAATAAATATTTTATCTTTTTCTGATAAAATAATTCATTTAAATATATTATTATATTTTAATAATATAATA
Organism: Panax quinquefolius; assembly: GCA_020205615.1. NCBI lineage: Eukaryota > Viridiplantae > Streptophyta > Magnoliopsida > Apiales > Araliaceae > Panax > Panax quinquefolius. Next base: position 105,956,514 of record CM035155.1, on the reverse strand, counting down.
ATTGTGATATTTTTACAATGAATGTGGGATATATGAGTAAATGAGGAGAAAGAGTATTTTTGTTACTAAAAATATTTAAAACATATTTTTCATGTTCGTGGACCCCATTTCTTGACCAAAATTTGATTATAGCTTGTAAAATTGCCCGTTTGTGGATTTCGGACAATTTCTGTTTGGAATTTGGAAAAACTTTCTTCTGCAAAGTTGTAGAGAATAAAATTTCCTATAGTAAGGACATTAGGTTTGAATTTTTATGATAAAAAGGCTATTTATTATGAATTATTGAAGTTCCAAAGTTCTAAAATAATTATTTTTGGAAGTTTTAATTATTTTTTTCAAGGAAAACATTTTTGGTGAGTTAAGTGGGTCTAGCATGTGACATTAATGGCTGAATTCAGATCTACAAAGGTTTGCGTAGGAAACTTAATAATATATTTTAATATTATATTAAATTTTCTGCTTTGGTGTTCTAAGCATTTTCCTATAAATAGGGTGCTTAGGTTAGAATTGAAAATCACACCAGAAACTGAAATCTTCTCTCTTTCTCTCTCGATATATTGAGCGTATTCTTGTGAGTATTTTGATACTTTGAGTGTTGCTATACGGTGTAAGTTTCCTTCAGCACTATATTCAGTATTCCAGCCAGAAGTACTATTCTTTAGAGGTAAGGGATGTTATTTTCTTCTTAAATGATATTATTTTCTTCAATATCATTATCTTAGAAATATTGGTTTGAACTTTTAATCAAATTTAGAACTTTTTGTGTGTGGGGTTACTTATTCACGATATCGGCCTTTATTCATGTATATCTTGACTTTATTCACGAATCGACATTATTCATTAAAAAATGAAATTTTTCCTTTTTCTCCAAAATATCTATTATGGATACTAGATTTGATTGTATCCATATTTTGATCATTCTTGAATTTTACTCCACTATAATTATTTATGAGGTATTTTTGGACATGGATAAATCTAAATACGAATTCTTAATATTTATTCTTTTGTTTCACTGGATTCGTTTTCTTTAAAATATTTTTCATCATCCTCAGTCATAAAAGATGATATTACTGAATATCTTTGGCCTGTAGTGCGAAGATGGTTGATTTTCTTATGAATATCGTTGGCCGTAGTGCAAAGATGTACAGGTATTGAGATGAATATGACCAACTGATGAATATCTTTGGCCTGTAGTGCAAAGATGACTATTTGATTCAAGATGTATATTGATTGATGCTACAGGGATAAAATATTGATGATGGACTTTTAAATTCATAGATAATAGTAGATTTTATTCTCTACGTAACTCTTCTATGAATTATTATTTCCGCTGCGAATATTGATCTGAAACTTGTTGTCTATTATATTTTATCAGATTTTTCCCTGTTGAAGACTAACGATAATTTGTTCTATATTATCTTAGTCATAATATTCTTTACTGGGCTAGTTGAGCTCACCCTTTTCCTTTTTGTTCCATTTTTCTTCTCAGGAGGCGAGAATGTAGCGAGTACGAGTCGGGGTATGGAATGATGGTTTTAAAGAGTTGTTTAGTAGTCCTCACCATTTTTGTAAAATAATGTATCAATAATTATGATGAGAATTTATTTGGGTATGGATATTGTCTAGAAGATAATATTTGTATTTAAACTCACAGTTTTTTTTTATGTTGTATTAATAAAGTTGTAGTTGTTTCTATACCATGTATTGACAACTCAGAATGGGTGATGTATACGTATTTTGGGGGCGTCACAATAATCATGGCCATGAGAATAGAAGAAGCGAGTCGGGGGAAGATTTTAAAAAAAGGAGATTCAACAATGACAATGCGAAGACGTCAGCACCAGCAGCAACTGGTTCCAAGGGAGGAGAACGACCACCGGTCATATGCTATAAGTGCGGGAAAGAAGGACATATCAGCCCAAACTGCTCACAACAGTTTAAGGTATGTTATAATTGTTGAAAGGAAGGACATATCGCTCGAGATTGCACTGTAGCAAAACCAAGTCCAACGGGGATGGTGACTCAAAAGGTCATCCCGAGAAAAGTCAAAGTCAGCAGTTCACGGAAGAAGCGTTTTATCGTCGGATCGGGTCGAATGCGAGGAACCCAAACGAGGTGATCACGGGTAAGCTAATCGTAAATTCTTGCGAAGTTTATACATTACTAGATACCGGTGCTACCCATTCGTTTATCTCTCCTGCTTGTGCTCAACATTTAAACTTGACTCCAGAGAAATTAGACTTTGACCTATCTGTGGAGACTCCGTTAGGAGAAACTTTCACCACATCCACTGTTTATAAATCTTGTTTGATCCAAGTTGGCACCATCACATTACCTGTTGACCTTATCTCTTTAAAGATACTTGCTTTTGATGTGATTTTAGGGATTGATTGGTTAACTACTCATTATGCCAAAATTGATTATTTTCGTAAGGTTGTTAGTTTTCATATTCCTAAATAACCTGTTGTTCGAATTCAAGCAACTAAACCATTAAAATCAATCACTGTTATATCAAGCCATAAAGCCATTCGTTTATTAAAAAACGGATGTCAAGCTTTCTTAGCCCATGTTATGGATTTGAATAAAGACACGTCAGATTTAAATAATATTCCTGTTGTTATTGACTTTCCTGACGTATTTTCTGAAGAACTTCCCAGTCTACCCCCAAAACGTGAAGTTAAATTCTTTATTCTTGAACCAGGTACAAAGCCCATTTCTAAAACCCCATATCGAATGGCTCCTATTGAACTTCAGGAGTTAAAGGTCCAACTACAGGAGTTGTTGAACATCGATTTCATTCGTCCTAGTACATCTCCCTGGGGTGCTCCTATTTTATTTGTAAAGAAGAAAGACGGGAGTATGCGACTTTGTATTGACTATCGGGAATTAAATCATGTCACTATCAAGAATAGGTATCTGCTACCTCATATTGATGACCTGTTTGACCGATTGCAAAGGAGCACAATTCTTTTCAAAAATCGATCTTCGATTACGGATATCATCAAATTTGAAGATTAGGCGAGGATATTCCAAAGGCGCCTTTAGAACTCGATATGGGCATTATGAATTCTTAGTCATGTCTTTCAGATTGACTAATGCTCCTGAAGCTTTCATAGATATGATGAACCGAGTATTCAAGAAATATTTGGATCAATTCGTTGTTATCTTTATTGATGACATCCTCATATATTCCAAAAGTCGTGATGATCATGAGCACCATTTAATTTGGTACTCCAAAGGCTTCGTGAAAACAAGCTATATGCCAAGTTGAAGAAATCGTGTTACGGCTTGAGGAAGTAGCATTCCTTGGGCGCGTGGTGTCAAAACATGGAGTATCTATTGACTGAAGCGAAGATTGAAGCAATACAAAGTTGGGAACAGCAGAAGAAGGTGGTGAAGTCACGTAGCTTTACGGGTTTAGCTAGTTATTATCGGAGATTTGTGGAAGGATTTTCGAATTGCTACTCAGATTAACTCGGTGACTCGAAAAGATACAAAATTCAGTATGGAGCGAGGAATGAGAGAAGAGTTTCCAAGAGCTTAAGTGGAGACTTATTTTGCACTGTTCGACAATACCATCTGGTTCGGATGGATTTGTTATCTACAGCGATGCTTCAGGCAAAGGGTTAGGATGTGTTCTCATGCAACGTGGAAAAGTCATAGCCTATGCCTCGCGATAACTTAAAGAATATAAGAGGAATTATCCTACTCATGATCTAGAGTTGGCGGTGATCATTTTCGCTTAAAGATCTGGAGGCACTATCTATATGGGGAGAAAGTGGAGATATATTTAGACCATAAAAGCCTCAAATATTTCTTCACCCAAAAAAAAATCAACATGCGGCAACGACATTGGCTCGAGCTATTGAAAGACTACGACCATACCATTCAATACCATCCTGGAAAAGCGAGCGTGGTAGCCAACGCATTGAGTAGAAGATCATATCTTGGGAGCGAGTGCGATGTTGTCAACCACAAAGGCCCATTTTGTGTGATTTACAAAAGATGAAGATAGAATTCAAGACTCTGGGGACCCATGCAATGATGTCAAGTATAAGTATAGAACCAACTTTAATCGAAAAAGTTAAAGTTGCTCAAGCCACAGACCTGGAGCTGATGCATATGAAGAAGAAAGTGCAAGAAGGTGCTATTCCAGAAGCAAGAATCGATGAAGAAGGAATACTTCGAGTCCACTCCAGACTTTGTGTTCCTAACGATTCTGATTTGAAGTACAAGATCATGATGGAGGCACATAATACACCATTTGCAATCCATACTGGAAGTACCAAAATGTATCGTGATCTTCGACATATATTTTGGTGGAACAATATGAAGAGAGAGATTGTAAAGTTTATCTCGGCGTGTTTAACTTGTCAACGTGTAAAGGCGGAGCATCAAGTGCCTAAGGGTCCATTGCAACCACTTGAGATTACGAAATGGAAGTGGGAACATATTACCATGGATTTCGTTACGGGTCTTCCCACGGTTTCTCAAGGCATAAATGCTATTTGGGTTATTATTGATAGATTAACCAAGTCTGCTCATTTCTTGCCAATATGGGAGACTTATTCCCTTCAACGTCTTGCTAGTATATATGTGAATGAGATTGTAAGGTTACATGGCATGCAAGTATCCATAGTTTCGGATCGTGACCCAAGATTCACTTCAAGATTTTGGGTTAGCTTGCAAAAAGCTATGAGCCTTAGATTCTTTATTGATTCGGCATACCATCCTCAAACGGACGGACAATCATAGAGGACTATTCAAACTCTTGAAGATCTATTAAAGTATAGGTGTGGCTCCATTTAAAGCATTATATAGACGAAAGTGTCGCTCTCCAATATGTTGGGATGAGGTGAGTGAAACAACATTGTTGGGACCCGAATTGGTACGTATGACTACAGAAAAGATCCAAATGATTCGACAACGTATACAAACGGCACAGGATCGACAAAAGAGTTATGCAGATCTTCATCGAAAGGACGTGGAATTTAGTATTGGGGATCATGTATTGTTGCTTGTGGCTCCATGGAAGGGAGTTACAAGATTTTGGAAGAGAGGAAAGCTCAATCCACGAATTATTGGTCCATTTCAGATTCTTGACCGAGTAAGAAATGTAGCCTATAGACTCGCGTTACCTCCAAGTATGTCTCGTGTTCATAATGTTTTTCATATATCCGTGCTTCGTAAATATGTGAAAGACCCGAACCACGTTATTGAGTTGGAACCGGACGAGATAGCCGAAGACTTAACGTACGAGGAGGTACTTGTCAAGATCTTGGATAGGAAAGAGCATGTCCTACGCACAAAGGTCATACCACAAGTTAAAGTTTTGTGGAGGAACCATGCTATAGAGGAAATGACACAGGAGTTGGAAAGCGGAAATGAAAGCGAGGTATCCTCACCTTTTGAAACACACCAGTACGTCACGTCGATTTCGAGGATGAAATTTCATAAGGAGGGAGGTTGTAAGACCCCAACTTATTATAAATAAAATTAAATTTTCCTCTATTTATTATTTTGAAATAGTAAGGGTTGATTTGATTAATGTGGTTAGTTATGGGTAAAATCATAAATATTTTAAATAAACAAGTGGTTATAAAATATTCATTGTTGTTGGAGAATATTCGTTTGGGCGTGGAATATTCTTCTTTGTCGAGGAATATCAAATCTGATGGTAGCGACCTTTGTGGCCCCACAACGAAAAAGCGATTGGATGAAAAAATGACAAATATAAGTTGTTTATAAATAATGGTAGTAGTTGTTACCATTAATCTTGTTGAAATACTCGGTGGTTAAAAAACGAGTAGCTTTGCGGTATTGCACCAATTATTGATTCTTACGTGAAGGCACTACTCAATAATTGTTATAGTAATTCTTATTCGGTATTTTATTTTATTGATTGATAATTCTTTGCGTTGATATTTTATATTCTTTGTTATTTGATAATTGTCACTACATAGTATTTTTCATTATCGGAGAAATAATTCATATTATCTGAATAATATTATTAGATAACATTATTGGCAATGTCTAGAAAGTTACATCTAAGAAGAGGTTTGGTCATCTAATCACTTGGCTACTTGATGAGGAGAGATCCTTATTGGAAAGCCCCCTCTTTCTGAGGAAGGCGCACGGTTGTCGATTATTGTGATTACGTAATATTATTTGTGAATAATTAATTATTGATTTATATGATGAGGAAAATATTCATTTTATGTGGATATAGATGGAGAAAATTTTTAATGTGACAATTGTTGAAAATTAATATTTTATTCTTTTCTGATAAAATAATTCATTTAAATATATTATTATATTAATATAATAATGGTAATATTTTTACAATGAATGTGGGATATATGAGTATATGAGGAGGAGTATTTTTGTTGCATTAAATGATTAACACATGTTTTGTGTGTCGGTGGACCCCATTTCTTGACTGAAATTTGATTATAGCTTGTAAAATCTCCCGTTTATGGATTTCGATCAATTTATGTATGGAATTTGGAAAAACTTTCTTCTGTAAAGTTGTAGAGAATGGAATTTCCTATGAAAAGGATATGAGTTTTGAATTTTTCAAATAAAAGGGCTATTTATTATGAATTATTGAAGTTCCGAAGTTCCGAAATAATTGATTTTTGGAAGTTTTAAATATTAATTTTAACAAAAACATTTTTTGTGATTTTGGTGGGTTGGTGGCTGATGTCTAGACCAAAAAAAGTGGGCTAAGGAAAATTTATATAAATATATTAATATTTTATTAAATTTTCTGCTTTTGTGTTCTAAGCATTTTTCTATAAATAGGGTGCTTAGGTTAGAATTGAAAATCACACCAAAAATTGAAATCCTCTCTCTCTTTCTCTCTCGATATATTGAGCGTATTCTTGTGAGTATTTTGATACTTTGAGTGTTGTTATACGGTGCAAGTTCCCTTCAGCACTATATTCAGTATTCCAGCCAGAAGCACTATTCTTTCGAGGTAAGGGATATTATTTTTTTAAAAATGATATTATTTCTTTCAATATCATTTTGCTGGAATATTGATAGTATTTTTCTTGTGAAATTCTTGTCTTTTAGTATCGGAGTTACTATTCACGTATCTAAGACTATTCACGTATCTGACCTTTATTCACGAATACGGCACTATTCACAGAAAAATTAAATTTTTGTTTTTCGTCCAAAATATTTATTATGGATACTATCTTTTATTGTATCCATGTTTTGATCATTCTTGAATTTTACTCTACTATGATTATTTATGAGGTATTTTTGGACATGGATAAACCAAAATATGAATCCTTAATATTTATTCTTTTGTTTCACTGGATTAGTTTTCCTTAAAATATCTTTTCATCATCCTCAGTCCTAAATGATGATGTTATTGAATATTTTTGGCCTGTAGTGCAAAGATTTATGATTTTATGATGAATATCTTTGGCCCGTAGTGCAAAGATGAACAGGTGTTGAGATGAACATGACGGTGATGAATATCTTTGGCTGTAGTGCAAAGATGAATATTTGATTCAAGATGTATATTGATTGATGTTCTGAGGGATAAAATATTGATGATGGACTTTTAAATTCATAGATAATAGTAGATTTCATTCTCTCGTACGTAACAAATACATGAATTATTATTTCATTGCCAATATTGATCTGAAACTTGTTGTCTAATATATTCTCTCAGATTTTTCCCTGTTGAAGACTAACGATAATTTGTTCTATATTATCTTAGTCATAATATTCTTTACTAGGCTAGTTGAGCTCACCCTTTTCTTTTTTGCTCCATTTTTCTTCTTAGGAGGCGAGAATGTAGCAAGTTCTAGTCGGGATATGGAATGATGGTTCTAGAGAGTTGTTTAGTAGTCCTCACCATTTTTGTAAAATAATGTATCAATAATTGTGATGAGAATTTATTTGGGTATGGATATTGTCTAGAAGACAATATTTGTATTTAAACTCACAGTTTTTATGATGTATTAATAAAGTTGTAGTTGTTTCTGTACCATGTTATTGACGACTCAAAATGGGTGATGTATACCTATTTTGGGGGCGTCACATCAAACCTCTCAGAAACATCCGCATCATACGTTCCTCATTCTCCACCAAATGAGGTGCAAACCTGAAAAACTCTGCAAACTTAGCCTCGTACTGGGACACCGTCATATTTTTTTATTCCAGTCTAATAAACTCCACTTTCTTCATATGACGGATACTTTCAGGAAAGTACTTGTCATTGAACAATTTCTAAAACGTCTCCCAAGACATGCTGAGTGCGGCTGGATGGCTACGCTTCACAGATTCCCACTAGTAATCTGCCTCATTACGGAACATAAAGGTGGCGAATGGAACCTTTTGTTCCTCCGTGCATCCCAAGATATCGAAAATCTTGGTGATTTTTTTGACCCATGTTTCTGCCTTAATCGTATCCGGCTTTCCCCAGAATTCTGGTGGTCCCAACTCTTTGAACTGCTTGGCTGTGACAAACCGTGCGTTGTTATCATTTTCACCTGTATTTTGTGCACGAGTCTCCCTCGTCTGATTTTGCATGAACTGCAAAAAGCTTCTAAACGTCCCGTCGTTCATCATCTGCTCAGTGATGTTGTTCACAGGAGGAACATTTCCAGCCTATTGCACGTTCTCCTAGTTGGTGAGTAAAGATGTCTCCACGGTCTCATTTACTCCACTGTTAACATTCTCAGTCGACATTTTCAAATACTGCCATAAAACAAGGGTTAGTTAAAGAAATCAACATATCACATAATATCCCTATATACTGACCAACCAACAAATAAGCTTAGGTAAGACACACTAGCAAAGGTTTTACTCGTCTCTCCCCTCCTAGTTCTATTCCCCGATCTCCGCCAAAGATCATATCCCTAAACTCTGATACCAACTATGACGCCCCCAAAATAGGTATGCAACACCCATTCTGAGTCGTCAATAACATGGTACAGAAACAACTACAACTTTATTAATACAACATGAAAACAGTGAGTTTAAATACAAATATTATCTTTTAGACAATATCAACACTCAAATAAGTCCTCATTACAATTATTAATATATTATTTTACAAAAATGGTGAGGACTACTAAAACAACTTTCTAAGACCTTCATTCCATACCCCGACTAGTACTCGCTACATTCTCGCCTCTTGAGAAGAAAAATAGAACAAAAAGGAAAAGGGTGAGCTCAACTAGTCCAGTAAAGAATATTATGACTAAGATAATATAGAATAAATTATCGTTAGTCTTCAACAGGGAAAAATCTAATAGAATATAATAGACAACAAGTTTCAGATCAATATTCACAGCGGAAATAACAATTCATAGAAGAGTTACGTAGAGAATGAAATCTACTATAATCTATGAATTTAAAAGTTCATCATCGATATTTTATCCTCGTAACATCAATCAATATACATCTTGAATCAAATATTCATCTTTTGCACTACTGAGCCAAAGATATTCATCGATTAGGTCATGTTCATCTCAACATCTGCTCATCTTTGCACTTCTGTGCCAAAGATATTCATAAGAAAATCAATCATCTTGCACAATGCAGGCCCAAAGATATTCGGTAATATATCATTTAGGACCGAGGAAGATGAAAAATATTTTAAAGAAAAGCGAATCCAATTGAAACAAAAAGAATAAATAATAAGGATTCATACTTTAAGCAATCCAAGTTCAAAAATACTTCATAAATAACCATAGTGAAGTAAAATTCAAGAATGATCAAAACATGGATACAATCAAAGCTAGTATCCATAATAGATATTTTGGACAAAAAACGAAAATTTAATTTTTTTGTGAATAGTGCCGTATTCGTGAATAGTGCCGTATACGTGAATAGTGACGTATACGTGAATAGTAATCCCGACACTAAAAGACAAGAATTTCACAAGAAAAATCTTACCAATATTTTGGCATAATGATATTGAAAGAAATAATATCATTTATAAAAAAAATAACATCCCTTACCTCGAAAAGACAGACTTCTGACTAGAATACTGGATATAGTGCTGAAGAAAACTTGCACCGTATAGCAACACTCAAAGTATCAAAATACTCACAAGAATACGCTCTATAATATAGACAGAGAAAACTTCAGTTTCTGGTGTGATTTTCAATTCTAACCTAAGCACCCTATTTATAGGAAAATGCTTAGAACACCAAAGTAGAAAATTTAATAAAATATTAATATTTTTTTTTATTCCAATGCACACCTCATTTGATTCAAAACATCAGCCACCAAGTGAGACCCACCTCACCAAAATCAAAAAAAATGTTTTTCTTATTAAAAATAATTAAAACTTTCAAAAATCAATTATTTCGAAACTTTGGAACTTCAATAATTCATAATAAATAGCCTTTTTATCAGAAAAATTCAATCCTTATGTCTTTTCCATAGGAAATTCCATTATCTACAACTTTGCAGAAGAAAGTTTTTCCAAATTTCAAACAAAAATTGACCGAAATCTATATACGGATGATTTTATAGTCTATAATCAAATTTCAGTCAAGAAACGGGCCCACAGACATGTTTTGTGAGACCCCAGATTTTATCAATAAAGATTTAAATTTTGTCAAAATAATTTTTTAATATTATGGTGTGAATTTGAGATAATATTATAGTTGTGGGTAGTATTTATAAATTTTGCAAAGTATGCAAGTGGTTATATTATATTCGATTGGTGGGAATATTCGGTTTAGCGGGGAATATTCGCATAACTGGCTCAATCATTGGTGGACCCTAGCGTAATTATTGTCGGATTGAAAGCGACAAAAATATTTTATTGAAATAACGGCGGAAGTTTTACTGGTAGTTCTTGTTGAACTACTCGGTAGTAAAAAGACATGCGAATAAGTGTGGTTGCATAGTAGTAGCTGCGGTATTGATTATTGATGCTTATGTGAGAAGTCACTCGGTTTGATTCCATTATTGTCGATTAATAATATGAATTATTATAGCGATAATGACGTTTTGTTTTATTCGTATTATTAACGTAATAAAAGCGAAACATCTTTTATATAAAATAGAATACTTTATTAAAGTTATTCTATAAATAGAATATATTATATTTTATTATGCATAGTGTTGCATAGTGTTTTGCATAGTGTTTTGCATAGTATTGCATAGTGTTTGCATAGTAAAATATTTTTATATAAATAGAATATATTATATTTTATTTAAAAGATTTTTCTTTAAATATGGATAGTCGATTAAAGTAAATCAATACTGGATAGTTCATGGATTAATTACTATGCATTCCATTTTCCTATAAATAGAAGCTCATTCCTTCATTATTTTCTTACGAATTCATTGAAACTACAGAGAGAGAAATTATAGAGAGAAGCTATAGAGAGAAAATTATAGAAAGAAGAAGAGTATTTACTACTTCACTACTTCTATATTAGGTTCTTTTACGGTGAGGGTGTTATTCTTTCTTCTTGAAGAGAACTTACATTATTCCATTCACTATTATTACATTGGAATAACTTTTGTAAAAGTGGCATACCCTATACATAACTTTGTATCTGTGGCATACCCTATACTTGGTGAAATCCTTATGTTATTCCATTGCTTATTATTACATTGGAATAACTTTGTATCTGTAGTTTACCCTATACTTGGTGACATTCTTCTATTATTACATTGGAACATCACATGCATGTGTTTTTTTACAGGACCGGTTCCGATTTTATTATTACATTGGAACATCACATGCATGTGTTTTACAGGACTGGTTTAAAATCTTTATCATTCTGTTGGAACATCACATGCATGTGTTTTACAGGACTGGTTCCGCTTTTTTATTATTCTGTTGGAACATCACATGCATGTGTTTTACACAGGACTGGTTAAAATCTTTATCATTCATTTGAATATATCCTATGTCGTGTGTTTTTTTACGGATGCGATTCCATCTTTATTATTCTGTTGGAACATCCTGCGCTTGTGAATTTCACACGACTGGTTCCGTTATTATTATTACATTGGAATAACTTTGTCATCTGCAATACCGCATGCATGGTGATTTCTTTTGTTATTCCATTCTTTATTATACCCGGTTGGTTAAAACTTTGACTTCTATACTCCATGAAATTAGTAGAATATCCTTGATATTTGCGTTTCATCCGATATCTTTTCATGGAAATATTCTTCCGATCATTATTGAATTTTTACTCTACTTAAACAAAGTATCATGTTGACAATTTGGACGTTAATAATTCATGGATTAAATAATTCTTGAACTTGTTTTATTGAATTACTATGTCATTGTCATCATCCTCATGTTATATTATGTTATCTTTGGCTTACGTGCATAGATGAACTTAGTATGATTATGACCAGGGATCATTCGGTATAATCATGACTTGATATAAATGATGTGACAAAAGTCCTCAGTGGCCTGTAATGCAGTGATGGATAGTTTTTGGTATGATTATGACCTGGGGTGATTCGGTATAGTCATGACCATTGATAATTTGATGAAAATCCTTGACCATGGTACATGGATGATTAGATGTGGTGGTTTATTATTAAAAGTGAGTCTCGGTGATAAAAATTGATGAAAACCTTTTAAAACCTAAAAGATAGTAGACTTTATTCTCTACTTAATTTTTTTTTAATGGATTGCATATTCCGCTGCAGTTAAACTGGTTGTCTATTGTATTTTATCAGTTTAACACTGTTGAAGGCTAATGATAATTTATTCTGCATTATCTTAGTCATAATATTTCTTCTTTGGGCTAGTTGAGCTCACCCTTTCTTTCTTTGTTCTCTTCTTGAAATGAGAACATATTTGGGACGAGTCGGGAAGCGGAGTAATGGTCCGAGAGGATAGCATTAGTAGTCCTCACTATTACGTGAAATAGTGTGATAATAGTTGTAATGAGGACTCCTTTTGAGTTTGTATAATATCTAGTAGATAATATTTGTATTCAAACTCACGGTTTTATGTCGATATTGTACACGACAGTTATATTAGTAAGTTGTATTTGAATTTGTGTACCATGTAAGTGGCGACCCAAGATGGGTGGCGTATACCTAATTTTGGGGCGTCACGGTTGGTATCGAGCTTAGGATATGATCCTGGCTAAGATGCGAGATAAGAACTAGGAGGGAGAGACGGAAATTCTTCGCTAGTATGACCTACCTAAGTTTTTTTGTTATTTAATTGGTCACGTAGAGTATAGGGATAATATTTGATATATTAATTAACCCTTTTGCTTCACAATTCCTTTCGGGTAATAAAGAGTGTAGCTAGGTCGAGAAGGGGGGTAATGATTGGAATAGAAGCGGTGGTCATCATTTAGTAGTTATATTTGGTGAATCAACTAGGGTGAGGCGAACCCAACGTTGAAAGAGTGTTTTGCCACTATCATACAAGATGTCTAATGACATACAACCTCGTGTCATCATAAGCGAGGTTGTGCTCATCCACTTCTTGAGTATATTTACTGAGCACTACCTATATGATCTTGGTGTTTGTTTGAAGTATAATTCTCAATTTGAGGCAGTGGAGATAATGATAAATCAAGAGAAGACTCACCATTGGGAAGAATATGATAGTAATCTTCTCATTTTTCTTAGGGGTCTATTGGGTAAACCAAGAATAATTTCGTGGCCATATGATATCTATCATAACCTAGAAGCATGGCCTCCCATGTACGAAGGTTTCCTTGAGCACTTCCCAAAGATTCTAATTTCTAAAAGCAGTTTTTGACTATACATTTATGTAAGGTGTCATTGTGACGTCTTTATCCAAAGTTGGGATGAAAGTCACGTTGTTGGTATTAATGTGACGACTTATCCAAATCTTGGGCGAGAGTAACAGATTTTGAATGATATTTATATCATTAATAAATTTCTTGACGTATTCTTGAAGATTTCCTAGCCTACCCTAGGCGTGAAATCGAATTTTGTATTGACCCCGAAGACAAAAAACCCATTTCTTAAACCCTCAAATATTTCTTCAACTAAAATGAGCAGTTTACGTGGTTTATGATGAAAGTCATAATAAAAGCATAGGACTGATGAAAATCATGGGTATATGAAGTATTAGTAAGTTTTATGATGAGTTATGTTGGTTAGTATGTGAAAACATGAAAGTTTCTTAGAAATCACAAAGAGTTGAAAATCGATTTTTGGTGAAAAAGCGTAACATGAAATTCAATTGACCATATCTCCTATTATATTTTGAATTTTTGAGTGTGGTCAAGTCCTAGAGTTAGATCTATGAGTTACCTAACTAATCCAAGTGGAATTACTGGAAAAGGTGTTGTAGATTTTTGTGTGGACTGATTTTTAGCAAAGGAGGCCAAAGCTGTAAATTTCGAAAATGCTACTGCCCAGAAACTTTAAGGGCTATTTAAGCCACTTAAATTATGAGAAAAATTCTGGCCTTTTGGGACATGAAAGTATATGGTATAAAGTACCTCCTGTCCAAAAATGAGCTCATTTCGACTTAAAATGAGCAAGTTATGACTATTTCAATATTTAGGTTTTTAAAAAAACGCTATAACCGAAGTTCTATAACTCAGATGACCAAGAAATTTAAACTGGAAGCTCACGTTAACATGTGTAAGGTCCTGCCAAGATTTGGGAATTTTGGAGTTAAACTTGAGGTAGCTAATTTCTTAAGGAATTAAGTGGAAATTAATTTTGAAAAATAGTAAATGAATTTTAAAAATTCCGAGAAAAATATATTTTCATTATGGGACTATATTATGCTAAATCCCAGAAAAGAAATATTTTTGGGACTGATTTGGTATTTTTCATGAAAATAGTTTAATTACTGAACATATGAGTTAAATATGTTATGTGAAGTAACAAAGTTGAAAATAGGATTTTATGGCTAAAGAATCCTATATAGAGTATATGCATATTTTTTGATGAGGATTTGATAATTGGTGATGATATTTTATGAGTATGGCATTTTTGAATGATTAAATGCATTATATGGTAAAAGCGTAAACAATTGAGATAAATTGTTTATAAATTTAAGAAGTGATTAAAATATTATTATAATATTAATGTTATTAGATTATGAGATTATTAAGTGATTGATAACATGGGGATATTCTTGAATCTGGATAAATTATATTATAAATGTTTAATATTTATCCTTTATCTCATTTGATTGATTCTTTATATCATTATCCTCATGCTTATATTATGTTGAAAGTCATACGTGGCTGTAGTGCATAGATGGACTTGGTATGATTATGACCGAGGATTGTTCGGTATAATCATAACAAGTAAATGAATACACGATTATCTTTGGTAGTAGTGCATGGATAATTGTGGTCGTGATACTAATGAATACACGATTATCTTTGGTAGTAGTGCATGGATAATTGTGGTCGTGATCTTAATGAATACACAATTATCTTTGGTAGTAGTGCATGGATAATTTGTGGTCGTGATACTAATGAATACACAATTATCTTTGGTAGTAGTGCGTGGATAATTTGTGGTCGTGATCTTAATGAATACACAATTATCTTTGGTAGTAGTGCGTGGATAATTTGTGGTCGTGATCTTAATGAATACACAATTATCTTTGGTAGTAGTGCATGGATAATTTGTGGTCGTGATACTAATGAATACACAATTATCTTTGGTAGTAGTGCATGGATAATTTGTGGTCGTGATACTTAATGAATACACGATTATCTTTGGTAGTAGTGCATGGATAATTAAATGGTCGTGATATCTTAATGAATATCCTTGGCACGTAGTGCGGGGATGATTCGATGATATGGATTAATTATTGAAATTTGAGTCTCGGCAATGAAATATTAATTCATGGATGTGGTAAAAGTTATCTTTGGCTGTAGTCAAAAAGATGAATTGTTAATGAATATCTTTGGTAGGATTGCAAAAATGAATTTAATGTTTTCAACGATAAAAGGTATTCAAGGTATCCTCACCTCTTTATCATATCAGTATCGTACCCTAATTTCGGAGGGGCGAAATTCCATAAGGAGGGAGATTGTGAGACCCAGATTTTATCAATAAAGATTTAAATTTTGTCAAAATAATTTTTAATATTATGGTGTGAATTTGAGATAATATTATAGTTGTGGGTAGTATTTATAAATTTTGCAAAGTATGCAAGTGGTTATATTATATTCGATTGGTGGGGAATATTCGGTTTAGCGGGGAATATTAAATAACTACTCAATCATTGGTGGACCCACAGCGTAATTATTATACGATTGAAAACGACAAAAATATTTTATTGAAATAACGGCGGAAGTTTTACTGGTAGTTCTTGTTGAACTACTTTCGGTAGTAAAAAATACGATAATAAGTGTGGTTGCATAGTAGCACCGGTATTGATTATTGATGCTTCGTGAGAAGTCACTCGATTTGATTCCATTATTATTCGATTAATAATATGAATTATTATAGCGATAATGACGTTTTGTTTTATTCGTATTATTAACGTAATAAAAGCGAAACATCTTTTATATAAAATAGAATATTTTATTAAAGTTATTCTATAAATAGAATATATTATATTTTATTATGCATAGTGTTGCATAGTGTTTTGCATAGTGTTTTGCATAGTATTGCATAGTGTTTGCATAGTAAAATGTTTTTATATAAATAGAATATATTATATTTTATTTAAAAGATTTTTTCTTTAAATATGGACCGTCAGATTAAAGTAAATCAATCTGGACCGTTCATGGATTAGTTACTATGCATTCCATTTTCCTATAAATAGAAGCTCATTCCTTCATTATTTTCTTACGAATTCATTGAAACTCTAGAGAGAGAAATTATAGAGAGAAGCTATAGAGAGAAAATTATAGAAAGAAGAAGAGTGATACGCTACTTCACTACTTCTATATTAGGTTCTTTTTTACGGTAGGGTGTTATTCTTTCTTCTTGAAGAGAACTTACATTATTCCATTCACTATTATTACATTGGAATAACTTTTGTAAAAGTGGCATACCCTATACATAACTTTGTATCTGCATGGCATACCTATACTTGGTGAAATCCTTATGTTATTCCATTGCTTATTATTACATTGGAATAACTTTGTATCATGATTTACCCTATACTTGGTGACATTCTTCTATTATTACATTGGAACATCACATGCGTGGTGTTTTTTACGGACTGGTTCCGCTTTTTATTATTCTGTTGGAACATCACATGCATGTGTTTTTTGGGACTGGTTCCGTCTTTATCATTCTGTTGGAACATCACATGCGTGTGTTTACACCGGACTTGGTTAGATTTTATTATTCTGTTGGAACATCCACATACATGTGTTTTACAGGACTGGTTCCGTCTTTATCATTACATTGGAATATCCTATCGTGTGTGTTTTACACCGGATCCGATTCCATCTTTATTATTACATTGGACCATCCTGTTGGTGTGAATTTCACGACGACTGGTTCCGTTATTATTATTACATTGGAATAACTGCATCATCTGCAGGCACCGCATGCATGGTGATTTCTTTTGTTATTCCATTCTTTATTATACCCCGGTTGGTTAAAACTTTGACTTCTATACTCCATGAAATTAGTAGAATATCCTTGATATTTGCGTTTCATCCGATATCTTTTCATGGAAATATTCTTACGATCATTATTGAATTTTACTCTCTAAAAAAGATATCATGTTGACAATTTGGACGTTAATAATTCATGGATTAAATAATTCTTGAACTTGTTTTATTGAATTACTATGTCATTGTCATCATCCTCATGTTATATTATGTTATCTTTGGCTTACATGCATAGATGAACTTAGTATGATTATGACCGAGGATCATTTGGTATAATCATGACTTGATATAAATGATGTGACAAAAGTCCTCGGTGGCTGTGTAATGCGATGATTGATAGTTTTGGTATGATTATGACCGGGGTGATTCGGTATAGTTATGACCATTGATAATTTGATGAAAATCCTTGGTAGTGGTACATGGATGATTAGATGTGGTGGTTTATTATTGGTGAGTCTCAAATGATAAAAATTGATGAAAACCTTTTTAAAACCTAAAAGATAGTAGACTTTATTCTCTACTTGATTTTTTTAATGGATTGCATATTTCATCATGATTAAAGCTGGTTATCTATTGTATTTTATCGGTTTTAACTTTGTTGAAGGCTAATGATAATTTATTCTCGCATTATCTTAGTCATAATATTTCTTCTTGGGCTAGTTGAGCTCACCCTTTCTTTCACTTTTATTCTCTTGAAATGAGAACATAATTTGGAGACGAGTCGGGGAGCGGAGTAATGGTCCGAGAGGATAGCATTAGTAGTCCTCACTATACGTGAAATAGTGTGATAATAGTTGTAATGAGGACTCCTTTTGAGTTTGTATAATATCTAGTAGATAATATTTGTATTCAAACTCACGAGTTTATGTCGTATTGCATACTACAGTTATATTAGTAAGTTGTATTTGAATTTATGTACCATGTAAGTGGCGACCCAAGATGGGTGACGTATACCTAATTTTGGGGGCGTCACATGTTTAACATGTTTTAAACAACTTTTGCAATAAAAATATTATTCCTCCTCATATATTCATATATCCTACATTCATTGTAAAAATATCACCATTATTATATTATTAAAATATAATAATATATTTAAATAAATTATTTATCAAAAAAGATAAAATATCAATTTTTCAATAATTGTCACTTTAAAATTTTCTCCGTCTATATCCACATAAAATGAATATTTTCCTTATCATATAAATCAATAATTAATTATTCACAAATATTATTACAGAATCACAATATATAAACTGTGCCGGTAGTTTCGAGAAAAGAGGGGCTTTACAATAAGGATTTCCTTCTTTGGGCGTATGATTAGGTGACCAAACCTCTCCTTAGATAGAACTTTCTAGACATTGCCAATAATGTTATCTAGTAATATTATTCAAATAATATGAATTATTAATCTTGATAATGGAAAATACTGTGTAGTGATAATTATTGAAACAACAACAATATAAAATATCAACGCATCAATTATTGAATCAATAAAATAAAATATTGAACAGTAATTCTGTAACAATTATTGAGTAGTGTCTTTTTACTTAAGAATCAATAATTGGTGCAATATCGTAAAGCTACGTGTGTTTTAACCACGGGTATTCCAACAAGATATTACTTGAATAACAACTCTGCAGATTATTTATAACCAACTTATATTTGTCGCGTTTTCCTCATCCAATCGCTTTCCAGTTATGGTGCCCACATAAAATTACGCACTTGTCGTCATCGAATAATCCGACAAGCGGTAAGAATATTCCACGACCAAATGAATATTCCCCGACAATAATGAATATTTTATAACCACTTGCTTATTTGAAATATTTGCGCATTTTACCCATAACTAACTACATTAATCAAATCAACCTTTACTATTTCAAAATAACAAATAGAGGAAATTCAATTTTATTAATAATAAGTTGGGGTCTTACACGTTTCCACTTACTTTATGCAATTTAATTGCGTTCATGAATCTTACAAACCTAACAAGTTGTGTATTCATCAACTATACGACCTCCTTGCCTGAAATTCTGCAACATCTAGTACATTAAGCGCTGATAATTATAAGGTAGGAACGTAGCCCGCAATTATTTCTTCATCTTCTCCCAGTTCGTAATTTTTTACTTTCCCAATCTAACCCTCGTTTGTCTGAGTTGCTGCCACCAAGCCATTGATCTATCTCTGAGTCTGGTAGCAACCAAGGGTATTCGTTTATCCTCAAGGTCACCCTTAAATTCCAGGATCTCTTCTACCGTGGCCAGCCAGTCAATGAATTCTTCTGGTTGGAGGGTACCACGAAATTCTAGAATCTCAGTCCTCATATCGATCTACCAGCGTCTCCTATCATCCTCCACTGCATATGGTCAACGACGCCCACGAGGTGCCTCCTCATAGTCATCATCAAAGTCATCTCCATCATCGGTCTCTGCTACGAAAGGATTCTTCCTATTATCATAATTAGGGTTCCTTTCAGGATTAGGATTTTCCCTATTTTGGTTTGCCAATAACTCGCTCATCCTTAGTGTCATTCGATCCATCATAGTGTTCATCCCCTGTTCCATCAGTTGTTCGATTCGCTGCTCGAACCGCTGCTTAAGGCGCTGCAGATCTTCACGCCCATAAACATCGTCCACATGTCGCTCTCTACGGGGTGGCATGGTGAATATGGCTTAGGCTCTGATACCAAC
The DNA here is from genome assembly GCA_020205615.1 of Panax quinquefolius. NCBI lineage: Eukaryota > Viridiplantae > Streptophyta > Magnoliopsida > Apiales > Araliaceae > Panax > Panax quinquefolius. The sequence goes on along the minus strand of CM035155.1, from coordinate 105,936,272 downwards.
TGACGTAGCGGAAGTACACAGAAAACATTATCAATGTTGAATCGCGCACGATTAGCCAACACTAACCTTCTACAACCTTTTGATTCTACGAATACCAGGAAATAGACAACAAAATTCTAATTCAAAAGGATTTTGGAAAATAAAAAATGTCTATTATTAATCAAAAGTTGCTTGATTCCATCATAACAAACGCTTAAATAACAAAACCCTAAAAGCGGAATCCAAACTGGAAAAAGAAAACTAATAAAGAAAATTACAAAAATAACCCAAAAATAATAAAATATAATTTTGAAGTCCTAAACGATGGAATTTGACCAAAAAATTTGGCAATTCACGAGTGAAATGCTGGTGACTTTTGATCGTTGACCCGTTTCCAATTAAATTAGGTTCTGAAAAATCCAAAATCCGACACTCCAAACTTGACAGAAATTACCAAATTATCATTGGATCAAATCTTTCCATAATTTATCAAATGTTTCCATAAACTAGATCAAATCTATCAAATCTTTTCATAAACTGATACGCTTGCTCTTCAACCGCGTCATCTTCCTTGGAGACAACTGAGAAGAGCCACTCAAATGAAGAAAATGAATTAAGTTATTCTCATTTACAAAAAATTGATACGAAGGTATGATTAAATAAGTAAGACAAGTGAGTGCAATATTAATTAATTAATTATCAAACTTATTTAACATTATTTTATCTTATAGTAATATTGTTAATTTCTTATAAGTGGAAGGACATGAAGAAGCAAATAAATTAATATCATCTCATCACAAAGATCAAATTTAACCAATATTAGAATGCTTCAAATTCTAGGTTTGGGGGGTCATATGACCCCTATAGCCCCCTAGTTCCACCAGTGCTTGGGAATACCAAAATTTATGACTAAGGTAGGAAAATAAAAGATTTTAAAAAAATAAAAACTTTTGGACTACGGAGTCATCAAATTTGGAGTGCTGCGTTGATTCGAGATTAACTAAAATAACTTGGGGTTTGCCTTGTTATATTTTGATATTGAAAATAAATTTTGATTTGATTTTTTATAGTCAATTAAAATATTTTTAAACTCAAAAAATAATATATATTTATTTATTTTTACAAAATTAAATTATAAAAATTATAAACTATCTAAAAGAGTATTACTAATTATAAATTTATTATATTTAAGAGTTAAATGAATTACATTATCTCAATAGAATTTGAAAAAGTCAAACTTGAAGTATATTCTAAAATATTTATATTAGAGGAGAATACAATTTACCACATGTGGTTTATACGTTTTTAACACTATCACGTGTGGTAAAAAAAATTCGCTAATTAACCACTTATGGACTAAAAAATTTGCACATCACCTTAAGTATGCCCAATTTAATAGAGAATATGATTCACTAGCTCAAAACCAAGTGAAATGTGAATTTAATGGCTCATTAAATTGTATAAAGTACTAAAATGCCTTCTTTTGTCTTTTATAACTTACTATAAGGAACAATTAGTATGTAATAATGTCATATAGTGAAATTTAAAATTAAAATTTTGTAAAATTTTATATTATTATAAACAAATATAGGACTTCTTATGTAATACATTTGTTTTTTTACAAATGACTCTTTTTATTGGATTGATGAAATATAATTTTAGAACTAACTAACTCGTTTGGGTTTACTAATTATTGACAAAAGTGTATAACTAAAACCTTTTTATTAGGATTATACAATAGGGTTCTTTACATTACTATACAACAATTAGAAAGTAATTACAATGTATCCATAAAATAATTATAAAAAGAGTGCAACACAATAAACGGATAAAAATTAATGGCCCACGAAAAGAGAAAAATATACTCCATATTGTACTCGTGCATGTAAAGGATAGCAAAAGAAAGTGGTTGACGAATCACTATCGATGAGAGAGAAAGTGACGTCAATCAAAGAATAACACGTGGGTTTCAGTTTTAATCTGAACGCACTACAAGCTGAGGGCTATGTGGATCCACAAGATGAATCAGTGTTCCGAGTTTTGATATAAAAGAGGACGACTCAATTCTGACTAATAGATCAAAAAAATCATCAATGTAACTTCTTTAATTGTTGTTTTTTAATCTCTTTGTTACTAGTCGAAAGCTAAAATTTTAGCTCTGTTTGTTGATTAATTGTTACAATATCTAAATAATGAAATAAATGGATGCTTAGGGATGAAGCAGAAATTATGGAGCTATTATGGCAGAATGACAAAGTTGTTACGGATATCCAAAACCAAAGATCTCTCAAAAAATCTCATCTCGTTGTCGGTAGAGCCTCCGCCGAGCAAAGAGAGCTCCGATCGGAGGAAGAAACGACAGCAAACCATCAATTGTTTGTGCAGGAAGACGAGATGACCTTCTAGCTTCAGTATCCTCTCGATGACTCCTCGCTCGATCGAGGTGATTTTTTTTATACTATTTTGTTCTTCCACAAAAACTAAAATAATTTATTTTTTGATAAAAGATTTGGCTACCAACTGCATCATATTAAAAATAATTTTATTTTTAAAAGGTTATCTATAAGTAACCAACAACTACATAAATGGAGAACTCTTACATGGCATTCTGGATACCATCTGTACCTTCTATTAAATTTTTTTTTAATCATACATACATTACCATCACTATAAAATTGATCGTTCAAAATACTAATTTACATCACTATAAAATTGCAGATGGGATACATTACTATAAAATTGCAGACGGGATAAAATTGAATTGGTTACCTTTGTATGAAGATTTGGCTACCAACTGCATTGTGAAAAAAAAATATACCGACGACGACCATTGCAGAACCCAATAAAATTGTTCATGGTTGCACATGTTGAAGAAAACAAATTCAGGTAACACTTGGAAATTATTCTTAAATTTTTTATAATTAGTTGGTAACCCAATAAAACTGAATTGGTTACCTTTATATGAAAGTTTGGCTACCAACTGCACTATAAAAAAAATATACCGACGGCAACCATTGCAAAAACTAAAAAAATTGTTCATGGTTGCACATGTTGAAGAAAACAAATTTAGGTAACACTTGAAAATTGTTCTTAAATTTTTTATAATTAATTGGTAATCCAAAAAAACTAAATTGGTTACATTTGTATAAAATTTTGGCTACCAACTGTACTATAAAAAAAAAATATACCGACGACAAAAATTAATAAATTATTTACTCTTGATAACTAATTTGAGAACACATATATGGGTGCCATAAACAATTAATTAATTATTTACTCTTGATAATTAAGGTACCATGCAGGGCCAGTACTAGCCATAAACAACAAGGAAGGAAGGAAAGACGGACCGACGGAATATAAACTTTTTCTTTTTTCCCTCCTCCACAAACCCTATTGTAAGACCCCAACTTTTATGAATAAAGATTTGATTTTCTTTAAATGTTATTTTGAATAATAAGGTGTAGATTTGATATAATGTTATAGTTGTGGGTAATATTTATAAACTTATAAAGTAAGCAAGTTGTCATAAAATATTCGTTTGGTCAGGGAATATTCGTTTTATCAAGGAATATCTATACGACGACACAATCATTGGTGGACCCCACAACAAAATTACTGTCAGATTTAAAAAATGACAGAAATAACCTTTTTATAAAAATAACGGTAAAACTTTTATCGTTAACTGTTGAAATACCTGGTGATAAAAGTACGATGAATGGCGTGGTCGCCGCGAAGAATGCGCTTATTATACGAGATCTATTATTATTGATTCTTACATGAGAAGTCACTCAGATTTATTCAATTATTACCACAGTAGTTGCTGCATAGTATCTTATGTTATTATTTTAATTATTGTCACAGTATCATCTGCACAATATTTTATATTATTAAATCAATAATTGAGACGACAAAATTATTCATATTATTATTTGTATTATTGACAATGTCTAGAAAGTTATGTCGAGTAAAGGGGTTAGGTCATCTAATTGCGTGCCAATAAGGAGAAGTCTTTATCGGAAAGCCCCCTCTTTCTTGGGAATGATCTGGTTGTTAATATTGCAAGTTATAATATTAATGATGAATAAATGTTAAAATATTAAAAATATATTTAGTCAAGTGATTTGTTATAAATAGAGGGATTTTTTATGAAGTATTTGTTATAAGTTTGGCTTATTACATGAACCCCCACTTACTTATTTTTCAAAATAAATCGATGAAAGTTATCTCGCTTTTTTGTTTTATTATTATTATAATAGTAATAACACAAAAAACTTTTTATATAAAACATAATACTTTTTATATTATATATAAAGTTATTCGTTTTATTAAAATATAAATAGAATATATTATATTTTATATAATTTTTTTGTTTTATTAGAATATTTTATTGTACAGTAATGAATAGTAAAAATCAAAAATTCGTCGAATTTTCGCGCCCGTGATATTGTTACTATTCACCCATGAAAAAAAATTCTAAATGGTATCCTGCCATTTTCCTATAAATAGGATGCTTAGTTTAGAAATAAAAATCACACCAAAATCAGAGAATTCTTCTTCTATAATATTGAGCGTATTTCTTTTGCGTTTAAGAAAACTTTGAGTGTAGCAAATAGTGCAAGTTTTCTTCAAGAATATCCCCATTATACCAGTTAGAATTACTCTCCTTTTAAAGTAAGGGATATTATTTTCGTTCAATATTCGTAAGAAATATTATTTTCTTTCATACTCTAAAATTTGTAAGTAATAATATTTCACTTCATATTCATAAATCTACACTTATTTTGATAAGTATTGCTTCTATACTACTTGAAATTAGTAGAATATCATTAAATTTTGCGCTTCATCTAGTATCATTTCACAGAAATATTTTTCTGAGCTTTCTTATTAAATTTTAATCTTTTCATGCCGGAGTACTATTCATGAGTACTATTCATATATCCGGCACTATTCATACATACGGTACTATTCATATGTACGACACTATTCACGGGGTACTATTCAAGGAGTATTATTCACGGGGTACTATTCATGACAAAAAATTGATTTCTTTTCTGTCCAAATTATTTTTGATACATGAATATTATTCTTGAATTTTACTCCACAAATTAGTTATCATGTTGACAATTTGGATATTCCTAAATTCTGAATAAATTGAATTATAAATCTTAAATACTTATCCTTAATCTCACTTGATTGATTTCTTATATCATTGTCATCATCCTCATGCTCATATTGTGGTGAAAGTCATCTTTGTCCAGTAGTGCTTTCATATTCCTAAATCTACACTTATTTTTATAAGTATTGCTTCTATACTCCTTAAAATTAGTAGAATATCCTTGAATTTTACACTTCATCTAGTATTGTTTCACAGAAATATTTTTTTGAGCTTTCTTATTAAATTTTTATCCTTTCATGTCGGAGTACTATTCATGGATACTATTCATATGTACAGTACTATTTATGGGGTACTATTCACGATAAAAAAATAATTTTTTTTTGTCCAAATTATTTTTGATACATGAATATTATTCTTAAATTTTACTCCACAAATTAGTTATCATGTTGACAATTTGGATATTCCTAAACTCTGGATAAATTGAATTATAAATCTTTAATACTTATACTTAATCTCATTTGATTGATTTCTTATAACATTGTCATCATCATCATGCTTATATTGTGGCGAAAGTCATCTTTGGCCAGTAGTGCTTATAATATTTTGTTTCATATTCCTAAATCTACACTTATTTTGATAAGTATTGCTTCTATACTCCTTGAAATTAGTAGAATATCCTTGAATTTTGCGCTTCATCTAGTATCGTTTCATGGAAATATTTTCTGAGTTTTCTTATTAAATTTTAATCTTTTCATGCCGGAGTACTATTCATACATACGATACTATTCATACATATGGTACTATTCAAACGTACGGTACTATTTAAGGAGTACTATTCATGGGGTACTATTCATGGGGTACTATTCACGGAGTACTATTCACAGAGTACTATTCACGGGGTACTATTCATGGGACACTATTCATGACAAAAAATTAATTTCTTTTATGTTCAAATTATTTTTGATACATCAATATTATTCTTTAATTTTACTCCACAAATTAGTTATCATGTTGACAATTTGGACATTCCTAAACTCTGGATAAATTGAATTATAAATCTTTAATATTTATCTTTAATCTCACTTGATTGATTTCTTATATCATTGTCATCATCCTCATGCTTATATTGTAGTGCATAGATGGATTGTTAATTGGTATGATTATGACTAGGAATTATGTATCGATATAATCATGACCTGTAATGTTACAAATAATGTGGTAAAAGTCCTCTTTGACTCGTAATGCATAGATTGACAGTTGTTTGGCATGATCATGACCACTAGTGATAATAACGAGTATCATTGGCCCGTAGTGCATGGATAATTCGTGGATGTGATACTAGTGAATATCCTTGGTGTAAAACCCCAAATTTTATGAATAAAGATTTAATTTTCTCGAAATATTTTTTAAAATATTATGGTGTGGATTTGAGATAATGTTATAGTTGTGGGTAGTATTTATAAATTTCGCAATGTATGCAAGTTGTTATATAATATTCGATTGGTCGGGGAATATTCTTTTTGTCGGGAAATATCCGTACGACGGTACAATCATTAGTGGACCCCACAACAGAATTATTGTCGAATTGAAAAAACGACAAAAATATTTTTATGAAAATAACGGCGGAAGTTTTACCGTTAAAGCGTTGAATTACTCGGTAGTAAAAGTACGATGTCTGGCGTGGTTGCATAGTAGCACACGGTATTGATTCATTGATGCTTACGTGAGAAGTCACTCGATTTTGTTCAATTATTGCTCGATAATTTTTGCATATTATCTCACGTTATTTGATTTAATTATTGTCGATATTTTATATATTATTAAATCAATAATTGAGATAACAAAGTTATTAATATTATTATTTGCAATATTAACGATGTCTAGAAGTTCTGCCAAGGAGAGGTTTGGTCACCTAATTGAGCGCCAATAGGGAGAAATCCTTATTGGAAAGCCCCCTCTTTCCTGGGAACGACCTGGTCTATTAATATTGTGAATTATAATAATGATGATAAATGTTGTTAAATATATTGAGGTGTCTTTTTATGAAGTCACGGAAGTTTATATATATATTTATTATATATATAAATTTTTTTTATTAGTATTATTAATGTAATAAAATAGAAAATCTTTTTATATAAAATAGAATACTTTTATAAAGTTATTTGTTTTATTAGACAATAATTAGAATATATTATATTTTATTACATAGTGTTTTGTATAGTAAAATCTTTTTTTATAAAAAAATGTAATACTTTTATAAAGTTATTTATTTTATTAGACAATAATTAGAATATATTATATTTTATTATGCATAGTATTTGTAAGACCGAATTTTATGAAATAAAAGTATTCAATTTTTCTTATAATTATTATTCAAGTAAATGGCTAAATTGATAAAAGTTTAAAGTTAAGGGTGATATATATAAAATTTTCAAAATACGCAAGTGGTTATAAATACTCATTTACATTGGGGAATATTCGTTTGGTCGTGGAATATTCTTGTTGTTTGAGAATATTCGTATTACCACAAGTAAACCATTTATTGGCCCCATAATGTAATAGCTGCTCGGATGAAGAAAATGACAAGTTTGAGTTTTTATAAATAATGAGATAGTTATTACTGATTAATCTTTGTTCGAATACCCGGTGGTTAAAATACGATTAATAATACACGAGTTGCACAAGAATATTACCAGTATTTACGTAATTATTGAATTATTGATTCGTACGTAAGAAGGCTCTACTCAATAATTGTTACAGTAATTATTGTTTAATATTTTAGTGATTCAATATTTGCTGCGTTGATATTTTATATTTATTATTGTTTCAATAATTGTCACTACACAGTATTTCTTATTATCAGATCAATAATTCATATTATTTGAATAATATTATTAGATAGCATTATTGGCAATGTCTAGAAAGTTCTGTCAAGAAGAGGTTTGGTCACCTAATTGCGCGCCAGTAAGGAGAAATCCTTATCAGAAAGCACCTTCTTTTCTGGGAACCACCTGGTTGTCATAATTGTGATTCTGTAATATTATTTGTAAATAATTAATTATTGATTTATATGATAAGGAAATATTTATTTGATGCGGATATAAATAATGAATTTATTTATGTGGTTATAAATGAAGGAATTAATGTTGAGGTGTTTTATCAGTATTTTTGTCGGAATGGAGGTATTAAAAATCAAATCAGTATTTTTACGATATATTGTGTGAGTTATAATTTTTAATCCGACCGTTGGATCGTTGTGATTTTTGGATATGTTATACATATATAAGTTGAGTATATATCCACAAATTTTGAACCGTTAAAAATGAACGTATGATCTGTTATGAATTGTAAGAGGTGACTGATTCGAAAAATAGGTTTATAAATGATTTTAGTGGAAAATTCTAGAATTTAGTAGGCCCCACTTGTGGTTGGTGAAGAAATGTGCTGAAATTCTAATTCAAATGTGGTGGATGGCAATAGTAGCAGGTAAAGCCATCAGATAGCAGGTCAAGTCTGCTTCGGCGTGCTAACATTTTCCTATAAATAGAGGGCAAAATTAGAATTGAAAATCACACCAGAAATATTAGCTTTCTCTCTTTCTCTCTCTATATTATCGAGCGTATTTTGTGAGTATTTAGATACTTTGAGAGTTGCTATTCAGTGCAAGGTTCCTTCGGCTTTACATTCCGGGTCGAAAATCTGGCTCTTTCGAGGTAGGGGATTTTAAGGGTTATTATGTTTCTTCGGTTTCGTAATTTTTCTGATCTTCAAAAATTCTGGAAAAAATTTAAAATGATATTTTGATGAGTTTTCTCGATTTTGTCCAAAAATGGGGATTTTTGGATGAATAGATTAGGATTTATGAATTTTATGAGAAAAGACTGTTTTAAAAGTAAACCCTTATAACTCCTTGTGGCTAACTCCAAAATTGGTGAAATTTTTATTGGAAGTACATGTATATAATAGCAGTATACCCTGTAATTTTGGAATTTTTGGACAAAAGTATAATTTATGATAAATGTCTAAATATTCGGCAGTTTTGGCCATATAAAAAATAGTAAATGAATTTTAAAAATTCTGAGAAAAATATATGTTCAATATGGGACTATATTCTGTTCAAAAATATATTTTTGGTATTTTTCATGAAAATGGACTAGTTATGAGTAAATGAATTAAATATGTTATGTGAAGTAACAAAATTGAAAAATAGGATTTTATGGCTTGGGAATCCTATATAAGGTATATGCAGATTTTTTATGAGAGTTTTGGTTATTGGTGATGAAATTTTATGATTTTGGCATTTTAGGATGATTAAATACATTAATTGGTAAAGTATAAATAATTAAAATAAATTATTTATAAGTTTAAGAAATAATTAAAATATTGTGGTAATATTAATGATATTAGATTATGAGATTATTAAGTGATTTATAACATTTGGATTAAGGTGTTATAAATATTGATATGGATTTTGTTGTGAAAATTTATATTTTTGTGTCGGGGTTACTATTCACGAGTTACTATTCATGGGGTACTATTCATGACAAAATTAGTTTCTTTTTCTGACCAAATTATCGTTGATTTATGAATCTTACTCTTGAAATTAAATCCATGTTTTGATCATATTATTTTTATTATCATATATAACATTTTTATAATCCTGATGATGAAATTTCTCTTTGACTTAAGTGTAAAGATGGGTAGATTATTGGTGTGATCGTGACTATGGATTCTCTTTGGCCAGTAGTGCAAAGATGAATTGTTGACTGGTATGATCATAACCATTGAATTTACAATTGAATATTTTTAGCTTAAGTGCAAAGGTGAATTGATCAACATGGATATAATTATGGTTTATATAAATTTTGAAATGATTATGTATTTCTTTGAGATATGAATATCTTTGGCCTGTAGTGCAAAGATGAATTATTGATGAATATCTTTGGCCCGTAGTGCAAAGATGACCTGTTGTTGAATATCTTTGGCCTGTAGTGCAAAGATGATCTGTTTTTGGAATATCTTTGGCCCGTAGTGAAAAGATGACTTGTTGATGAATATCTTTGGCCCGCAGTGCAAAGATGAAGTTATTAGTATGATTATGAACAGGAACTGTGATTTGGTATAACCATGATCTTTGATGTTTTAGGTAAAGACAGGTGATGAAAATTATCTTCGTCCTAGATGAGAAGAGGAATTTAGAATTACAATTATGATTATGAGTTATTCATATGATTGTGGAAAGGAACTATTGATTGATGTTACAGGGATAAAACATTATTGGTGGACTTTTAATGTGGAGAAGATAATAGACTTTATGGTCTATTTGACTCTTCTAATGGATTGCTCATTCCGCTGCAACTATGGTTGAAAAGTTTTATCATCTACCATATGTTATAAATCTCTGATTTATTACTGATGAAGGCTATTGATAATTTAATTATCTTTAGTCATGATATTCTTTATTGAGCTAGTTGTGCTCACCCTTTTGCTTCACAATTCTTTTCAGGTAATAAGAGTGTAGCTGGGTCGAGCGGGGGTAACAGAGAAATAGAACGGTGGTTTATAGCTGTTGAGGTTCTCCCTAAATAGTATGGAAATAATTTTATTAAGAACTTTAGATAAGTGTGTCGTATTGTATACATCATTTGATATTTAATTTTGGTGAACCGAATAGGGTGAGGTGAACCCAACTTTGGAAGGGTGTTTTGCCTCTATCATACAAGATGTCTAATGACCTACGAGTTATCATAAGACAAGGTTGTGCACATCCACTTGCTGAGTATATCTACGAGCACTACCTATATGATCTCGGAGTTTGGTTGAAACATAACGTTCAATTGCAGATGGTGGAGATAGTTATATGTCAAGAGAAGACTCACCATTGGAAGGAACATGATAGTAATCTTCTCGTTTTTCTTTGGGGTCTATTGGATCAACCAAGGATAATTCTCTGAACATATGATATCTATCATAACTTAGATTCATGGCCTCCTATATACGAAGGTTTTCTTGAGCACTTCCCAAAGATTTTAATTTCTAAAAGCTTGATTATTATTTGTACCTTTATGTAAGGTATCAATGTGAGGTGTCATGTCACGATTGGGACATGAGTCACAGTTGGTATATATTTGTATCAAAACTCACAGCATATGTGTTGTTGTAGTAATAAAGTTGTAGTTATTTTCTGTACCATGTATTTGGCGACTCAGAATAGGTTAGATAGATTGGACCTATTTTGGGGGCGTTATAGTGTTTGCATAATGCCTGCATAATGTTTGCATAGTAAAATCTTTTTATATAAAACAGAATACTTTTATAAAGTTATTTGTTTTATTAGACTATAAATAGAATATATTATATTTTAATTAAAAGATTTTGTTTTATAAGAATAATTTATTAATACTGCATAGTAAATCAATATGGACCGTCCGTTTAAAATTAAATCAATCTGGACCGTTCGTGAATTAGTTACTATTCAGTCCATTCTCCTATAAATAGAAGCTCATTCCTTCATTATTTCTTACGAATTCACTAAAACTCTAGAGAGAGAAACTATAGAGAGAAAGAAGAAAAGTATTAAGCTACCTCACTTTTCCAATATCCAGTTCTTCTAAGGTAAGGGGTATTATTTCTTTCGTATTCATGAAGAGAACTTCTGTTATTCCATTCTTTATTATTCTGTTGGAATAACTCAGATATCGTGGGCTACCCTATACTTGGTGAAATTCTTACATTATTCCATTCTTTATTATTATGTTGGAATAACCTATATATGTAAGTAACCAGCATACATGGTGAAATTCTTACATTATTCCATTCTTTATTATTACATTGGAATATCCCGCTTGCGGGCGACATACCTCGACACAGTTCCATTAATTATTATTCTGTTGGAATAACTGTATGCATGCGGCCTATCGCATGCGTGGTGATTTCTGTTGTTATTCCATTCTTTATTATTACATTGGAATATCCCGCTCGGTGCGTAATTTCGCACCGACTTGGTTTCGATTCTTTATTATTCTCGCCGGAATATCACATGCGTGCGTTTACGCATGACCGGTTCCATTCTTTATTATACATTTGGGAATAAACTCGTGCATGCGATCCTATCGCACGCATGGTATCCTTCTATTATTCCATTCTTTATTATTTCATTGGAATAACACGCTCATGTGGATTACCACATGCATGGTGAATGATCCTTTGTATTCATTCCTTATTAAATTGTGGAAATAATCTGTATACGTGGATTACCGCATAGCGAGCGAAAATCCATTTGCAGTTTCATATATTCTATTATACTCAGTTGATTAAAGTTTTGACTTCTATACTCCATGAAATTAGTGGAATATCCTTGATATTTGTGATTCATCCAGTATCTTTTCATGGAAATATTTTTCTGAGCATTCCTGAATTTTACTCTACAAAGCAGTATCATGTTGACAATTTGAACGTTATTGAATTCTGGATAAATTAATTCTTGAACTTGTTTTATTGGATTCTTATATCATTGTCATCATCCTCATGCTTATATTATGTTAAAATTCATTTGTGGCCTGTTGTGCATAGATGGACTTGGTATGATTATGACTAGGGATTATTCGGTATAATCATGACCGTAATGTTACAAATGATGTGGTAAAAGTCCTTATTGGCCCGTAGTGCATTGATGGATAGTTGTTGGCATGATCATGACCATTGATGAATACACGAATATCCTTGGCCCGTAGTGCATGGATAATTTGTGGTTATGATACTAATGAATATCCTTGGCCATAGTGCAGGGATGATGTGGATTATTTATTAAGCTGAGTCTCAGCGATAAAAGTGATGAAAAACCTTTTTAAATCATAAAAGATAGTAGATTTTATTCTCTACTTGACTCTTTTAATGGATTGTTTGTTCCACTGCAGTTAAACTTGATGTTTGTTATATTTTATCAATTTAACATTGTTGAAGACTAATGATAATTTATTCTACATTATCTTAGTCATAATATTTCTTACTGGGTTAGTTAAGCTCACCCCTTTCTTTCACTGTTGTCTTCAGGAAATGAGAACGTAGCCGGGACTAGTCGGGGAACGGAGTGACGATCCAAATGATAGTATTAGTAGTCCTCACTATTCTGCTAAATAGTGTGACAATAAATGTAATGAGGACTCCATTGAGTGTGGATATTGTCTAGATGACAATATTCTTATTAAAACTCTCAATTTATGTTTTGTCGTATTTTACACGCACAATTTGTATTATTAAGTTGTATTTGTATTTCGCACTCATGTATATGGCAACTCGTAATAGGTGATGTATACCTATTTTGGGGCGTCACGGTGGTATCAAAGCTTAGGGATATGATCCCGGGTGAGATGTGAGATAAGAACTAGGAGGGGAGAGACCGGGAATTCCTTCGCTAGTATGACCTACCTAAGTTTATTTGGTATTTAATTGGTCGGTCAGAGTATAGGGATAATATGTGACATGTCAATTAACCCTTGTTTCGTGACAGTGTTTGAAAATGGCATCTGAAAATGTTGAGATAAGCAATGGAGCAAAATAATATTACCGTGTCGCAGTACGAGGCTAAGTTTGTGGAGTTATCCCGATTTGCATCCCATTTGGTCGATAATGAGGAGCGAATGACGCGAATGTTTCTAAGAGGTTTGAAACCTGATATACGTCAATACCTCATTTCTCATAAACTTTGTTTATATTCAGATGTTGTGGATAGGGCTCAGTTATTGGAGCGCGATAATGAGTTAGCACAACCAAAAGGTAACGACCAACAACACGATAATAATCGTACCGGTGGAAACGGACATCGGAACAATGATGACCATCGTGGGGGAAATTATCATGCCAAGAATGGTAATCACTTCGGTGGTAATCATGGCCAAGATAATAGAAGTGGAAATTTCAAGAAGAGAAGGTCATTTAGCTCGATTTTGTCGTATAGTGAAGTCAAGTCCAGCTGGGACGGTGGCACCAAAGGCGGATACGGACAAAACAAAGTCGGTGGTTTCAGAAATAGCATTTTTCGTGACTTCTCAAAAAGCGAGTAACCTGAACGAAGTTAGCACGGGTTAGTTAATTATAAATTTTTGCGAAGTCTATACCTTATTAGATACCGGTTCTATCCATTCTTTTATCTCTTGCTTGCGTTCAACGTTTAAATTTGACTCTTGAGAAATTAGACTTTGATTTATCTGTTGAAACTCCGTTGGGAGAAACCTTCGTTACCTGCACTATTTATAAATCTTGTTTGATTCAAATCGGCACTTTCACGTTACCTGTCAATCTTATCTCTTTGAAAATACTTGTCTTTGATGTGATTTTAGGGATTGATTGGTTAACTACTCATCATGCTAAAATCGATTGTTTTCTTAAGGTTGTTAGCTTTCATATTCCTAACCAACCTATTATACGAATTCAAGCAACCAATACACTAAAGTTAATCACTGTCATATCAAGCTAAAAGTAAAGAGCCCCGATCCTTTCGTTGTTGACTTCCTTGTGTGGAAGGCACCGAAGCCAGACTATCCGTAGGGGACGTTATGAATGATGATGGCAAGTTGATAGGTATCAATATGACGTACTATCCAAGTCTTGGATGAGAGTCACAGTTTTTAAATGATATTTTTATTGTTAATAAATTTCTTAACGTATTCTTGAATACTTCTTAGCCTATCCCTAGAGCGTGAAATCGAATTTGTATTGACCTCAGTACAAAACCCATTTCTAAAACCCTCAAGTATTTCTTTACCCAAAACGAACATATAATGCGCCAAAGACGATGGCTCGAGCTATTAAAGGTTACGACCATTCAGTACCATCGTGGAAAAGCGAACGTGGTAGCTGACGTGTTGAGTAGAAGATCGTATGCATTTACGAGTGAGAATATACGAACCTACGTGAAGATAACGAATATATGATTAGAACCGACTTTAGTCGATAATGTTAAAGCTGCTAAAGCTACGGATCTTGGTGATGAATACGAAGAAGAAGGTTCAAGAGGGCGTTATTTTAAAAGCAAGAGTTGTTGAAGAGAGGAAATCTCAACCCTCGATTTAATTGGCCCATTTGAAATCCTCGATCGAGTAGGAACTGTGGCCTATAGACTCGTTTTACCGCCAAGTATGTCGCGTGTTCATAATGTTTTTAACGTATCGATGTTACGTAAATATGTGGACGACCCGAACCACATTATTAAATTAGAACTAGACGATGTAGACACTCGAAATTTTCTGCGCTTTATTCATCGACATTGCAGGGAGGCGATTTATCTTCGAGAGATAACCTAGAAGAGGCGGTGACATCCATTAGGATACGAACTTAACTTCGCCGGAACCTAACACAAACCGGGAACATCACATCCAACCCGGAACACAAACCGGGAACATAAGTTCCAACCCGAAACACAAATCGGGAGTGTCATTTCCAATCTCTGAGATAACCCCGAGGTATGCAGATTAAAAGACCGGCAACAACACCGGAGAGGACAGTTCTATCTCGGCGATAACACCTCGACGCTCAGTTCCAGTCCCAGAAACAACACTGGGAGTAGCAAATCCATCCTTGGTGATAGCCCCAAGGGATGCCATTGCAGTTCCGACGATAACTCCGGAAATGCTTGTTTCAAACACATATGATCAGCTTCAAGCTCATACCTCCTGCCGAGGCACTCATACCTCAGACCCGGAGCTAACAACGGGCAGACAGGCACACCCATAGATGACAGTGAGGCGTAGAAACAAGCAGTCCAATCTCAGATGTAACCTTGAGCAACGTCTGCTTTTCCCTCAAACCGGAGATAACCCCGATGAAGAGTCAAAATGTCGTCTTATCGCCTCAAAGTTTTCTCTCACAAGATGATATTGCGGCATACCAACAAGTAGTCTAATCTCAGATGTAACCCTGAGCAACGTCTACTTTCAACTCAAACCGGCGATAACCCCAGCGAAGAGTCAAACATCATCTTGCCCCTTCAACACCTGCACGTCGTCTCAACACTTCATACATACATACATACAACAATGTCCCACAAGAACAGAGGAGTAACAATCCCGAATGACTATTACGCATGACAGTACTTTGGATAGAATTTGAAGCTTGAAGACCATGGGCATGGACCCCTCTTCCTGACTTCGTACAACCTCTAATCCATGTCATTGTGTAACTCTTGACACAAGCGGTCCGAAGAAGGTCAGATATACCTCGTTCGGATGTTCGGATTGAAGTTCTGCAAGTTCGAGGGGACATTACAGTGCATGAGTGCACGTACTTCGAGATAACCAGCCGCAAGTACAACCGCGGCTGCCGCAGGTGTACCTGCGGCCATCAGTCTATAAATATGAGCCTTGGGGTCAGCCATTTGAAGAAGAGAATGAGAGGAAAAGGCGAGGAAGCCCTGTCCATTTTACTCTGTATACACATCTTTTGAGTGTTTTCTCATCTTTAAACACTTGTTAGCTCACATATAGCTATCTTTTATCCGGTGGGAGCTGAGTGTTTATCCATTTAAAGTCATAGAAGTCTACATTGGCAGCCCACTGTAAGCCTTCTCACATTATATAAAGCCTTCTTTCATATCAAGACACACCGTTATACACATTGAGAATCGTGTTGTGTGTGTTTGCGGACTTCGATCAAAGTGGTTTTCATTTATGTCATATATATATATACTTATATATGTATATATTTCATATATGGACTAACATTATCGAGTTATGCCTCGATTGAGCCTGAACTTGATGCGAGCATTTATTGCTATATATATATATATAATTGTTGTGGACATATCTCGATGAGCTTGGATTTTACATCAGGAGCATTTTGCTTTTTATATATATTATATATATATATATATATATATATATATATATATATATATATATACACATATATATATATAATGCTATTTCGGACATATCCGATGAGCACAGATTCACATCCGGTCGTTTAATGCTTATATATATATATATATATATATATATATATATATATATTCGCCAGCACGGAGTTTACTTCATGGCCTTTTACAACTTATTTACATTTCGTCCGCTTTTGGAGTTTACTTCGTGGCGAGTTGATCGCTTTCTGACTTTATTTATATTTCGTCCCCACTCAGAGTTTACTTAAGTGGTGGTTGATCATGTCCATATATATATATATATATATATATATATATATATATATATATCTACCGCTTTTATATATTTACATTTCGATCCCCATGGAGTTGTTTCGTGGTGGTTAATCATGTCTCGTATATATATATTTACAATTTGTTATATATATAACTGCCATCGCTTTCCATACAAATTGCAAGATCATGTGAGCCTAGGAATCATGTGATCTGATTGATCTCATGAATCTAGATTCTGATTCCATGATGGACATTTTTCAGGTATGTAGACTTGTACATTATTTTACGATTAATCGAATTTCCTTGGATGGTCATTATGCCCATGAGTAGTTCTAAGAATGTTGTATATTATTTTCTAGAATGCTTCAGATCTCAAAAAATAAAAGCAAACAATAGAACATTTAATAATAAAATGGAAGTATCAAAGGCCTCAATTACTATTGAAAGCACAAGGTTTGAAAAACCACTTTTACAAAATGCCATTGCAATATCTTGTTTAAAACTGAATTTTTCTATAAATTCAAACCCTATGTATATAGGTGCGAACAAGGTACAGCACTACTTCCAAATAATTGCACATTGATCCACACACACACACACATTTATATAACAGTTTCTTTGAAAAGTGGCGGTTACCTTGGCAACACGGATGTCGGGGGGTGCCTAACACCTTCCATCTGCATAATCAAGCCCCCAGACCTAAATGAATCTCAGTTTCACTGACCTGTTTAGCAGTGTCACATCACTGGGTCAATGTGAAAACCTTTTCGGTTGCGTTGGTGCAACCAATTAAATACACCAACTGGCGACTCTTAAAGTCAAATTGTCGACATTATAAATGTCGGACCTTTTTCACTTGTTTTTTCAAACAAATCTCACATTAACATGAGAACACCAAAGAACAAGTAACGAAAAGGGACACTCAAAAATCCCGACGTCGACAGGTGGCAACTCTACTGGGGACTCCAGTAAGAGGGCTTAAGCCGCTATTACAAGCTTTTCAAAATTGTTATATGCTTGCGTGTGAATGTTGCATTTACATTTCTGATGAATGTGTATGAATACATTTTTATTTACTGCACAACTAAATATCTATCTATGATATTAGTGCTTCGCACATGTCATCATTTTGCATAAACAGTGAGACAAATGTATGTTGTGTAGTTCCTCCATCAGGAGGCTATCCTGTCGGTGTTTGATTACTGGACTCGCAGGAAGAATAATTCCAGCGAGGCTCAGGAAAGGCACCACCCAGATTCGCTCCAGTTGAAAGACCAGATTAACTTCCCGTCAAGTAAATTGCGATGATCTAGGAACCTTCTTGCCAAAAAGTCGCGAGAGTAGCCCTAAGATAGGTCAACCTCTGATAAACCAAACGCGAAGGAAAGTCTATTCATACTTTCCATTTTGAATTACTTGTAAAAGCATTTACTTGTAATTTTATTCCATGTTCATCCATATGTAATGGAAAATATGAAGAATATTTGTTCATGCATGCATGTTATCAATTAACAACCGGTTTTGTAGGACAAAAATTCCTAAAACGGACATGTTATGATAACATTTACATTACCCTAAGACTAAACTACGTAAGTCTTTTGTAGGGAAGCAATTGGGCCTGTTACCCGCTCAAAATCCAAAAGGCCACGTGCCTGACCACTCATGTCTTCTTGACACTACCTAATGTTGTTTCCCGAGAAGAATTTGACGGATTAAGTAAACAAATTACAAACTTGGCTGTTCTACTAAAAGAATTGCACTAGTCCACTCAGGGTACGAAGATACCTACACATACAGAATCCTCTACACAAGGAGGAGTTCAAGGTCTGGAAAAGACAATTCCAAAACCTCAGTTGGATATGACCAACAAAGACCCTGAAAACACCCATCTCAAAGGAGATCCAGACACCGGTGATATCAGGAAGAAGGTCCTTCAAATGGAGGAAACTATTCGTGTTCTCAAAGGGATTGGAACACATGGTAGTATTTCATATGCAGACCTTTGTATATTTCCTGGTGTTCATTATCCAGAGAAATTCAAGACCCCTGATTTTGAGAAATATGACGGATTAGGGAATCCTTATACACATTTAAAGGTGTTCATTGGAGAACTCGGATCTTATGTGGAAAATGAAAATCTCAGAATGCAGCTGTTTCAGAAAAGTCTGACTGGAGAAGCCCGTTCATGGTATACCAGATTAGACAACTCAAAGATCCATAGCTGGGAAGAGCTGGCTCACGCCATCCTCACCCAATACAATTTTCAATCTCAGATGGCTCCTAACCGGTATCAAATCACCAAGGTCAAGAAACGGCCTAATGAGTCATTTAGAGAGTACGCTCAAAGGTGGAGGCGCCTTGCTGCTCAAGTTATTCCTTCCATGACAGAATCAGAAATGGTCATGACTTTCATAAATGTACAGGAAGCTCCTTTCTATGAAAGAGTTCTAGCTGGTATTGGCAAACCATTCTCTGAAATGATCAAGCACGGAGAAATGGCTGAAATGGGATTGAAGTCCGATAAAATTCAAGACCTAGCCGCTCTTAAAGTTGTTGCTGAGCACATCCAGTCTGGATCTTATGGAAACAACCCCCGGAGGGTGCATAAGAAGAAAGAGGAGGATGTTTCCTTGATACTACAAGGACAAAAAGGCAATCAAAGCATGCCTATGCAGAGGAGAAACTACTCCCCTTTTCCAGCACAATCTTCAAACCCTCCATTTCCTAAAAGTGGAGAAGTAAAGCGACCTCGAACGTTCACACCCTTAGGGGACTCACTCGAAAATATTCTTGCTCTTCTGACTGCTCAGAAGAAAATTATACATCTTCTTCCATCAACCAACCCTAATGGGAGAGGTTTTAATGCTACTCGAAAGTGTGCTTAGCATGCCAGAGCACTTGGACATGATACTCAAGATTGTTGGGCCTTGAAAAACAAGATTCAAGATCTAATAGACAACGGTGAGATCGTGGTCACCAAACCAGATCAACCTTATGTGCAAGATAACCCTCTTCCTCAACACAAAGAAGAAGAGGTCAACATGATCAGTTGGAGCACTGGACAAGGTTCCAATTCTAATGGCGAATCATCCCAACCCATCAAAGACGGTGTTGACAAATGGGATTATGCAAAGTTCTAGTTTACCATGGAATGAAAGATGAAAGCTCTTTGCAAACAAATTAAGCAATTGGCAGAACTGGTGACCCACCAGCATCAAGTCACACGCCAATTAATCAGGCAGGAGCATGCCTATCTACTTCCTTTTGTTATGAATGCTTCCTTACCACCTTCTGAAAGCGAAGCTATGGAGGATAAGGTTGCGAAGAGAGCAAATGCTAAAGCCCGTCGGGATTTTGCCAATTAGAGGGAATTCACCTATTTGGGCCAATCTATGGAGGAGATACTGCAGATGTTGATCAACGAAGGAAGAATTACCTTCCTTCTCCCTCCAATCAATCCCCGTTCAGGACGGTTTAATTCTAATGAAGTGTGTCAATATCATTCACATTCTCACGGTCACAGCACAGAAGAATGATGGGCACTCTGTCATCTCATTCAGAATCTTATTGATAGTGGTGTCCTGCAAATAACAGATGATTACACTGTGCAACTCAAGGGTGGGAATGCATGTCCTACTAAATGGAAGGGATCAGTGGTAGTTATATCCGAAGTGGATGATGAGACTGTCAAAGTATTTCCTATACAACTAATTCAACTCAAAGGAGCTGACAATCCTTTGAAAGTGGCCGCACCAGAGCCAATTTCTTTATCTTTCAGACCACAATATCATGTTGTTAGCTTACACAAAGTTCCATGGAATTATGGAGAAGCTGAAGGATCCACGTCTCATACTACTGCTACAATGTCGAAGGAAAATCCACTGTATCTTCCTCAACGGGTTATTAAACCTACTTGCGAAGCAAAGGGGAAGTTGCCCATGGAGAAGATTGAAAAATTCCTCCACACTATGGGTCACAATGAAGCCAAAGTGGATTTAAGCTTGCAAGAAGCTCCACACCAGATTTCAATACTGGACTTGGTTTTCTCTTCTGAGGATCATCGGAAGATCTTACTGAAGGTTTTGGAAGAAGCCTACTTACCAAAATCAGTGGATGTGGAAAAATTTCAACATTTGGTTGATCACATTTTCAACAACAATGTGATATCCTTCACTGATGATGACATACCTCCCGAAGGGACCGGTCATTGCAAGCCTCTGCATAGTGCAGTTTTGTCTTCCGGGTACATGCTAGCTGGAGTTTTGATAGATGGAGGCTAATCTCTAAATATCTGACCTTATGCCACCTTGGTGAAGATGAATATCAATCTCAAACGGATCCAAAGCAGCCATACGGTCATCAAAGCTTTTGATGGATCCAGACGAAATTCTGTTGGAAAGATTGAATTGCCAATTGAGATTGGTCCAAATACATTCATTGTATCTTTCCACGTCCTCAAGATAGACTCAGGATACAACCTGTTATTGGGGAGGCCATGGATACACATGGCTGGAGATGTTCCCTCCACCTTACATCAACAACTCAAATACATTATCAACAACAGTCTAGTCACTGTCAACGCTGAGCCGGAATGTCCTAAACAAGGAACTCTACCAATTATCAGCTTCAATTTAGAAGTTGAACCGGCTAGTTTGTGACGCCCCAAAAATAAGTATACATCACCCATTCTAAGTCGCCAAAATACATGGTACAGAAAAACAACTACAACTTTATTAATACAATTGTCGTGCAAAATAAGACAACACATACTGTGAGTTTAAATACAATATTGTCTTCTAGACAATATCCACACCCAAATAAAGTCCTCATTACAATTATTGATGAACTATTTTACAAAATAGTGAGGACTACTAAAACAGCTATCTTGAATCATCACTCCATACCCCGGCTAGTCCTTGCTAAATTCTCACCTCCTGAGAAGAAAAATAGAACAAAAAGGAAAAGGGTGAGCTCAACTAGCCCAGTAACGAATATTATGAATAAGATAATATACAACAAATTATCCTTAGTCTTCAATAAGGAAAAATCTGATAGAATACAATAGACAACAAGTTTTAGATCAACAACTGCAGCAGAAATAACAATTCATTAGAAGAGTTAAGTAGAGAATGAAATCTACTATCATCTATGAATTTAAAAGTCCATCATCAATATTTTATCCCTGTAACATCAATCAATATACATCTTTGCACTACGGCCAAAGATATTCATTTGTATCACCAATAAGTCATGTTCATCTCAACACCTATTCATCTTTTGCACTACTGGCCAAAGATATTCATCGTGTAATCATTCATCTTTTTGACATGAGCCAAAGATATTCATCAAGTATCACTATTAAGGACCGAGGATGATGAAAAACATTTTAGAGAACGAATCTAGTGAGACAGAAGGACAAATATTAGGGATTCCTATTTCGGTTTATCCAAATTCAATAATACTCCATAATAACCACGTGTAAAGTAGAATTCAAAAATAAAGATCAAAACATGGATATAATCAAAGATAGTAACCATAAAAGACATCTGAAAGAAAAAGAGAAAATTTCATTTTTCGGTGAATAGTGTCGATTTGTGAAATAAGTCAGATATCGTGAATAAGTGTCATATACGTGAATAGTAACCCCGCTACACAAAAAGTTCCAAATTTGATTAAAAGTTCAGATCAATATTTCAAGATAATGATATTAAAAGAAATAATATCATATATGAAGAAAATAACATCCTTACCTCAAAATAACCGGTTTTCGATTGGAATATTTGGATATAGTGATGAAGGAACTGCACCGTGAGTATAGCAACACTCAAGTGTCAAAATACTCACAAGAATACGCTCGATAATATAGAGAGAAAGAGGAGAACTTTGTTTCGGTGTGATTTTCAATTCTAACTTAGCCTCTATTTTATAGAAAAATGTTAAGACGTCAAAAGCAGACTTGAATTTACTACCTTATGTTTTACCAAATACTACTATTGCCACCCACCACATTTGAAATTCAATTTGAGCACATTTCTCACCAACCAATTCTAGAATTTTCCAAAATGTTTTATCATTTAAACAATAATCAAAAACTTTAACAATTCATAGAAAATAGCCCGTTTATCAGAAAAATACGAATTTTATGTTCATTCCACCCAAAATCAAATTTTCTACAACTTTACAGAAGAAAGTTTTTCCAAATTCCAAACAGAAAATATCCGAAATCCACAAACGGATGATTCTTAACACCGTTTCAACACCTTTTAAAATTCATAACAAATTATGCGTTAATTTTCAACGGTTCAAAATTTGTGGACATATACTCAACTCATATATGTATAATATATCCAAAAATTACAACGATCCAACGGTCAGATTAAAATTACAACTCGCGAAATAGAGCTTTAAGAACACCGATTTGAGTTTTTAATACCTCCAATCCGACAAAATACTGATAAAACACCTCAACATTAATTTCTTCATTTATAACCACATAAATATATTCATCATTCATATCCACATCAAATAAATATTTCCTTATCATATAAATTAATAATTAATTATTCATAAATAATATTACGTAATCACAATTATGACAACCAGTAGTGCCCTCAGAAAGAGGGGCTTTCGGATAAGGATTTCTCCTTCATGGCCGCAATTAGGTGACCAAACCTCTCCTTGACAGAACTTTCTAGACATTGCCAATAATGCTATCTAATAATATTATTCAAATAATATGAATTATTGATCCGATAATGGGAATTATCAAGTGCGTGACAATTATTGAAAGAACAATAATATAAAATATCAACGCAATAATTATTGAATCAATAAAATAAAATATTGAATAAAGAATTCATCGTAACAATTATTGAGTAGTGCCTTCTTATGCACGAATCAATAATTCAACAATAATCTTGCAATACCGGTGTGCTATCGTGCCACCACGCCAGACATCAGTATTTTAACCACCAGGTATTCCAATAGTGTTAACGGTAACAATTACGCCGTTATTTATAAAACTCAAACTTTGTCGTTTTCTTCATCCGACATTTATTCTGTTATGAGCCCCACGAATGGCTGCGCCGTCGTACGAATATTCCCCGACAAAAAGAATATTCCACGACCAAAAGAATCTTCCCCGACAAAAATGAATATTTTACAACCACTTGCTTATTTTGTAAAATTTGCACATTTCACCCATAACCAAAGTATTACATCAAATTAACTCCTTATTATTTCAAGATAATAAATAGAGGAAATTCAATTTTATTTATAAAAAAAATTCGGGGTCTTACAACCTCCCCTCCTTATGAAATTTCGTCCTCGAAATTGACGTACGTACCTAGTGTTTAGAAAAGGTGAGGGTACCTCACTTTCATTTCCAATTTCAACTCTCAGGTCATTTCTTCAATAGCATGGTTCCTCCACAAAACCTTAACTTGTGATATAACCTTTGTTCGTAGGACATGCTCTTTCCTATCCAAGATCTTGACAGGTACCTCCTCATACGTTAAATCTTCGGCTATCTCATCTGGTTCTAACGCAATAATGTGCTTTGGGTCGTTCACATATTTACGTAACATCAATACGTGAAAAACATTATGAACACGCGACATACTTAGCGCTAAGGCGAGTTTATAGGCCATAGTTTTTTACTCGATCAAGGATTTCAAATAAATCAAAGGTTTGAGCTTTCTTCTCTTCTTTGACTCTTACTTCTAGAATAACGCCTTCTTGCACCTTCTTCTTTATATTCATCAACTCCGGTGTGTAGCTTGAGCGGCTTTAATGTTATCGATTAAAGTCGATTCTACTCGTATATCATCATGTAGGTCCCTAGAGTCTTTAACTCTATCTCTATCGTTTGTAAATTATACAAAGTAGGTCTTTGTGTTCAACAATATCGCACTCGTACTTGCGTACGATCTTCTACTCAATGTGTCAGCTACCACGTTCGCTTTTCCAGGATAGTATGGTCAGAACAAGTGCTGAAATGAGTCGCCTCTTGAGCTCTTGGAAAATCTTCTCGCATTCCTAGCTCCATACGAATTTTATATCTTTTCGGGTCAGCTAAGTTAACTGAGTAGCGATTCGAGAAAATCCTTCCACGAATCTCAGATAGTAACCAGCTAAGCCTAAAAAGCTAGATATTTCGATTACTGACTTAGGTTGCTCACAACTTTGACTCATATCCCAATCTTGGATAACACGTCACAATGGCACCTATCGTTTTACCACCACACAAATATAGAGTTCCCTACGGAGAGTCTGGCTTTGGTGCATTCCACAAAGGAAGTCACCAGATAGAGGCTCGGGTACCAAATTTCGTACTTAGATTTTTAACTCCTGAAGTTCAATAGGAGCCATTTGATAAAAGATTTTAGAAATGGGTTTTGTACCAGGTTCAAAGTCGATACAAAATTCAATATCACACTCTGGGGGTAGGCTAGGAAATTCTTCAGGAAATACGTCAGGAAATTCACTAACAACAGAAATTTTATTCAAATCTGACGTGTCTTTATTCAAATCCATAACATGGGCTAAGAAAGCTTGACATCCGTTTTCAATAAAAGAATGGCTTTATGGCTTGATATGAAAGTGTTAGACTTCAATGGTTTGGTTGTTTGAGTTCGCATAACAGGTTAGTTAGGAATATGAAAACTAACAACCTTACGAAAAAAAAATCAATTTTGGCATGATGAGTGGTTAACCAATCAATTCCTAAAATCACATCAAAAGCAAGTATCTTTAAAGAAATAAGATCAACAGGTAATGTGATTGTGCCAACTTGGATCAAGCAAGATTTATAAACTATAGATGTAACGAAGGTTTCACCCAACGGAGTTTCAACAGATAAATCAAAGTCTAATTTCTCTGGAGTCAAGTTTAAACGTTGAGCAAAAGCAGGAGAAATAAAAGGGTGGGTAGAACCGGTATCTACTAAAGTATAAACTTCGCAAGAATTTATAATTCACTAACCCGTGATACCTTCGCTCGGGTTCCTCGCGTTTTGGGCAGTCACGACAAACGCTCTTCCAGAAACTGCCAACTTTGTTTTGTCCGTATCCACCTTTGGTGCCACCGTCCCAGCTAGACTTGATTTCGCTACAGGACAAAATCGAGCTATGTGACCGTCTTTTCCACAATTGAAACACACCTTAGAAGGATGTGAACAGTTTGGACTTATGTGTCCCTCCTCTCCGCATTTATAGCATCTAACTGGCGGTCGTTCTCCTCCCCTAGAATTTGTTGTCAGTCTTTGGTGTCACGCCTTAACGTCTTCCCGTCATCGTTAAATCTCCTTTTTCTGAAATTTCCACTTGACTCACATCTCCTATTATCATGACCAAGATTACCACCCGAGTGGCTACCGCTTTTGTCTGTATTCTTCCCTCCTCGCTGGTTATCATCGCTCCGATGACTGCTGTCACCGGTATTTCCCTGGTTGTGGTCCTTTGGTTGAACATACTCATTATCACGCTCTAATAATTGAGCCTTGTTTACAACATCTGAATATAAAGAAAATTTATGAGAGATAAGATATTGTCGAATCTCGGGTTTTAGACCTCTCAGAAACATCCGCGTCATACGTTCCTCATTTTCTACCAAATGAGGTGCAAACCTGGATAACTCCATGAACTTCGCTTCGTACTGGGACACCGTCATGTTTTTCTGTTCTAGTCTAATAAACTCTACCTCCTTCATATGACGAATACTTTTACGAAACTACTTGTCATTGAACAGTTTCTAAAATTTTTCCTAAGACATGCTGAGTGCGGTTGGCTGGGTACGCTTCACAGACTCCCACCAGTAATCTGCTTCACCACAGAACATAAAGATGGCGAATGGAACCTTCTGTTCCTCCGTACAGCCCAAGACATTGAATATCTTGGTCATTTGCTTAACCCACGTTTCTGCCTTAATCGGATCGGGCTTTCCAAGAAATCTGGTGGTCCCAACTCCTTAAACTGCTTTGCTGTGACAGACCGCGCGTTGCTATCATTTCCACCCGTATTTTGTACACGAGTCTCCCTCGTCTGATTTTGCATGAACTGCAGGAAGCTTCTAAAACATCGCATCATTCATCGTTTGCTCGGTAGTGTTGTTTACAGGAGGAGTATTGCCTTCATGTTGCACGTTCTATTGGTTGGTAATCAACGGTTGTTCCACGCCTCATAGACTCCATTGTTAACGTTCTCATTTGCCATTCTTTAAAAGCGCCATAAAACAGGGTTAATTAAACAAATTAACATATCACATAATATCCCTATATTATGACCGACCAACAAATAAGCTTAGGTAGGACACACTAGCGAAGGATTTACTCATCTCTCCCCTCTTAGTTCTATTCCCCGATCTCCGCCAGAGACCATATCCCTAAGCTCTGATACCAACTGTGACGCCCCCAAAATAGGTATACATCACCCATTCTGAGTCGCCAAAATACATGGTACAGAAAAACAACTACAACTTTATTAATACAATTGTCGTGCAAAATACGACAACACATACTGTGAGTTTAAACACAATATTGTCTTCTAGACAATATCCACACCCAAATAAAGTCCTCATTACAATTATTGATGCATTATTTTACAAAATAGTGAGGACTACTAAAACAGCTATCTTGAATCATCACTCCATACCCCGGCTAGTCCCTGCTAAATTCTCACCTCCTAGGAAGAAAAATGGAACAAAAAGGAAAAGGGTGAGCTCAACTAGCCCAGTAACGAATATTATGACTAAGATAATATACAACAAATTATCCTTAGTTTTCAACAGGGAAAAATCTGATAGAATACAATAGACAACAAGTTTTAGATCAACAACTACTGCGAAAACAACAATTCATTAGCAGAGTTAAGTAGAGAATGAAATCTACTATCATCTATGAATTTAAAAGTCCATCATCAATATTTTATCCCTGTAACATCAATCAATATACATCTTTGCACTACGGCCAAAGATATTCATTTTGTATCACCACCAAATTGGTCATGTTCATCTCAACACTGCTCATCTTTTGCACTACGGCCAAAGCTATTCATCAGTAATCATTCATCTTTGACTACTGAGCCAAAGATATTCATCAAATATCACCATTAAGGATGAGGATGATGAAAACATTTTAGAGATCGAATCCAGTGAGACAGATGGACAAATATTAAGGATTCGTATTTCGGTTTATCAAAATTCAATAATACTCCATAATAACCACGTGTGAAGTAGAATTCAAAAATAAAGATCAAAACATGGATACAATGAAAGATAGTAACCATAAAAGACATCTGGAAGAAAAAGAGAAAATTTCATTTTTTGGTGAATAGTGTCGTATTTGTGAATAGTGACGTATACGTGAATAGGAACCCCGGCACAAAAGGTTTCAAATTTGATTAAAAGTTCAGATCAATACTTCGGTATAATGATATTGAAAGAAATAATATCATATATGAAGAAAATAACATCCCTTACCTCAAAATAACCGTATTTACATTTGGAATCTTTGGATATAGTCTTTGAAGGAACTTGCAGATAGTATAGTAAGAACACTCAAGTGTCAAAATACTCACAAGAATACGCTCGATAATATAGAGAGAAAAAGAGAGAAAACTTTGTTTCTGGTGTGATTTTCAATTCTAACTTAGCCCTCTATTTATAGGAAAATGTTAGCACGCCAAAACAGACTTGACCTGCTACCTGATGGCTTTACCTGCTACTATTGCCACCCACCATATTTGAAATTCAATTTGAGCACATTTCTCACCAACCAATTCTAGAATTTTCCAAAATGTTTTATCATTTAAACAATAATCAAAAACTTTAACAATTCATAGAAAATAGCCCGTTTATTAGAAAAATATGAATTTTATGTCCATTCCACCCAAAATCGAATTCTCTACAACTTTGCAGAAGAAAGTTTTTCCAAATTTCAAACAGAAACTATCCGAAATCCACAAACGGATGATTCTTAACACCGTTTCAACACCTTTTAAAATTCATAACAAATCATGCGTTAATTTTCAACGGTTTAAAATTTGTGGACATATACTCAACTCATATATGTATAATATATCCAAAAATCACAACGATCCAACAGTCGGATTAAAATTACAACTCACGAAATAAAGCTTTAAGAACACCGATTTGAGTTTTTAATACCCCCAATCCGACAAAATACTGATAAAACACCTCAACATTAATTCCTTCATTTATAACCACATAAATATATCCATCATTTATATCCACATCAAATAAATATTTCCTTATCATATAAATCAGTAATTAATTATTCACAAATAATATTACAGAATCATAATTATGACAAACAGGCCGTTTCGAGGAAAGAGGGGGCTTTCCAATAAGGATTTCTCCTTACTGGCGAGTAATTAGGTGACCAAACCTCTCCTTGACAGAACTTTCTAGACATTGCCAATAATGTTTGTCTAATAATATTATTCAAATAATATGAATTATTGATCCGATAATGGGAATTATCGTGCGTTGACAATTATTGAAACAACAATAATATAAAATATCAACGCAACAATTATTGAATCAATAAAATAAAATATTGAATCAGAATTCACTGTAACAATTATTGAGTAGTGCCTTCTTACGCATTTAATCAATAATTCAACAATATCGTCTGCAATATCGGTGCTACTTATGCCATCACAGCAGACATCGTATTTTAACCACCACGTATTCCAATAGTGTTAACGATAACAATTACGCCATTATTTATAAAACTCAAACTTTGTCATTTTCTTCATCCAACAGTTGTTCTGTTATGAGCCCCACGAATGGCTGCACCGTCGTACGAATATTCCCCGATAAAAAGAATATTCCACGACCAAAAGAATATTCTCCGACAAAAATGAATATTTTACAACCACTTGCTTATTTTGTAAAATTTGCACATTTCACCCATAACCAAAGTATTACATCAAATTAACTCCTTATTATTTCAAGATAATAAATAGAGGAAATTCAATTTTATTTATAAAAAAAATTCGGGGTCTTACATAGTTTCCATACTCTGGAAGTGAGTAACACGTAATACCATTCTATTGGAGCGCCACTTCCCGTACCCAAGATTTCTGACGAGGTTATGTCGGCCACTCAAGAAATGATGTTATTGGGTTATCAACCTGGACAAGGGCTTGGTAAAGATAAGCAGGGTATTAAGCACCCTATCCAAATGTCCAGTCAAATTGGAACAGTCGGGCTAGGATATTCTGCCAGTTCCAGACACAGGAATCCTCGTAAGCACAAGCAAGTTCCTCAAGCTTCCGCCGCATGGCGATTTTCTATACCTTTACCTCATGAGTTGATGCAATCTCCAGTAAAGGTTCCAGCCCATGTTGTGGCTATGCTGTTTCCAAAACCAGTGCCAATCAAAGCAAAAGAGGTGTTGATTCCTGATCTCGAGGCGGAAGAAAAGGAACGGAAACATAAACATGACCTTGCCTTGATGATGGCAGGCATACGCGTCATTGTTCATGATGAACATATAAACAGATACACCCAGACGATGATTGCCCAGATGTCATGGTTATCATTCGGGAAAAGGAGGACAATGACGATCCTTCCATCACTGCAGTCCATCAGGACTTCGCCCTTGACAATTGGAGCAACACTCCATGCATTGGTCGACGAGGGTAAAATGGGCAGAAAATCCCTCTGCCCTGTAGATAACTTTAATTGCTTGCTTTCCTTTACAGTACTAGCAGTTATTTTATCAAGTACATGCTAACACTTTTGTATGATAGAACAGTTGCATATATTAAGTGAAAGCATCTTTTGTTTCGAGGACTCGAATTTAGATGTACTGTATTTGCGATGAGGTGCCTTCTCTCCACAAGGGCTGTAACTTTGATGCAAAGTTGGACTCAGACTTGATGGACATACAAGAGAACATTGAGACACCTCAAGAGATTAAGGAATGGGTCACAGACAAACCCAAACCCAATCTTGATCAAACCACTTCTTTCAATATTGGAACCTTAGACAACCCTAAGCTAATCCAAATTGGTTCAGACCTTACCACAAATCAGTGGAATGACATGGTTGTACTATTAACCCAATTTCAGGATGTGTTTGCATGGTCTCATGAAGACATGGTGGGTTTGTCCACTGACATTGTTCTTCATCGCCTTCCCATTAAAGAAGGATTCAAGCCAGTTAGGCAAAAGCTCAGGCGATTGAAACCTGAGTGGAGTTTAAAGGTTAAAGAAGAAATTGTGAAACAATTTCAAGCTGGCATTATCATGGTGTCTACATATTCGGAGTGGATATCCAACATTGTTCCCATGCTTAAACCAGGGGGAAAAGTGCGAGTATGCGTGGATTATCAGGATTTGAATATAGCTTGCCTTAAAGATAGCTTTCCCGTGCCCTTTATCCATATTCTTATTGACAATACTGCTCAATATGGCATGTACTCCTTCTTTGATTGCTTTTATGGGTACCATCAAATTATGGTCATTTGAGGAAGATCGTGAGAGAAACCGCTTTCATCACGCCTGGGAACTTTTTTTGCTACAGACGGTTGTCATTCGGCCTCATCAATGTCGGGGCAACCTATCAGCAAGCTATGATGGCTCTTTTCCACAATTTAATGCATAAAGAGATAGAGATCTATGTGGATGACATCATTGTCAAATCCCAAAAGGAGGAAGACCACTTAGACCATCTTAGAAAACTTTTCAACAGGTTGCGTAAGTACAACTTAAAGTTGAATCCCGCCAAGTGCGCCTTTGGTGTTAAGTCAGGCAAGTTGCTAGGTTTCCTAGTCAGCCACAAAGGTATTGAACTGGATCCTACCAAAATCCAGGCCATCAAGGAAATTCCCATTCCTTAGACAGAGAAGGAAATACGAGGATTTTTGGGAAGGATCAACTTCATTAGCAGATTCATTTCTCAACTCACAGCAACCTGTGAGCCAATCTTCAAGTTGTTAAGGAAGAACTCCTCCATGAAATGGAATGATGAGTATTAGAAAGCCTTCCTCACAATCAAAGAGCAACTGATTAACGCTCATGTTTTAGTACCTCTCAGGGATGATGTTCCCTTGTTCATGTACCTGTCCATAAATGACAATGCCATGGGCTATATGCTGGGCCAAGAACGAGCTATCTATTACCTCAGCAAAAGATTCAGCATCAGTGAACACAAGTACACTTTGATTCAGAAGACTTGTTGTGCTTTAGCATGGGCTTCCATGAGGTTTCATGTATTGGTCCATTGGGCCAAGAACGAAGCTATCTATTACCTCAAAGAAAAGATTCAAAGATCGGTGAACACAAGTACACTTTGATTCAGAAGACTTGTTGTGCTTTAGCATGGGCTTCCATGAGGTTACAGCATTACCTCCATGGTCACACGACCCATCTCATATCCCGAATGGATCCTCTCAAGTATGTGTTAAGTAAGCCCATACTGAATTGTTGACTGTCCAGATGGCAGTTGATCCTACAACAATTTGACATCGTCTACGTGATGCAAAAGTCAGTCGAAGGTCAAGGAATTGCGGATCAACGGCCGCGCAAGACCGCAGGGACTACAAACCCTTGGAAACATACTTTCCGATGAAGGGATAATGAGGACCACAAAACAACTCTCTAAAACCATCAGCTCAGCCTCCACCGGAAGAAAAGCGGAACAACATATCACGATATATGTTTCGTACATGGAAAATGTATTTTGGCACATCACAAGAATTACGTAAGGCTCTATGAAAACCGACCCGAGTAGTTCTAATATCCCAGACAAAAGGGGAGATTCCGTACATCAAGAAGCCGTACGAATGAGATAAATGTATAAATTTGATGTTATTCATTTCAACACTCGATAAACGGATAACCACGGAAGCGGCTGCTGCATCAAAATTTAAGTTCGCAATACTGGGACAAACCTTATTCGGTCTATAGCAATAACAGCGATGCTTTCCGGTTCCGGTCCAGAAACTCGTATCAAATGCGTCAGAATGACCAACATTTTGGACAATTTGAGCGGTAAACCGGTATGTCGTTTTCGTATCATAGGTATAAATTTGATTCAAGATGTATATAATACCGAGGGCGTAAATGCATTGTGTGTCATACAATATATCGTCGACTAACAACGGATTGTATAACACCGCGATGTTTAAGCAACACTGAACTTGATTGTCAGCTAACAAGAGACACGAATTTTACATAGGAGGCATTTACTTGTTTATATATATATATATCGCTTATATAAATAACTATTGTGAGCAAACGTTGCCTTAAAATGGATATTCGGCGGTGAGCGTAATTCTTTTCCTTAGAAGAGTTAAGTAGTCGTGGAATGCTGCCTAGCCTTACTATCTTCTATGTATGAATTTAAAAAGTTCATGGTCTATCTTTTATCTCGGATTTAACATCGATCAATATACATACGGAGATCAAATATTCATCTTTTTGCGCTCTGGTGAAAAAGATATTCATCAGATTAATTAAATGTTATATATTACAAACACACATTCATCTTTGCACTACGTCAACGAGATATTCTTGAAATCATTCATCTTTTGCAACTTTATGAGGGTAAAAAGATATTCATATAATATCATCATTTAAAATGAGGATGATACTTCGTTTTATCGTATTCAAAAATACCTCGAAAAATAATCGTAGAAGTGTAAAGATTAAACTAGAGAATGATCGAAAGCATGGATCTGATCGTGAAAGCTGAGTATCCGAATAGATATTTTGGACAAAAAGAAGAAATTTTATTTTTAAATTGAATAGATATTCTTCTAAAAGTATCGTAAATAGATAATCACATCAATTATCGTGAATAGCTTCAGGAGCACCAAAGATAGAAATTCCACAAAAAATATCTTCCCATGACACGTGAATAGTACGAAGTGAATATTAACTTCGTGAATAGTAACTCATGAATAGTAACTATGAATAGTAACTCATGAATAGTAATTCACACCAAACATGAAAAAAGTTTTAGTCTTTATCTTTGGGAAAATCTTTAGAAGCAATGACGAAAATTTAATAAAATATTAATATTAATATTACAAATTCCTCGCCCACTTTTAAGGATCTGAATTCAGTATTTACATCACATACAAGACCCACCTTTAATAACAAAAACGTTTTCATAATAAAATAATTAAAACTTCCAAAAATTAATTATTTGAGACTTGAGCCCTTTTATCAGAAAATAAGAATCTAAATGAGTTTTATAGGAAATTCAATTCTACAACTTTGCGAAGAAAGTTTTCCAAATTCAATCGATATTGGCCGAAATCCACAAGCAGGCGATTTTTATGAAAGGTATAATCAAATTTCGGTCAATAAATGAGGGTCCACCAACATGTTTAACATGTTTTAAACATTTATTGCAACAAAAATACTCTTCCTCCTCGTATACTCATAAATCCCACAATAATAATCATTAATCAGATAAACTTTCAATTTTCAACTTAATTGTCACATTAAAATTTTTCTCCATCTATATCCACATAAAATCAATATTTTCCTCATCAGTATGAATCAATAATTAATTATTCACAAATAATATTACGAGAATCCAATGATATTGTGAGACGGTTCCGGAAAGAGGGGCTTTCGATAAGAATTTCTTAACTACTTGGCCTTGATTAGGTGACCAACCTCTCCTTAGAGCGAGAACTTTCTAGACATTGCCGATAATGTTATCTAATAATATTATTAGGATAATATGAATTATTGCCCGATAATGAAAAATCACTTGTAATGACAATTATTGAAACAAACAATATAAAATATCAGCTTATGACAATTATTAACTCGATAAAATAAAATCTTTACCGTTTATTGAGTAGTGCCTTCAATAATTGGTGCAAGCAGTATTCTCTTGTCGCAACAATATTATTCTGTGTTTTTAACATAGGGTATTCGATAATATTCTGTACGTTATTTTAAACAACTTAATTTATTCCGATGGCTTTCAGATTATGGGGCCCACATGAATTACTTGGCGTAAATGCGAATATTCCCCGAAATACGAATATTCCACGACCAAACGAATATTCCCGACAACAATGAATATTTTATAACCACTTGCTTATTTTGAAATATTAGCGTATTTTACCCTAACTATCCACAATAATAAAATCAACCCTTACTATTTCAAAATAATAAATAGAGAAAATTAAATTTCATTAATAATAAGTTGGGGTCTTACAACCTCCCTCCTTATGAAATTTCGTCCTCAAAATTGGCGTACGACACGGTGTTTGAAAAGGTGAGGATACCTCGCTTTCATTTCCGTTTCCAATTCCCAGGTCATTTCCTCTATAGCATGATTCCTCCACAGAACTTTAACTTGTGGTATGACCTTTGCGCGTAGGACATGCTCCTTCCTATCCAAGATCTTAACAGGTACCTCCTCATACGTTAAGTCTTCGGCTATTTCGTCCGGTTCTAACTCTATAACGTGGTTCGGGTCTTTCACATATTTACGAAGTACAGATATGTGAAACACATTATGAACACGAGACATACTCGGAGGTAACGCAAGTCTATAGGCTACATTTCCTACTCGGTCAAGAATTTGAAATGGACCAATAAATCGTGGATTGAACTTTTCTCTCTTCCCAAATCTTGTAACTCCCTTCCATGGAGCAACTCGCAACAATACATGATCCCCTACACTAAATTCCACGCCCTTTCGATGAAGATCGCATAACTCTTTTGTCGATCTTGTGCTGGTTTGTATACGTTGTCGAATCATTTGAATCTTTTGGTAGTCATATACGTCTTAACTTTCGGGTCCCAACAATGTTGCTTCACCCACCTCATCCCAACATATTGGAACGACATTTTCGTCCATATAATGCTTGAATGGAGCCACACCTATACTTGCTCGATAAGCTGTTGTTGTAGGAGAATTCCACCAATGGTAAATACTTATCCCAGCGCTTTGAAGTCTAGGACACGAGTCTTAATAAATCTTCAAGAGTTTGAATAGTCCTTTCGATTGTCGTCCGTTTGAGGATGGTATGCGAAGCCAGAATAAATAAATCCGTGCCCATAGCTTTTTGCAAGCTAACCCAAAATCTTGAAGTGAATCTTGGGTCACGATCCAAACTATGGATCTGAGCATGCCATGCAACCTCACAATCTCCTTCACGTACATACTAGCAAGACGTTCAAGTGAATAATTCTCCGTATCGGCAAGAAAATGGCGAGACTTGGTTAATCTATCAACAATAACCCAAATAGCATTGATGCCACGAGAAACCGTAGGAAGACCATGTAACGAAATCCATGGTAATGTGTTCCCACTTCCATTTCGGAATCTCAAGTGGTTGCAGCGGACCCTTAGGTACTAGATGCTCCGCCTTTACACGTTGACAAGTTAAACACATTGAGATAAACTTTGCAATCTCTCTTCATATTGTTCCACCAAAATGTATGTCGAAGATCACGATACATTTTAGTACTTCCGAGGATGGATTGCAAATGGTGTATTGTGTGCCTCCATCATAATCTTGTACTTCAAATCGAGTCGTTAGGAACACAAAGTCTAGAGTGGACTCAAGTATTCCTTCTTCATCGATTCTCGCTTAGGAATAGCTCCTTCTTGTACTTTCTTCTTCATACGCATCATTACAAGATTCGGTGGCTTGAGCAACCTTAACTTTTCTATTAAAGTTGGCTCTGTCGCGTATACTTGACATCATCGCACTCGTTCTGCATATGATCTTCTACTCAACGCGTCACTACCACGTTCGCTTTTTCGGATGGTATTGAATAGTGTGGTCGTAGTCTTTCAATAGCTCGAGCCAACGCGTCGTTCTTGATGTTAAGTTCTTTTGAGTGAAGAAATATTTAAGGCTTTTATGGTGCGAATATATCTCCACTTTTTTCCCCATATAGATAGTGCCTCCATATCTTTAGCGAAAATGATCTGCTGCTAACTCTAGATCATGAGTAGGATAATTCCTCTCATACTCTTTAAGTTGTCGCGAGGCATAGGCTATGACTTTCCCACGTTGCATAAGAACACATCCTAACCCTTTGCTCGAAGCATCGGCAGAGATAACAAATCCATCCGAACTAGATGGTATTGTTAGAACAGTCTTGAAATAAGTCTCCTCTTAAGCTCTTGGAAACTCTTCTCGCATTCTTCGCTCCAAAGCAATTTCAGTATCCTTTCGAGTTATTTGAGTTAATGGAGTAGCGATTAGAGAAAACCCTTCCACGAATCTCCGATAATAACAACTAAGCCCAAAAAGCTACGTGCTTGATCCATTGACTTGGTTGCTCCCAACTTTGTATTGCTTCAATCTTCGTGGGATCAACATATACTCCATGTTTCGACACCGCGTGCCCAAGGAATGCTACTTCCTCAAGCGAACTCGCATTTCTTCAATTTGGCATATAGTTTGTTTTCATGAAGCCTTTGGAGTACCGACTTCAAATGGTGCTCATGATCTTCACGACTTTTGGAATATATAAGGATGTCATCAATAAAGACAACAACAACCGATCCAAATATTCCTTGAATACTCGGTTCATCATATCCATGAAAGCCGAGGGCATTAGTTAGTCCAGAAAGACATGACTAAGAATTCATAATGCCCATCACCGAAGTTCGAAGGCGGTCTTTGGAATATCCTCGGTTCTAATCTTGTTGATGATATCCGAGCGAAGATCGATTTTTGAAAAGAATTGTGCCCCTTGCAAGCTGGGGTCAAACAAGTCATCAATACGAGGTAGAGGATACCTATTCTTCATGGTGACATGGTTCAATTCAGATATAGTCAATACAAAGTCGCATACTCCCGTCTTTTCTTCTTTACAAATAAACAGAGGAGCACCCCAAGGAGATGTCTTAGGGGACGAATGAAACCGATGTTCAACAATTCACCGTAGTTGGACCTTTAACTCTTGAGGTTCAATAGGAGCCATTCGATATGGGGTTTTAGAAATG
Organism: Panax quinquefolius; assembly: GCA_020205615.1. Taxonomy (NCBI): domain Eukaryota; kingdom Viridiplantae; phylum Streptophyta; class Magnoliopsida; order Apiales; family Araliaceae; genus Panax; species Panax quinquefolius. The sequence continues at coordinate 105,898,068 of CM035155.1, read as the reverse complement.
GGCTTTGTACGGGTTCAAGATCAATAAAGAATTCAACTTCACGTTACGGGGTGCATAGGGAAGTTCTTCAGAAATCGTCGGGAAAGTCAATAACAACAGGAATATTATTCAAATTTGGCGTGTCTTTATTCAAATCCATAACATGGGCTAAGAAACGACATCCAGTTTTTCAATAAGCGAATAGCTTTATGATTAGATATGGCGGTGATTGATTTTAATGGTTTAGTTGCTTGAATTGCATAACAGCAGGTTGGTTAGGAATATGAAAACTAACAACCTTACTTAAAACAATCAATTTTGGCATGATGAGTAGTTAACCAATCAATCCCTAAAATCACATCAAAAGCAAGTATCTTTAAAGAGATAAGGTCAATGGTAAGGTGATGGTGCCAACTTGAATCAAACAAGATTTATAAGCGATTGGATGTGATGAAAGTTTCTCTAACGGAGTTTCCACAGATAGGTCAAAGTCTAATTTCTCCGAGTCAAGTTTAAGCGTTGAGCACATGCGGGAGAGATAAATGAATGGGTAGCACCTAAGTATCAAGTAAGGTATAAACTTCGCAAGAATTTATAAATAGCTTACCCGTGATCACCTCGTTTGGGTTCCTCGATTATGACCGATCACAACAAACGCTCTTCCGGAATCGTTGACTTTGACTTTTTACAGGGACGATCTTTTGAGTCACCGTCCTCATTGAACTAGGTTTCGCTCTCTTTGTACAATCTCGGCGATATGTCCTTCCTTTCCACAATTATAGCATACCTTGAAGCTGTTGTGGGCGGTTTGGTGATATGTCCTCTTTTCGCATTTATAGCATATACCGGGGTGGTCGTTCTCCTCCCTTAGAACCGGTTATTTAAGCCTTTATCGTCTTCACATAGTCGTTGTTAAATCTCATCTTTTTAAAATCTCCTCCGACTCGCTTCTTCTATTTTCATGGCCATGATTACCACAGGAGTGGTTACCATTTTTGTCCGTCTGTTTTTTTCTCCGTTGGTTATCATTATTACATTGATTGCTATCTCTCAGTACGATCCTCGGTTATGGTCCCTTGGTTGAATATACTCGTTATCTCGCTCTAACAATTGAGCCTCGTTAACAACATCCGAATAGAGAGAAAATTTATGAGAAATGAGATATTGTCGTATCTTAGGGTTTCAAACCTCTCGAAACATCCGCGTCATCGTTCCTCATTCTCCACCAAATGAGTTGCTGAATCTGGATAACTCGCAAACTTTGCCTCGTCTTGAGACACCGTCATGTTGTTTTGTTCCAATCGATGAACTCTACTTCCTTCATACGACGAACACTTTCGGAAAGTATTTGTCATTAAGCGATTCTGAAACATCTCCCAAGACATGTTGAGTGCGGTTTGGATGGGTACGCTTCACGCAGACTCCACAGTGAGTGCGCCGCCTCGCCACGGAACATAAAGGTGGCAAATGGAACCTTATGTTTCTCCGCATCCCAAGACATCGAATATCTTGGTAATTTGTTTTGACCCATGTTTCGCCATGATCGGATCGGCTTTCCCTTAAATTCGGTGGTTCCAACTCTTTGAAGCTGCTTGCATTTGTGACAACCGTGAATTGCTATCATTTCCTCCTATATTTTGAACACGAGTCTCCTAAATCGATTTTGCATGAAGCGCAAAAAGCTTCAAAACATCCCTCGTTCATCATCCTTTCAATGGTGTTGTTCACAAGAGGAACATTGTCGACTGTTGTACGTTCTCCTCGTTGGTGAGTCTGAGCGTCTCCACGGTCTCATTTCCATTGTTAATATTCTCGATCGACATTCTCAAATCTTGTCATAAAACAAGGGTTAATTAAGGAAATCAATATATCACATAATATCCTATATATGAGACTAACTAACAAATAAGCTTAGGTAGGACACACTAGCGAAGGATTTACTCGTCTCTCCCTCCTAGTTCTATTCCCGATCTCTCATGGAGATCATATCCCTAAGCTCGATACCAACTGTTGACGCCCCCAAAATATACATCACCCATTTCCGAGTTGTCAATACATGGTACGAAACAACTACAACTTTATTATTACAATAAAAGCTGTGAGTTTAAATACAAATATTATCTTCTAGACAATATCTATACTCAAATAAATCCTCATCATATTTATTGATACATTATTTTACAAAATGGTGAGGACTACTAAACAACTCTCTCTAGAACCTTCATTCCATACCCAGACTACGTACTCATTTATATTCTCGCCTCCCGAGAAAAATGGAACAAAAGGAAAAGGGTGAGCTCAACTAGCTTCGATAAAGAATATTATGACTAAGATAATATACAACAAATTACCGTTAGTCTTCAATGAGGGAAAAATCTAATAGAATCTGATAGACAACAAATTTTAAATCAATATTATTAATGAAATAATAATTCATTAGAAGAGTTAAGTAGAGAATGCAAACTACTATCTTCTATGTATGAATTTAAAAGTTCATCGTCTATCTTTTATCCTGTAACATCAATCGATATACATCTCGGAATCAAATATTCATCTTTGCACTCACTGGGCCAAAGATATTCATCAGTTGGTCATGTTCATCTAAACACCTGTTCATCTTTGCACTACGGCCAAAGATATTCTTCAGAAATCATTCATCTTTGCACTACAGGCCAAAGATATTCAATAATATCATCATTTAAGACTGAGGATGATGAAAAATATTTTTTTAAAGAAACGAATCCAGTGAAACAAAATGACAAGGATTAAGGATTAAGGATTCGTACTTCGTTTTATCCATGTTCAAAAATACCTCAAAAATAATCATAGTGGTGTAAAATTCAAGAATGATCAAAACATGGATACAATCAAAGCTAGTATCCAGAATAGATATTTTGGACAAAAGAAGAAATTTTATTTTTAGGTGAATAGTCAGAGTATCGTGAATAGTCTTAGTATATGTGAATAGTAACTCAGACACCAAAAGATAGAAATTCCAAAAAACATCTTCACGCTTACATGAATAGTACCGTGAATAGTAACTTCGTGAATAGTAACTCATGAATAGTAACTCGTGAATAGTAACTCATGAATAGTAACCAAAAAATGAAAAAGTTCCAAATTTGATAAAAGTTCCAACCAATATTTCAAAGATAATGATATTGAAGAAATAATATCATTTGAGAAGAAAATAACATCCCTTACCTCGAAAGATTAGTACTTCTATTTGGAATTAAGGGTATAGTCTTTGAAGGAACTTGCGAATCTAACAATACTCAAAGTATACTCAAAATACTCACAAGAATACGCTCGATAATAGAGAGAGAAAACTTGATTTTCGGTGTGATTTTAATTCTAACCTAAGCACCTATTTATAGGAAAATGCTTGAACACCAAAGCGTAGAAAATTTAATAAAATATTAATATTAATATTACAAATTCTACGCCCACTTTTAAGGATTTGAATTCAGCATTTACATCACATGCAAGACCCACCTTTAATGACAAAAACGTTTTTCATAATAAAAATAATTAAAACTTCCAAAAATTAATTATTTTGAACTTTAGAACTTCAATAATTCATAATAAATATCCCTTTTATCGGAAAATTCGAATCTAAGCTAGTTTTTATAGGAAAATCAATTCTCTACAACTTTGCGAGAAGAAAGTTTTCCAAATTCCAATTTGAAATTAATGAAATCCACAAGCAGGCGATTTTATAAAATTTATAATCAAATTTCAATTCAATAAATGGGGTCCACCAACATGTTTAACATGTTTTAAACATTTATTGCAACAAAAATACTCTTCCTCCTCGTATACTCATAAATCCCACATTCGTTGTAAAAATATCACCATTATTATATTATTAAAATATAATAATACATTATCTTATCGAGATAAAATTTCAATTTTCAACAATTGTCACATTAAAATTTTTCTCCATCTATATCCACATAAAATCAATATTTTCCTCATCATATGAATCAATAATTAATTATTCACAAATAATATTATGAGAATCACAATATTGACAAATTGACGGTGGGTTCCTAAGAAAGAGGGCTTTCAATAAGAATTTCTTCTTCATGCGCTTGATTAGGTGACCAAACCTCTCCTTGAGCGTAACTTTCTAGACATTGCCAATAATGTTATCTAATAATATTATTGAGATAATAAGAATTATTGCTCGATAATGAAAAATATTGTGTAATGACAATTATTGAAACAACAAACAATATAAAATATCAACGCAGTAATTATTAACTCAATAAAATAAAATCTTTGAGCAAGAATTCTGTAACCATTATTGAGTAGTGCCTTCAATAATTGGTGCGATACTGGTGTAACTCTTTGTGCAACAATGGCGTATTCGTGTGTTTTAACCACCGGGTATTCCAATAATGTTACTTGGTAATAACTACGCCCGTTATTTTTTAAACAACTTATATTTGTCGTTTTCTTCATCCAATCGCTTTTCAGTTATGGGGCCCTACACATTTAGCCTTGGTCGCATACGAATATTCCCCGAAGATCTGAATATTCCACGACCAAACGAATATTCCCCAAACAACAATGAATATTTTATAACCACTTGCTTATTTTGAAATATTAGCGTATTTTACCCCTAACTATCCACATTAATCAAATCAACCCTTACTATTTCAAAATAATAAATAGAGAAAATTAAATTTCATTAATAATAAGTTGGGGTCTTACAACTGTTGTCAGACATATCTGATGAGCCTGGATTTTACATCCGGAGCATTTACTTGGTTTTATATATATATACATACTTATATATATAACTATTATCAGACATATCTGATGAGCCTGGATTTACATCCAGTGCGTTTACTGCTTTATATATATATACTTATATATATAACTATTGTCGGACATATCCGATGAGCCTGGATTCACATCCAGTGCGTTTAATGCTTTTATATATATATATATATATATGTGTGTATATATATATATATATATATTTACATTTCTGTCAGGCCTGGAGTTTACTTCGTGGCCTTTTACAGCTTTATTTACATTTCGTCCTGCTTGGAGTTTACTTCGTGGCAGTTGATCGCTTTTACAACTTTATTTACATTTTCGTCTTCGCCTGGAGTTTACTTCAGTAGCGAGTTGATCGCTTTTACTGACTTTATTTATATTTTTGTCTGCTGAAGTTTACTTTGTGGCAGTTGATCGCTTTTATAGCTTTATTTATATTTCATCCCACCTGGAGTTTACTTCGTGGTGGTTGATCATGTCCATATATATATATCTACCGCTTTTATATATTTACATTTCCGATCCCCCATGGAGTTGTTTCGTGGTGGTTAATCGTATACGTATATATATATATACACGGTATTATATATATAATCGCTATCGCTTTCCATACAAATTGCGATATCATGTGAACTCTAGAATCATGTGATCACAGATTTGATCTCTTGAATCTAGATTCGGTTTCCATGATGGACATTTTTAATTTGTAAGCGACTTGTACATTATTTTACGATTATCTCGAATTTCCTTGGATGGTGTTATGCCCATGAGGAGTTCGACAACAGTATATTATTTTCTTGAGAATGCTTAGCATCTCTAAAAATAAAAGCAAACAATAAGAACATTTAATAATAAAATGGAAGTATCAAAGGCCTTAATTACTATTGACACGGGGTTTGAAAAACCTCTTTTACAAAATGCCATTGCTATATCTTGTTTAAAATTGAATTTTCTATAAATTCAAACCCTATATATATAGGTGCGAATGAGGTACAAAGACTACTTCCAAATAATTGCACATTGATCACACACACACACACATTCATATAATGAGGTTTCTTTGAAAAGTGGCGGTCAAGTGGCAACACGGATGTCGGTGGGTGCCTAACACCTTCCTTCGCATAATCAAGCCCCGGACCTAAATGAATCTCGGGTTTCATAGACACATTTTAGCAAGTGTCACATCATCGTGTCGATGTGCAAACCTTTTCGATTGCGTTAGTGCAACCAATTAAATACACCAATGGCGACTCTTAAAGTCAAATCGTCGACATTATACATGTCGGACCTTTTTCACTTATTTGTTCAAACAAATCTCACATTAACATGAGAACACCAAAGAACAAGTAACGAAAAAGGACGCTCAAAAATCCGATGTCGGCGGTGGTGACGACTCTTTGGGACTCGATGAAGAGGGCTTAAGCCACTATTACAAGCTTTTCAAAATTGTTATATGCTTGTGTGTGAATGTTGCATTTACATTTCTGATGAATTTGTACGAATGCATTTTTATTTACTGCACTGCTAAATATCTATCTGTGATATTAGTGCTTTGCACATGTCATCATTTTACATAAACAGTGAGACACGTTGTATGTTAATGTATGTTGTGTAGTTCCTCCATCAGGAGGCTATCCTGTCGGTGTTTAATTACTGGACTCGCAAGAAGAATAATTCCAGCGAGGCTCAGGAAAGGCACCACCCAGATTCGCTCGAGTTGAAAGACCGGATTAACTTCTCGTCATGTAAATTGCGATGATCTGGGAACCTTCTTCCCAAAAAGCCGCGAGAGTAACCCTAAGATAGGTCAACCTCTGATAAACCAAACGCGGAGGAAAGTCTCTTCATACTTTACATTTTTAATTACTTGTAAAAGCATTTACTTGTAATTTTATTCCATGTTCATCCATATGTAATGGAAAATATGAAGAATATCTGTGTATGCATGCATATTATCAATTAACAACCGATTTTGCAGGACAAAAATTCCTAAAACGGACATGTTATGATAACATTTACATTACCCTAAGACTAAACTTCGTAAGTCTTTTGCGAGAGGAAGCAATTGGGCTCACATTACACATTTCAAAATCCAAAAAAGGCCACAGAACCTCTGACCCACCACTCATGTCTTCTTGACCGATCTAATGTTTTTCAGAGAAGAATTTGGCCGGATTGAGTAAACAAATTCTGAGACTTGGGTACGTTTCTACTAAAAGAATTACACCAGTCCACTCAAGGTACAAAGATACCTACACATACAGAATCCTCTACACAAGGAGGAGTTCAAGGTCTGGAAAAGACAATTCCAAAACCTCAGTTGGATACGACCAACAAAGACCCTGAAAACACCCATCTCAAAGGAGATCTAGACACCGGTGATATCAGGAAGAAGGTCCTTCAAATGGAGGAAACTATTCGTGTTCTCAAAGGGATTGGAACACATGGCAATGTTTCATATGCAGACCTTTGCATATTTCCTGGTGTTCATTATCCAGAGGAATTCAAGACCCCTGATTTTGAGAAATATGACGGATTAGGGGATCCTTATACACATTTAAAGGTGTTCATTGGAGAACTCGGATCTTATGTGGAAAATGAAAATCTCAGAATGCAGCTGTTTCAGAAAAGTCTGATTGGAGAAGCCCGTTCATGGTATACTAGATTAGACAACTCAAAGATCCATAGCTGGGAAGAGCTGGCTCACGCCTTCCTCACCCAATACAGTTTTCAATCTCAGATGGCTCCTGACTGGTATCAAATCACCAAGGTCAAGAAACAGTCTAATGAGTCATTTAGAGAGTACGCTCAAAGGTGGAGGCGCCTTGCTGCTCAAGTTATTCCTCATGCTTATATTGTAGTGCATAGATGGATTGTTAATTGGTATGAGTATGACTAGGAATTATGTATCGATATAATCATGACCTGTAATGTTATAAATAATGTGGTAAAAGTCCTCTTTGACTCGTAATGCATAGATGGACAGTTGTTTGGCATGATCATAACCACTGGTGATAATAACGAGTATCATTGGCCCGTAGTGCATGGATAATTCGTGGATGTGATACTAACGAATATCCTTGGTGTAAAACCCCAAATTTTACGAATAAAGATTTAATTTTCTCGAAATAGTTTTTTGAATATTATGGTGTGGATTTGAGATAATGTTATAGTTTGAAAGTAGTATGCACACAAGCCAATCATGTTTGATGATAAAGCATATACTTTGTAACAATCTTATTCATTTATTAATAAAAAAATATTAATTTATTAAAGGCTTTTAATTATCTACATGATGCTGTTTTATAATATGTGATAAACCCATAGTTTTAAGCAATGCTTTTAGAATAATGATGATGATCATTCTAATGAGATCTAAATTCTTAGAAAGCTTAAAACTAAAATAGTTCCCAATCATTGGATTACTAAATTGGGGATTAGTGAATCCAGGATAGATTGGTACATCGTTTCTTGCTTTCATTGGATGAGGATGATTGATCTCATGATCATTTTGTGGAGACACTAAACTAAAGTATGTAGGTGCTTATTAGAGAATAAGTTCATCGAGCGTGGCTCGCTTAAGGAATACCTAATGGAGTTTTATTTGCACTGTCGATAGGAATTCTGTAGTGATAGTAGTACAAGTAATCCTTGGACTTGAGATCATCATAGTATCTTGTGTATGATGAGTTATACTTTGACTTATTCCTTAAGACCCTTAGGGTATATCAAAGGGTATGCTTGGGTATAATAAGTTGTACATGGAGATAATGTATGATCGATAAAGAATCTACCACTTCTAATAAAAGAAGAGAAATGTCCTATGTGATTCGATAAATGACAACCCAAGAGTCCTTGGTTGGCGCGAATGAAATTAGAAAGGAGTTTCTAATTTGCATTATTTGGAGTTGTGCATTTAAGGATCGAAATACATATAATTAAATAAAATAAGACTTGTGATAATTCCATGTCTTATATTTGGGGGACATTGTATGGTGGAAGGATTGAATTGTGCACGGTAACTATTTACTCAAAGGTTCTTTTATGATTAATGTTGAAATCTATATTATCTGGGAAAGTCGTTGATCGTTAGGGAGGCTTATCCCTATTGTAGAATAAATATTATTTAAATAAATTAATTGTTTAATTTATTTATTTAAATAAGATTAGAATTGTTTCTAATTGATTTATTCACAATAGGTTTAATATGGAGAACCTAAAAAGGTCACACCATAAAAGGAAGAATAATTATTTAAGAAGTTAATGGCAAAATCGTAATAATATGTTAAGTATATTTAATTTAATCTATGGTGATAGAATAAATTAAATAGCTTAATATTTATTATTTAATATTTTAGAAATATTAAATATAAATTAATAAGAGAGTCTTATTAATATTATTACAATTATTATTATTTTAATTTCTAAAAGAGTTTAGAATTAATTTAATATAAGTACTCTCATTTATTCCTAATTGGATTAGGAAGGAAAATTAATTAAAGGAGTTTAATTAATTATCCCTAATAAGATTAGGGAGCTTAATTAATTAAAAGAATTTAATTAATTAAATAAAACCCAATTCCTTAATTGTTAAGATGGGTTGCCCACATCTATAAATAAGAGGAGTCTTATTATGGGTGGTATGGGTTGTTGACTTTAACAAAGTACGTAATAATTCCAAGTTGTTGGGAGAGTACACCCTTTCTATAGAGATAGAAAACTAGGGTTTGAGCCAAATACCCATCTTCTTGAATTTTCTTCTTCCTTGGTGGATCACCTCTAGAGGCCAAACATATGGGTGGCTAACGTTGATCAAAGGAAGGAACCAAACCCGGTGGATTCAAGTTGAACGCGAAAAGGATTGGAGGTGAACTTGTACCTGAGGAAGCTCGATCTTTAAGGGTATGATTCTCATTCGTTATCTTTTTCGTTTAATTAATAATTGTGCATAAAGGGTGATCCGGGTATATGGTTTGTAAATTTTTTTAAACTCGATTTTACACGCTTAGCACTTTTTTATGCAATTTGATCAAGGCCATGAATATTACAAACCTAACGGTGGCATGAGCCAAACCTTTATGCTAATTATTAATTGTTGATTTGATATGTATATTGATATGTGTTTAGAACAATTTAATTGGGCATAATTTTATTGTATAAAATTTATTAAATAAAAAAAAAAAACAAAACAAAATCGAAGCGAATTCAAAAGTTGAGTCACGGAAATAAGAAAGCGACTTATTTTTTTTAAGTATCGTGAGTTGGTATCTTTGCTTGCGGATTTCGTCTTTATTTAATGAATCCTGTAGCTTCATTACTAGGAAATAAAGCGACTTTTTTTTTTTTAAAAAATGAGTCACGGTTTTTGTCTTTTAGAAAAAAAAAAGGAATCAATATATATATATATATATATATATATATATATATTAAAAAAAAAAGGAAGGCGGATATCGGTATATCATAGACTATCATTTTTTTTTAATCTAGGATATCATGCTAATTGATTACATGGAAAATATACACGGTTTTATATAATATATATATATATATTGATTATTATATTATATATATATATAGTTATATATATATATATTATATATATATATATATTATTTTAATAATTTTATTATTAAAATAAAAGTTATTTTAATTTTAAAATAAAGGTTTATTTTAATATTAAAATATAAAGTTTATTTTAATTTTAAAATTAAATTTCATGCTAACTAATTAGAATTGGAATTGGATTCCATAATAACTAATTGGAGTTGAAATTGATCTTTCCTTAAATAAAGGAGTTTGTTTAGATATGAAATAGGATTTCATATTATTCAAAATAAAAGAGTTTATTTGTGAATAGGAAAGAGAATCAAGTGTTTCCTTAAATAAAGGAGTTTATTTAAATATGAAATAAGATTTCATATTATTCAAAAATAAAGGAGTTTATTTGTGAATAGAAAAGAATTCGTGTTTCCTTTAAAAGATTTTTTTTTTACATGGAATTAGATTCCATAATTAATTAAAATAAAAGAGTTTATTTTAATTAAAGATTTTTTTTTATATATATGGAATTGGATTCTATAATTAATTAAAATAAAGGAGTTTATTTTGATTAAAATTTTGATTAAAATAAAATAGTTTATTTTATTCAAAATTGGATAAATTAAAATAAAATAGTTTTATTTTGATTTAAATTTGGATTAAAATAAAGGAGTTTATTTTTATTCAAAAATAGATTTTATACTAACTAAATTTGCCCATTAAATGATATCAATATATATATTAAATGTTTATTATTCATGAGATGAATGTTATTTATTGATGCATATGGTGATGTGTATGATAATAAATGGGATTGATTATGGACTATTGACCAATATGATTGGATTTTATTTTAGTTGGATGCATGAATGTATGAGTTTTATTAAATGGGGTCTGCGTACCTCGTCTTCTCTAATTTTTCTTAATGTAAATTCTATTCCCCTCCTATGTACTTCCCCTTGACTGCTGATCAAGGTTTCTATTTATTTTAAAATAGTTATGTAATAGGAATAGTTAGAATTAATTTTGAAAAATTGGAGATCAAGGAGCAAGGAGCGCTTGAAGACCCGTTTGTAATGGAGCCCGGGTTTAAATGTAATAGTTATATTTAAATATTAATTCTTGCACCCCTAGGGTTTGACCTTTTGGTTCACTTGGTGGCTCTAGTGAACCAAACTAGAATAAAAGTCCATAATCAATCCGGGTAGAATATAGTATTCTATATGTGCATGCTTATATTATATATATTATATATTATGCAAACATGCTTCGCATGTTCATTAATATAATGCGTATTTTTATATATATATATGCATGCATGTATATTAAACAAGATGAGACAAATTAATAACAAACCCTCAATTTTTATATTAAGTCCTAAGCGTTCAAAGATATTTGGAATATCGAGCGTCAGCCTTCTAGCATGATAAAATTAATAGAGTATTAAATATTTAATATGAGTTTTTGTTGTGTCACCACAAGGCAAGTATTAAGTATTTAAGATGTTAATTTATCACATTTGATGCTTATAAAGAAAATTGAACAATATTGTTTTGTTGTGTCACCACAAGGATGATATTTTTTTTTTGAATATATGGAGTGTTAGGTTGGACTTAACTTGGATAATTTTGATTCGGATGTGCCACCACTTGATCAAAATAATCTAAGAGGCAAAATACTGAGGAGTTGCATAGTTGATGTAATTGACAAAAGTTGTCTACCTATTTATTTATATATAGTTTGTTGTGTCACCACAAGGCTATATACATTTGAAATGGGATCCTTATTCTCACTAGCAAATCTTTAATTAGATTTTTGCCGAACTATATAAGTGAGGGTAATATAGTTTGAAGAAAATAGTGGGAGATACCAATTTAAAACAAGACCTAATTTATTTTGGTAATTAATAAAAGAATGTATGTTAAAATGTTGTTAATTATAAATTCATTTACTGAGAATTTTACAATGTCTAAATTACTATCATCTGCTGAAGCATATTAGATGCTAAGTTAATCGGGAATAGAATTAAAGCGGATTGGTTAAGGAATTTGAGAATAGTTCTCATAGTCATGAAAAGCTATCTTATATGTCTTATCACGCCTATCCTCGCAATAGTTGCGAATAATGCCTCGAGGAAGAGATTGCTACTTTTAGAAAGTGGCAAGATGATGCCTGATTGGCTCAATGCATCATGCTCGCATCTATGAGTAACGAGCTTCAAACGTCGGCATGAAACTATGGATGCTTTTTTATATTCCTACACATCAAGTAGTTGATGGTGAGGAAAGTGGGGACTGATAGATATCGGATATCTAAGGAGCTCTTAGATCTAGAATGGCCAATGGCACTATAAAAATGCAGACAAAAGTCCTAAACATAATCAATTTGATTGATCGATTAGACAACGAGTTTTGTCATGGATGGAGAGTTGAGCCAAGATTTGATCTTGCACCCACTCCGGACTCCTTTCACAATTGTTGTGAATTTTCATATGAACAAGCTAGATATCGGACTCATTTGATTTGCTTAACATATTGAAAAATGTTGAGAGTCACTTTCAACCAAGAAAACCAAGTCTTCTTGGTAGGGGCCAAAGGATCTTACGAAAAGAAGAACGATTCAAAGAAGGTAAATAGAAAGGCAAAAATAAAGGATAATAAGAACAAAAGCGATACGGATAGCAAAAAGAGTTTGCTTTCAACCGCAATAAGCACAGACCTTTGGAAAGAAAGCTGCGAGAAGCATTTTGCAAAGGCTAACCAAAGAAGCTTAGTGAAGTTTGATTTCTAATACGATTTTTGTTCATGATTGAAATAAATTTTCTTTAAGTCGAGGTTCTACTTGGGTATTGGATACCGAGCTTTGGTTATCATAAATATAGATTTATGAAGGGACCAAGTAGAAGTAGAAAGCTAAACATATATAAGTAATCCATGTGTGGGAAATGAAGCAAAGGTTGCAACATTAGCCATAGAAACTTATAGTTTAACCTTTACTGGGCAAATCTATTAAGTCGATAAGTTGTTATTTTATTCCGGTTCTCGTTGAAAACATTATTTCCATTTTATTGTTGGACAATGAAATCTTTGGTATTATAATTAAGAACAATTGTTGTTCTATTTATAATAATAATGTTTTGTATAGAACTGGAATATTACTTAATGGATTTTGTATACTTGACTTACGTGAAAATTATTTTGCAAATTGAACAAACTAGTATAAGAAAAAGGAGATGATCATTCAAAGAGTTGAATGTATGTATTTGTTGAAATACAAGTGTGAATTATTTGAAAGGTTCAAAGAATTCAGAAGTGAAACAAATTGGCAAAGTATTAAGATTCTTTGATTAGATCAAGGAATAAATACTTGTGCAATAAGTTTCTAGATCATCTCAAATGGTTTTCTCATAATGGACACATCCTGATATGCAATAATTGATTGATATATCTAAATGAAAAATCGTACCTTGTTGGACATGGTGCGGTCCATAATGATTTTACTGACATTCCAGTATCCTTCTAGGATCATGTCCTAGAAATGGCTGCATATCTACAAAATGGTAACCTTAAAATCCGGCCCCAAGACTCCATAAAAGTTATGGACAGGGAGGATTCCTAATCTTAAGTAAGTTAAGATAAGGGGTTGTCCAGCTTATGTGAAAAGGTTTCAAAGGATAAGCTTGGGACAAGATTTGACAAGTGTCGATTTGTGGGACATCCTAAAGTAAGTTTAGGGTATATGTTCTATAATTCTATTTAGCAAAAGGTGTTTGTTACGAAACACGCTGCCTTCTAAGATAAAGGTGTTTATCATTGAAGGGGCTAGTGGGAGGATTATAGATCTTGAAGAGTTCAAGAACCACAAAACACTATAAGTCAAATAAGAGGAACCCGTAGATAGACCTATTGTACCACAATAGAATCGTAAATCGGAATAGTAAGAAGATACCTAGGAGGTATGGATTCATCATGGATGATGATGATGAGGTACACATCATAGAAGATGATGATCCGAGTTACATTCGATGAGGTAAGAAGTTCTAGTGTACAAAAGGGTCGATTGGGAGCGTCGTGAAATTTCTAGTATTATATGTTGATATACTACGGATGAGGAATTACATACCAATGCTACAATCAAGTAAAGATAAAGTTGTCTAAACATTCCTCCATGAATGATTTGGAAGAGTATCTTAATTGGGGATATAAATCTATATAGATAGATTTGAGAGGATGCTCGACTTAACCCAAGGGCGATATATTCATTTGATGCTAAAGTCGTTTAGCATGGCAAACTCAAGAGATGTCTCATGTAGATGAGCTATGGAGTGTATCTCTCTTAATAGTCCCCACAGACTCACGAAAAGAGAGGTCGCATGGTGACTATCATGTATGCAATGAAATATACGAGACACGATGTTGATCGGTCATATTCGGAGAAGATCAACGTAAGGCGGTGAAAAACATCTTAAAGTTCTTAAGCGGCATTAAGGATGTGAGCATACATGATGGGTGCGAATTAAAACTAGAGGGCAGCGGACTCAGTTTTTTCGCATGAACACGAAACGACGAAAAATCAACTTTAAGGTAAAGGTTACCTTGAGCGATTAGTGCGATGAATTGGAAAGGTTCCAAACAAAGAAAGAGTTCTTTGGTTTAGTGATAAAGACAAAGTATATAGCTATAAATGAAGCTGCAAGTTGATTGTTTGGATTAAAAGTTCATTCTGAACTAGGAATAGTTCCTAAGTCTCATCTTGGATCTAAACATGTGTTGTGGCACTTTCATTTGATTATTAGAATCATTGAAAGATGGGAAATCACTATAGAGATAGTGGACTCTCATGAACAACATTACATATCCATTAACTAAAGCTTATCCAATGAGGATAATCGTCACTTAGAAGAAGAGTATGAGATACCATGGCGATTGGCTTTAGTGCAAGTGGGAGATTGAAAGTAGTATGCACACAAGCCGATCATGTTTGATGATAAAGCATATACTTTGTAACAATCTTATTCATTTATTAATAAAAAATATTAATTTATTAAAGGCTTTTAATTATCTACATGATCTTTGTTTTATAATATGTGATAAACCCATAGTTTTAAGCAATGCTTTTAGAATAATGATGATGATCATTCTAATGAGATCTAAATTCTTAGAAAGCTTAAAACTAAAATAGTTCCCAATCATTGGATTACTAAATTGGGGATTAGTGAATCCAGGATAGATTGGTACATCGTTGCTTGCTCATTGGATGAGGATGATTGATCTCATGATCATTTGTGTGGAGACACTAAAGTAAGTATGTAGGTGCTTATTAGAGAATAAGTTCTTTGAGAACGTGGCTCGCTAAGGAATACCTAATGGAGTTTTATTTGCTGTCAATAGGAATTCTGTAGTGATAGTAGTACAAGTAATCCTTGGACTTGAGATCATCATAGTATCTTGTGTATGATGAGTTATACTTTGACTTGTTCCTTAAGACCCTTAGGGTATATCAAAGGTATGCTTGGGTATAATAAGTTATACGTGGAGATAATGTATGATCAATAAAGAATCTACTACTTCTAATAAAAGAAGAGAAATGTCCTATGTGATTCGATAAATGACAAACCCAGGAAGAGTCCTTGGTCAAAGCGTAATGAAATTAGAAAGGAGTTTCTAATTTGCATTATTTGGAGTCATGCATTTAAGGATCGAAATACATATAATTAAATAAAATAAGACTTGTGTAATTCCATGTCTTATATTTAATTGGGACATTGTATGGTGGAAGGATTGAATTATACGGTAACTATTTACTCAAAGGTTCTTTTATGATTAATGTTGAAATCTATATTATCCGGAAAGTCGTTGATCGCTAGGGAGGCTTATCCCTATTGTAGAATAAATATTATTTAAATAAATTAATTGTTTAATTTATTTATTTAAATAAGATTAGAATTGTTCTAATTGATTTATTCACAACCTAGGTTTAATATGGAGAAGCTAAAGGGTCACACCATAAAAGGAAGAATAATTATTTAAGAAGTTAATGGCATAATCGTAATAATATGTTAAGTATATTTAATTTAATCTATGGTGATAGAATAAATTAAATAGCTTAATATTTATTATTTAATATTTTAGAAATATTAAATATAAATTAATAAGAGGAGTCTTATTAATATTATTACAATTATTATTATTTTAATTTCTAAAGAGTTTAGAATTAATTTAATATAAGTACTCTCATTTATTCCTAATTGGATTAGGAAGGAAAATTAATTAAAGGAGTTTAATTAATTATCCCTAATAAGATTAGGGAGCTTAATTAATTAAAAGAATTTAATTAATTAAATAAAACCCAATTCCTTAATTGTTAAGATGGGTTGCCACATCTATAAATAAGAGAGTCTTATTATGGGTGGTATGGGTTGTTGATTTTAACAAAGTACGTAATAATTCCAAGTTGTTGGGAGAGTACACCCTTTCTATAGAGATAGAAAACTAGGGTTTGAGCCAAATACCCATCTTCTTGAATTTTCTTCTTCCTTGGTGGATCACCTCTAGAGGCCAAACATATGGGTGGCTAACGTTGATCAAAGGAAGGAACCAAACCCGATGGATTCAAGTTGACGCGAAAAGGTTGGAGGTGAACTTGTACGAGGAAGCTCGATCTTCAAGGTATGATTCTCATTCGTTATCTTTTTCGTTTAATTAATAATTGTGCATAAAGGGTGATCCGGGTATATGGTTTGTAAATTTTTTTAAACTCTGATTTTACACGCTTCCGCACTTTTTATGCAATTTGATTGCGTCCATGAATATTACAAACCTAACATAGTTGTGGGTAATATTTATAAATTTTGCAAAGTATGCAAGTTGTTATATAATATTCGATTGGTCGGAGAATATTCTTTTTGTCGGGAAATATCCGTACGACGGTACAATCATTGGTGGACCCCACAACGAAATTATTGTCGAATTAAGAAAACGACAAAAATATTTTTATGAAAATAACGGCGGAAGTTTTACCGTTAAAACTGTTGAACTACTCGGTAGTAAAAGTACGATGAATCTGGCGTGGTTGCGTAGTAGCACACAAGTATTGATTATTGATGCTTACGTGAGAAGTCACTCGGTTTTGTTCAATTATTGCTTCGAGAATTGTTGCATAGTATCTCACGTTATTTGATTCAATTATTGTCGATATTTTATATATTATTAAATCAATAATTGAGATAACAAAGTTATTAATATTATTATTTGTAATATTAACGATGTCTAGAAGTTACATCGAGGAGAGGTTTGGTCACCTAATTGCGGCATGATAGGGAGAAATCCTTATTGTAAAGTCCCTCTTTCACGAGGACGACACGGTCGATTAATATTGCGAATTATAATAATGATGATAAATGTTTTAAATATATTGAGGTGTCTTTTATGAAGTCACGGAAGTTTATATATATATTTATTATATATATAAATTTTTTTTATTAGTATTATTAATGTAATAAAAGCAGAAAATCTTTTTATATAAAATAGAATACTTTTATAAAGTTATTTGTTTTATTAGACAATAATTAGAATATATTATATTTTATTATGCATAGTATTTTGCATAGTAAAATCTTTTTATATAAAATAGAATACTTTTATAAAGTTATTTATTTTATTAGACAATAATTAGAATGTAATATATTTTATTGTCATAGTATTTGTATAAGGCTTGCATAGTGTTTGTATAGTAAAATCTTTTTATATAAAATGAGAATACTTTTATAAAGTTATTTGTTTTATTAGGCTATAAATAGAATATATTATATTTTCTTTAAAAGATTTTGTTTTATTAGAATAATTTATTAATACTACATAGTAAATCAATATGGACCGTCTGGTTTAAAAGTAAATCAATCTGATAGTTCATGAATTAGTTCTTATTAGGTCCATTCTCCTATAAATAGAAGCTCATTCTTTCATTATTTCTTACGAATTCACTGAAACTCTAGAGAGAGAAACTATAGAGAGAAAGAAGAAAAGTATTATGCTACCTCACTTTTCCAATATCCAGTTCTTCTAAGGTAAGGGGTATTATTTATTTTTTCGAGATTCGTGAAGAGAACTTCATTATTCCATTCTTTATTATTCTATTGGAATAACTTTGATATCTGTGAGCTACCCTATGTTTAGTGAAATTCTTACATTATTCCATTCTTTATTATTATGTTGGAATAACTTTGTATATCAAATACAATCGCATCGTGGTGAAATTCTTACATTATTCTATTCTTTATTATTACATTGGAATATCACGCAGCCGGTGCGTATTATACTTTGACACGGTTCCATTAATTATTATTCATTGGAATAACATGTACATGCGATCTATCGCATGCATGGTGATTTCTTTTGTTATTCCATTCTTTATTATTACATTGGAATATCCTATCGGTGTAATTTCACCGACACGGTTCCGTTCTTTATTATTACGCCGGAATATCACATGCGTGCGTTTTACGCATAACTTTGGTTCCATTCTTTATTATTCATTGGGAATAACTTTCGTGCGATCTATCGCGCACGCATGGTGAATCATACATTATTCCATTATTTATTATTACATTGGAATAACACATACATGTGGATTACCACATGCATGGTGAATGATCCTTTGTATTCATTTCTTATTAAATTGTGGAAATGATTTGTATACGTGGATTACCGCATGGAGGGCGAAAATCCATTTGCAGTTTCATATATTCTATTATATTCAGTTGGTTAAAGTTTTGACTTCTATACTCCATGAAATTAGTGAAATATCCTTGATATTTGCGCTTCATTCAGTATCTTTTCATGGAAATATTCTTCTGAGCATTCTTGAATTTTACTCTACAAAGCAGTATCATGTTGACAATTTGGACGTTATTGAATTCTAGATAAATTAATTCTTGAACTTGTTTTATTGGATTCTTATATCATTGCCATCATCCTCATGCTTATATTATGTTGAAAGTCATCTGTGGCCTGTTGTGCATAGATGGACTTGGTATGATTATGACCAGGGATTATTCAGTATAATCATGACCGTAATGTTACAAATGATGTAGTAAAAGTCCTTATTGGCCCGTAGTACATTGATGGATAGTTGTTGGCATGATCATGACCATTGATGAATACACGAATATCCTTGACCCATAGTGCATAGATAATTTGTGGTTGTGATACTAATGAATATCC
Organism: Panax quinquefolius; assembly: GCA_020205615.1. Classification (NCBI taxonomy): domain Eukaryota; kingdom Viridiplantae; phylum Streptophyta; class Magnoliopsida; order Apiales; family Araliaceae; genus Panax; species Panax quinquefolius. The sequence continues at coordinate 105,878,539 of CM035155.1, read as the reverse complement.
TTGGCCGTAGTGCAGGGATGATGTGGATTATTTATTAAGCTGAGTTTCAGCGATAAAAGTGATGAAAAACATTTTTAAATCATAAAAGATAGTAGATTAATTGTATTCTCTACTCGACTCTTTTAATGGATTACTTGTTCCGCTGCAGTTAAACTTGATGTTTGTTATATTTTATCAGTTTAACATTGTTGAAGACTAATGATAATTTATTCTACATTATCTTAGTCATAATATTTCTTACTGGGTTAGTTGAGCTCAAACCTTTCTTTCTTCGTTTCTCTTGAAATGAGAACGTGGCGGGACTAGTCGGGGAGCGGAGTGGCGGTCCAGATGATAGTATTAGTAGTCCTCACTATTCTGTTAAATAGTGTGACAATAAATATAATGAGGACTCCTTTGAGTGTGGATATTGTCTAGATGACAATATTCTTATTAAAACTCTCAATTTATGTTTTGTCGTATTTTACACGATAGCTGTATTATTAAGTCGTATTTGTATTCTGTACCATGTATATGGCGACTCAGAATAGGTGATGTATACCTATTTTGGGGGCGTCAAGTGCATGGATAATTCGGTGATGTGGATTATTTATTGAGATGTGTTACAGAGATAAAATATTGATGATGAACTTTTAAATCATAGAAGATTGTAAACATCATGCTCTACTTGACTCTTCTAATGGATTGCTTGTTCTGCTGCATTTAAACTTGTTGTCTATTGTATTCTATCAATTTTTATACTGTTGAAAGCTAAGAATAATTTATTCTACATTATCTTAGTCATAATATTTTTTATTGGGATAGTTGAGCTTACCCTTTTTTTTCATTGTTCTCTTCAGGAAATGAGAATATAACTGGGACTAGTCGGGAAATAGAGTGACAGTCCAAGATGATTGCTATAGTAGTCCTCACTATTCTATAAAATAGTGTGAAAATAATTGTAATGAGGACTTCATTTGAGTTTGGATATTATCTACGAGACAATATTCGTATTAAAATTTTCAGCTTACGTTTTGTCGTATTTTACACGACAGTTGATAATTATATAAATTAAATTTGTATTTAAAATTTATACCATGTATTTGACGACTTAGAATGAGTTGTGTATAACTATTTTGGGGACGTCACACCTACCATGCATGTAATGTTCTTCTAATTAAAAAAGCATACTAGGGAGGGAAACAACTAACAAAAAACACTAACAGAATTAGTGATGTTAGCCGCCGACGGTATAATAAGCTCTTGTACATCCAATTAAATTAAAAAGATACTAAATGCACTAATTTTGTAAATAAAATATTAAAAATGTAGTAATTCTGTAAATATTTTTTGAATGTATTTTTATTGTAATTTTTTTTTAAAAATGCATTGAGAAATGTAAATAATCCTATACAGTATTCATACTATACCAACGGGCTTGGGCTTGGGCTTGGGCTTGGGCTTAGGCAAGTGTATTATTTTTTGAAGAGTAATGTTAGGTGTCTCAAAATTTTTATTTCAAATAATATGACATTAAATATTTTAATGATAATTTATGACAATTATTTTTATGAGATATACCCAACCAATGTTACCATGACATGTCGTTTGAGACACTTTTTGAGACAAAAAAATATGCAAAAACTCTGTGAATATAAAAATTGGACAGAAAAATTGGACCCGAGTGTATTTGAATTACAACTAATATTTTGACTCTCAATGAAGATAAAAATATAAATATGTGAAATTCAAATACACTCGAGTCTAATTTTTTTCCACGCGCAAAAGAGCTCAAACATATAAAACCCCTAACATCACCTTTTTTTTTTTTTTTTTTTTAATAATTCAACTGATTAATTTGCGTCATTTTTACCATATGTGATTTAAGTATAAAAATATGTAAATTACAGTTGTGATAAATTGCATTTTACTTTTTATACTGCCGAAAGTTTATATTAAAGTTGTTAAAATTTTCAGATTAAAAATATTCTGAAAAGAATAAAATGATACAGTTGTCCAAGACCCGTCGTCATAGACTATAGTAAAAATATTTAAATTTTATGAAAAAACAATACGCCATGTCCATGGAAATATAATTTTGGATCTATTCATATTCGTAAAGCAACCATTCAAAATTTTGGATTCATTCATATTTAAATCCGTATTTCGAAAATCCCGCCAGCAAAATCCTCACCCAAATATTATGCTATTTTCAATATTTTATTGATTCTCATCGACGAGAGATTATACTAGGGTTTTTCCCAAGAGATATTAATAGGGTTTGGCTGAAGCAGATGAATTTGGGGGATTTGAACAAAGTATGGGAAATCAAAACCCTAAAGAGAAAGGATGAAGAGGATAAGGCGAGGCAGATTCTCGAGCGCGTTGCCAAACAGGTCCAACCCATCATGCGTAATCACAATTGGCGGGTTAAACTTCTATCCGAATTCTGGTAACACAAAGTTCTTTTCCTTTTTCTTTCCAATCCTAACAATGTTCTGTTTGCTGTCCAAAATGCTAAGGTTACATTTGTTTGTAAAAAATGATGGATGGGATAATATTGTTTGTATTAATTTAACACAATTAGGGACTATTTTATCCTATGTCCGTTATTCAAATCCATGCACTATTTATTATCACTTTTAAGGTTATTTTTACCTCAAAAGAGGATTATATAATACCATTTTTACACTTTTGATTTTAATCCTTCATTAAATGGCCTTAGTAATGGCAAAATATAGTCCATGGGATGAATTTACCGACTAGTCTAGTAATAAATTAGTACAAATAATCTAATTTCATCATTTTTTCAAACAAACATAGCCTAAGAAAATGTAGAGCTTTGTGATTCAATCCTTAGAAAGTGTTCTAAAAGTCGTTAGGCGGACCTAGGCGGAGTGGGCTCCTAGTGCCTAGGCCAGGCAGCGCCTAGTCGTTTTCCTAGGAAGGCAAGGCGTTTTTTTTGGTGGTATCATTTATTTATTTTTCTATTATACATACTTGTTGTACTATATAAAAGGTAATTTTCTAAAATTTTACGTGTAAATTATTAAAAAAATAATCTTTTAAGACTTAAAAATTTGTTTGAAATGTTGTAGAGTTTCAAAGTAGAGATCTGGTTTTGTCTAGGCAGGGCCTAGGCGGTCAGCCAAATATAGGTGGTAGAGGACCGCCTAGCGTCTAGGCGGGGATTAATGGGACATAGGCAGAGATTTTTAGAGCACTTCCCTTAGATACTAAGGTTTATGGAAAATCCTAAAAGTTGCTTTTGATTCTTATGTTATGTTGATTACTGTGAAATGTTATGATGTCATTAGCAGTTGATTAAAGCTTAAATTAATATGATAATAATTGCAGTCCAAAAAATCCAGCTCTTCTTGGATTGAATGTAAACCATGGTGTGCATGTGAAGCTGAGGCTTCGAAGGCCAAACAGGGATTGGGATTTCTACCCATTTGATCAAATTCTTGATACAATGCTCCATGAGCTCTGCCACAATGCACATGGTCCTCACAATGCCATTTTTTACAAGCTTTGGGATGATCTAAGAAAGGTTCCTTTTCTGTTTTCTTCTGATTGCTCTTTGTATTCTGAAATAGATTTGTGTTTGCCTTTCTTATTTTTTTTTTTGTCAAAATTTAAATAATTGCATACAAAAATGAATGAAAGGTAACATGTTATCACTTATAATAGTTAGATCATTATCTAATAAACTGAATGATGAAACTTTCTCAGCATAAAAGAAATACAAAATGATGAATATAGTAAAACATAATGATCACTGATCAGTACTATTGCTTCAGGAAGATTGAGAATCTCAGATTGTTGTGATGAACATGTCTCTTGCTTGTGAAAATAGGAAGCAAGGATTCTTTATTATCCTACTGAACTGCCATATCCCTACACTCCGATTCTTGGGGACACTTGGGGATTCTCTTCTCCTTTCAAACTGGGCAAAATAACTAACAGAATAACTGCAAAGTTAAGTTTTAATAAGGAATGATCAAAGCAAAATTTATATTGAAATAAAGCTGTTGTGAGTTGAAGAACGCTAGTTCTTAAGCCGTTATTCAGCCTTATTCCCGTGCTTGAATCTGACGACTGAACTACCTGCAGGAACAACTACAGAGTGATGGTGTGCACATACCAAACTCTCACTATGACAAAATAGTAGTTCTCTAATTTCTTACAAAATAAGGCTCTAATACTTTTGAGAATCACTAAGAAACTTATAATTAGCTTTCAGTGAATTACTAAAGAATAAAAAGAGACATCTCTTTTTACTGCACTCTGTATAATACTTTCTGAACAGTCAATTTTTGGTTAACCGAAGTGAATGATTGTACTCCCTTTTTATAGCCGTGGTTTGCATGGATCCTGTCTAAAAGTTTCAACCGGCCATAAATAAGGACTGACTGAAATCAAGGATTTTCAAAGCATGAGTTCTTTGAACTCCACTTTTCACACTTGTGTGGGAAATAAGCTATGTGAAAGATGAAAGAGTTATCTAGCCTGACTTTGGGAAAAACAATTGAATTGCCTGCAATGTTTGAACTACAAAAGACAAAAAAGATGGATCCCCCGTGATTGAAATTTTCTAAAAATTCCTCACAAATTTCAAATTAAATTAACGGAGAGTTTTAACCTTTTGTGTAGTAAAAGAGCTTTATTACTTGTGCATCATGAAGATGTCTGCAGACTTGAATCTTACTTAGATCAATCAAAGTGGGAGTGAAAGATAGTGAGCACAGTCTTGAACTAATTCTTTCACAACACATTTGAAGATCACACAAGGACTCATTCAAGATGAGAATGCATAGTGAACCACGTCTTGAACTACCATACTATCTTAACCTTGTCATATTATGTCATTGATGTGTATGTGTAGTGAACCTCATCTTTGCTCCAGTTAAGTGGTATTCACTACCTCAATCACGTCTGAGCTTCTTGACTGGTCGACTAAGTTGTTTTTCGAATCGGTTTTGAAATTCAATAAACCTTACAAAAACCTTGTCCTTTGACTTTAACAAGTATACATGACAATATCGATTATGATCGTCGATGAATGTGGCAAAATACTTCATACTGCCTCTAATAGTGAAACTTTTGATATCACATGTATGTGAGTGAATTAAGTTCAACTCCTCAGTACTCCTTGACACTAAAGGAAACGACCTTTTTGTTTGCCTAGACACAAATTTCACACTTTCTTGACTTCTCACCTCCACAGTTTGGAACTAAGCTAATTTTCCTCATGTCATGAAATTTTTTGTAAGTAACATGATCCATTCCGTTTGCCATGACTCAGAAGAATCTGCGAAGATGAGACTCCATTACGAACATTTGGTACAATGCTATTTAGTATGATAAACATTACCAAAGAAGATGTTTTTATGGAGGTTCGACATTGCATTTTGGTGTTGTATGATTGCTTTCCAAGATGTTTGATACTTGGTGATTTGAATATCATTAGTACTTTCGACATTTAAGATCTACGTGCTCAACTCGATCAAGTTCAGAAAGACGTGAATGTACTTTAAGCGCATGATAATTGTGTGCTTACTGTTTACATATAAGATTTAAATTTTGGACAATTCTTTGAAAAAGGTAGTGTAGTAACCAAAATACAACGGCCCAAAGAAAAGTTAGAAGGGATTTGTTTCTTTTTATGGAACTACTGGGAAAAGAAAAAAACTATTGACTATTGTGTATCTTTTTCTTCAACATATGTCCTTATTTTAGATGCCAAGTGAAGTAGTACTGAGTAAACCTTGGAACATAAAATTAATTCCTAGATTTTGTAATGGTTACCTCAAACTTGACAATTGAACTCTTTTTGAAATTTATTTGCTCTTTGTTCAATGCCAACACTTATTATTGTGATCGCATATTCTTAATCGATCTTTCTCATTTTGTAATTTTCTGTTCTTGTTATTTAGGAAGCAACTAACTTTATGACATTTTAGTTTTAGTTTCTAACATAGTTGTTACTGTATTATAATGATTAAGCCGAATTGTCAGACGGGACGCTTTAGGCTTATTAAAGCGTTTAAGCGAAATAATCATCATAGCGTTAGATATGGCGATAAGTTGTTTACAATGTGCTTTATATATTATTTATTTTACTTAACAAGTATATTGACAATAAAATTTTACATACATTAAAACTCAAAACAGAACATTATGGAATAACATTAAAAGCATAATTATGTAAATACTTAGTAATAACAATCCAAAAATAAAACACTTGATATTAAAATATCTAGTGCACAATTATGAAACTTAAATAATATTCAACTAGTAGCAACCATATTAATCCAGAACAACCATTAGATTGCCACATACACAATTATGAAACTTAAAATGTAACCACTATCAATGGATAAAATGTAAAGAGTACATATATAAATATGTATATATATATATGTATATTAATTTATACATATAATATATATATATATATATATATATATTATTTATAATTGTGTATGTGGCAAACTTTGGAGTAAAGTGTAATATAAAGCAAATAGTAAAAAAAATGAAAGCACTAACAGAGAAGTAGAGTTGCGTGATATATCATATATATGAATGTTTAGAAGCAAAGCAACCGACCTTGTGAAACAAAAAAAACAAAGAAGCAAAATCTGTGTGAGAGAAGCTGGGTTGTCGCGAAGGAGTCGCGAATCGCGATCGAGTCCAAAGACGTTATTGTGAAGGAGTTGCGATCGCGACGTGGTTGCGATGTTGTCGCGAAGGGATGCGATGGGTCTCTGACTCTCCTTGTTGCGAATCGATGGGTTGCGATGAAGTCGAGCACTCGAGCTGCGATGGGATGAAGTTGAGTCCAAGTCTACAGATAGCTAGATAAGGGTTTTGTCTTTCCCTTTTCTCCTTATTTTTTAATCGATGGGTCATGGGTATTATGTTCATGGGTTAATGGGTCAGAAGATGGGTAGATGTGTTAAGGGCCAGAGCTGCTAAGGCGTGCGCCTTGGCAGCTCGGCGTCTCATGGCGTTGCCTAGGCGACGCTGAGCTGCCAAGGTGAACGCCTTAGCAGCTCCACCTCTAGGCGACAATCGTAGTGCCTTTCTCTCTGTTGCCTCGACGCCGTGACAACTATGATTTCTAATAATATTTGAAGGGACCTAAAAGTGCTATTTGGCATCCTCGCTTGCCCTGTATGAATTGCTGATAAACAACTTAGTAGTTTAGGTTGTTGGATAGCTTATTGCCTGATTTTGTTGGTTTTCATGCTTATTTAGTTTTTCGTTAATTCTTTTCTTTCTCTTTTTTTTATTTGTATACTCTCGCCATTGCAGGAATGTGAGGAGCTAATGACCAGGGGTGTAACTGGTTCTGGGGAAGGCTTTGATCTTCCAGGGAGGCGTCTTGGTGGTTTCTCTCGTCAACCTGCTATTTCATCTCTCCAACATACTGCACTCACTGCAGCGCAAAAGAGAGCACGTCTAGGATCCCTTTTACCATCTGGACCTAAACGTCTTGGTGGTGATAGCTCTATGATGGTTGCACTCAGTCCTGTCCAAGCTGCTGCAATGGCTGCAGAAAGGAGATTACAAGATGAGATTTGGTGTGCCTCTGGAGCTTGTGAAGTGGAGGAAGGAGAAAGCAGTAACGATTTGTTGCAGAAACACGTGGGACAGAGTGCTGGAAATTCAAGGTCTTGTAGTGATCCTGATGGGCATAAAACAAATGCAATATCTCGGAAAAGGAGTCGTGAGTCATGTTCATCATCTCGGTCTTCAAATAATCCTATGGAGCCCAGTCTTGTGGACTTGACTAAAGATAGTTTAGTGTCTGGATCAATGCATAATAAAGATTCTATTTCTCAAAAAAGAAGTTATCAGACAGAGAAGTTGTCTAATTTAATGAATGGTCATCAGAACTCTAATTTTGTAGATCTAGCAAGCAATGTTTCAACTCCTGCTGCTGTATATCCGGATGCTACACATGATACAGAGTGTACCACCTGGGAATGTGTAACATGCACTTTGGTGAACTCAGTAAGTAATATAATTATATGATTTTCTACTTATTCAACTGTGTTTTGTTTTGTAGTGCCCCACCCCCCCACACCAACACCCCCCACACCAACACCCCCCACAAAGCTCCCCTCCCGTTTCTTCTGGTAAGTATCTTGTATTCTATTTTCCACTGATGGACCTGGTAAATATGTTTGTCACCATTACGGCATTACTTAAATTATCTGATCAGTATGTTTTGTCGAGAAATGTGTGGTCCATGGGCACCAGTGTTGAAGCTAGATTTTCAAGGACATTGCATGTTTTAGATAATGAGCTTTTCTTTGGTTCACTCACAAATTTGAACTTTTGTGCATGAATAAATATAAGATAATGAGAACTGTCATTATATCTAGTGGCTTAAATTCTTAGACTGCCCTTGTTCATTTACTTGGCACCACTTATTTCTTTTTATGATCCAAAGCATTTGTTACCTGACACCTTCTTAATGAATGTGGAGGAAACTTCTCGCAAGAATTAATGAACTTATAAAATTTACTTTTTTGGTTAGCTTAGTTGTAAAGCATTTATTATGTTATTATTGGCCAAAACTTAAGTTTACTACTACCTTTTTTTCTTTTTGCACAACTATATTTGCATTTTCTAATGGTTAAGAATACTTTCATTTTGTTTTTAGTTTAAATTAGCTTGTATGGTACTCACTCCTTAAAAAAAGTCATTTTTTATATTTTACAAAAAGAATTCTACAATTTTTTTGGGACGATGGATAATTACATAGCGTTGGACTTAGCAAGTGATATTAAAAATTGATATGATTCTATTCATTTCCTACTATTCATTTCTCTAATATAGTACCTATCTGTATAGTTGTCTTCCCTGTTGAACTGACCACTAGGGATTTTTGCAGCCATTAGCTCCAATATGCGAAGTCTGTTGTACACTGAAGCCCAGAGGTGTTAAAGACAAGTATAAATTCTGGTCATGTAAATTTTGTACTTTGGAAAACGGTGTGAAGTTAGAGAAATGCAAAGCATGTGGTCAGTGGAGATATTCACATGGTGCGCCGGTGGCTGCCCCTGCACCAAATATCGGTACCTGAGGTAAACTCAAAATGCTATTAAGTCCGTTATTTGGTTTCAAGTTCCGGAATGTTGCTTTTTCTAGTGAAAAAACTCTTTTCAAGGCCTTTTTGGTGGTTTTTCAAGTCAACGGGAATGCAAGTTTTAAGTTAACATGGTCAGAATGGCCATATAACGTTGCTGATTTTGTATTTTCTTGCGGCATGTGCTTCTTTGGTTACTTAAGCAGGTTGTTTCTTTTGAATTATTATCAATTTCAAGAGCTTTCAGTTGAAGCAATACGAAATACAAGATATCGACTTACAAAATCAATTTTTTTTTGTTTATTACATGAATTTTGTCATAATCTTTGGTTATATTGGAGTATGTGCAAAGTAAGTTTATATTGGAAAAAAAGTTTCATTTGTCATTTTTCTTAGTTTTATAAAAATAATTTTTTTTAATTTTTTATTATTAATTGTAGTATAAAATGACGTAATATTCTCAAGTTTGTTTTCATAATTTTATTATCGTGTAACTATTATTAAATTAACAAAGTTATTGTTTTAGAGAGAAACTTGTATCAACATTACATTCTTGATATTTATAAATTTTCTTGATGATAATATGATATATTATTATTTTGCAACGGAAGTGTGTAATAACTATGTCCGGCAACAAGCCGAACCGTGAATTCTCCCCCACTTAAATTAAATTACTCTATTTTTTTATATTATTTTGTACAACTATTTTTAATTCAAAGGTAAGCAACATGCTATACTTTCATTAATAACATCTTGAGTTATAAGTGTTGTGAATTTTAAAGAAACAACTTAAATGAGTAATATAACTAATATAAACACAAAAGATTAACTTTGAAAAAAATTATACATGTATAAAATTGGGTTGGGTGTATAATGGAGAAACTCTATATCTCTATTCGATCGTAACCTTATAGGTTTAGTTAACTGTTAGGTCAAATTATATTAACTGTAACCAAATAGGTTGGTTAACTATTTTTATTTATTCAGGTTGGTTAAAGTTTGGACTTATATTTTTTAAAATAAATATAGTTCTGAACCGGTTAACCATTTTTTAACCCATATTCCATTAACTTACTTTATTTACATGACTATTGACTCCAAGTTCATTATTTACTGTCGTCATCTCATTAAATCACTCACAGATAGATTGTTATTTTACTAGTGATATGTTACTTTTTATTTGTTTGTTTGAGAGATTTTTGTTATTTCTTATCAGTGTGGTGTGTAAATTTTTAAAAAGTATTTTTAATTATTATTAATAATAAAAGGTTAATTTATTTTTCTCTTATTTTTTTTAATAAATTACAGAATTTAATATTAAAATTTTATCAATCAAACAAAGTATTGTATATAAATAATTATATTTTTTAATCTATATATTTAAGGTCAATTAAAAGGGAAGGGAAGGGAAGGGAAGGGAAGGGAAGAGTTCATGTTGGCCGGCCTGGTGAATCATATTCGTCATCGGTTACTGTGAGAATTATGAAAGTTATCTATGAATGAGAATTTTAGAGTTGCCGATAATATTATTAGTTGATAGTAATAACAATAATAATAATAATATTATTATTATTATTATTATTATTTTGGGTGATTAATGTTGTTCTGTATGTGTTAGTTTATGTAAATTCTAGTATTCTAGTTACAAAAAAATTATAAATATCTATTAGCAAGTTAATAATAATTTTGAAAAATTATTTAAATATGGAAGGGTATTAATAAATTCAATTTAAAATTTTATTAGTATAATTTTTAGCATTTTATTATTTATATTAATAATTTTTATATCATATTATTACTTAATTAATTTAATTGTGACGGTCACAATTTTATTTTTTAAAAGTCAAAATATCTTAAAATAGTTAATATGGTTTTGAATCATAACCATATGGTTCCAACCCACATAACCCATATTAAAAATAGTTAATATGGTTTTAATTTTTAAATGGAACCATAACCATATTTTAAAAATCAAAACCAACTCATAACCATATTTTGTCAGGCCTACCTATAGGTTATAGGGTGTAAAAAAATCAAGTCATTAGGATTTGAATTCGAATTATTTAGGGATAAGGTGAAATTGCTAGGCTTAAATTGTAACAAATTAAGTCAAATCCCAAGGTTAAATCAAATTATAACATAAGAATTACTATGCCTAAATTATAAGAACTCGAGTGTAATTCAGAGATCAAATCAAATCATGGTACAAGAAGACTCAATCCACTGTTTAATAATATTTTTTAAGTCATTTTAATCTAGCTCAAACTCATTTAAAAAGTTAATGACTAAAAATATTAATAATAACAACTTAAGTTATATACATATAATTAGTTTATGTTATGAATTGGGATTAGGGGGTTAAATTAATTATTAAGAGATAGAGTTGATCGATAATTTTGAGATCATTTCTCATAACAATTGTTTTAAAAAAATAAACAAACAAGAATTAATGATGACAGCAGATCTATTGATCAGATTCTGAAGCTGACATTGACAATTAACTGCTAAAACATCACAAATTTAAAAATAGGTTGAACACTCGCACTCTTTTGGATTTATGTTATTAGAGTATACGTGTGTACATCCTATGGGCTAGAAGTTTCATCATGATAATTATTTTATCCTTGATTTGATATTTTACTAAATGGAGCCCGTTCTTACCTAGGGTGTTTTTAGTGCCTTAAAACCCATACCTTTATTTATTTATTTATTTTGATTATTAATTATTAAATAATTTTGTCTACTGAAAAATTCTTTGACCATCATTTTTGTTTTGAATGGATCAGCAAGAGATTTTACAGTTAGTGCGGTAAATAGAGTTCGAAATATTCTATGTGCACTAAAAATTCACATTTATATTCGGGTCAAAGAGAATATTATTAGTATTTATGTCAAGGTGAATAGTATTTATATTCATATCCGTCTAATACGGATACAAATATAAATATAAATATATACATATTCATATTCATATTCATATTCGTTAATATTCATTTACAACCCTATTTATTTATAGTTATAAAACAGTGTTACCGATCTATAGTCTCGTGTAGACTTTGAAAGAAATTTTAGAGGACAGAGAAGAGGACAGAAGAAAGGAGATTAGAAATTGTTTTGTTTGATATTCGATGCCTTCCTCTGTTACAAACTAGTTGTTTAAATACAAGAAGCTAGCTTACTAAATTCAGATTTGATCTATACCGTTGATCTAGCTAATACTATTTCTAATTTTAGCTGTAGGATTTCTCTTACCAACTCATATTAACTAGGCTAGACTATGGTACGTAATAATACGTTTTCCTAAAAATCCACCTTGTCCTCGAGGCGGAAATGTAACCACAAAAATTGATAACACCATGTCACCAACCGGTTCAAAAATAGCTTCAGTCCTCAAAGTAAACAAATGAATATTTGGAGCCAAATGCACTTGGTACAAGATATACCCATTTCCACCATGCCTGTTATTGCTACCTCATTCTCCAAAACTGCAGCTATACCTTCATGGTGTATCACTGCTTTGTTTAAGCGCAACTTCCAGATCATTATGCCAATATCAAATTGTCTGTTGTTGTAAGTTGATCTTGGAGAGATTGCTACTCCAATTACAAAAGCAATTGCATGCTGCTGCATAGGATTTTCCTTATAATTTGTAACAAGTGTTGCTTGCAATTCATGGTAGGTTAACTTGGTTGAAGATACAAACAATACCATCAAATCTGAACCCATGGTGAGTCTACTTCGTTCCTTTCTCCATTTTAAAGTAGATAAGAGTGCCCAAGTGTGCTTCCCAACAGGGGTTGTTAATGAGCCAATTTAGAACACCACCTTCCACTCTCTAACCGGTTCTGGTAAAGGCATGATTCCCATCTCTGGCATAGAATTCAAATTGCTCCTCCACATGCATTTGCTCCCTGTGATGATATGGAAATTTTGGGATGCAATTAACATCAAAACTCGAATGGTAAGACTTTAGAGCTTCCTTTTCCTTGGTGCAATAGACAAATACCTTGCAAGTTCCACCAACACTAATAACACATCATGGATATTGAAGTTAGTTGTTCCACTGTTCTCTAAGAGAGCTTCACTACCTTGTATAATAGCCACCATGATGCCAAGATCTTCAATCCAATCTACCACAAGCCAACATTTGATTTCTTTCTTCACATTTGATATTTTCAAAATCACAAACTTTGTAGACCGAGAAGCACTATGGCTTCAATCAAACTTCCCGCGATGCATATTCATCTCATTTTCAATATATTTCTTCCAAATGTTAAAATTTTGTGGAACATGAAATGCCTGTTCATCTAATCTAATGCCCCGACAAGTAAAACCAATTTAGTTATCTTTAAAGGCCTATTTTCATTGGAACTATAAGCACCACGAATCTTAAATTTGTAAACATGTTGGACCCACTCACCAAAGGTATAAAATCTCCTGGGTTGAACAAATAAGGCAATCAAGCCTTTCACTAAACATTCCATTCTATATTCTGAGAACCTGCACACTACAACCCCATCACCAATAGTTTCATTATATTTCCCATATTTCATCAATTTCATGATCTCAAGCTTACTTTGCATAAATACACTTTCTTTCCTTATTTTGAAAATGTCAAGCCCCTGTTTTGAAGATAGTTTTTCATCTAAACATTCCAAAGGAGCAAATCCTTCACAATATAAACAAGTTATTCCAAAATTTGCACTAGAGTATCCTTTTGAGCTAACTTAAACTGAGCCCAATAACTTCATACAAACCATTGAATCTGTGTCTTATTGGAACTGTATTCCCTTCTTGCCATTGCTAAAAGTGTTGAAACTATGTAAGGGTGGGGAGAAATAAATTTTCGGATCTGGAAGCTTTAGGAACTCAAAAAAAATTCTCACTGCTTTGCCCAAGTTACCATAAGACTCCTTAAATTTTGCAAGTCTCTCAACCTGAAACATCAGCACAATATTTGTAGAAGGGTCCATTGGAGACGACAAAGCAACACCTACTAAAGTACCCACAATGTCATCTAAATCCCTTACACTTAAAGTTGCAATAGCCTGACCTTGTTTACCCTCTTCAAATTTCACCTTGTCCTCAAGGTGGAGTTTTTTAACTTGCACCACATAACTTCCTAGATCAGCAATACCACCTTTTATATCTGCATCTTTGTTTCTCTTTGGGATATCAGCACTTACAATTTTTCGTCCAACATCAAAGGGCTCTATACAATAAATTTTTGTGAAGAATGTTGGAAAACTAGCTTATCCATCATAATTTTCAATCAATAAATTTCCTACCTGCTCATTCCCAATTGAATTTGGAAATGACTTTAGCAACAATCTGACTACACCAGGACCATGAAAATCAAGACTAAGATCATCATCACTTTTCAGTGTTTTCAAATATATCTTTTCGGGTAAAAAATCATAAAGTAGTATTTGGGAGGAAGCTGTGGGAAACCATGAGACAGTGTTGGTCGATTTCGCAATCAATGAATACGTGCAAGTATATACGGTCAACAAGTAATAAAGTGATAAGAAAAGTATCGTTCCCACGAAGAATTAATTAATAAAAATTACTAAGTACTAACTCTTAACCAAATTAATTTTATTTAAACAAATGATTTAAGATTTTAAATTAAAATAATTAATTAAACTAATACTAACTACCACTAATTGAAAATCAGGTTATGAAGATTTAAGATCACAACTTCACTTATTACTTCACTTATATCAACACACTTCTTATTAATTATGCTCACTATTTTGGACTGTTAATCAGGAACTCACTAATATTTATAACCACCTTCAGATGCATCACAAACATATCAATCCAAATCCACAGTTGATAGAATTAAATTAAACACCCTAATTAACTAATTCAATATATTTCTATGTGAATTACAATTAAAGAGGATTTAAAGTACATGTTCTCTTAATTACATACAGTGCATAGGTATATTCCTATCTTAAACACAAATCATGAATTCCATCGTCATGCAGAAAACATAATCACATAAAAATGCAAAAGATAGAAGTAGGGTAGAGAATAAAATTTGTTGTCTGCAAATTTGAGACTCCTCTTGCTCCGGCTTTGAATCTTCAATGCACTCCAAGTTTCTTCAATCTCCAATATTTAAATATCAAAACTAGGGTTTATGAATGAATTCCTAAATCTAATGGAATATCTAATCTACTCTCTTCTCTTCTCTAATCTAGCCCCCCTACTTTATGCCTCTCATCATGTATTTATAGGTTACAAGTCAAATCATAAGCGCAAAAGAAGTAATAACCCAAATTTTATTTAGATTTCCTGCCAAAACCTGACTTTGATTAACGTTGACCCAATCTGGCGCGGTCGCGCTGGGTTTTATACTATGAGTGGCGTTGTCGCGTCGTCCCTTCATTAATCCTGGCGTTGCCGCGCCATCTACATAATTTTGAAACCTTGGGATGATAGCGCGGTCGCGCTCTGCTCCCCTTTGTAACCAGCGCTACTGCGTCGTTGCACCAGAAAAGTTTTCCGGCTTCTTTTGCTTTGATTTCTTTCTCCATTTAATCTAGTCCTCATCCCATTGATCCAATTTTCATCCCATGCCATGATTCTTACAAAACAAAGCACAAAATGCATGAAAAGAACACAAACACTTAAGAACTAACAAAAGATTAAGTTTAAACGCACTCGATTCATAGATATAAAACACACTCATCAGACAACAATTTTATTAGGAAATCACCATTTTGAGAAGGAGTACTAATTGGGCTTTTCATATCCCCACACACGGTTGAGAAAACCCTATCAATACTTGTAATCTTAATGTTGTTGTATATTCTATTTCTGTAAGACCCCGAAATTTTTAAATAAAATAGAATTTTCTCTAATTATTATTTTGAATAATAAGGTGTTAATTTAATATAATGCTTTAGTTATGGGTGAAATGTGCAAATTTTGCAAAATAAGCAAGTGGTTATAAAATATTCATTGTTGTCGGAGAATATTCGTTTGGTTGTGGAATATTCTTGTTGTGAGGAGAATATTAAATACGATTTGACACACATTTGTGGGCCCCATAATGTAATAAGCATCGGATGAAGAAAAGCATAAGTATGAGTTTTTATAAATAACTTGGCGTAGTTATTCTTTATTATCTTTGTTGGAATACACGGTGGTTAAAGAATACGATGATCGCGTGAAGATACGATGACATGCTGGTATTGCACAATATTTTGAATTATTGATTCTTACGTGAAGGCACTACTCAATAATTGTTACAGTAATTACTATTCAATATTTTATTTTATTGAGTCAATAATTGCTACGTTGGTATTTTATATTATTGTTGTTTCAATAATTATCACTGTACAGTATTTCCCATTATCAGATCAATAATTCATATTATTTGAATAATATTATTAGATAGCATTATTAGCAATGTCTAAGGAAGTTCTATCTAGGAAAGGGGTTTGGTCACCTAATTGCGCGCCTGTAAAGAGAAATTCTTATCGGAAAGCCCATTTATTTCTTGGGAACGACCTGATTGTCATTATTGTAATTCTGTAATATTATTTGTGAATAATTAATTATTGATTTATATGATAAGAAAATATTTATTTTATATGGGTATAAATGAAAGAATTAATGTTGATGTATTTTATTAGTATTTTGTCAGAATGGAGGTATTAAAAATCATCTGTATGTGGATTTCGGTCATTTTCTGTTTGAAATTTGAAAAAATTTTCTTCTATAAAGTTGTAGAGAATTAAATTTCCTACGGAATGGACATAAAATTCGTATTTTTCTGATAAAGGGCTATTTATTATGAATTATTGAAGTTTTAAAAATAAATGTTTTTATTAAAACCATGGGTGGGCCCAACTCTTGTCCTTTGTGGTGAGAAATGTGCTGATTTTTTTTTTTTTCAAAATTGGTGTGCTCATCTTTTTCAAAGATGGATGTGTAGAAAGGATTTTGTCAATCCTGGTGTGTCACACTTTTCCTATAAATATGGTACTTAGTTAGAAATGAAAATTACACCAGAATCAGAAATTTTCTCTTTATAATATCGAGCGTATTTTTGTGAGTATTTAGATATCTTAAGTGTTGCTATACGGTGCAAGTTTTCTTCAGCATTATATTCGATATTTCAGCCAGAAGTACTATTCTTTTGAAGTAAGGGATGCTATTTTCTTCGTAAATAATGTTATTTCTTTCAATATCATTATACTAAAATATTGGTATAAATTTTATTATGAAATTTTTACCTTTTCATGTCGAGGTTATTATTCACGTATACGACACTATTCACAAATACGGTACTATTCACGAGTACTATTCACGAAGTATAATTTTCTTGTGAAATTATTACCTTTTTGTGTCGGGATTACTATTCACGTATACGACACTATTCACAGAAAAATTAAATTTTTTTCTCTTTGTCCAAGTTGTCTATTATGGATATTATCTTTGATTGTATCCATGTTTTGATCTTTATTCTTGAATTATTGCTCCACAATAGATTATTATAGAGTATTTTTGAACTTGGATAAACCAAATTACGAATCCCTAATCTTTGTCCTTTTATCTCACTGGATTCGTTTTTTTAAAGATATTTTTCATCATCCTCAGTCTTAAATGGTGATATAAATGAATATCTTTGGCCTGTAGTGCAAAGATAAATGATTACCTGATGAATATCTTTGGCCGTAGTAGAAAAGATGGGCGGTGTATTGAGATGAACATGATTAATGTTGGTGATATCGATTGAATATCTTTACCCGTAGTCAAAAAAAGATGAATATTTGATTTAAGATGTATATTGATTGATGTTACAGGGATAAAATATTGATGATGGATTTTAAAATCATAGCAGATAGTAGACTTCATTCTCTACTTAATTCTTCTAATGAATTGTTGTTTCCGCTGCAGTTGTTGATCTATAACTTGTTGTCTATTGTATTCTATCAGATTTTTCCCTGTTGAGAACTAAGGATAATATGTTCTACATTATCTTAGTCATAATATTCTTTACTGGGCTAGTTGAGCTCATCCTTTTTTCTTTTTGTTCTATTTTTTTTTCAGGAGGCGAAAATATAGCGGGAACTAGTCGGGTGTGGAGTGATGGTTCAAGACAGTTGTTATAGCAGTCCTCACTATTTTGTAAAATAGTGTATCAATAATTGTAATGAGGAGTTATTTGAGTTTGGATATTGTTTAGAAGACAATATTTGAATTAAAACTCACAGTTTATGTTTTGCCGTATTTTACACGACAATTGTAATAACGAAGTTTGTAGTTGTTTTTTGTACCATGTATTTGGTGACTTAGAATGGGTAGTGTGGACCTATTTTGGGGCGTCACAGATGGTATCAGAGATTAGGTATATGGTCTCTGGCAGAGATCGGGGAATAGAACTAGAAGGGGAGAAACGAGTAAATCTTTCGCTAGTGTGTCCTACCTAAGCTTATTTGTTATTTAATTGGTTGGTCAGTGTAAGACCCCAAATAAAATGAAATTTCCTCTAATTATTATTTTAGAATATTATGGTGTGGATTTGATATAATATTAAAGTTGTGGGTAATATTTATAAATTTTGTAAAATAAGCAAGTTGATATAAAATATTCGTTGTGTCTGGGAATATTATTTTTATCGGGGAATATTCGTACGACGGCGCAACTATTTATGGACCCCACAACGAAAGTATTGTCGTAGTTAGGAAACGACAGAAATAATATTGGTCTAAACTTTCTTATGAAATTTTTACCTTTTTATGTTGGGGTTACTATTCACGAGTTAATATTCACGAGTTACTATTCATGAGTTACTATTCACGAGTTACTATTCATGAGTTACTATTCATTCATGAGTTACTATTCATGAGTTAATATTTACGAGTTACTATTCACGGGTTACTATTCACGTTAAAATTAGTTTCTTTTTCTGACCAAATTTTTATCGTTAAACTGTTGAAATACCCGGTGGTAAAAGAACAATAATACGTGTGGTTGCATAGTAGCACACGGTATTGATTATTGATGCTTACGTGAGAAGTCACTCAGTTATACTCAATTATTGCTACAGTAATTGTTGCATAGTATCTCATGTTATTTGATTCAATTATGTCACAATATCATCTGCATAATATTTTATATTATTAAATCAATAATTGAGACGAAAAAGTTACCCATATTATAAAAGACTACATTTCCTATAAAGAACTACATTTTTCTATAAAAGACTACATTTCCTATAAAGAACTACATTTTTCTATAAAAGACTACATTTTCTATAAAAGACTATATTTTCTTATAAAAGACTACATTTCTTATAAAAGACTACATTTTTCTAGTTTGAAAATCTAAATAATTTAATTTTTCTTTAATTTTTGTTATAAAATCTATATTTTTTTTAAAGTGGATATTTTTGGGTGTTCAAAAAATATTTTTTACCAATACCTCTATTTAGTAATAACCTCTCAATTAGAATGCAAATAGTTTGGTCCCAAGTCTATTCCTAAATAGAGGTTTTACTGTATTCACTTAGGATATTATTTTTCGTATTCGTAAGGAATATTGTCTTCATTCAATATTCTTAAGGGATATTATTTGTTGTATTGGTAAGGAGTATTATTTTTTTCGTATTCATGAAGAGAGTTATTTTCTTTCAATACTCGTAAGGGTTGTTATTTCATTCTTTATTATTTTGTTGGAATAACCTGTCTACGTGGACTACCGCATACATGGAGAAATCCTGTTGTTATTCCATTCTTTATTATTCTGTTGGAATAACCTGTCTACGCGGACTATCGCATGCATGGTGAAATCCTTTTGTTATTCCATTCTTTATTATTCTGTGGGAATAACCTGTCTACGCGGACTACCGCATGCCTGGTGAATAACCTTTCGTATTCAATGGTTATTAAATTGTGGAAATGATCTGTCTACGCGGACTACCGCATGACAGTTGAAAATCCATTTGCAGTTTCGTATATTGTTCATTTCAGATTCCTAACTCTAAACTTACTATGGTAAGTATTGCTTCTATAATTCCTGAAATGATCAGAAATTCCTTGAGTTTTCTTTTCTGTATCCAAGTTGTCTATTATGGTTCCTATCTTTGATTGGATCTATGTTTTGAACTTTATTCTTGAATTTTGCTCCACAATTGATTATTATGGAGTATTCTTGAACTTGGATAAACTAAATTATGAATCCCTAATCGTGTTCTTTATCTCACTGGATTCGTTCTTTAAAATATTTTCATTATTCTCAGTCTTAAATGGTGATACTTGATGAATATTTTTGGCCTGTAGTGCAAAGATGAATGGTTACCTGATGAATATCTTTGGCCCGTAGTGCAAAGATGGTCAGGTGTTGAGATGAACATGATTATTTGGTGATCTAAATGAATATCTTTGGCCCGTAGTGCAAAGATGAATATTTGATTCAATATGTATATTGATTGATGTTACAGGGATAAAATATTGATGATGGACTTTTAAATCATAGAATATAGTAGACTACATTCTCTACTTAACTCTTCTAATGAATTATTGTTTCCGCTGCAGTTGTTGACCTAAAACTTGTTGTCTATTGTATTCTATCAGATTTTTCCCAGTTGAAGACTAAGGATAATTTGTTCTACATTATCTTAGTCATAACGTTCTTTACTGGTCTAGTTGAGCTCACCCTTTTCCTTTTTGTTCCATTTTTCTTCTCAGAAGGCGAGAATATAGCGGGAACTAGTCGGGGTGTGGAGTGATGTTTCAAGGCAGTTGTTTTAGTAGTCCTCGTTATTTTGTAAAATAGTGTATCAATAATTGTAATGAGGACTTATTTGAGTGTGGATATTATCTAGAAGACAATATTTGTATTTAAACTCACAGTGTTGTCGTATTTTGCACGACAATTGTAATAATAAAATTGTAATTATTTTTTGTACCGTGTATTTGGCGACTCAGAATAGGTAGTGTGGACCTATTTTGGGGGCGTCATAGTCAGAATATAGGGATAATATATGGCATGTCAATTAACCATTGTTTTATGACAGTAAAATAGCATTTGAAAATATTGAGATAAGCAATGGAGCACATGAGACCGTTGAATCACCGTTGATCAATAACCAAGATAACGTGCATCAGAAAGGCAATAATCCTCCTGTAATCAACAACACCGACCAAATGATGAACGATGGTATGTTTAGGAACTTTCTAGAATTCATGCAAAACCAAACAAGAGAGACTACTGTTCAAAATGCAGGTGAAAACACTGACAACTCACGGATGATCACCGCTAAGCAATTCAAGGAGTTGGGACTGCCGGAGTTTTTGGAAAAGCCAGAACCACTTACGGCAGAGACGTGGATAAAGAAGATCACTAAGATATTTGATGTCTTGGGATGCTTAGAGGAGCAAAAGGTTCCCTTAGTTACCTTCATGTTGCGAGGAGAGACAGACATTGTTGGGGAACCAGAAGCGACTCGTACTCGCAAAGATTGAAAATGTCTTGTGAGAAGTTTCAAAAATTGTTCAACGACAAGTACGTACTTTCCCGAAAATATTTGTCACATGAAGGAGGTAGAGTTCATCAAGCTGGAGCAAAATAATATGAACGTGTCACAGTACGAAGCTAAGTTTGCCGAGTTGTCCCGATTTTCATCCCATTTGGTTGATAATGAGGAGAGAATGACGCGAATGTTTCTGCGAGGTTTGAAACCCGAAATACGTCAATACCTCATTTCTCACAAACTGTGTTTGTATTTAGATGTAGTGAATATGGCTCAGTTATTGGAGCGGAATTATGAGTCAGCTCAACCAAAAAATAACGACCAACAACACGATAATAATCGTATTGGTGGCAACGACCATCAGAACAATGATAACCATCGTGGAGGAAATTATCATGCCAGAAATGGTAACCACTTCGGTGGTAATCATGGCCAAGATAATAGAAGAAATGATTCAAGTGAAAATTTCAAGAAGAGAAGATTTAATGGTGACGGGAAGACGTTGGCAGCAGCACTAGCTGTGACGCCCCCAAAATAGGTATACATCACCCATCTTGAGTCGCCAGATATCATACTATAAAAATCAAATACAAACTTCATTTATACAATTGTTGAACTGTCGTGCAGAGTACGACAACACATAAGCTGTGAGTTTTAATACAATATTGTCTCGTAGACAGTATCCAAACTCAAATTGTTACAATGCCATATAAAAATATAGCAGCAAATATTTTAAGACCCCAAAGAAGAACGAGAAGATTACTATCATATTCATTCTAATGAGGTACACTTTTGACGCTTTCAAAGTCGGGTTCTCATCACCCTATTGTTGTTCGCCAAAATCAATTATTAAGTGACGTATAAAATATGACACGGACATCTTAGGTCCTCAATACAATTATCCGTTGCATAATAAATGCCGTTTTATAATGTATTGAGAAACTTCGACGATCTCGGACCATCACACTATTTTCTGTTATCCCCCGCTCAAACCAAATTTACACTCTTATTACCCGAAAGAAATTGTAAAGCAAAGGGTGAGCACAAATAGCCCAGTAAAGAATATCATGACTAAAGATAATTAAATTATCAATAGCCTTCATCAATAATAAATCGTAGATTTAGAACATATGGTAGATGATAAAACTTTTCAACCATAGTCAAAATGAATGAGCAATCCATTAGAAGAGTTAAATAGACCATCAGGTCTATTATCTTCTCCATGTTAAAAATCCACCAATAATGTTTTATCCTTGTAACATCAATCAAAAATTCCTGTCCATAATCATACTAATAAAT
The DNA here is from genome assembly GCA_020205615.1 of Panax quinquefolius. Classification (NCBI taxonomy): domain Eukaryota; kingdom Viridiplantae; phylum Streptophyta; class Magnoliopsida; order Apiales; family Araliaceae; genus Panax; species Panax quinquefolius. Next base: position 105,855,665 of record CM035155.1, on the reverse strand, counting down.
TCATCTTTGCACTACGGACAAAGATATTCATTAACAATTCATCTTTGTACTACAGGCCAAAGACATACAACTGTATTTTAGAAGAGTCAAGTAGAGCATGATATCTACTATCTTTACGAATTAAAAGCGTATAATTAATATTTTATCATTTGAGACTCGAATTTTAATAAATAATCCACATCATCGAATCATCCATGCACTACTACTAGGATATTCATGTAATCATCGATGGTCATGATTATACCAAATAATCCACGGTTATAATCATACCAATAATCGCCCATCAATGCATTACAGCCAATGAGAACTTTTACCACATCATCTATAACATTACGGGTCATGATTATACCGAATGATCCCTGGTCATAATCATACCAATAAACAGTTCATCTACGCACATAAGCCAAAGATACTCATCAATCAATAGTTCATCTTTGCACGTAAGCCAAAGATATACAACTATAAAACCAATAATCCATAGTCCATCTTTGCACGTAAGCCAAAGATATACAACTGTAAAACCAATAATCAACAGTCCATCTATGCACGTAAGCCAAAGATGACTTTCATTATAATATAAGAATGAGGATGATGACAATGATATAACCATTAATCAAACGAAATCAAGGATAAATATTAAAGACTTTAAATTTATCCAGAGTTTAAAATATCCAAATGTTATCAATCACTTAATAATCTCATAATCTAATATTATTAATATTATAACAATATTTTAATCATTTCTTAAACTTATAAACAATTTATTTTAATTGTTTACACTGTGCCAAATAATGCATTTAATCATTCAAAAATGCTATACTCATAAGATTTCATCACCAATGATCAAATCCCTCATCAAAAATCTGCATATACCTTATATAGGATTTTCAAGCCATAAAATCCTATTTACCAATTTTTCAACTTCACATAACATATTTAACTCATATATTCGTAATTAAACCATTTTCATGAAAAATTACCAAATCAACTTATTATTTTTCTATCCTTTGTCGAAAAATATATACATATATTTCATACACAACAAGTATTTTTTTATAATTTTTCAACTCCCTTAAGTATTTTTCAAAAATCAATTTCTAATTAATTCCTTAAGAAATTAGCTACCTCAAGTCTTGGCAAATCTTGGCAGAATCTTACACATGTTAACGTGAGCTTTCAGTTTAAATTTCATGGTCATCGGAGTTATAGAACTCCGGTTATAGCGTTTTTCGTCGGAAAAACCTAAATATTGAAATAGTCATAACTTGCTCATTTTAAGTCGAAATGAACTCATTTTTGGACAGGAGGTACTTTATACCATATATTTCCATGTCCCAAAAGGCCAGAATTTTTCTCACAAATTAAGTGGCCGAAACAGCCCTTACACAATTGTGGGCAGTAGCTTTTTCTTCTTTTTTCACTTTTTCGGGCTTTGTTAAAAATAGTCTATACAAAAATCTACAACTCCTATTTCAGTGATTCCACTTGGAGATGTTAGAAAACTTATCATAATATCCTCCCAAATTTTTCCAGAATTTTTGAATGTCCAAAATATTACGAAACTGCAAATGGATTTTAACCCGCCATGCGGTAATTCACGTAAACAGATCATTTCCACAATTTAATAATGAATGAATACGAAGGATCATTCACCATGCATGTGATAATCCACATAGACATGTTATTCCAACGGAATAATAAAGAATGGAACCAGGTCATGCGTAATCCGCATGCATACGATATTCCAACGTAATAATAAATAATGGAACCGTGTAAATGTAATAATACGCATGAGCGAGGATATTCCAACAGAATAATAAATAATGGAACCAAGTCATGCGTAAACGCACAGACAGGATATTCCAACAGAATGATAAATAATGGAACCAGGTCATGCCCAAACGCACAGACAAGATATTCCAACAGAATAATAAAGAATGGAATAACAGAAGAATTTCACCATGTATGCGGTACTTCGCATAGACAGGTTATTCCAACATAATAATAAAGAATGGAATAACAGAAGAATTTCACCGTGTATGCAGTACTTTGCATAAACAAGTTATTCCAACATAATAATAAAGAATGGAATAATAGAAGAATTTCACCATATATGCAGTACTTTGCATAAACAGGTTATTCCAACATAATAATAAAGAATGGAATAACAGAAGAATTTCTGTGAGACCCCAAATTTTATGAATAAAGATTTAAATTTCTCGAAATATTTTTTTTAATATTATGATGTGGATTTGATATAATATTATAGTTGTGGGTAATATTTATAAATTTTACAAAGTATGCAAGTTGTTATAAAATATTCGTTTGGTCGGGGAATATTTTGTTTGTCGGGAAATATCCGTACGACGGTACAATCATTGGTGGATCCCACAATGGAAGTATTGTCGAGTAAGAAAATGACAGAATTATCTTTTAATAAAAATAACGGCGAAAGTGTTATCGTTAAAACTGTTGAACTACTCGGTAGTAAAAAAAATACGATGTCTGGCATGGTTTCGTAGTAGCACTGCGGTATTGATTAATGATGCTTATGTAAGAAGTCACTCGGTTATACTCAATTATTACTTTCTAATAATTAACGCATCATATCTCTCATATTATTAATTTAATTATTATCACAGTATCATCTGTATAATATGTTATATTTGTGACGCCTTTAAAACAGGTATACATCACCCATCTTGAGTCGTCAGATACATGGTACATAAATTCAAATACAAATTAATTATACAACAGTCATGTAAAATACGACAAAACATAGCTGAGAGTTTTAATAAGAATATTGTCATCTAGACAATATCCACACTCAATGGAGTCCTCATTACATTTCTTGTCACACTATTTAACAGAATAGTGAGGACTACTAATACTATCATCTGGACCGTCACTCCGTTCCCCGACTAGTCCCGGCTACGTTCTCATTTCCTGAAGAGAACAATGAAAGCAAAAGGGTGAGCTCAACTAGCCCAGTAAGAAATATTATGACTAAGATAATGCAGAATAAATTATTATTAGCCTTCAACAATGTTAAATTGATTAAATACAATAGACATCAAGTTTAACTGCAGCGAAATAAGCAATCTATTAGAAGAGTCAAGTAGAGCATAAAATCTACTATCTTCTATGATTTTAAAAGTTTTTCAACAACCTTATCGCTGAGACTCAACTTAATAAATAAACCACATCATCGAATCATCCCTGCACTATGGGCCAAGGATATTCATGTAATCATCAATGGTCATGATTATTAGAATAATTCACGGTCATAATCATACCAACAAACATCCATCAATGAACTATGTGCCAATGAGGACTTTTACCACATCATTCATTACATTACGATTCATGATTATTATACAAGAATAATCCACGGCCCTAATCATACCAAGTCCATCTCTGTACGTAAGCCAAAGATGACTTTCATCACAATATAAGCATGAGGATGATGACAATAATATAAGCATTAATCAAACGAAAACAAGAATAAATATTAAAGACTTTAAATTTATCCAAATATTATCCATCACTTAAATAACTCATAATCTAATATTGTTAATATTATAACAATATTTTAATCACTTCTTAAACTTATAAATAATTTAATTTAATTGTTTACACTTTACCAAATAATGCATTGAATCATTCAAAATGCTATATACTCATAAGATTTCATCACCAATGATCAAATCACTCATCAAAATCTGTGCGATATACCTTATATAGGATTTTCAAGCCCTAAAATTCTATTTACCAATTCGTCAACTTCACATAACATATTTATCTCATATGTTTATAACTAAACCATTTTCATGAAAAATTACCAAATCAACTTATTATTTTTCTATCCTTTGTTCAAACATATATACATATATTTCATACACAAGTATTTTTTTATAATTTTTTAACTTCCTTAAGTATTTTTCAAAAATCATTTTCTAATTAATTCCTTAAGAAATTAGCTACCTCAAGTTTAACTCCAAAAATTCCCAAATCTTGGCAGGATCTTACACATATTAACGTGAGCTTCCAGTTTAAATTTCATGGTCATCGGAGTTATAGAACTCCGGTTATAACATTTTTTGTCGGAAAAACCTAAATATTGAAATAGTCGCTCATTTTAAGTCGGAATGAGCTCATTTTTGGACAGTAGGTACTTTATACCATATATTTTCATGTCCCAAAAGGACGGAATTAATTTCACAAACTAAGTGGCCGAAAATGCCCTTTTCAATTTCTGGGCAGTATCTTTTGGTAATTTTGCAGTTTTTGACTCATTTGTTAAAATCAGTCCACACAAAAATCTACAACACCTTTTCTAGTGATTCCACTTGGATAAGTTAGAAAACTCATAGATCTAACTTTGGAACTTGACCACAGTCAAATATTCAAAATATAATAGGAGATATTGTCAATTGAATTTCATGTTCCATTTTCACCAAAATTTGATTTTCAATCCTTTGTGATTTCTAAGAAACATTCATGTTTCCATATAATAACCAACATAACTCATCATAATACTTACTAATACTACATATACCCATGATTTTCATCTATCCAATGCTTTTATTATGACTTTCATCATAATCAACAGTCCAATGCTTATATTATGACTTTCCAAAATTTTTGAGGGTTAGAAAAATTACGAAACTACAAATGGATTTTAACTCGCCATGCGGTAATCCACGTAAACAGATCATTTCTATAATTTAATAAGGAATGAATACAAAGGATCATTCACCATGCATGTGGTAATCCACATAGACATGTTATTCCAACAGAATAATAAAGAATGAAATAACAGAAGAATTCACCATGCATGCGATAGATCGCACAGACATGTTATACCAATAGAATAATAAATAATGAAACTAGGTCATGCGTAAATGCACAAACAGGATATTCTGACAGAATAATAAAGAATGGAACCAGGTCATGCGTAAACGCACATACAGGATATTTCGATAGAATAATAAAGAGTGGAATAGTAGAAGAATTTCACTATGTATGCAGTACTTCGCATAGACATGTTATTCCAACATAATAATAAATAATGGAATAACATAATAATTTCACCACGTATGCAGTACTTCGCATAGACAGGTTATTCCAACATAATAATAAAAAATAGAATAACAGAAGAATTTCACCATGTATATGGTAGTCTGCGTATACAGGTTATTTCAACAGAATAATAAGGGATGGAATAACAGAAGCTCTCTACATGAATACGAAAGAAATAATACCCCTTACCTTAGAAAAACTGGATACTGGAATAGTGAGGTAGCAGACTTCTCTTCTTCTTTCTCTCTATAATTTCTCTCTATAATAAATGCTCTATAGCTTGAGTGAATTAGTGAGAAATGAAGGAAGAATGAGCTTCTATTTATAGAAAAATATAGTTTCGATAATTGCACGTTTTGGGGCTCAAAAAATTACAGTACAATACCTCCAACTTTTCTTTTATTTTTAATTTAGTCCAGCAAGTATTATCAAACTTGCACCACCTCCTCTAATAGTAAATAATGTGAATCAATAGTTCAATCATGTGAATCAATAGTTATAATCATGTGAAAATATAAATTATAGTATAGTACCTCCATCTATACATCCGTTTTTAACTTAGTCATGCAAGTATTATCAATCTTGCACCAACTCCCCTAATAGTACAAGAATGTTATTCAATAGTACACACATGTGAACAAATAGTTATATAAGCATGTGAATTAGTAGCAATTAATTGCTCATTTATCCGATTAATTACCCGATTTATCAATATAACCCCCAGACATCAATTATCATCGGAATAGATGTCGATTTCCACTAACACTAGTAATCCCAACACAATGGAACTATCAAATTCATCTTTAATCAATACGAACTTATTCATCATTAATATCATAATTCACAATATTTAACAACCAGGTCATTTCCAGGAAAGAGGGGTCTTTCCGCTAAGGATTTCTCCTTATTAGCGCGCAATTAGATGACCAAACCTCTCCTTGATAGAACTTCTAGACATTGTAAATATTGTAATCTAATAATATGAATAACTTTGTCGTCTCAATTATTGATTTAATAATATATCATATTATGCAGATGAAACTGTGACAATAATCGAATCAATAATATGAGAGATATGATGCAGTAATTATTGTAGCAATAATTGAGTATAACTGAGTGACTTCTTACGTAAGCATCAATAATCAATACAGTGTACTCTTTATGCAATCAATGCGTATTCATTGTACTTTTACTACTGGGTAGTTCAACAGTTTTAACGGTAACACTTTCGCCGTTATTTTTATAAAATGATAATTCTGTCATTTTCTAACTACGACAATACTTCTGTTGTGGGGTCCACCAATGATTATGCCGTCGTACGGATATTCCCCGACAAAAGAATATTTCCCGACCAAACGAATATTTTATAACAACTCGCATACTTTGCAAAATTTATAAATATTACCCACAACTATAACATTATATCAAATCCCCGCCATAATATTAAAAAAATATTTCGTGAAATTTAAATCTTTATTCATAAAATTTGAGTCTCACAATCTCCCCTCCTTATGAAATCTCGCCCTCGAAATTTACGTACGTACTTGGTATGCCGAAGAGATGAGGTTACCTTGACTTCATTTCAGATTCTAACTCTTGAGGTATAACCTTTGAGTGTTGAATACGATCCTTCTAAGATTTTAACACGTATCTCCTCATACGTTAAATCTTCTGCTATCTCGTCTAGTTCTAATTTAATAACGTGGTTCGGGTCATCCACATATTTACGTAACATAGATATGTGAAAAATGTTATGAACACGAGACATACTTGGCGGTAAGGCGAGTCTATAGGCCACAGTTCCTACTCGATCGAGGATTTCAAATGGGCCAATAAAATCGATGGTTGAGATTTCCTCTCTTCATCGATTCTTGCTTCTAGAATAATGCCCTCTTGAACCTTCTTCTTCACATTCATCAGCTCTGAGTATGTATCTTGCACGGCTTTAACTTTATCGATTAAAGTCCATTCTACTCGTATATTTGATATCACCACGTGGGTCTTTAGAGTCTTTAACTCTATCTTCATCATTTGTAAGTTATACGAAATGGGTTTTGTACTGGGGTCAATACAAAATTCGATTTCACGCTACGGGGTAGGCTAAGAAGTCTTCAAGAATACATCAGGAAATTATTAACAATAGAAATATCATTCAAAACTGTAACTCTCATCCAAGACTTGGATAACACATCACATTGATATCTATCAACTTGCCATCGTTATTCACGACGTCCCCTACGGATAGTCTGGCTTCGGTGTATTCCAAGACTTGGAAGTCACCAGATAAAGGCTCAGGGCTCTTTACTTATGGCTTAATATAACAGTGATTAACTTTGGTTGCTTGAATTCGCATGATAGGTTGGTTAAGAATATGAAAGCTAACAACCTTATGAAAACAATCGATTTTAGCATGATGAGTAGTTAACCAATCAATCCCTAAAATCACATCAAATGCAAGTATTTTCAAAGAGATAAGATCGACAGGTAACGTGAAAGTGTCGATTTAAACAAGATTTATAAATAGTGGATGTAACGAAGGCTTCTCCTAACAAAGTTTTAACAGATAAATCAAAGTCTAATTTCTCAAGAGCCAAGATCAAACGTTGAGCACAACTAGGTGAAATACAAGAGTGGATAGAACCGGTATCGAATAAGGTATAGGCTTTGCAAGAGTTTATGATTAACTTACCCGTGATAACTTTGTTCGAGTTCCTTGATAAACGCTCTCACTTAAACTACCGAATTTGATTTATCTGGGACATCCTTTGGCGTCACCATCCCAGTTGGACTTAACTTTGCTATAGAGTACATTCCACCCTTAATTGCTTCGTCACATTCCTGATCCATGATTTGAATCATTACTCTCCGATCCATATCGAATTTGGGTTGACCGTTCTGCACAGGGTAATTCTGAATTCGATGTTGGATTCTCCCAATTGCTGTCCAAAAAGGGAAATCCATTTCATCTATTTTGGCCTTATTGGATCAGACGTCTTTCTCTACAATATCAACGCGTTGTGCGACTTTTACCCATGCATCATCTATTCTCATTCATTCAGTTGCTTCTTCTTTCATCAGAATTTTGATCATAGCATTCTCAAATTCTAGCTCTAATATCTTATACTCTGCCAAAGAGTGCTTCTGTTCAAGTATCGCACATCGGGTAACACAATTTTGAATTGTTACATCTCTTTGCTCCACGACCGCCTGCCGTTCTTTAGCCTGCTCTTCCAACTCATGAATAAGATTTTGTAATTCTAAATTTCGATCATAAAATTCTTCTAATAAATTCTCCTCAGGTTCCTCTTCTTCCTCACTCTCAGCTGCTACCTTTGCAACTAGCTCGGGTGCAACTATTATTTCTTCACTCACCACGTAGATATCTCTAATTTCTTCTTTGTCTGACGTCACATTAACCTGATTAGTGATTAAAGGTGTCTCAACGGTCTCATGTGCTTCATTGCTTATCTCAATACTTTCGGATGCCATTTTCAAATCTCGCAACAAAACAAGGGTTAATTAACATATCACATACTATCCTATACTCGTGAGCCAATTAAATACCAAATAAGCTTAGGTAGGTCATACTAGCGAAGAATTCCCGTCTCTCCCCTCTTAGTTCTTGTCTCACATCTCACCTGGGGATCATATCCCTAAGCTTTGATACCAGTGTGATGCCCCCAAAGCGGTATACATCACCCATCTTGAGTCACCGGATACATGGTACATAAATTCAAATACAACTTAATTATACAACAGTCATGTAAAATACGACAAAACATAGCTGAGTGTTTTAATAAGAATATTATCATCTAGACAATATCCACACTCAATGGAGTCCTCATTACATTTATTGTCACACTATTTAATAGAATAATGAGGACTACTAATGCTATCATCTGGACCGTCACTCCATTTCCCGACTAGTTCCGGCTACGTTCTCATTTCCTGAAGAGAACAATGAAAGCAAAAGGGTGAGCTCAACTAATCCAGTAAGAAATATTATGACTAAGATAATGCAGAATAAATTATCATTAGCCTTCAACAATGTTAAATTGATAAAATACAATAGACATCAAGTTTAACTGCAGCGAAATAAGTAATCTATTAGAAGAGTCAAGTAGAGCATAAAATCTACTATCTTCTATGATTTTAAAAGTTTTTCAACAACTTTATCGCTGAGACTCAGCTTAATAAATAAACCACATCATCGAATCATCCCTGCACTATGGGCCAAGGATATTCATGTAATCATCAATGGTCATGATTATACCGAATAATTCCTGGTCATAATCATACGAACAACTGTCCATCACTGAACTACAGACCAATGAGGACTTTTACCAAATCATTCATTACATTACGGTCATAATTATACCGAATAATCCCTGGTCATAATCATACCAAGTCCATCTCTGCACGTAAGCCAAAGATGACTTTCATCACAATATAAGCATGAGGATGATGACAATAATATAAGCATTAATTAAATGAAAACAAGGATAAATATTAAAGACTTTAAATTTATCCAAATATTATCCATCACTTAAATAACTCATAATCTAATATTGTTAATATTATAACAATATTTTAATCACTTTTTAAACTTATAAACAACTTAATTTAATTGTTTACACTTTATCAAATAATGCATTTAATCATTCAAAAATGCCATACTCATAAGATTTCATCACCAATGATCAAATCACTCATAAAAAATCTGCATATACCTTATATAGGATTTTCAAGCCCTAAAATTCTATTTACCAATTCTTCAACTTCACATAACATATTTATCTCATATGTTTGTAACTAAACCATTTTCATAAAAAATTACCAAATCAACTTATTATTTTTCTATCCTTTGTTCAAACATATATACATATATTTCATACACAACAAGTATTTTTTTTTATAATTTTTCAACTCCCTTAAGTATTTTTCAAAAATCAATTTCTAATTAATTCCTTAAGAAATTAGCTACCTCAAGTTTAACTCCAGAAATTCCCAAATCTTGGCATGATCTTACACATGTTAACATGAGCTTTCAGTTTAAATTTCATGGTCATCGGAGTTATAGAACTCCGGTTATACCATTTTTCGTCGAAAAAACCTAAATATTGAAATAGTCATAACTTGCTCATTTTAAGTCGGAATGAGCTCATTTTTGGACAGTAGGTACTTTATACCATATATTTTCATGTCCCAAAAAGCCAAAATTTATTTCACAAACTAATTAGCCAAAAATGCCCTTTTAAATTTCTGGGCAGTAGCTTTTTGGTACTTTACAGTTTTTTACTCCTTTGCTAAAATCAGTCCACACGAAAATCTACAACACCTTTTCCAGTGATTCCACTTGGAAATTAGAAAACTCATAGATCTAACTCGAAAACTTGACCACACTCAAAAATTTGAAATATAATAGGAGATATGGTCAATTGAATTTTATGTTCTATTTTCACCAAAATCTGATTTTCAATCCTTTGTGATTTCTAAGAAACTTTCATGTTTTCACATAATAACCAACATAACTCATCATAATATTTACTAATACTACATATACCCATGATTTTCATCAGCCCAACATAACCCATAATATTTACTAATACTACATATACCCACGCAAACAGATCATTTCCACAATTTAATAAAGAATGAATACGAAGGATCATTCACCATGCATGTGGTAATCCACATAGACAAGTTATTCCAACAGAATAATAAAGAATGGAATAACAAAAGAATTCACCATGCATGCGATAGATCGCACAAACAAAGTTATTCAACGAATAATAAATAATAGAACAGTCATGCGAACGCTTACGCAGACGAAGAGATATTAAACGAATAATAAAGAATGGAACCAGGTCATGCGTAAACGCACATACAGGATATTCCGACAGAATAATAAAGAATGGAATAATAGAAGAATTTCACCATGTATGCAGTACTTCCCATAGACATGTTATTCCAACATAATAATAAAGAATGGAATAACAGAATAATTTCACCACGTATGCAGTACTTCGCATAGATAGGTTATTCCAACATAATAATAAAGAATGGAATAACAGAAGAATTTCACCATGTATATGGTAGTAAAAGCGTATCTGAGTTATTCAACGGAATAATAAGTGATGGAATAATGTAAGCTCTCTTCATGAATCTGAAAGAAATAATACCCTTTACCTTAGAAAAGCTGGATCTTTGGAATAAGTGAGGTAGCAGACTTCTCTTCTTCTTTCTCTCTATAATTTCTCTCTATAATAAATGCTCTATAGCTTGAGTGAATTGATGAGAAATGAAGGAAGAATGAGCTTCTATTTATAGAAAAATATAGTTTCGATAATTGCACGTTTTGGGGCTCAAAAAATTACAGTACAATACCTCCAACTTTTCTTTTATTTTTAATTTAGTCCTGCAAGTATTATCAAACTTGCACCACCTCCTCTAATAGTAAATAATGTGAATCAATAGTTCAATCATGTGAATCAATAGTTTTAATCATGTGAAAATACGAATTACAGTATAGTACCTCCATCTATACCTCTATTTTTAACTTAGTCATGTAAGTATTATCAATCTTACACCAACTCCCCTAATAGTACAAGAATGTGATTCAATAGTGATGAATGGGTAATATACCCATGAATTGGATACATTCGGGCTTAATTTATTGTTGTTCTCAAGTCTCTTAGAGTAGTTTTGAAGTGTTTGTGTCTATTCAAGCATGTTTTATGCTGTTTTGTAGGAATTGAGACAAAAGTTACTTGGATCGACGTTTGGGGTGGCTAGATTCGCGTTTTCGGCTTGCCATTTATACAACAGTCACTTCAAAGCCAATTTGAGTATATCTCCGGACCTTATTTTGAAAAACTTAAAGAATGAAAGTTGTAGATCTATGTCTCCTCTTTCCGGATCATCTTGAATCATCAAAATCGAAGTTCGAACGAAGAATTTATGACCATTTTCCCAAAGGACGTCGAGCGCGAAAATGTCGAACATGTATGTAGTGCCCCGGCGCATAAAATAGGCTTATGCCCAAAGGGGGCGGCGGGGAGCAAGCGGTGTTGAGGCGTCAAGCCAGCCCTGGCGGGGCGCTAGGGAAGGGCTTAGTGATGGTCTGGATGCATTTTTGAGCGAATTTTGACACATTTTTGACTCCAAATTGGATTGGGTTTGTTCCTAAGCTAAAAATTGGACTTGTAACCTATAAATACATGATGTAAGGCATAAAATAAGGAGAGATTACATAGATTAGACTAGATTAAACACTCTATTAGATTAGAATCTAAACCCTAGTTCTTAATTAGCCATTGAAGTTTGAAGCAAATTGAAGAACACTGAAGATCAAGAGCAAGAGCAAGAGGGGAGCAATGATTCTTGACAATGATTCTATTCTCTTCTCTTATCATACTTTTATCTTTTAATGTCTATTCAATTGTGGATTCTTGGTTTTAGTTCATTAATTATGAACTAACTCTTTTATTAAGATTTTAATTGAACCTTTTATGGCTATAAATTAGTTATTTAATTTATTCCAATTATTTGTGTCAAAGTGAGTTGTTTATCTTGCCTTATACGTATTGATTAATTATCTGATCAGTAATTACTTTGTTACTCTAGAAGAAATTGGAAGAGGAATTCTAGGGTTAGAACTGGGCATGATATCATGTGACTTAGTTATTTGCACAGTGAATAATTAGGTTTTTGAATAGAATGGAAATATCTGTTCGCCGCATGTAACACATAAGGAATTGGGATTGTAACGAGTTTAATTCAATTTTTTTGTATAGGAATATAGCAAAATTAATCTGGATTAAATAGAAGGCAATTGATCACTTGGAAAGGGCTTTTGGCATTTGAGAATTCCTGTTAACAATTCAGTAGACATAATAATTGGGATAATTGAATAATTGATTTATAGTTCATAATTGGGGATATTGGAGTCTTAATCCTTATTTACCTGAATTCAATTAAATCTTAGTTTTGTTTATTTGCTTTCATTTAGACTAATCTCTTTTAATTGTTTAATTTAGTTTTCTTAATTAAAAAATTCACAATTTGTAATTGTTTAAATAAAATTGATTTGGTTAAGAGTTAGTATTTGGTAATTTTTATTAAATAATTCCTCGTGGGAACGATACTCTACTTTCACTTTATTACTTGTTGACCGTGTATACTTGCACGCATTCATTGATTGCAAAATCGATTAACAAATAGTACACACATGTGAACAAATAGTTATATAAACATGTGAATTAGTAGCAATTAATTGCTCATTTATCCGATTAATTACCCGATTTACCAATATAACCCCCAGACATAAATTATCATCGGAATAGATGTCGATTTCCACTAACACTAATAATCCCAACACAATGGAACTATCAAATTCATCTTTAATCAACACGAACTTATTCATCATTAATATTATAATTCCTGATATTTAACAACTGTCGGTCGCTCCGAGGAAAGAGGGCTTTTCGATAAGGATTTCTCCTTATTGGTGCGCAATTAGATGACCAAACCTCTCCTTGACAGAACTTCTAGACATTGTAAATATTGAAATTTAATAATATGAATAACTTTGTCGTCTCAATTATTGATTTAAAAATATTGTGAGACCCTAAATATGTTATGTGAAGTTGAAGAATTGGTAAATAGGATTTTAGGGCTTGAAAATCCTATATAAGGTATATGTAGATTTTTGATGAGTGATTTGATCATTGGTGATGAAATCTTATGAGTGTGACATTTTTGAATGGTTAAATACATTATTTGGTAAAGTGTAAATAATTAAATTAAATTGTTTATAAGTTTAAGAAGTGATTAAAATATTGTTATAATATTATCCTTATTATTTGGATAAATTTAAAGTCTTTAATATTTATCCTTGTTTTCGTTTGATTAATGCTTATATTATTGTCATCATCCTCATGCTTATATTGTGATGAAAGTCATCTTTGGCTTACGTGCAGAGATGGACTTAGTATGATTATGACCGGAGATTATTTGGTATAATTATGACCGTAATGTAACGAATGATGTGGTAAAAGTCCTCATTGGCCTGTAGTTCATTGGTGGATAGTTGTTGGTATGATTATGACCAGGGATTATTCGGTATAATCATGACCATTAATAAATACGCAAATATCCTTGGCCCGTAGTGCATGGATAATTTGTGGTCGTGATACTAAAGAATGTCATTGGCCGTAGTGCAGGGGTGATTCGATGATGTGGATTATTTATTGTCGAGTCTCGGCCGATAAAAGTGATGAAAAACCTTTTAAATCATAGAAGATAATAGATTTTATTCTCTACTTGACTTTTCTAATGGATCGCTTGTTCCAATCGTTATTTAAACTTGATGTTTGTTATATTGTATCGGTTTTTAACATCTGTTGTAGGCTAATGATAATTTATTCTGCATTATCTTAGTCATAATATTTCTTATTGGGCTAGTTGAGCTCACCCTTTTGCTTTCATTGTTCTCTTCAGGAAATGAGAACGTAGCCGGGACTAGTTGGGGAACGGAGTGACGGTCCAGATGATAGCATTAGTAGTCCTCACTATTCTGCTAAATAGTGTGACAATAAATATAATGAGGACTCCATTGAGTGTGGATATTGTCTAGATGACAATATTATATTTTATCGTATTTTACACGACAGTTGTATAATTAAGTTTTTAATTGTATTTGGTACCATGTATTTGGCGACTCAAGATGGGTGATGTATATATTTTGGGGGCGTCTCAGTTGGTATCAAAGCTTAGGGATATGATCCTTGGCTGAGATGTGAGACAAGAACTAGGAGGGGAGAGACGGGGAATTCCTTCGCTAGTATGACCTACCTAAGTTTATTTGATATTTAATTGGTCGGTCAGAGTATAGGGATAATATGTGATATGTCAATTAACCCTTGTTTTGTGACAGTGTTTGAAAATGGCATCTGAAAATATTGAGATAAGCACTGGAGCAAAATAATATGACCGTATCGTAGTACGAGGCTAAGTTTGCGGAGTTATCCCGATTTGCATCCCATTTGGTCGATAATGAGGAGCGAATGACGTGAATGTTTCAAAGAGGTTTGAAACCCGATATACGTCGATACCTCATTTCTCATAAACTTTGTTTATATTCGAGATGTTGTGAATAGGTTCGATTATTGCGGTAGCGATAATGAGTTAGCACAACCAAAAGGTAACGACCAACAACACGATAATAATAATCGCATCGATGGCAAATGACCATCTTGAACAATGATGACCATCTTGGGGAAATTATCATTTAAGAATGGTAACCTTCTTGATGGTAATCATGGCCAAGATAATAGAAGTGGAAATTTCAAGAAGAGAAGGTCATTTAGCTCGATTTTTTCGTATAGTGAAGTCAAGTCCAGCTGGGACGGTGGCACCAAAGGCGGATACAGAAAAAACAAAGTCGGTGATTTCAGGAGGAGTGTGAGACCCCAAATTTTATGAATAAAGATTTAAATTTCTCGAAATATTTTTTTCAAAATTATGGTGTGGATTTGAGATAATGTTATAATTGTGGGTAATATTTATAAATTTTGAAAAGTATACAAGTTGTTGTATAATATTCGATTGGTCGGGGAATATTCTTTTTGTCAGGAAATATCCGTACGACGGTACAATCATTGGTGGACCCCACAACGGAATTTTTGTCAGATTGAGAGAACGACAAAAATATTTTATGAAAATAACGGCGGAAGTTTTACCGTTAAAACTGTTGAACTACTCGGTAGTAAAAGTACAGTAATACGTGTGGTTGCATAGTAGCACACGGTGTTGATTATTGATGCTTACGTGAGAAGTCACTCAGTTTTGTTCAATTATTGCTACAAGATAATTCTTTGTATAATATATCACGTTATTTGATTCAATTATTGTCGATATTTTGTATATTATTAAATCAATAATTGAGACAATGAAGTTATTAATATTATTAATTGCAGATTAACGATGTCTAAGTTCTTCCAAGGAGAGATTTTGTCACCTAATTGCGGCATGATAGGAGAAATCCTTATTGAAAGCCCCTCTTTCCGGGAACAACTTTGGTCGATTAATATTGTGAATTATAATAATGATGATAAATGTTGTTAAATATATTGAGGTGTCTTTTTATGAAGTCATTTTAATTTTATATATATATATATATATATATATATATTATATATATATAAATTTTATTTTATTAGTATTATTAATGTAATAAAATGAAAAGCTTTTTATATAAAATAGAATACTTTTATAAAGTTATTTTTTATTAGATAATAATTAGAATCTAATATATTTTATTATGCATAGTGTTTTACATAGTAAAATCTTTTATATAAAATGAATACTTTTATAAAGTTATTTGTTTTATTAGACAATAATTAGAATATATTATATTTTATTATGCATAGTATTTGCATATAGTGCTGATAGTGTTTTTTGCATAGTAAAATCATTTTATATAAAACAGAATACTTTTATAAAGTTATTTATTTTATTAGATTTTAAATAAAATATATAAATATATATATATTATATTTTATTGCATAGTATCCTTTCTATTTTCCTATAAATAGGATGCTTAGTTAGAATTGAAAATCACACCAGAAGTTCAGAGAATTCTCCTTCTATAATCTTGAGCGTATTTCTTTAGAGTTTTAAGAAGCTTTGAGCGCAGTGCAAGTTTTCTTCAAGTATATCCTCGCCCTACCCATCAGAGTACTCTTCTTTATAAAGTAAAGGGTATTATTTCTTTCATATTCATGAAGAGAACTTCTATTATTCTATTCTTTATTATTCTGTTGGAATAACCTGTATATGCGAAGTACCGCATACATGGTGAGATTCTTACATTATTCCATTCTTACTTATTACGTTGGAATAACTTTGTATATGTCAAGTACCGCATACATGGTGAAATTCTTACATTATTCCATTCTTTATTATTACATTGGAATATCACATGCATGCGTTTACGCATGACACGGTTCCATTATTTATTATTACATTGGAATAACACTTTATGCATGCGATCTATCGCATGCATGGTGATTTCATTGTTATTTCATTCTTTATTATTACGTTAAAATATCATCGCCGGTGCGAATTTTTACTTTAACTTTGGTTCCGTTCTTTATTATTCTCGCTCGAATATCGTTATACGTGCATTTACGCATGAATTTGTTCCATTCTTTATTATTCTGATGGAATAACCTGTCTGTGTGGATTACCACATGCATGGTGAATGATCCTTTGTATTCATTTCTTATTAAATTATAGAAATGATCTGGCTACGTGGATTACTGCATGGCGGGCAAAAATCCATTTGCAGTTTCATATATTCTATTATACATAGTTGGTTAAAGCTTTAGCTTCTATATTCCTTTAAATTAGTGGAATATCCTGGATATTTAAGCTTCATCCAGTATCTTTTCGTGGAAATATTCTTCTGAGCATTCTTGAATTTTTCTCCACAAAGCAGTATCGTGTTGACAATTTGGACATTATTGAGTTCAGGATATATTAACTTATAAATCTTTAAAATTTATTTTTGAACTTGTTTTATTGAATTATTATGTCATTGTCATGATGAGTTATGTTGGTTATTATGTGAAAACATGAAAGTTTTTTAGAAATCACAAAGGGTTGAAAATCAGATTTTGGTGAAAATGGAATATGAAATTCAATTGACCATATCTCCTATTATATTTCGAATTTTTGAGTGTGGTCAAGTTTTAGAGTTAGATCTATGAGTTTTCTAACTTATCCAAGTGAAATCACTGGAAAAGGGGTTGTAGATTTTTGTGTGGACTAATTTTAGCAAAGGAGTCAAAAACTGTAAAGTACCAAAAAGGCTACTGTCCAGAAATTTAAAAGGGCATTTTCGGTCACTTAATTTGTGAGAAAAATTCTGGCCTTTTGAGACATGGAAATATATGGTATAAAGTACCTCCTGTCCAAAAATGAGTTCATTCCAACTTAAAATGAGCAAGTTATGACTATTTCAATATTTAGGGTTTTTCGACGAAAAACGCTATAACCGGAGTTCTATAACTTTCGATGACCATGAAATTTAAACTGGAAGCTCATGTTAACATGTGTAAGATCATGCCAAGATTTGGGAATTTCTGGAGTTAAACTTGAGGTAGATAATTTCTTAAGGAATTAATTAGAAATTTATTTTTGAAAAGAACTTAAGGGAGTTGAAAAATTATAAAAAAAATACTTGTTGTGTATGAAATATATGTATATATGTTTGGGCAAAGGATAGAAAAATAACAAGTTGATTTGGTAATTTTTCATGAAAATAGTTTAGTTACGAACATATGAGTTAAATATGTTATGTGAAGTTGAAAAATTAGTAAATAGAATTTTATGGCTTGGGAATCCTATATAGGGTATATGCAAATTTTTGATAAGAGATTTGATCATTGGTGATGAAATCTTATGAGTATGGCATTTTTGAATGATTAAATGCATTATTTGGTAAAGTATAAACAATTGAAATAAATTGTTTATAAGTTTAAGAAGTGATTAAAATATTGTTATAATATTAATAATATTAGATTATGAGTTTATTAAGTGATTGATAATATTTGGATAAATTTAAAGTCTTTAATATTTATCTTTGTTTTCGTTTGATTAATGCTTATATCATTGTCATCATTCTCATGTTTATATTGTGATAAAAGTCATCTTTAGCTTACGTGCATAGATGGACTTGGAGTGATTATGACCAAGAATTATTCGGTATAATCATGACCGTAATGTGACGGATGATGTGGTAAAAATCCTCAGTAGCCTGTAGTGCATTGATGGACAGTTTTTGGTATGATTATGACCATGGATTATTCGGTATAGTCATGACCATTGATGATTTAATGAATATCCTTGGTCCGTAGTGCAGGGATAATTCGATGATGTGGTTTATTTATTAAGTTGAGTCTCAGCGATTAAGTTGATGAAAAACTTTTTAAATCATAGAAGATAGTAGATTTTATTCTCTACTTGACTCTTTTAATGGATTGCTTATTCCGCTGCAGTTAAACTTGGTGTCTATTGTATTTTATCAATTTAACATTGTTAAAGACTAATGATAATTTATTATGCATTATCTTAGTCATAATATTTCTTACTGGGCTAGTTGAGCTCACCCTTTCTTTCACTGTTCTCTTCAGGAAATGAGAATATAGCTGGGACGAGTCGGGGAACGGAGTGACGGTCCAGATGATAACATTAGTAGTACTCACTATTCTGTTAAATAGTGTGACAATAAATATAATAAGGACTCCATTGAGTGTGGATATTGTTTAGATGACAATATTCTTATTAAAACTCTCAGTTTATGTTTTGTCATATTTTACACGACTGTTGTATAATTAGTTTGTATTTGTATTCAGTACCTTGTATCTGGCGACCCAAGATGGGTGAGGTGTACCTATTTTGCGGGTGTCACAAAGAACGTTTTTCGTGACTTCTCAAAAAGCGAGTAACCCGAACGAAGTATTCTTGAAGACTTCTTATTTGTATTCTTGAAGACTTCTTAGCCTACCCCAGAACGTGAAATCGAATTTTGTATTGACCCCAGTACAAAACCCATTTATTCAACCCTTAAATATTTCTTCACCCAAAACGAACGAATCATGCGCCAAAGACGATGGCTCGAGCTGTTGAAGGTTACGACCATTCAATATCATCGTGGAAGAGCAAACGTGGTAGCTGACGAGTTGAGTAGAAGATCGTTTGCGTTTACGAGTGCGATGTTGTTAACACAAAGACCCATTTTGTATAACTTACAAATGATGAAGATAGAGTTAAATATTCTAGGGACATGCGTGAAGATACTTGAATATCTGAGTAGAATCGACTTTAATCGATAAAGTTAAAGCCGCTCAAGCTACACACCCAAATCTGATGAATGTGAAGAAGAAGGTTCAAGACGGCGTTATCTCAACCCTCGATTTAATTGACCCATTTGAAATCCTTGATGGAGTAGGAACTATGGCCTATAGACTCGTTTTACCGCTAAGTATGTCACGTGTTCATAACGTTTTTCATGTATCGATGTTACGTAAATATGTGGACGACCCGAACCACATTATTAAATTAGAACTAGACGAGATAGTAGAAGATTTAACGTATAAGGAGATACGTGTTAAAATCTTTGATAAGAATGATCGTATTCAACAATCAAAGGTTATACCTCAAGAGTTAGAATCTGAAATGAAGTCAAGGTATCCTCATCTCTTCGGCATACAAGGTACGTACGTAAATTTCGAGGGCGAAATTTCATAAGGAGGGGAGATTGTGAGACCCCAAATTTTATGAATAAAGATTTAAATTTCTCGAAATATTTTTTTTAATATTATGGTGTGGATTTGATATAATGTTATTGTTGTGGGTAATATTTATAAATTTTTTAAAGTATGCAAGTTATTATAATATATTGTTTTTGTCGGGGAATATCCGTACACAATCATTGGTGGACCCCACAACGAAAGTATTGTCGTAGTAAGAAAATGACAGAATTATCTTTTAATAAAAATAACAGCGAAAGTGTTACCGTTAAAACTGTTGAACTACTCGGTAGTAAAAGTACAGTAATACGCGTGGTTGCATGTTCATCATTCTGTAATCGAATGTATAGATTAAGAGATCAAAGATGTTAAGTTGATCTATGACTTGTAACGAATATATAGGCTATCAACAAGAATCGTAGTCTGTCAAGCTGTCCAACAGATTGCAGAAGCTAAGGCCAGATCATAGTGTATCTGCCTTGGAGGACCTCTTCAAGAATCGTAGAGTAATCCAGACGTTTGCCGAAGCTAACTCAGAGATCGTAGTGTGCTTTCGAAAACGTAGAGTCTGCAAGGCGAGCAAGTAAAGATCGTAGTGTGCAATTTCTTGAAAGGAATCGTAGTGTTCAGACCAAGCACAAATATGACAAGACACCACGATATGGATCGTAGAGTATCATCTCTCTTGTGTCAGAAGCATCGAGCTTTATCTTCTGTTTGGAGATAAATTCCAACAAATAAGGAATGGGTTTCAAACGTTGAAGCACTCACCAGTCCCAACGGTACAAAAAGATATCCTTAGTATTCATCAAAAGGAACGTGTTCAAGAAGATAAGAAAAGGGCCATTGGGCAGAGGAACACACCTTTTCAGGTGTTAGGTGAGAAAGCAGTCTGCCATGTCAGTGGGCCAGAATGAATGTCAGAAGATGTGCAGAAATGTCTCCATCAAAGCTCAGAAATGTCAAACGCATTTAATGCTTCATCAGATGACTTCAACGGAAAGATTTAAAAGATCACATATATACAGAATACATACATATGAGAGACAGATGCAAGTATTAAACAAAAATGCATAAGAACACTCAACGCTCAACTCTACGATCTGAGAAAAAGAGGAAGCTTGCTTAGCTACTCAGTTCTTTCGAACAAGTGCTTAACTGCAACTAAGTAGCCTCAATCACAACTCAATAACTATCAATCAACTGAAGTAAAAGTTCCAAGTCAGAAGGACTTCAAGAGTGAACTTAGAGGTGCCTAGACTGACCGGTCTAGAAGGAATCTGTGAGATTCAGAAAGTGTAAAAGACATCCTTAGTGGATTTCCTACTCGAGGAGTAGAAGAGTGGACTAGAAGCTTTAAGTGCTCCGAACAGCTTAAAAACAATTGTGTCTATTTATAACTGCTATAACTACTATAACTGCTATAACTGCTATAACTGCCTTACTCCCATTAACTCAAGATATCTAAAAGAAGGTGTATCATATACTCACTCCGCTGTGCATTAATCAATCATTCTAACTGGTTCAAAAGAAAAGTTTTTAAATATCTATTCAACCCCCCATTCTAGATAACTATTGTGCCTCCGGGAACTAATAATTGGTATCAAAGCAGGTTCTATAATACAGCCTACAAAGCTTAAGTAGATCCAATGGCACACTTACCAAGCGAATCAAAGATTGGAGGAGGCGTGAAGCCACATATGTGTGCAACAAAGATAAATTCACTAAGCTGGAAGGTTAGGATGCAAGCTTACATGGATTCAATAGATGAAGATCTATTTGATCTTTGTTCAAAATGGGCCCTACGTTCTACAAAGCTTGCACCAACTACGAGAGGACCCAAACAGAGTACGGATCAAGGTCAAAGGAGAATGGACGGGAGAGCGAGAAAAGAGCATCGACTTGACAAAAGGCCAAGAACATCCTATTTCAATCATTAGAAGATGATCTATTTGAAAATGTGGTCAACTGCAAAACAACAAAGGATGTTTGGGAAGCACTGCTTATTATGCATGAAGGAACATAAGAAGTCAGAGAGAACAAACAATCTCTCTTGACTCAACAATATGAGATGTTTGCTCACGTTCAAGGAGAGAACGTCACTGCCACATACGAGAGATTCAATATTCTGCTCAACTCTCTACGAGCCTATGGAAAGATCTATCCAAACAAAGATCTGATCATAAAGTTCATGAGAGCTTTACCAAGCAAGTGGGATGCCAAAACCACTGCTATTAGAGAATCAAAGAATCTACATGAAATGACTATTCAATAGTTATATGGCAACCTCCTCTCGTACGAACTGGAGCTAACACAACAAGCAAAAACGTTGTCTGAAGGAAGAAAGAAGGATAAAGGTGTTGCTCTCAAAGTAACCAAAAACATCTCCAAAGTAAACACTAAAATTGATTCTGACTACGATGAAGATGATGATGAGGACTTTGCAATGCTGGTTAAAAGACTAAGAAGATTCATGCGACAAGGAAAACCAAAGAAGCCAAAGAAAGTTAGCTTCTACAATGACCGAGGAGCAAATGAATGACCTATGCTACAAGCTGAAGAAACACTGTTCACTTCATTGCCCATTGCAACAAACCTCTCGAGAGAAGAACTCAAGAAGAAATCACATGCAAAGAAGGAATACAAAGGCAACAAAAGGCCGGTAAAAAGAAAGACAAAGGCCTTGTGGTAGTGGGAGGATCGTGGAGTGACTCGATAATGACTCAACTCTAGAATCTGAGAAGATGACGAAGATCCTCAAATGGCTAATCTCTGCTTGATGGCCAAAAATGCAAGGGACAAACAGAACTCCAACATACATGAAGTAAGTATCGATGAGGTATTTAACTTTAATTCTCCCGATGTAGATATTGATGACCTAAGAGGCGCATTACATGGCATAACATCGATCTGCACTCAATACATGAAGTGGTTTAGAGTTTTGTCTAAAGACTATTCACTTCTTCAAAAGGAGAAAGAAAAGGTTCAAGAGAGGCCGGAAAGCTTGACCCTTCTCGATCTTGATTCTCTCTCCAAGTTTGAAGTTGAGAATAAGCTCTTGAGACAGGCAAATGAGCTCAGTACTCAAAGAGAGTCTAGTCTAACCTCTAAGATTGAGGATCTAGAAAAGACAGTCTCTACATGGAATAAATCCTCTTCATCCATGGACTCCTTAATCTCTAACCAGAGAAGTGTCTCTGATAGAACAGGGTTAGGCTTTGGGGAATCTACCTCAAAGTCATGTGTGGAAAAAGCAAAGGAAACTAGCACTGGTAATGTCTTAGGTTTTAATAGAGGCATTATATTTTTGAAATCCTCACAGAAGGATGAGGCTGTCAAGCCCTGCCCAGCTGATTCAATTCATATTCCCAGGAGTAAGGGATCTCATGCTGGTCTAGGTTTTAGAAAAGAGAAGAGTAATCTAGCTACTACTCATCAACCTTGAAGGATCGTAGAGTCCAATAAAACCAACTCTATGAACCAACCAGGAAGATACAGTAGAAGTAAGATACACTCCTCACAAATAATGAAACAAAAGAACGCATGGAAAAGGGAATATCAGCCTAGCAGGAGGATGACCAATAACCCACAAAAGTCTAAATGGGGAAGAACTTTCACACACACACACACACACACTAACATACATCATATCAAATGTTTTTGTGTGCTACAGTGAGTTAATACAAAGTACGCAAAGTGTCATTATAATTCCATGCATGTGAGACCCAAGGGTACTAACATAGTAGGACCCATGCAAGTATGGGTACCAAAATGAAGGTTTAATGTTACCTCAGGAAAAGAGATCCACGAACACAACCTAGTATCTAGATAGTGGATGTTCAAGACACATGACTGGGAACAAAGCCCTTCTGTCTAACTATATAGAAAAGGAGGGTCCCTCGGTCATCTTTGGAGATAATGGCTCTGGCAAGACAAGAGGCTATGGCTCAGCTGGAAATGGTGTGGTATCCTTCAGCAAGGTGGCCTATGTGGAAGGACTACAACACAATCTTCTAAGCATTAGCCAACTCTGTGACAAGGGCCATCAGGTAACATTTATCAACAATCAATGTTATGTTCGAGACCTGAAGACATCTATAATGAAGCTAACTGGAACAAGAGAAGGAAATGCCTACACAGTAAATCTTGGAACACTGAGCTCAGAAGAGACAATATGCTTCTGGCTAAGGCTTCTAAAGAAATGAGCTAGCTATGGCATCGAAGACTGTCTCCTCTCAACTTCAAAAGCATGTCCAAATTAGCTTCAAAAGATCTAGTTGCAGGCCTAACCAAGTTCAACTTTGTTAGAGAAAGGCGTGCAATGCACCTTGACTTGGAAAAGCAGGACGAGAAGCACATTCGAGAAAAAATCATTAACTCAATTGACAAGCCATTGCATTTCTACGCACATGGATCTTTTTGGGCCAATTCCAACAACGAGCCTTGGAGGAAAGAGATACTCTCTGGTCGTAGTTGATGACTTAACCAGATTTACATGGGTGTTTTTTTTAACCTCAAAAGATGAGACAAGTTCCCAGCTGATCAAAATGTTCAAGCTTGTGATGAACGAGAAAGGAGAGAAAATCAAGGCTATAAGGAGTGATCATGGTAGAGAATTTGACTTCTGAGAAATGGACCAATTCTGCACAGACAATGGCATTAGTCACAACTTCTCAGCTCCACGAACTCCTCAACAAAATGGAGTTGCTGAGAGAAAGAACAGGACATTAATAGAGGCTAGAAGGACTCTACTAGCAGCATCTCATCTGCCTGGGTACTTCTGGGCAGAAGCGGTCAACACTGCATGTTATAATCAGAACAGATCACTCATACACTCTACGATTAAGAAGATTCCCTATGAACTGTGGAAAGAAAGAAAACCTAGTGTCATCTACTTTCATGTCTTCGGTTATGCATGTTACATTCTTAACAATGGAAAGCAATACTTGACAAAGTTTCAACCGAAATCAGATGAAGGAATCTTTCTTGGATATGCCATAGACAGTAAGGCTTACAGAGTATTCAACAAGAAGACACTGAGCGTTGAAGTCTCGATTCACATCATCTTTGATGAAACAGACCTAGACAAAACAATGCCTCAAGACACTATGACTAACTGTTTAGACACTACGAACGAGGTCGTCGAGCCCAATACTGCGATCGTAGTGCCTGACAATGAAATCGTTGAGCAAGGGAATGAGATCGTAGAGAGGCCTATGCCAGACAATGATCATCCACATCAAGAAGAAGAAATAGATCTTGAAGATCCGAGATAAGAAGGCATAAGCGATGTCCCAGCAGAAGCGAAGAGATGCAAGAGATCACACTCAAGATCTAATCATTGGAGATCTGAATGCAAGAGTCAAAACAAGAGCTGCTACTCAAAATGAATGCTTCTAGCTAAGCTTCCTATCTCAAATAGAACCAAAGAAGATAGAGGATACTATGAAAGACTCCAGCTAGATAGAGGCCATGCAAGAAGAACTTAATCAGTTTGAAAGAAGCAAAGTATGGAGATTAGTTCCAAGACCAAAAAATCGTCCTGTTATTGGAACCAAGTGGGTTTTCAGAAACATGATAGATGAAGATGGAGTCATCACCAGGAATAAGGCAAGACTAGTGGCCAAGGGCTACTCTCAGGAAGAAGGCATTGACTATGATGAGACATTTGCACCTGTTGCCAGACTGGAAGCCATCAGAATATTTCTTACCTTTGCTGCTCACATGAAATTCAAGGTCTTTTAGATGGATGTCAAGAGTGCATTTTTGAATGGAGAACTTCAAGAAGAAGTCTATGTAGAATAACCTCCAGGTTTCATTAATCCATCTCTTTCTAATTATGTCTTTAGACTAGACAAAGCCTTCTATGGTCTTAAACAAGCACCTAGAGCATGGTATGAAACATTAACTAACTTTCTTATTGAAAATGGATTCACTAGAGGTAGAGTAGATACCACACTGTTTCTTAGAAAGCATAAAGATAAAGTCCTATTAGTTCAAATTTATGTTGATGATATTATCTTTGGGTCTACTGATGAAAATCTATGCAAGAGATTCTCCAAGCTTATGCGAGCAAGTTTGAAATG
This sequence comes from Panax quinquefolius, assembly GCA_020205615.1. Classification (NCBI taxonomy): domain Eukaryota; kingdom Viridiplantae; phylum Streptophyta; class Magnoliopsida; order Apiales; family Araliaceae; genus Panax; species Panax quinquefolius. Next base: position 105,829,180 of record CM035155.1, on the reverse strand, counting down.
AGCATGATTGGTGGTGAACTTCTTCCTTGGACTACAAGTAAAAGCGGTGATGAAGGAATCTTCATCAACCAAGCCAATACATTAAAGACCTACTTAAGAAGTATGGCATGGAGTCGACCTCTCCATGTAAACCCCAATTGCTCCTGCAACCAAGCTTGACAAAGATGAAAAAGGTAAAAGTATTGATATAACTCAATCTGAGGAGGTATGATAGGTTCTCTTTTATATCTAAGCGCCATGATGACCGGATATAATGTTTGCAACATGCATTTGTGCTAGATTTCAGGCTAGTCCAAAAGAATCCCATTTAACTGTTGTAAAGAGGATTTTCAGGTATCTCAAAGGTACACCTCACTTGGGGCTTTGGTATCCCAAAGAGTCCTCATTTGAGCTAACAGGATACACAGATGCTGATTTTGTAGGCTACAAAATTTATAGAAAAAGTACTAGTGGCACCTGTCAATTTCTAGGAAACAGACTCGTGTCCTGGTTTAGCAAGAAATAAAATTCAAGATATCTACTTCAATTGAAATTTGAATACATTATTCTTTGGTAGTTCTTTGTCTGCTCGAGATCTTATGGATGAAAAATCAACTAGCAGATTATGGGTTTGAATTCAAATCCATACCTATTCACTGTGATAACACAAGTCCAATTGCTATAACTCATAATCTTGTCATGCATTCTAGGACTAAGCATATAGAAATAAGGTATCACTTCATTAGGGATCATGTGCAAAATGGAACTATATCTTTACAATATATCCCTACTGAGAATCAACTTGCTGATGTCTTTACAAAGCCTCTAGATGAATCCAGATTTAACTAGTTAATAAGTGAGCTAGGCATGCTTAACTTACAACCATGAAAAATAAGCTCTAGTATGTGCTAACCATACAGGTTTAAAGGCTATGCTTGAAATCATAAGCATGATCAAAGGAAATCCACTATCGTAGAACCAAAGTGTCACAAAATGACAACGATCACAGTAAAGACTTAACAATCGTGGTGCAGACTCAACGATAGCAGAGCTACATCAATAAACCAAAGGAGCACCCTATGATGATCAAACATAAATCAAAGCAATCTATTTGATAAGTACCTCAGGGACAAACCTAACCCTTGATTTAATCAATGAGGTTGGCCCTTCCTGAGCTACCTTAAACTAAGAAGAATACTAAGTCAAAAAGTTCATCATGAGGACTAGTTCAGACTCAATGATCATTTGTTCGGACTCTACGATTCATTTCTCGGATTACACGAGCGCTACTACATACTCAATAATGGTAGAACAGACTCGACGATTCCAAGGACCATCTCAACGATCGTAGTCCTACACTAAGAACATATCAACCCGAGGAAAAGTCAAGGGTAATTGATCTGATCCCTCTCTGTCCAAATTCGTGAGAGCCAAGCGAAATTGACACTGTTCCACTAGGCAAAATGGAGAGGAAGTTACTTGTACCATTTGAAGGCGCCCTTTTGAAATCGAAGTTCAAAAGCTTATCCTCTCCTTATCTCTGCAAGAAGAAACCCTAAGCTGTCTAGAAAGCTCAGTAAACCACACTTCCTGCAAGAAAATCAATGGCGGCTTCCAGTGTTATCTCCAGCTACAGACTCTGTTTTGACAAATTTAAATCAGCTGAACCTCAATTTCACAAGATGTTGTCACTACTGAAGAAGGAAAATCTCGAAGAAGCTTTGGGTATGGACACATTGATCTACCCAAAGCTGGTAAAAGAATTCTACAATAACGGGGTATTTGAAATCAACACCATCACTGCAAAAGTCAGGAACGTCCAAATCAGACTAAAGGCTTAGGGCATCAATCTAGCCCTAGGTCTCAAATCTGAAGGGTATCCATCCTTAGATGGCATAGACTTCCATAAGGGTCTCAAGAAGATGCATCACGAGAAATCACCCTCTGTCAAAAGATACAAGAAGAAGGAGTTTCCACAGAGGTATGAGTTTCTAGCTAATATTGTTAGAAAATGTATATGTTGTAAGAGCTCAGGTCATGACTCTGTGAATGAGGTACAACTCAAACTCATGATTGCCATATATTATAAAATACAACTTAACTATGGGGCTCTATTACTTGAATGGATTGGGAAGTGGTTAATCAGCTCAAAGAAAACAAAGAGCTCACAGAAGATGCTCTACGGATGATTTATAAGCATTATCCTACAGGCTGCTCTTGGTGACCTAATTGAGGATGATGAAGGAGAAGCCATCAATCCAAATCGACGAATGACCCAGCAATTATTTGAAAACTGGAAAAGGAATCCAGCTGAAAATGTGAAGATAATGTCGAATCCGATTGGTAGAAGGCGGTGAGATAAAGGGATCAAGAGTACCAGGAAATATGTCTGTTGTCAGAGAAACTGAGGAAGAAGAAGAAGAAGCTAACAAGGAAGAACCCATTGCTTTGATTAGAAAAAGCAAGGGCAAAAGAAAACTGAAAGCCAGAAGTACAGAAGAATCTTAGGGATCCACTACCAACAAGCCTGTAGAGTCATCAGACATTGAGACTCTAAGGATCCTAAGAAGAAAAGAACAGCAAGCTGAGGCAGAAGATGATAGAACAACCATATCTCAGCTGCTGAAGAAGAATAAAATCAGCCACAAGACTAAAAGGCAATCAATCTCTTCGATCATAGAGTCTCAGCCGATTGTAGAGACCAGACCAAACAAGGAAGTAGCTGTAACAAACATTTTGGCTGATCAGAAGGATAAAATTAAAGAAAGTTCTGAGGTTGAGGCTCAGCCTAGAAAGCCAAGAAGAAAATTAGTCAAGAAATACATTCTTGTCAATAAAGAAGTGCTAAAAAGGGAAGCCAAAGAATTGGGTGCTAAAAAGGAACCAACAAATGAAAGCCAAGAAGTCATAGCTCCTGCTGAGGAGGAGATGCCTGAAGATCTCATGCTAGAAGATGCTCCAGCTGAGGGGGAGCTGCTAGAAGATGCTCCAGCTGAGGGGGAGCTGTTGATCATACAAAAAGATGATCAAGATAAGGGGGAGGATCATGACACCTCCATGGCAGAAAAAGAGACTCCTGCAAGAAATGATGAAGAAACAGTGCAAGAACATCATGAGGCCATTGACATAATGGAATCCTCCAATGAAAACAGAGAAGAAGATGATGAGGTCGAGATCATAGCTGTAGGCATTAATGGGCACAGAAGAGCCAACTATGAGCAACTGTTTGCATATTTTCCCATGATGCCTTTCCACCAAGCTCAAATTCTGAACTCTTAGGATCACATGTTCTGGAGCTTCAAAGAGTATCCGGCCATCTCAGTGCTAGCTAATGGATTTCCAGGAAGATTCAACTTTGCCAAAAAGTTACTTATAAACAAATCTTCCTTACAGAATGAATCGAGGTAATTTATACATTGCAACTCTATTTAGAGTCGATCACTTGCCATCATCTTCATTCAATCAATTTTATGAATTCCCACGATGGTGAAGTAATTCTTCATCCACGAAACCAATTTCGGTTGAAGAATCCCAAAATTACATGGCGAGAAACCAAATAAGATCAACTCCTAATGCTCTCACATCCCATCTCTACGATCATCGACTCTAGCCCCATGGTAGAGTCTCCACCTCAAATCGTAGAGTCACCAACCTTCAACCTCCGAACCCAGGCCCCTACGTCAGATATTCCCTCCTCATCCAACAATGAATATTTCAATATTGAACTTGCCCTCTTCTCATTTCAAGATCAATTCAAGAGCACATCACCTCCCTCACAAACTCCCCATCTAAATGAACTCCTGTCAGAACTATCCACAAAGGCTGATTTGTCAGCAATGTCAAAGAAAGTGATCAAGGAACTCGACGAGAGTCTTGAAGATCATACTGCACTTATACAGCTGAGATTAACATCAATGATCAATGCTACAAACAATCTCCCAAGCTCCCTAAGCTCTGAGCTTTCTAAAATGCTCAAAGATATAATCAAAGAAATGCTTCAAAACATAAAAGACAGGGATGATATTCACTTTCTTACAGCTAAAAAGCATTGGGATGCTGTCTTGATCTTCTAGAAAACTCAAGAATCTTAGAACAATCTAATGATATAGAGCATCAAAAGTCTTAAAACTGCAGTCAAAGAATTTCAAGACTTCTCTATGGATCAAATGAAGCAGACTGAAACTGTCCTCAACATTCTTCAACGACGTGAAACTCGTTCTGATGCTTTGATCCAAGAGAATCATGAGGACATTGCTCAAACTCATAGTCAACTCAATGAGCTTGTCCAAGGAGTCACTCGCCTCTCAGAAGACATTCGAACCCTTGATGCTGACATAAAGGGGGAGAATAAAGGGAAAGGAGATCAAGGAGGCAAGGGAAAAGGCAGAGGTTAACTCCAACCTCACTCCTCAAGGAGTCATTCTGCAAGGCAAATCCACCAGCAGACTCCACGATCCAGCCATCAGACTCAACGATCTGATCAGCAGGAAGTTTTAATGGCACAACCTTTAAGGAGTCTAGGGCCAATGACCAGCTCTCATGAGGTAACAACAACAGGCCTAAGAATGCTAATTGGAGATCCTACATTCATGAATAGGCATGATCACAATCCTAGACTAAGCCCAAGTGAACTGGAAGACTTAGCTAGAAGGGATGAAGCCAGCAAAAAAAGGAGAGTTGAGGAATATTCAAACCCTCCGAGAAGGAAAAGGCCGAAGAAATAGAGATAAGTTGAATTTTAATTCTAATTGATGTAGTCAAATTTAAATGTAACATCTATCTTCATACATCAATAAATTCATGCTTATTCTCTAGAAATTTCAACTGCTCACTGAAATACTAAGTCATATTTACTTTCTTTTGCAAGAATCGCATATAGAATTTGATAATCATGACAACAAATCTCCTTGGTTATGTCAACATCAAATAGGGGGAGATTGTTGGAAGAATACATATCTTGATTTGATGTTTAAAGTAAATACTCATGATTATATGTAAAGCCCTTCAAGGAATATATGTACAAGGGCTTAGTGATAGATCAAATTTGTTTGGTTGATCTTAGCTTTTTTTGTTCATCATTATGTAATCGAATGTATATATTAAGAGATCAAAGATGTTAGGTTGATCTATGACTTATAACGAATAGATAGGCTTTCAACAAGAATCGTAGTCTATCAAGCTGTCCAACAGATTGCAAAAGCTAAGGCCAGATCGTAGTGTATCTGCCTTGGAGGACCTCTTCAAGAATCGTAGAGTAAACCAGACGTTTGTCGAAGCTAACTCAGAGATCGTAGTGTGCTTTCGGAAACGTAGAGTCTGCAAGATGAGAAAGTAAAGATCGTAGTGTGCAATTTCTTGAAAGGAATCGTAGTGTTCGGACCAAGACAAATATGACAAGACACCACGATATGGATCGTAGAGTATCATCTCTCTTGTGTCAGAAGCATCGAGCTTTATCTTCTGTTTGAAGATAAATTCCAACAAATAAGGAATGGGTTTCAAACGTTGAAGCACTCACCAGTCCCAACGGTACAAAAAGATATCCTTAGTATTCATCAAAAGGAACGTGTTCAAGAAGATAAGAAAAGGACCATTGGGCAGAGGAAAACACCTTTTCAGGTGTTAGGTGAGAAAGCAATCTGCCATATCGGTGGGCCAGAATGAAAGTCAGAAGATGTGCAGAAATGTCTCCATCAAAGCTCAGAAATGTCAAACGCATTTAATGCTTCATCAGATGACTTCAACAGATAGATTTAAAAGATCACATATATACAGAATACAGACATATGAAAGACAGATGCAAGTATTGAACAAAAACACACAAGAACACTCAACGCTCAACTCTACGATCTGAGAAAAAAAGGAAGCTTGCTCAGCTACTCAGTTCTTTCGAACAAGTGCTTAACTGCAACTGCGTAGCCTCAATCATAACTCAACAACTATCAATCAACTGAAGTAAAAGTTCCAAGTCAGAAGGACTTGAAGAGTTCTAAGTGAACTGTGAAGAGCCAAGTTTCTTTGGACTTGAAGAGTTCAAGAGTGAACTTAGAAGTGCCTGGGCGGCCGGGTCAGAAGGAATCTGTGAGATTCAGAAAGTGTAAAAGACATCCTTAGTGGATTTCCTACTCGAGGAGTAGAAGAGTGGACTAGCAGCTTTAAGTGCTCTGAACCACTTAAAAACAACCGTGTCTATTTATAACTGCTATAACTACTATAACTGCTATAACTGCTATAACTTCTATAATTGCCTTACTCCCATTAACTCAAGATATCTAAAAGAAGGTGTATCATATACTCACTCCGTTGTGCATTAATCAATCATTCTAACTGGTTCAAAAGAAAAGTTTTTAAATATCTATTCAACCCCCCTTCTAGATAACTATTGTGCCTCCAGGAACTAACATGTTATTTATTAAATCAATAATTGAGATGAAAAAATTATTCATATTATTAAATTTCAATATTTATAATGTCTAGAAGTTCTGTCAATGAGAGGTTTGGTCATCTAATTGCGTTCCAATAAGGAGAAATCCTTATCGGAAAGCCCCCTCTTTCCTGAGAACGACCTGGTTGTTAAATATTGTGAATTATAATATTAATGATGAATAAGTTCGTATTGATTAAAGATGAATTTGATAGTTCTATTGTGTTGGGATTATTAGTGTTAGTGGAAAATCGACATCTATTAGATGATAATTGATGTCAGGGGTTATATTGATAAATCGGGTAATTAATCGGATAAATGGGCAATTAATTGCTATTAATTCACATGCTTATATAACTATTTGTTCACATGTGTGTACTATTGAATCACACATTCTTGTAGTATTAGGGGAGTTGGTGCAAGATTGATAATACTTGCATGACTAAGTGAAAAACGGAGGTATAGATGGAGGTACTATACTGTAATTCATATTTTCACATGATTATAACTATTGATTTACATTATTTACTATTAGGGGAGGTGGTGCAAGTTTGATAATACTTGTAGGACTAAATTAAAAATGAAAGAAAAGTTGGAGGTATGGTATTGTAATATTTTGAGCCCCAAAACGTGCAATTATCGAAACTATATTTTTCTATAAATAGAAGCTCATTCTTCCTTCATTTCTCACCAATTCACTAAAGTTATAGAGTAATTATTATAGAGAGAAATTATAGAGAGAAAGAAGAAGAGAAGTCTGCTACCTCTCTACTCAAATTATCCAGTTTTTTCTAAGGTAAGGGTATTATTTCTTTTCGTATTCATGAAGAGAGCTTACATTATTCCATTCTTTATTATTCATTGGAATAACTCATTATGCATGCGGTCTATCGCATGCATAGTGAATTCTTCTGTTACTCCATTCTTTATTATTCTATTGGAATAACCTGTTTGTGTGGTCTATCGCATGCCTGGTGAAGTCTTTTGTTATTCCATTCTTTATTATTCTGTCGGAATATCCTGTCTGTGCATTTACGCATGACTTGACTCCATTATTTATTATTCTGTTGGGAATAACCTGTCTGTACGATCTATCGCATACATGGTGAATCATTCTGTTATTCCATTCTTTATTATTCTATTGGAATAACCTGTCTGTGTGGATTACCACATGCATGGTGAATGATCCTTTGTATTAATTTCTTATTAAATTGTGAAAATGATCTGTTTACGTGGATTACCGCATGGCAGGTGAAAATCCATTTGCAGTTTCATAATTTTTCTGACCCTCAAAAATTTTGGAAAGTCATAATATAAGCATTGGACTGTTGATTATGATGAAAGTCATAATAAAAGCTTTGGACTGATGAAAATCATGGGTATATGTAGTATTAGTAAGTGTTATGATGAGTTATGTTGGTTATTATGTGAAAACATGAAAGTTTCTTAGAAATCACAAAGGGTTGAAAATCAGATTTTGGTGAAAATAGAACATGAAATTCAATTGACCATATCTCCTATTATATTTCAAATTTTTGAGTGTGGTCAAGTTCTAGAGTTAGATCTATGAGTTTTCTAACTTATCCAAGTGGAATCACTGGAAAAGGTGTTGTACATTTTCGTGTGGACTGATTTTAGCAAAGGAGTCAAAAACTGCAAAGTACCAAAAAGCTACTGCCTAGAAATTTAAAAGGGAATTTTCGGCCACTTAGTTTGTGAAATAAATTTCGGCCTTTTGGGACATGAAAATATATGGTATAAAGTACCTACTGTCCAAAAATGAGCTCATTCCGACTTAAAATGAGCAAGTTATAACTATTTCAATATTTAGGTTTTTCCGACAAAAAACGCTATAACCGGAGTTCTATAACTCCGATGACCATAAAATTTAAACTGGAAGCTCGCGTTAACATGTGTAAGATCCTACCAAGATTTGGGAATTTCTAGAGTTAACCTTGAGGTAGCTAATTTCTTAAAGAATTAATTAGAAATTGATTTTTGAAAAATACTTAAGGGAGTTGAAAAATTAAAAAAAAAATACTTGTTGTGTATGAATTATATGTATATATGTTTGGACAAGGGATAGAAAAATGATAAGTTGATTTGGTAATTTTTCATGAAAAATAGTTTAGTTACAAACATATGAGTTAAATATGTTATGTGAAGTTGAAGAATTGGTAAATATGATTTTAGGGCTTGAAAATCCTATATAAGGTATATACAGATTTTTGATGAGTGATTTGATCATTGGTGATGAAATTTTATGAGTATAGCATTTTTGAATGATTAAATGCATTATTTGGTAAAGTGTAAATAATTAAATTAAATTATTTATAAGTTTAAGAAGTGATTAAAATATTGCTATAATATTAACAATATTAGATTACGAGTTATTTAAGTGATGGATAATATTTGGATAAATTTAAAGTCTTTAATATTTATCCTTTTTCATTTGATTAATGCTTATATTATTGTCATCATCCTCATGCTTATATTGTGATGAAAGTCATCTTTGGCTTACTTGCAGAGATGGACTTGGTATGATTATGACCAGGGATTATTCAGTATAATCATGACCGTAATGTAACGAATGATGTGGTAAAAGTCCTCATTGGCCTGTAGTTCATTGGTGGATAGTTGTTGCTATGATTATGACAAGGGATTATTCGGTATAATCATGACCATTAATAAATACACAAATATCCTTGGCCCGTAGTGCATGAATAATTTGTGGTCGTGATACTAAAGAATATCCTTGGCCGTAGTGCAGGGGTGATTCGATGATGTGGATTATCCGTCCTTAGATGGCATAGACTTCCATAAGGGTCTCAAGAAGATGCATCACAAGAAATCACCCTCTGTCACAAGATACAAGAAGAAGGAGTTTCCACAGAGGTATGAGTTTCTAGCTGATATTTTTAGAAAATGAATATGTTGTAAGAGCTCAGGTCATGACTCTGTGAATGAGGTACAACTCAAACTCATGATTGCCATATGTTATAAAATACAACTTAACTATGGGGCTCTATTACTTGAATGGATTGGGAAGTGGTTAATCAGCTCAAAGAAAACAAAGAGCTCACAGAAGATGCTCTACGGATGATTTATAAACATTATCCTACAGGCTGCTCTTGGTGACCTAATTTAGGATGATGAAGGAGAAGCCATCAATCCAAATCGACGAATGACCCAGTAATTATTTGAAAACTAGAAAAGGAATCCAGCTGAAAATGTGAAGATAATGTCTGAATCCAGTGGTAGAACTGGTGAGATAAAGGGATCAGGAGTACAGGAAATATTTACATTGTCGAAGGCGAGGAAGAAGAAGAAGAAGCTAACAAGGAAGAACCCATTGCTTTGGTCGAGGAAAAAACAAGGCAAAAGAAAACCGAAAGCGAAGTTCGGAAGAATCTGGGGATCCACTACCAACAAGCACAGAAGTCAATGGACATTGAGACTCTAAGGATCCTAAGAAGAAAGGAACGAAAGTGGAGGCGTAAGAAGATAGAGCAACCATATCTCAACTGCTTTGAAGAAGAATAAAATCACCACAAGACCAAAGGCCATCAATCTCTTCGATCGTAGAGTCTCAAATTTGATCGTAGAGACCGGACAAACAAAGAAAGTAGGCGCAACAAATATTTTGGTGATCGGAAGGATAAAATTGAAGAAAGTTTCGAGGTTGAGGCTCAACTGAAAAAGAAGAAGAAAATTAGTCAAGAAATACATTCTTGTCAATGAAGAAGTACTAAAAAGGGAAGCCAAAGAATTGGGTGCTAAAAAGGAACCAGCAAATGAAAGCCAAGAAGTCATGGCTCCTGCTGAGGAGGAGATGCCTGAAGATCTCATGCTAGAAGATGCTCCAGCTGAGGGGGAGCTGTTGATTGTACAAAAAGATGATCAAGCTAAGGGGGAGGATCATAACACTTCCATGGCAGAAAAAGAGACTCCTGCAAGAAATGATGAAGAACCAGTGCAAGAACATCATGAGGCCATTGACATAATAGAATCCTCCAGTGAAAACAGAGAAGAAGATGATGAGGTCGAGATCATAGCTGTAGGCATTAATGGGCACAGAAGAGCCAACTATGAGCAACTGTTTGCATATCTTCCCATGATGCCTTTCCACCAAGCTCAAATTCTGAACTCTTGGGATCACATGTTCTGGAGCTTCAAAGAGTATCCAAGCCATCTCGAGTCTTTGGCTAATGGATTTCGAGGAAGATTCAACTTTGCCAAAAAGTTACTTATAAACAAATCTTCCTTCTGAGAATGAATAGAAGTCTTTATCTATTCCAACTCTATTTAGAGTCAATCACTTGCCATCATCTTCATTCAATCAATTTTATGAATTCCCACGATGGTTGGAAGTAATTCTTCAACCACTAAACCAATTTCCAGCCGAGAATCCCAAAATTTCATGGCGAGGAACAAATAAGATCAACTCCCTAATGCTCTCACATCCCATCTCTACGATCACTGACTCTAGCCCCATGGTAGAGTCTACACCTCAAATCGTAGAGTCACCAACCTTCAACCTCCAAACCCAGGCCCCTACGTCAGATATTCCCTCCTCATCCAACAATGAATATTTCAATCTTGAACTTGTCCTCTACTCATTGCAAGATCAATTCAAGAGCACATCACCTCCCTCATAAACTCCCCATCTAAATGAACTCCTGTCAGAACTATCCACAAAGGCTGATTTGTCAGCAATGTCTAAGAAAGTGATCAAGGAACTCGATGAGAGTCTTGAAGATCATAGTGCACTTATACAGGTGAGATTAACATCAATGATCAATGCTGCAAACAATCTCCCAAGCTCCCTAAGCTCTGAGCTTTCTAAAACGCTCAAAGATATCATCAAAGAAATGCTTCAAAACATAAAAGACAGGGACGATATTCACTTTCTTGCAGCTAAAAAGCATTGGGATGCTTTCTTGATCTTCCAGAAAACTCAAGAATCTCAGAACAATCTAATGATACAGAGCATCAAAAGTCTTAAAACTGCAGTCAAAGAATTTCAAGACTTCTCCATGGATCAAATGTAGTAGACTGAAATTGTCCTCAACATTCTTCAACGACGTGAAACTCGTTCTGATGCTTTGATCCAAGAGAATCATGAGGACATTGCTCAAACTCAGAGTCAACTCAATGAGCTTGTCCAAGGAGTCACTCGCCTCTCAGAAGACATTCGAACCCTTGATGCTGACATAAAGGGGGAGAATAAAGGGAAAGGAGATCAGGGAGGCAAGGGAAAAGGCAGAGGTCAACTCCAACCTCACTCCTCAAGGAGTCCTCCTGCAACGCAAATCCACCAGCAGACTCCAAGATCCAGCCATCAGACTCAACGATCTGATCAGCAGGAAGTTTTAATGGCTCAACCTTTAAGGAGTCTAGGGCCAACGACCAGCTCTCATGAGGTAACAACAACAGGCCTAAGAATGCTAATTGGAGATCCTACATTCATGAATAGGCATGATCACAATCCTAGACTAAGCCCAAGTGAACTGGAAGACATAGCCAGAAGGGATGAAGCCAGCAAAAAAAGGAGAGCTGAGGAATATGCAAACCCTCCGAGAAGCAAAAGGCCGAAGAAATAGAGATAAGTTGAATTTTAATTCTAATTGATGTAGTCAAATTTAAATGTAACATCTATCTTCATACATCAATAAATTCATGCTTATTCTCTAGAAATTTCAGCTGCTCACTGAAATACTAAGTCATATTTACTTTCTTTTGAATTGCATATAGAATTTGATAATCATGACAACAAATCTCCTTGGTTATGTCAACATCAAATAAGGGGAGATTGTTGGAAGAATGCATATCTTGATTTGATATTTAAAGCAAATACTCATGATTATATGTAATGCCCTTCAAGGAATATATGTACAAGGGCTTAGTGATAGATCAAATTTGTTTGGTTGATCTTAGCTTTTAATGTTCATCATTCTGTAATCGAATGTATAGATTAAGAGATCAAAGATGTTAGGTTGATCTATAACTTGTAACGAATAGATAGGCTTTCAACAAGAATCGTGAGTGCATCAAGTCAGTATCCAACAGATTACGAAGCTAAAGCTAAGGCCAGATCATAGTGTATCTGCCTTGGAGGACCTCTTCAAGAATCGTAGAGTAAACCAGACGTTTGCCAAAGCTAACTCAGAGATCGTAATGTGTTTTCAAAAACGTAGAGTCTGCAAGACGAGCAAGTAAAGATCGTAGTGTGCAATTTCTTGAAAGGAATCGTAGTGTTCAGACCAAGACAAATATGACAAGACACCACGATATGGATCGTAGAGTATCATCTCTCTTGTGTCAGAAGCATCGAGCTTTATCTTCTGTTTGGAGATAAATTCCAACAAATAAGGAATGGGTTTCAAACGTTGAAGCACTCACCAGTCCCAACGGTACAAAAAGATATCCTTAGTATTCATCAAAAGGAACGTGTTCAAGAAGATAAGAAAAGGACCATTGGGCAGAGGAAAACACCTTTTCAGGTGTTAGGTGAGAAAGCAGTCTGCCATGTCTGTGGGCCAAAATGAAAGTCAGAAGATGTGCATAAATGTCTCCATCAAAGCTCAGAAATGTCAAACGCATTTATTGCTTCATCAGATGACTTCGACGGATAGATTTAAAAGATCACATATATACAGAATACAGACATATGAGAGACAGATGCAAGTATTGAACAAAAACACACAAGAACACTCAACGCTCAACTCTATGATCTGAGAAAAAGAGGAAGCTTGCTCAGCTACTCAGTTCTTTCGAACAAGTGCTTAACTGCAACTGCGTAGCCTCAATCATAACTCAACAACTATCAATCAACTGAAGTAAAAGTTTCAAGTCAGAAGGACTTGAAGAGTTCTAAGTGAACTGTGAAGAGCCAAGTCTGCTGGACTTGAAGAGTTCAAGAGTGAACTTAGAAGTGCCTAGACTGACCGGTCTAGAAGGAATCTGTGAGATTTAGAAAGTGTAAAAGACATCCTTAGTGGATTTCCTACTCGAAGAGTAGAAGAGTGGACTAGCAGCTTTAAGTGCTCCGAACCACTTAAAAACAACTGTGTCTATTTATAACTGCTATAACTACTATAACTGCTATAACTTCTATAACTGCCTTACTCCCATTAACTCAAGATATCTAAAAGAAGGTGTATCATATACTCACTCCGTTATGCATTAATCAATCATTCTAACTGGTTCAAAAGAAAAGTTTTTAAATATCTATTCAACCCCCCCTTCTAGGTAACTATTGTGCCTCCGGGAACTAACATGTTATATTATTAAATCAATAATTGAGACGACAAAGTTATTCATATTATTAAATTTCAATATTTACAATGTCTAGAATTTCTGTCAAGGAGAGGTATGGTCATCTAATTGCGTGCCAATAAGGAGAAATCCTTATCAGAAAGCCCCCTCTTTCCTGAGAACGACCTGGTTGTTAAATATTGTGAATTATGATATTAATGATGAATAAGTTCGTATTGATTAAAGATGAATTTGATAGTTCTATTGTGTTGGGATTATTAGTGTTAGTAGAAATTGACATCTATTCTGATGATAATTGATGTGTGGGGGTTATATTGATAAATCGGATAATTAATCGGATAAATGAACAATTAATTGCTACTAATTCACATGCTTATATAACTATTTGTTCACATGTGTGTACTATTGAATCACACATTCTTGTACTATTAGGGGAGTTGGTGCAAGATTGATAATACTTGCATGACTAAGTTAAAAACGGAGGTATAGATGGAGGTACTATACTGTAATTCATATTTTCACATGATTATAACTATTGATTTACATTATTTACTATTAGGGGAGGTGGTGCAAGTTTGATAATACTTGCAGGACTAAAATAAAAATGAAAGAAAAGTTGGAGGTATGGTATTGTAATATTTCGAGCCCCAAAACATGCAATTATCGAAACTATATTTTCCTATAAATAGAAGCTCATTCTTCCTTCATTTCTCACCAATTCACTAAAGTTATAGAAGCAATTATTATAGAGAGAAATTATAGAGTGAAAAGAAGAGAAGTCGCTACCTCTACCCAAAGTATCCAGTTTCTTTCTAAGGTAAGGGGTATTATTTCTTTCGTATTCGTGAAGAGAGCTTCTATTATTCCATTCTTTATTATTCTGTTGGAATAACCTGTCTGTGCAGTCTATCGCATGCATGGTGAATTCTTCTGTTATTCCATTCTTTATTATTCTTTTGGAATAACACTTCATGCATCTTGATCTATCGTATGCTCGGTGAAGTCTTTTGTTATTCCATTCTTTATTATTTCGTAGGATTATCACATTCGTGCATTTACGCAGAGGACGACTCCATTATTTATTATTACATTGGGAATAACCTATCTCGCACGATCTATCGCATACACATGGTGAATCATACATTATTCCATTCTTTATTATTACATTGGAATAACTTTTATGCGTGTAGATTACCACATGCATGGTGAATGATCCTTTTATTAATTTCTTATTAAATTATGAAAATGATGCATTTACGTGATTTCTTGCATGGCGGGTGAAAATCCATTTCTAGTTTCATAATTTTTTACGACCCTCAAAAATTCTGGAAAGTCATAATATAAGCATTGGACTGTTGATTATGATGAAAGTCATAATAAAAGCATTGGACTGATGAAAATCATGGGTATATGTAGTATTAGATAAATATGTTATGTAAAGTTGAAGAATTGGTAAATAGGATTTTAGGGCTTGAAAATCCTATATAAGGTATATACAGATTTTTGATGAGTGATTTGATCATTAGTGATGAAATCTTATGAGTATGACATTTTTGAATGATTAAATGCATTATTTGGTAAAGTGTAAACAATTAAATTAAATTGTTTATAAGTTTAAGAAGTGATTAAAATATTGTTATAATATTAACAATATTAGATTATGAGTTATTTAAGTGATGGATAATATTTGGATAAATTTAAAGTCTTTAATATTTATCCTTATTTTCGTTTAATTAATGCTTATATTATTGTCATCATCCTCATGTTTATATTGTGATGAAAGTCATCTTTGGCTTACGTGCAGAGATGGACTTGGTATAATTATGACCAGGGATTATTCGGTATAATTATGACCGTAATGTAACGAATGATGTGCTAAAAGTCCTCATTGGCCTGTAGTTCATTGGTGGACAGTTGTTGGTATGATTATGACCAGGGATTATTTGGTATAATCATGACCATTAATAAATACACAAATATCCTTGGCCCGTAGTGCATGGATAATTTGTGGTCGTGATACTAAAGAATATCCTTGGCCGTAGTGCAGGGGTGATTTGATGATGTGGATTATTTATTAAGCTAAGTCTCAGCGATAAAAGTGATGAAAAACCTTTTAAATTATAGAAGATAGTAGATTTTATTCTCTACTTTACTCTTCTAATGGATTGCTTAATCCACTGTAGTTAAACTTGATGTTTGTTATATTGTATCAGTTTAACATTGTTGTAGGCTAATGATAATTTATTCTGAATTATCTTAGTCATAATATTTCTTACTGGGCTAGTTGAGCTCACCCTTTTGCTTTCATTGTTCTCTTCAAGAAATGAGAACGTAGCCGGGACTAGTCGGGGAACGGAGTGACGGTCCAGATGATAGCATTAGTAGTCCTCACTATTCTGTTAAATAGTATGACAATAAATGTAATGAGGACTCCATTGAGTGTGGATATTGTCTAGATGTCAATATTATGTTTTATCATATTTTACACGACAGTTGTATAATTAAGTTTTTAATTGTATTTGGTACCATGTATTTGGCGACTCAAGATGGGTGATGTATATCTATTTTGGGGGCGTCTCAAGATGGGTGATGTATATCTATATGTATACGGTAGTCCGCGTATACAGGTTATTCCAACGGAATAATAAGGAATGGAATAACAATAGCTCTCTTCATGAATACGAAAGAAATAATACCCCTTACTATAATAATAATATCCCTTACCTTAGAAAGAAACTTGATACTGGAGTAGTGAGGTAGCAGACTTCTCTTCTTCTTTCTCTCTATAGCTTCTCTCTCTATAATATTTGCTCTTGTGAGACTTAGTGAATTGGTGAAAAATGAAGGAAGAATGAGCTTCTATTTATAGGAAAATATAGTTTCAATAATTGTACATTTTGGGGCTCGAAATATTACAGTATAATACCTCTCTCTTTTTCTTCATTTTTAATTTAGTCCTGCAAGTATTATCAAACTTGCACCAGCTCCCCTAATAGTAAATAATGTGAATCAATAGTTCAATCATGTGAATCAATAGTTATAATCATGTGAAAATCTGAATTACGATATAGTACCTCCATCTATACCTCTATTTTTAACTTAGTCATGCAAGTATTATCAATCTTGCACCACCTCCCCTAATAGTACAAGAATGTGAATCAATAGTACACACATGTGAACAAATAGTTATAATCATGTGAATTAATAGCAATTAAATGCTCATTTATTCGGTTAATTACCCGATTGGTCAATATAACTTCCAGACGTCAATTAATATCAAAATAAATTTCGAATTTTGACTCTCTTTTTTTCTGAAAAGTCAACTGTTGACTTTTTGACCAAAAAGTCAACCCCGGAAAATTTTGTGTTTATAGTCTATTTTTACTAATTTCATCGTTCCGGACTCAAATATCACGTCCGCGTCTCCAAATTCAACTCCAAACTCAAATTCAATTTTTAATAACATTTATTCATTATTATTATAATTCACAATATTTAACAACCAGGTCGTTCCCAGGAAAGAGGGGGCTTTTCGGTAAGGATTTCTCCTTATTGGCACGCAATTAGGTGACCAAACCTCTCCTTGACAGAACTTCTAGACATTGTCAATATTGCAAATAATAATATGAATAACTTTGTTGTCTCAATTATTGATTTAATAATATAACATATTGTGACAATAATTGAATAAAACTGAGTGACTTCTCACATAAGCATCAATAATCAAAGATACTGTACAATATCATGTGCTACTATGCAACCACGCGTATTACTATACTTTTATCACCAATTGTTTTATAACAACTAGTTTACTTTGAAAAAATTTCACATATCACCCTTAACTTTAACATTTTATCAATTTAACCATTTACTAAATAGAATAATTATAAGAAAATTGAATACTTTCATTTAAAAAAATTCGGGGTCTCACACTAGCACTAGCAACAAATTCTAGGGGAGGAGAACGACCGCCAGTTAGATGCTACAGATGCGGAGAGGAGTGACATATAAGTCCAAACTGTTCACAGCCTTCCAAGGTATGTTTTAGTTGTGGAAAAGACGGTCACATACTTTGATTTTATCCTGTAGCGAAATTAAGTCCAGCTGGGACGGTGGCACCAAAGGCGGATATGGACAAAACAAAGTCGGTAGTTTAAGGGAGAGCATTTTTTGTGACGAGGACCCGAACGAAGTTATCACGGGTTAGTTAATCATAAATTCTTGCGAAGTCTATACCTTATTAGATATCAGTTCTACTCATTCTTTTATTTCTCCTGCTTGTGCTCAACATTTGAACTTGACCCCTGAGAAATTAGACTTTGACTTATCTGTTAAAACTCTGTTGGGTGAAACCTTCGTTACATCTACAATTTATAAATCTTGTTTGATTCAAGTTGGCACCATCACATTACCTGTTGATCTTATCTCTTTAAAGATACTTGCCTTTGATGTGATTTTAGGAATCGACTGGTTAACTATTCATTATGCTAGGAATATTCTTATTGTCGGGGAATATTCGTACGACGGCGCAGTCATTTGTGGGACAATAACAGAATAATTGTCGGATGAAAAAATGACAAGTATGAGTTTTTATAAATAACGGCATAGTTGTTACCATTAACACTGTTGGAATACCTAGCGGTTAAAGTACAGTAATACGCATGGTTGCACAGTAGCACACGGTATTGCACAGTATTTTTGGATTATTGATTCTTACGTAAAAAGACACTACTCAATAATTTTTACAATAATTACGGTTCAATATTTTTTTATTGATCCGATAATTGCTGCGTTGATATTTTGTATTATTGTTGTTTCAATAATTATCACTGCACAATATTTCCCATTATCAGATTAATAATTCATATTATTTGAATGATATTATTAGATAGCATTATTGGCAATGTCTAAGAAAGTTCTGTCAAGAAAAGGGATTTGGTCACCTAATTGTGCGCCAGTAAGGAGAAATCCTTATCGAAAAAACCCCTTCTTTCTTGGGAACGACCTGGTTGTCATTATTGTGATTCTGTAATTTATTTATGAATAATTAATTATTGATTTATATGATAAGAAAATATTTATTTTATGTGGATATAAATAAAGGAATTAATGCTGAGGTGTTTTATCAGTATTTTGTAAGAATGGAGGTATTAAAAATCATGCGTATGTGGATTTTGGTCATTTTTTGTTTGGAATTTGGAAAAACTTTCTTCTACAAAGTTGTAGAGAATTAAATTTCCTATGGAATGGACATAAAATTCATATTTTTCTAATAAAAGGACTATTTATTATGAATTATTGAAGTTTTGGAAATAAATATTTTTATTAAAACCATGGGTGGGCCCCACTCTTGTCCTTTGTGGTGAGAAATGTGCTGAATTTTTTTTTTCAAAAGTGGTGTGCTCATCTTTTTCAAAGATGGATGCGTAGAAAGGATTTGGTCAATCCTGGTGTGCCATACTTTTTCCTATAAATAGGGTGCTTAGTTAGAAATGAAAATCACACCAGAATCAGAAGTTTTTTCTTTCTATAATATCAAGCGTATTTTTGTGAGTATTTAGATATCTTAAGTGTCGTTATACAGTGCAAGTTTTCTTCAATATTATATCCGATATTTCAGCCAGAAGTACTATTCTTTTGAGGTAAGGGATGTTATTTTCTTCGTAAATGATGTTATTTCTTTTAATATCATTATACAGAAATATTGGTATGAATTTTATTATGAAATTTTTACCTTTCCATATCGAGGTTACTATTCATGTGTACGATACTATTCACGAATACGGTACTATTCACGAGTACTATTCACGAAGTATGCTTTTTCTTGTGAAATTATTACCTTTTCGTGTCGGGGTTACTATTCACGTGTATGGCACTATTTACAGAAAAATTAAATTTTCTTCTCTTTGTCCAAGCTGTCTATTATGGTTACTATCTTTAATTGTATCCATGTTTTGATCTTCATTCTTGAATTATTGCTCCACAATGGATTATTATAGAGTATTTTTGAACTTGGATAAACCAAAGTACGAATCCCTAATCTTTGTCCTTTTATCTCACAGGATTCGTTTTTTTAAAGATATTTTTCATCATCCTCAGTCTTAAATGGTGATATAACTGAATATCTTTGGCACAGTAGTAAAGATAAATGATTACGATGAATATCTTTGGCAAAAGCAAAAAGATGGGATGGTATTGAGATGAACATGACCAACTGGTGATACGACTGAATATCTTTACCCCGTAGTGCAAAGATGAATATTTGATTTAAGATGTATATTGATTGATGTTACAGGGATAAATATAGCGGAAACTAGTCGGGGTGTAGAGTGATGGTTCAAGATAGTTGTTATAGCAGTCCTCACTATTTTGTAAAATAGTGTATCAATAATTATAATGAGAACTTATTTGAGTTTGGATATTGTTTAGAAGACAATATTTGACTTAAAACTCACAGTTTATGTGTTGCCGTATTTTGCACGACAATTGTAATAACGAAGTTTGTAGTTGTTTTCTGTACCATGTATTTGGTGACTTAGAATGGGTAGTGTGGACCTATTTTGGGGCGTCACAGATGGTATCAGAGATTAGGTATATGGTCTCTGGCGGAGATCGGGGAATAGAACTAGGAGGGAGAAGCGAGTAAATCTTTCATTAGTGTGTCCTCACCTAAGCTTATTTGTTATTTAATTGGTTAGTCGGGTGTAAGACCCCAAATAAAATGAAATTTCCTCTAATTATTATTTTAGAATATTATGGTGTGGATTTGATATAATATTAAAGTTGTGGGTAATATTTATAAATTTTGTAAAATAAGCAAGCCCTCACTATTTTGTAAAATAGTGTATCAATAATTGTAATGAGGAGTTATTTGAGTTTGGATATTGTCTAGAAGACAATATTTGTATTAAAATTCACAGTTTATATGTTGTCGTATTTTGCACGACAATTGTAATAATGAAGTTTGTAGTTATTTTCTGTACCATGTATTTGGCGACTCAGAATGAGTTGTGTGGACCTATTTTGGGGGCTTCACAATTTCTATCATTGATTTTAAACAATTCATCACAAGTACCAATTCCACTTACTTGTTCGATGTTGATTTTGTTGGCTATGTGATTAGTAAGTGGTTGAGTCACTGCAATCTCTCTTGTGTTTGGTTGCACTTATAATGCAATTCTCGTTCGGGAATTTCATCAAACACTTTACCCGCAACAAGAAATCCATTTAGATTTGTAGAATACTTCCTTAACTCGAAATTGTCCACCGAGAATTCACTTAGATTATGTTTGTTTATAAGGATTATAATCTCGGGATTATAATCCATGAGATTATAATCCCAAGACTATTAATCTAAGGATTATAATCCCGAGATTATAATTATAATCCCAGGATTATAATTAATCCCAAGACTATTAAGCCATTTTATAATCACTAGATTAATAGTCCCAAGTCTAAAATTAAAAAACAAACAAAACACTTGGGATTAATATTCTTATCCTAAGTATAATCCTTACAAACAAACATAGTCTTGGAGAGAGAATTGGCTTTAAAATGGTTCATCTGGTCATCATTCTCAGGTTGAAAATGATTGTAATTTTGGACCCCTGCGTGACCCCATTTTGGATCTCCAACCTCAGGGGTAATTGGGTCATCATTTTGTCGGATCTGCAATTGACTTTGATGACCTTCTTCCTCCTTAAAATCCAGAACCACAACATTTTCATCACTCTTATCTTGGTATATTGACTATATTGAATTTGTTACTTCAAACAAGCAATCCTCCTCATCCGTAAAGCCATAAAATTGATGCACTAGCTGTGGTTTTATACGAGTATTATGGCTGACAATTGTTCTTTGATAATAGCAGTCATAGTAGCAGAAATTTGCTCAGCGGACTGGGCGCAAATTGCTTCGATAGAATTAGAATTAGTCATTGGAGCACTCTCAATGAAAGAACAAATGTGGTAGTTTTTATAGTCCGGCTAGACTCCAGAAAAGACTAAAATACAGTTTGAACTCCAAAGTTTGTAGCATTGTTGAGGTTTACATCCTAATAATTAAAACGTATCTAAGTGTACCCTAAACTTCTTTTTTGTTAAACAAAATGTACCCTCCATACATTTAATCTATTAAAAATGACCGGATATTATTGTAAACTCATTTTGTAAAGGGAAAAATCGGTAAATCATGTTTAAGAAAATTAAAAACATAAAAAAAAAAAACAATAAACCACACCCCCAAATATAACCCAAACCCCAACCCAAATCCCCAAATCCCAACCCTAATTTCCAAATTATTTGTTCATCATCTTTAATTTTCAAATTCTAGCTATCATCATCCAACCCCAAATGTAATCATTCATTATATTCATCTCCTACTCCACTGTTGCAACAATCTAAAATCAAAATCACAAAAACAAAATAAGTTCTCCCTCTCTTTATCGACTTATATATATATATATATATATATATATATATATATATATATATATATATAGCTCTCTTTCTCTAAAAAAAGTAACCAAGGTACCAAATCAAATATAATATTTTAATATTTTTTTATTTTTAAAAATGTTTTTATTTAAAATTACTCTTTTAAAATTTGGATTACAGGAATAACCGGTCAATTTTGATCGGTTAATTGTACGAAAGGTGCATTTTGTTTAACAAAAAAGAAGTTTAGGGTGCACTTAAATATGTTTTAAATATTAAGGTACAAATCTCAACAATACTACAAACTTTAGAGTTCAAAGTGTATTTTAGTCTCCAGAAAATTAGAGAGGAGAGAATTTAGAGATTGGAAAATTTGTGTTTGATATTCAATGCCTTCCTCCGTTATAAATCAGTTGTTTAAATACAAGAAGCTAGCTTGTTAAATTCAGATTTGATCCATACCGTTGGTTTAGCTAATACTATTTCTAATTTTAACAGTAGAATTTCTCTTATCGACTCATATTAATTAGGCTAGACTATGGTACGTAATAGTGGTTCTGTATGTGACGGGTCACATATAGGCGGTGAATTCAAAACTCTAGTCAAGTGAATATTCTAATGCTGCCATTTTAGTTTAAATTTTTGAAATCCATTTTTTTTAATTTGTTCTAAAATTAAAGAAAGAGTTTGCGGGAGATTCCCTCTAAAGTTTATAAGTTATATACCTTAGTTTTGTCAGAATGAATTTATCTCAAGTTTTTTAATAAAATTTAATCTTAAAGATGTAGAGATCTCGCAAAAATATGAGTAGACGTAAATTTTTAGTATTTAATTTGAGCTTATGTAGCATCATTAAAATAAATATATTTTTTAAAGACTAAAATTAATTAAACTTTCATTACCATAAACTCAATAATAGACATCACCAAATCATATGAAATCTCATATGCTCAAATATTTTTATATGTTCTTTAAATCCTTATTGTTGGATTTATGCAAAAAATTCTAAAATGAACTTACTAGTTAAATACCCTCTATGGTATATCCCTTTTTCACTTAAAGATGTTTTTTTTTGTTCAAAATATAAGATCATTATTAATTATTTAAAATCGATTTAAAATATTTTTAAATTAACATAAATTCTTTTAATTTTAATTAATATAATATTATATAGTGTAAATAAGTACCCAGGACAGGTTCATCAGTTTCATGGACGTCTGGTTTCAGGATATTCCATAACAATAATTCGAAAGACTTTTCTTGGCTGATACTTGCATAGGAAAAATGACCGGTTATTTAGCTAAAAAAAATGACCGGTTGGTGTAGTAGATACGAAATATTTTTGTTATCTTTTGGAATTTGGTGATTTACCTTTACACTAATAAAATACCTTTTGCCCTGCTAAAGAAAAAAACATTTACCTCACGTTTTTACGTGAGACATCTTCTTATAATAATAATATTTTAAAAAATTATAAAAATACTATTTTATACATAACATAAAAAAATATATATTTAATAGTACAAAACGATGTCGTTTTGAGGCTACCTTACTCAAGAACACGAGGTAGCCCTCACTTTCATTTTTGTCTTGAATTTATCATGCGAGCACTATTAACATCTTAGCACATGATAGGAAATGCCTTATCCGTTCTACATAAAAAAAAAAAAGTCTTATTTATCAAATTATATTTTATAAAAAAAAAGTTCCAACTTTTTAAAAAATTATTGTTTTAAATAAATATCTCTAACTTTAGAAATGGAGGGGTATAATTTATTGCTTAGGTAGGGCTACTCGCCCACTTGATTAAACAATAGATGGGAGGAAATTTATTTATGAGACAGTAGATAAAGTTGAGATGGTAAGCATGTGAATGTTGTTAATTGGCATTCAATATTTGGTCCAACATCTTTGCCCAAGTATAGAATCTTTCCCCCTCATAGGCAGAAGGGTCATATCAGGGTGCTTTCATATTGTAGATGGAGGATTTGGATCCTCTTCATCTAGGGTACAAAAAGTAAAATCCATATATTATTTATCAGTAGAAATATATAAAATATTCGATAATTGGTTCCGGTTCTTATTTTCTCTATTTTTATATTGTTTGTGCATAATTTTTTATGTATAATTTATGTCTATAGCATTACTCTTCATTTGAATGATATTTAATTTTTTCAATCAGTTAACGACTAAATTGTTATATGGGAAAATATTATCTAAGACAATACCTTAGTCAAGTTTGACTAATATCACTTAACAAAATGTCGCAATTTTACCCTTAGTTTAAAGCTTTTCATTTTTGAGTTTTATAGGGAAAAAAAATTTAACTTTGAATTTTATATAAAATTACGTCGGTTTATTAAATAATTTTAGTCAAGCTTGATTAATGCATTGCATTAGATAATTATGAGTAGGGGTATGCAATCGATAAAAACTGGCCCGAACCGCTACCAAAATTATCTAAATTTCGATACCGATATCGGTACCGGTTGGATCGCTATACCAAATTGGTTTAACAGTTCGGTATTGGTTTTTACCAAAAACTAATATAATTATTATTATAACATTATTTTATTAATAATAATAATAATAATAATAATAATAATAATAATTAGAAAACCGGTATATACTGGTCCGGTTCGGTAAAATTGAACCATAAATAGGCCTCACCAAAAATCGATCTTTGAAAAATCAGATATATCCGATTTTTTCAAATTTAAATCGACCGATTCTTTTATCTAATCGATTGTCGATTTGGTCCGGTTCGAAAAACCGGATATGGTGCACAATCCTAATTATGAGGAAATGTGTAAGACCCCCAACTTTTTATGAATAAAGATTTAATTTTCTCTAAATATTATTTTGAATAATAAGGTGTTGAGTTGATATAATGTTATGGTTATGGATGATATGTGCAAATTTTGCAAAGTAAGCAAGTTGTCATAAAATATTCGTTTTGTCAGGGAATATTTTTTTTGTCGGAGAATATTCGTACGACGGCGCAATCATTGGTGGACCATATAACGGAATAACTGTCAGATATAAAAAGCGACAGAAATAACCTTTTTATAAAAAATAACGACAAAACTTTTAGCCTTAACTGTTGACATACCCGGTGATAAAAGTACAATAATACGCGTGGTTGCACAGTAGCACATGGTATTGCACAGTATCTCTGATTATTCATTATTACGTAAGAAGTCACTCATTATTTAATAATTGCTACAATAGTTGTTGCATAGTATCTCATATCATTGATTCAATAATTGTTACAGTAACATTTGTGCAATATTTTATATTATTTGAATAATATTATTAGTTAGCATTATTGATAATGTCTAGAAAGTTCTGTCGAGGAAAGGGGTTAGGTTATATAATTGCGTGCCAATAAGGATAAATTGTGACGCCCCCAAAATAGGTATACATCACCCATTCTGAGTCGTCAAATACATAGTACGGAATTCAAATACAACTTAATTATACAACTGTTGTGTAAAATACGACAAAACATAAGCTGAGAGTTTCAACACGAATATTGTCTTCTAGACAATATCCAAACTCAAATTCAATCCTCATTATATTTATTATCACACTAAATAGTGAGTACTACTAAAACAACCATCTCGGACCATCACTCCGTTCCCCGACTAGTCCCGACTACGTTCTCATTTCCAAAAGAGAACAATGAAAGCCAAAGGGTGAGCTCAACTAGCCCAGTAAGAAATATTATGACTAAGATAATGCAGAATAAACTATCGTTAGCCTTCAACAGTGTTAAACTGATAACATACAATAAACATCAAGTTTAACTGCAGCGAAACAAACAAACAATTAGAAGAGTCAAGTAGAGCATTATATCTACTATCTTCTATGATTTAAAAAGTTTATCATTAATTTTATCGCTGAGACTCAGCTTAATAAATAAATCACATCATCGAATCATTCCTGCACTACAGACTAAGGATATTCATTAGTATCACAACCACGAATTATCCATGCACTATGGACCAAGGATATTCTTGTTTTTACCAATGATCATGATCATGCCAACAAATGTCCTTCAATTCACTACGGGCCAATGAAGACTTTTACCACATCATTTGTACATTACGGTCATGATTATACCGAATAATCCCTGGTCATAATCATACCAATCAACAGTCCATCTATGCGCTATAGGCCAAAGATGACTTTCATCACAATATAAGCATGAGGATGATGACAATGATATAAGAATTCAATTAAAAGAAAGCTGTAAGACCCCGAATTATATAAAATGAAAGTATTCAATTTTCTTATTATTATTATTCTATTTAATAAATAGTTTAATTGATAAAAGATTAAAGTTAAGAGTGATATTTGAAAATTTTACAAAGTAAGCAAGTTGATATAAAATATTCGTTGTGTCGGAGAATATTCGTTTGGTCGGGAAATATTCTTTTTGTCAGGGAATATCCATACGATGACACCATCATTGGTGGACCCCATAACGAAATAACCGTCGGAGTTAAAAAACGACAGAAATAACTTTTTATAAAAATAACGGCGAAAGTTTTATCGTTAACTGTTGAAATACCCGGTGGTAAAAATATGAGATCCCGAATTTTATGAAATGAAAGTATTTAATTTTCTTATAATTATTATGTTATTTAGTAAATGGTTAAATTGATAAAGGTTAAAGTTAAGGGTGATATTTGAAAATTTTGCAAAGTAAGTAAGTTGATATAAAATATTCGTTGTGTCGGGGAATATTTGATTGGTCGGGGAATATTCATTTTAACCGGGAATATTCCTACGACAAGCACAATCATTAGTGAACCCCTAACGGAAGTATTGTCGTATTTAGAAAGCGGCGTAATTATCTTTTATAAAAATAACTACGAAAAGTTTTTACCGTTAAAATTGTTGAACTACCCTAGTAGTAAAAGTACGATGTCTGGCGTGGTTGCATAGTAGCACACGGTATTGATTATTGATATTTTACGAAAGAAGTCACTCGGTTATACTCAATTATTGCTACGAAGAATTCTTCGCATCATATCTCTCATATTATTGATTCAATTATTGTCACAAAGATCATCTGCATAATATTTTATATTATTAAATCAATAATTGAGACGACAAAGTTATTCATATTATTATTTGCAATATTGAAAATATCTAGAAATTCTATCAAGGAGAGGTTTGGTCACCTAATTGCGCGCCAATAAGGAGAAATCCTTATCTAAAAGCCCTCTTTCCACAGAGGCGACCTAGTTGTTAAATATTGTGAGTTATAATATTAATGATGAATAAGTTCGTGTTGATTAAAGATGAAATTAATAGTTCCATTGTGTTGGGATTATTAGTGTTAGTGAAAATCGATATTTATTTTGATAATAATTGATGTCTGAAAGTTATATTGACCAATCGGGTAATTAATCGGATAAATGAACAATTAATTGCTATTAATTCACATGCTTATAACTATTTGTTCACATGTGTGTACTATTGATTCACATTCTTGTACTATTAGGGGAGGTGGTGCAAGATTGATAATACTTGCATGACTAAGTTAAAAATGGAGGTATAGATGGAGGTATTATACTGTAATTCGTATTTTCAAATGTATAGAACTATTGATTCACATGATTGAACTATTGATTCACATGATGTACTATTAGGGGAGGTGGTGCAAGTTTGATAATATTTGCAGGACTAAATTAAAAATGAAGGAAAAGATGAAGGTATTATACTGTAATATTTCGAGCCCCAAAACATACAATTATCGAAACTATGTTTTCCTATAAATAAAAGCTCATTCTTCATTCATTCTCACCAATTCACTAAGACTCACAAGAGCAATTATAGAGAAAGAAGCTATAGAGAGAAAGAAGAAGAGCAGTCTGCTACTTCACTACTCCAGTATCCAGTCTTCTTCTGAGGTATGGGGTATTATTTATTTCATATTCTGAAGAGATATTATTTTTTGTATTCGTATGGATATTATTTTCGTTCAATATTCATAAGGAATATCCTATTTGTTCAATATTCGTAGGAATATTATTTTCGTTCACCAGTTGTGAGGGGTATTATTTATTTCATATTCTGAAGAGATATTATTTTTTTGTATTCGTATGAATATTATTTTCGTTCAATATTCATAAAGAATATTATCTTCGTTCAATATTCGTAAGAATATTATCTTCGTTAAATATTCGTTGGAATATTATTTTCGTTCAAGGGATGTTATTTTTGTTCAATATTCGCTTGAAATAATATTTTCTTCCATACTCTGTAATATGTAAATAATATTATTTCATTTCAGATTTTGAATTCTATACTCATTTTGTTGAAGTTTTGGCTTCTATACTCCATGAAATTAGTAGAATATCCTTGATATTTGCGCTTCATCCAGTAACTTTTAATGGAAATATTAGTCTGAGCTTTCTTGATAATTATTGAGATTTTCATGACGGAATACTATTCATGAGTTACTATTTACGGGTTACTATTCATCCAGTTACTATTCACTCAAATATTATTCACTCGGGTATTCGGGACACTTTTTATGTTGGAGTACTATTCACGAGTTACTATTCACCCAATTACTATTCACTCAAATATTATTCACTCGAGTACTTGGGGTACTTTTGTTGGGTTACTATTCTTGAAGTACTATTCACAGGGTACTATTCACGGGGTACAATTTACCCAAAAAATATATTTCTGTTCTGTCCAAATTATTTTTGGTACATAAATATTATTTTTAAATTTTACTCCACAAAGTAGTATCATGTTGACAATTTGGATATTTTTAAACTCTGGATAAATTTAAAGTCTTTAATATTTATCCTTAATTTCGTTTGATTAATGCTTATATCATTGTCATCATCATCATGCTTATATTATGATGAAAGTCATCTTTCGCTTACGTCAAAGATGAATTTGTTGATTATTAGTTTTTGATTGTATATCTTTCGCTTACGTACAAAGATGGACTGTTGATTATTGGTTTTACAATTGTATAGCTTTGGCTTACGTTCAAAGACGGACTGTTGATTATTGGTCTTACAGTTGTATATCTTTGGCTTACGTGCAAAGATGAACTATTGATTGATGAGTATCTTTGGCTTATGTGCATAGATGAACTGTTGATTGGTATGATTATGACCAGGGATCATTCGATATAATCATGACTCGTAATGTTACAAATGATGTGGTAAAAGTCCTCATTGTCCCGTAGTGCATTGATGGACAGTTGTTGGTATGATTATAACCAGGGATTATTCGGTATAATCATGACCATTGTTGAAAACACGAATATCCTTGGCCCGTAGTGCATGGATAATTCGTGGTCATAATACTAATGAATATCCTTGGCCATAGTGCAGGGATGATTCGATGATGTGATTTATTTATTAAGTTGAGTCTCAGCGATAAAATATTGATTATACACTTTTAATTCGTAGAAGATAGTAGATATCATGCTCTACTTAACTCTTCTAAAATACAATTGTATGTCTTTGGCCTGTAGTGCAAAGATGAATTGTTAATGAATATCTTTGGTCGTAGTGCAAAGATGAATTTATTAGTATGATTATGAACAAGAATTGTGATTTGGTATAACCATGATTTTTGATGTTTCAGGTAAAGACAGGTGATGAAAATTATCTTCGTCCTAGGTGCGAAGAGGAATTTAGAATCAAAATTATGATTATGAGTTATTCACATGATTGTGAACAGGAATTGTTGATTGATGTTATAGGGATAAAACATTATTGGTGGACTTTTAACATGGAGAAGATAATAGACCTTATGGTTTATTTGACTCTTTTAATGGATTTCTCGTTACGCTGCAACTATGGTTGAAAAGTTTTATCATCTACCATATGTTCTAAATCTCTGATTTATTACTGACGAAGGCTATTAATAATTTAGTTATCTTTAGTCATGATATTCTTTACTGGGCTAGTTATGCTCACCCCTTTTGTTTCACAATTCCTTTCAGGTAATAAGAGTGTATCTGGGTCGAGCGAAGTTAACAGGGGATTAGAATGGTGGTCTATAGCTGTTGAGGTTTCCCCTAAAACAATATGGAAATAATTTCATTGAGAAATTTTAGATAAGTGTGTCATATTTTATACGCCATTTTAACCGTTGATTTTGGTGAACCGAATAGGGTGAGGTGAACCCAACTTTGGAAGGATGTTTTGCCATTATCATACAAGATGTCTAATGACAGACGACTTCGTGTTATCATAAGACAAGGTTGTGAACATGCACTTGCTGATTATATCTATGAGCACTACCTATATAATCTTGGAGTTTGTTTGAATTATAATTCTCAATTGGAGACAATGGAGATAATTATATGTCAAGAGAAGACTCACCATTGAAAAGAACATGACAGTAATCTTCTCATTTTTCTTTGGGGTCTATTGGGTCAACGTAGGATAATTCTCGAGTCATATGATATATATCATAACTTAGATGCATGGCCTCCCATGTACGAAGGTTTCCTTGAGCATTTTCCAAGGATTTTAATTTCTAAAATAGTTATTGACTGTACTTTTATGTAAAGTACCATTGTAAGGTTGTGGTCGAGGCACCATGAGAGTTACATATATTTGCATTAAAACTCACAGTTTAACTATGGTCGTATTCTGCACCACAGTTCAACAGTTGTATAAATGAAGTTTGTATTTGATTTTTATAGTGTGATATCTGGCGACTTAGAATGGGTCGTGTGGACCTATTTTGGGGGCGTCACAAAAAATATAGTAATACGCGTGGTTGCATAATAACACACGGTATTGATGCTTACGTAAGAAGCCACTCAGTTTACTCAATTATTGCTACAGTAATTATTGCATAGTATCTCACGTTATTTGATTCAATTATTGTCACAGTAACATCTGCATAATATTTTATATTATTAAATTAATAATTGAGATGACAAAGTTATTCATATTATTATTTGCAATATTGACGATGTCTAGAGAGTTCTGTCGAGAAAAGGGGTTTGGTCACCTTATTGCAGGCCAATAGGGAGAAATCTTTATCGGAAAGCCCTTCTTTCCTGGGAATGATCTGGTTATTAAATATTGTGAGTTATAATATTAATGATGAATAATTGTTAATAGATTAAAAATGTGTTTATTAAAGATAAATGATTTGTGGTAAATATTTATTCAATTTTTGATATAAATATAGGGATTTGTTATGAGGTGTTTGTTGTAAGTTTGACTTAGTATTCCATGGGAAGATTTACTAATTTTATGGACCGTCGATGGTGGTTTTAATAGTTAACCAATCTGGACCATTGATGGTGGTTTTAATAGTTAATCAATCTGGACCATTGATGGTGGTTGTAATAGTAAATCAATGTGGACCATTGATGGTGGTTTTAATAGTAAATCAATCTGGACCGTCGGTTATTATTTTAATAGTAATCAATATGGATCGTCCGTTCTAATAGTAAATCAATCTGGATCGTTCGTGAATCAGTTACTATTTAGTCCATTCTCCTATAAATAAAAGCTTAATTCTTCTTTCTTTCTCACCAATTCACTGAGATTCACAAGAGACGCTATAGAGAGAAACTATAGAGAGCAAAAAGAAGAGTATTCTGCTACTTCACTATTACAGTATCCAATCTTGTACTAAGAAAAGGGGTATTATTTCTTTTATATTCATAAGAAATACTATTTTTCGTGTTCATCCTTTAATATGTTGGAATAACCTGTCTACGCAAATTACGTACTGCATGACAGGTGAAAATTCATTTGCAGTTTCGTATATTATTTCTTTTCATATTCTTAAATCTAAACTTACTATGGTAAATATTGCTTCTATAATTCCTGAAATTAGTGGAATATCCTTGAATTTTGCGCTTCATCCAGTATCGTTTCATTAGAATATTGATCTAAACTTTCTTATTAAATATCAATATTTTTCTCGGGTTACTATTCGCCCAGGTACTATTCACTCTAGTATTATTCACTCGGGGATTCGGGGTACTTTTTATGCTAGGGTTACTATTCACGAGTTACTATTCACCCAGGTACTATTCACTCTAGTATTATTCACTCGGGGATTCGAGGTACTTTTCATATCGGGGTACCATTCATGAAGTACTATTCACGGGGTACTATTCACCCGAAAAAATGTATTTCTTTTATGTCCAAATTATTTTTGATACATGAATATTATTCTTGTATTTTACTCCACAAAGTAGTATCATGTTGACAAATTTGACATTATTAAATTCTGGATAAATTAAATTATAAATCTTTAAAATTTTTCCTTAGCTTTCATTTAATTGAATTCTTATATCATTTTCATCATCCTCATGCTTATATTGTGATGAAAGTCATCTCTGGCCTGTAGTGTATAGATGGACTGTTGATTGGTATGATTATGACCAGGGATAATTCGGTATAATCATGACCTGTAATGTTATAAATGATAAAAGTCCTTATTTGTGAGACCCCGAATTTTATGAAATGAAAGTATTCAATTTTCTTATAATTATTCTATTTAGTAAATGGTTAAATTGATAAAAGGTTAAAGTTAACAGTGATATGTGAAATTTTTTCAAAGTAATCAAGTTCTCATAAAATAATCTGTGGTAAAAGTAAATAATACGCGTGATTGCATAGTAGCACATGGTATTGTAGAGTATCTTTCATTATTGATGCTTACGTGAGAAGTCACTCAGTTTTATTCAATTATTGTCACAATATTTTATATTATTAAATTAATAATTGAGACAACAAAGTTATTCATATTATTATTTGCAATATTAACAATGTCTAGAAGTTCTGTCAAGGAGAGGTTAGATAATCTAATTGAGCACCAATAAGGAGAAATCTTTATCGGAAAGCCCTCTCTTTCCTGGGAACGACCTGGTTGTTAAATATTGTGAGTTATAATATTAATGATGAATAGGTTCGTGTTGATTAAAGATGAAATTGATAATTCCATTGTGTGGGAATTATTAGTGTTAGTAGAAATCGACATTTATTTCGATAATAATTAATGTCTGGAGGTTATATTAACCAATCGGGTAATTAACCGGATAAATGAGCAATTAATTGCTATTAATTCACATGCTTATAACTATGTGTTCACATGTGTGTACTATTGATTCACATAATTTACTATTAGGGGAGTTGGTGCAAGATTGATAATACTTACATGACTAAATTAAAAATGGAGGTATAGATTATGGTACTATACTATAATTAATTTTTTCACATGTTTAGAACTATTGAGTCACATGATTTACTATTGATTCACACGATTTACTATTAGGGGAGGTGGTGTAAGTTTGATAATACTTGTAGGACTAAATTAAAAATAAAGAAAAAGATGAAGGTATTGTACTGTAATATTTCGAGCCCCAAAACGTGCAATTATCGAAACTATATTTTCCTATAAATAGAATCTCATTCTTCCTTCATTTCTCACCAATTCACTAAGTCTCACAAGAGCAATTATAGAGATAGAAGCTATATAGAGAGAAGCTATAGAGAGAAAGAAGAAGAGTAGTCTGCTACTTCACTACTCCAGTATCCAGTCTTCTTCTGAGGTAAGGGTTATTTTTTTTATATTCTGAAGAGATATTATTTTTCGTATCTGTATGAATATTATTATCGTTCAATATTTATTATATTCGTTTAATATTCGTAAGGAATATTATTTTCGTTCGATATTCGTAAGGAATATTATTTTCGTTCAACCGAATCAGAAGTAAAGGATTTACGCCAGGCGCTTTTGTAATTTTTCAACCTCAAAAATTCTAAAAAAAATTAAAATGATAATTTGATGAGTTTTCTAGATTGTGTTCAAAAATGGCGATTTTTGGATGTATAGATTATGAGTTATGAATTTTATGGGAAAAGACTATTTTAAAAGTAAACCCTTATAACTCCTTGTGGTTAACTCCAAAATTGGTGAAATTTTTATTGGGAGTACATCTATATAATGTTAGATATACCACTGTAAATTTCGAGAATTTTTGGACAAAAGTACGATTTTTGATAAATGTCTAAATATTCAGTAGTTTTAGCCATATGAAAAATAGTAAATGATATTTAAAAATTCTGAGAAAAATATATGTTTAATATGGGACTATATTCTGCTAAATCTAAAAAAAAATTTGTTTGTATTGATTTGGTATTTTCATGAAAATGGATTAGTTATGAGTAAATGAATTAAATATGTTATGTGAAGTAAGAAAATTAGAAAATAGGATTTTATGGCTTGAGAATATGCATATATTTTTTATGAGAGTTTTGGTTATTGGTGATGAAATCTTATGAGTTTGGCATTTTAGGATGATTAAATGCATTAATTAGTAAAGTGTAAACAATTAAAATAAATTATTTATAAGTTTAAGAAATGATTAAAATATTGTGGTAATATTAATGATATTAAATTATGAGATTATTAAGTTATTGATAATATTTGGATATTATTACCAAAATACTATTCATGAGTTACTATTTACGGAGTTACTATTCATCCTAAGTTACTATTCACTCTAGTATTATTCACCTGTATTATTAGGGGAACTTTTTCGATGTAGAGGTATTATTCACGAGTTACTATTCATGGGTTACTATTCACCTGATTACTATTCACTCTAGTATTATTCAGTCGGGTATTCGGGACACTTTTCGTGACGGGGTACTATTCACGAGGTACTATTCTCGAAGTACTATTCACAGAGTACTATTCACGGGGTACTATTTACCTAAAAAATATATTTCTTTTCTATCCAAATTATTTTTGGTACATGAATATTATTCTTGAATTTTACTCCACAAAGCAGTATCATATTGACAATTTGGATATTTTTAAACTCTGGATAAATTTAAAGTCTTTAATATGTATCCTTGATTTCGTTTAATTAATGCTTATATCATTATCATCATCATCATGCTTATATTGTGATGAAATTCATCTTTGGCTTACGTGCAAAGATGAACTGTTGATTATTGGTTTTCTGATTGTATCTTTCGCTTACGTGCAAAGAGCTAATTGTTGATTATTGGTTTTATAGTTATATATCTTTTTACTTATGCATAGATGAGCTATTGATTATTAGTTTTACAGTTGTATATTTTTGGCTTACGTGCAAAGATGGAATGTTGATTATTGGTTTTATAGTTGTATATCTTTGACTTACGTGCAAAAATGGACAGGTGTATGACATGATCATAACCACTGGTGATAATAACGAATATCCTTAGCCCGTAGTGCATGGATAATTCGATGATGTGATTGGCAGGATCATGACCATTACTTAACAGTTGAATGTCTTTGGCCAAAGTGCACTGATAGACAATTGATTATTATGATCATGACCATTGGTTTTATAGTTGAATATCTTTGGCCCGTAGTGCAAAGGTAGACAACTGATTGGTGTGATCATTGTTATTACATTTGAATATCTTTAGCCTTTGGGGTAAGGATATTGAGTAAAGTTATATTAAGCCTTTGTGGCAAGGAGAAATTATTTATTTACATGATTATAAATATGAATTATGGATTTAACTATAATCTTTGGTGGTTTAGGTGAAGACAGGTGATGATAGTTCTTTTTGTCTTGGGAATAACAAAGAACTGTTGTTGAGTATTACAGGAATGAAATAATAACGATGGACTTTTAATCTAGAAGAGATAGTAGACATTATGTTCTACTTGACTCTTCTAATGAATTGTTTATTTCGCTGCAGTTAAACTTGATGTTTATTGTATTTTATCAGTTTAACACTGTTGAAGGCTAAGGATAATTTATTCTGCATTATCTTAGTCATAATATTTCTTACTGGGCCAGTTGAGCTCACCCTTTTCTTTCACTGTTCTCTTCAGGAAATGAGAATATAGCTGGAACGAGTCGAGGAAATGGTCCAGATGGTTATTTTAGTAGTCCTCACTATTCTGTTAAATAGTGTGACAATAAATGTAATGAGGACTCCTTTGAGTGTGGATATTGTCTAGATGATAATATTCTTATTAAAACTTTTAGTTTATGTTTTGTCATATTTTACACGACAGTTGTATTATTAAGTTGTATTTGAATTTTGTACCATGTATTTGGCGACTCAAGATGGGTGATGTATACCTATTTTGGGGGCGTCACA
This sequence comes from Panax quinquefolius, assembly GCA_020205615.1. Classification (NCBI taxonomy): domain Eukaryota; kingdom Viridiplantae; phylum Streptophyta; class Magnoliopsida; order Apiales; family Araliaceae; genus Panax; species Panax quinquefolius. The sequence continues at coordinate 105,792,929 of CM035155.1, read as the reverse complement.
GTTGGTATCAAAGCTTAGGGATATGATCCCTGGGTGAGATGTGAGGCTAGAACTAGGAGAGGTGAGACGGGTAAATCCTTCGCTAGTATGACCTACCTAAGTTTATATGTAATTTAATTGGTCGGTCAGAGTATAGGAATAATATGTGGCATGTCAATTAACCCTTGTTTTGAAACTGTATTCTAGAATGATATCTGAAATACAGGAGATGAGCAATGAAAAAATCATGATATAGACGATATAACCGGGAAGGTACAATCCGAAAAGAAAGCAAGGTATTCTCATCTCTTCGAATACCAGGTACGTACGTAAATTTCGAGGGCGAAGTTTCATAAGGAGGGGATATTGTGAGACCCCGAATTTTATGAAATGAAAGTATTCAATTTTCTTATAATTATTCTATTCAGTAAATGGTTAAATTGATAAAAGGCTAAAGTTAAGGGTAATATGTGAAATTTTTTCAAAGTAAGCAAGTTGTCATAAAATAATCGGTGATAAAAGTATAGTAATACGTGTCGTTGCATAGTAGCACACAGTATTGTAGAGTATCTTTGATTATTGATGCTTACGTGAGAAGTCACTCAGTTTTATTCAATTATTGTCACAATATTTTATATTATTAAATCAATAATTGAGACGACAAAGTTATTCATATTATTATTTGCAATATTGATAATGTCTAGAAGTTTTGTTAAGGAGAGGTTAAATAATCTAATTGCGCGCCAATAAGAAAAAATTCTTATCGGAAAGCCCCCTCTTTCCTGGAAAAGACCTGGTTGTTAAATATTGTGAGTTATAATATTAATGATGAATAAGTTCGTGTTGATTAAAGATGAAATTGATAATTCCATTGTGTGGGAATTATTAGTGTTAGTAGAAATCGACATTTATTTCGATAATAATTAATGTCTGGAGGTTATATTAACCAATCGGGTAATTAACCGGATAAATGTGCAATTAATTGCTATTAATTCACATGCTTATAACTATGTGTTCACATGTGTGTACTATTGATTCACGTGATTTACTATTAGGGGAGTTGGTGCAAGATTGATAATACTTGCATGACTAAATTAAAAATGGAGGTATAGATGATGGTACTATACTATAATTAATTTTTTCACATGTTTAGAACTATTGAGTCACATGATTTACTATTGATTCACATGATTTACTATTAGGGGAGGTGGTGCAAGTTTGATAATACTTGCAGGACTAAATTAAAAATAAAGGAAAAGATGAAGATATTGTACTGTAATATTTCGAGCCCCAAAACGTGCAATTATCGAAACTATATTTTCCTATAAATAGAATCTCATTCTTCCTTCATTTCTCACCAATTCACTAAGTCTCACAAGAGCAATTATACAGATAGAAGCTATAAAGAGAGAAGCTATAAAGAGAAAGAAGAAGAGTAGTCTGCTACTTCACTACTCCAGTATCCAGTTTTCTTCTGAGGTAATGATTATTTTTTTTATATTCTGAAGAAATATTATTTTTCGTATTCATATGAATATTATTATCGTTCAATATTCATTATATTCGTTAAATATTTGTAAGGAATATTATTTTCGTTCAACCGTTGTAAGTAAGGGGTTTCTGCCAGGGGCAGTTTCGTAATTTTTTGACCCTCAAAAATTTTGGAAAAATTTGAAATGAAAATTTGATGAGTTTTCTAGATTGTGTCCAAAAATGGCGATTTTTGGATGTATAGATTAGGAGTTATGAATTTTATGAGAAAATACTATTTTAAAAGTAAACCCTTATAACTCCTTGTAGTTAACTCCAAAATTGGTGAAATTTTTATTGGGAGTACATCTATATAACAGCAGTATACCCTATAAATTTCAAAATTTTTGGACAAAAGTAACGTTTTTGATAAATGTCTAAATATTCGGTAGTTTTAGCCATATGAAAAATAGTAAATGAATTTTAAAAATTCTGAGAAAAATATATGTTCAATATGGGACTATATTCTGCTAAATCCCAGAAAAAAAAATTTGTTTGTACTGATTTGGTATTTTTCATGAAAATAGACTAGTTATGAGTAAATGAATTAAATATGTTATGTGAAGTAAGAAAATTGGAAAATAGGATTTTATGGCTTGAGAATATGCATATTTTTTATGAGAGTTTTGATTATTGATGATAAAATCTTATGAGTTTGGCATTTTAGGATAATTAAATGCATTAATTAGTAAAGTGTAAATAATTAAAATAAATTATTTATAAGTTTAAAAAATGATTAAAATATTGTGGTAACTGAGTGATGGTCCGGGATGGTTTTTTTTAGTAGTCCTCACTATTTAATGTGATAATAAATGTAATGAGGATTGAATTTGAGTTTGGATATTGTCGATAAGACAGTTTTCGTGTAAAAACTCTCAGCCCAAGTTGTATAATTAAGTTTGTATTTGTATTCAGTACCATGTGTAACGACCCCAAAATTCATACAATTTAATTATTAACTTCGGTCGTTAATAACACATCTACCTTCTGATTTTACATCATTATTCGATGTTAAACTCTATATAATGCAAATTAATTTAAACTTTTATATCTTCTTACTTTAATTCCTTGAATAAAAACCTTTATCATCTACATGTCTTTGAATCATATATAATCCATGATTCACATCATATATAATCCATGATTCACTTCATCACAATTATTATATAAAATTTTACATTTCAATTCGATAACCTTGCATATATCGAAACTCAAACTTTAACTTTACAACTCAACATAAAACTATACATCATAAAACATTTAGTACATCTCATGAATCTTAATCATGGTTTAAAGAAATAACAACTTTAGCTAAAATATTAATCTTCGTGTATTATTTCTGATCCACGTCATTCAAGTAGCACATAGTGTTACCTTCAATCCTTAACCTGTAAAAATAGTTATTTGCAAGGTTGAGCTTGACAGCCCAGCAAAATCTAACAGTTTTCATGCATCACGTAGCACATAGTAACATGCTCAACATATATCTCATAAACATTGGACTAACATAACATACATGTTACAGTTCATATAACAAGTATAAAGATTGAATACCTTACTCAATCAGCATGCTTTACTCAATCAACGTAGTCATAAGTTGACTTTAACATTTCATACATTCAACATATATATAACACATCATGCTCTTTGCAATAAAGATTTAAAACAATCAAATTCACTTAGCAAATAGGAACTGAAAGACTTGCCTTTATCGTTGTTTACCAATAACAGTTTAACAGCTTACAGTTATCTGCACTTCACGTGCCCTACACAATTATATAATCATGCACAATAACTATTAGTCATATAGCAACGCATAGTAGTTGTAATGTAAACTTTACTCTACATCTCATAACCCTTCCTATTATATATACACAATGTTCAATTTGATTGTGTTAACTTTACAATTATATCTCACTATATTTCATATTTGAAGTTCATTCAAGTGTTTAAGTCTTTCTAGGACTACTTATTGGTTTTATATTAACACTATTCAATATCTTATAATATTCATTTCATTTGACTTATAACACTTTTTACGTTCATTATCACATATCACGGCCAAGCGTTTCGACGCTTATTTATTAAATCACGCCCAATTTGTCTCTCTTGTGTGTGCTTAGTATGCGTATTCAACTTATCTAATATATCATTTATTAATGTTAAGAATCATTATACTTCGTAATATTCATGTTCTATAACTTAGAACAACATCTATTATCGTCGACATCATTACACTTGTGTATGTGCATATCCGACGCCCTACGATTGCTTCCGAATACGCATCAGTCACAAAGATGACCATTTTGACTACTGTTCCCGACCTCAAATTGAAAAACTTAAAGAATAAAAGTTGTATTTCTATTCGTTCTCGTTTGGATCATCTTGAATCACCTCAATCGGAGTTCGTATGAAAACGTTATTCCTATTTTACTAAATCATGTCAAAGTAGTCACACCTGACATACTTTGGTCGCAGCTACGCCCAATTAAGCCTTGGGCACAGCGCAGCTGCGCCCGTTAGCAGAAACGGGACCTGAAAGTTACTGTTCATGCAATTTTTAACCCTTTTTCTCCTACTAATCTTCATAACTTGAGTTATACACATCCAAATTAGTCCGTTTTCGATTCTATGGATTCGTAATTCATAGAACTACAACATACTAGAATTCTAACAATTTATAAAAACATTAACCAACCTAAAATTTGACCCAAAACACATGTTCATACTCTATTTTCATGTTTTAAACACATTTAGCGAATTCGATCGCCACGGCTTCGTTTCTTAACCAATTAACACGATTTAAACTACGTCGTTTTCGTTCCTTAACATACTAACATAATCCAACATCAATTTACATATTATAACAAGTATTGACCATAAAATTTTGTACTTTCTAAGCCATATTCTATAACATAAACACTGTTATTTGAAATCTTCTACTACAACCCAATTCTCACAAATTTGATCATCAAATAGTACTCACAAACGATAATTAACAAATTATAAACCCTATATACAAGTATTTATATCAATCCAACCTAATTATCAATAGAAATTCCAAAAATAAAGTTAAAATTAGGGTTATATCTTATTCCTTTGATTGTTTGCTAGCAAAAGATGATGTCAAGGCTTAAAAATTCCTCTCCTACCTCTAGACAATCTCAGAGAATTCTCTCTTTCACTGTGTTTTTCTCTTGCTTTCTCCAACACTTTCTCTATACTCTGCTCTTAAGCCTTAGAAAAATAAGACGCGTGAAAACATAAACTGATATGGCCTCACCTCCCACGTACTCTTTCAGTTAAAAAAACAAAAGGCGTCAGTTAAATAAGCCAAAGGCCACAAGGCCTTGTTTGGCTACCTCCTTATTCCCCAAACTAGATTATTTTAATAATATTGTATCATATAGTTTTTATTTGTCACACATGCCACCAACTTAAATCGCTTACCATTATAATAATTATAATTTTTATTATAATTATTCTGATGATTAATAAATAATTGTATATCTAATTTAATTAATTAATTAGACTTAAACATCACTTTATTTAATTACTTATTTTCTTTAATATTAAGCAACTCATTTAATTTAATTAAATTAAATCTTCAAAGAATAAAATTTACCTTTGCTTTAATTTAATTATCATATACATGTAATGTAACTAAATTATTATACCACAATTTCATAAATTATTTATTTTCTCAATAAATAAATTATTTAAAATATTTATTTAATTCAATAAATATTTAAAATAAACTATAAAATTCATTTAATTTCTTCAATAGTTAACTTAACTATTAAACCTCACTTTCCCAATATATGATTATATATTTCTCTTCATACCAGATCACATATTTCAAAATATATATAGCATGTATATATACATGCTCAAACTCAAAACATCTCATAATAAGAATTTTAATTATTAAATTTCTATTTTAATAATTTATAAAAATTCGGGTTGTCACATCTTTCCCTCCTTATAAGGATTCCGTCCTCGGAATCAACGAAACCTCCCTTACTCGGTTTTCACCAAATCTATTTTCAAAATTTATCATTCAATATCTTCAACACATTACCTTAATATAGGTTTTATTTATTACCACTAAAACCATTCTTCATAATAAATTTTTGTAAGTTTTATTTCATAACCTTTACTTAGACTCAATTATATTTGAGTATTATATATTCGTTAACCCATTCATTTCCTTCTCTAAGGTTCGTTATCATATACTCAACTCATAAACACTCGGGATATTACATTCACCCCTTCTTCTTAGAATTTTGTCCACGAAATTTATTTATTAATCTTCATTCAATCAATCTATCAAAATAGACTTTACGTTAATACTTTATTCATTCATTGGATTCTGCAACCGAATTCTTTCTCTAAGGATCTTTCTAAGATCATCATATTCCTCACCTCATCCTCTGTTAAGAGTTTCACATTCCTCTTCTTTCTGGAATTTCATTTCTTTCTTGGAATTATTATGTTTTGCTTAATTTTCTCATCCTTTCCACTTTCACCTTTTAGAATAATAAGAATCTTCCACAATTGCTCAATAATTGGGAAGCGATATGAATAACAGGAATTTAAAAGAATCGAAATCATGCTGAGAGGTCATAAGACCTTGAACTACGTCCCTAGGTTATCAAGTATCTCAACTTGAACCTTTAACAGTCATAAGACTATACGGACCTTGAACTCTTCTCCGGGTTTAATAATTGCATCACCATCGTGAACCATCTTTAACAGAATGTTTAGCAATCACACGATTGAAAACACTCTCCGCAAGTACTCTAGGTGATCAACTTATCGTATTCTCTACGTCGCACAACGTATTACATCTTAACATCGTAACGACTATATCGTTATTTTCGAACCATTATCTCCGATAACATGTCCCTTTTACAAGGTTGTTCACCTCGACTTTTCAACATCCGAATCCGCACCAAAAAAAATTTGGTTTGGCATAACTTCCCAAGAAGCGCCAATTTCATGAACATCTTTCAATATTCGTCTAGCTGAATCAAATAGCATAGACTTCTACAACAATTCGGACATCAATCAAAATATACATATACATATATATATATATATTCTCATATCTTAAAGAAATCTTAAAAAATCTTTTTATGACGTCGTGAAACCATATTTATTTCTGATCCATTGAGGATTAGTCATTTGGTGATTTTATCATACTACATCATACCATAGTGTAATGACGATCCTTAGATCACATCCAACACTACGTAATACTGCATTGATGACTACATCATTTTTTTATCATCTCTGCACCAGGTTCCATGATACATTGATGATATATATAAAAAAAAATATATTTTGATATATTTCAAATCATTTTTGTCTAGCCAAAGCAATTAACATAGACATACGAATAACGGTATTATTTTTAAAATTCATTGGTTTCATCATTTGATCTAATGTTTTTCAAGAAAATAGAAGTGCAAACATCAGCACGGAGTCAATAAATTTTGAAGGTCTAGCAAAGCTAGTAGATTTAGAATATCCAGGTATCCATCAACTTCAATCATTACTTAATTACTTCATTACTTAACCATTCTATCAATCTTCAACTTTATCAATGTTCTCTATACTATAACCGCTTTCTACCCAATATAGTTCATCAAACTTACTTCACATTGAAATTCCAGGAACTTGCCATAATAATATGAGTTTAAGAACTTTTCCTAGTCAGACCATAGGCGTCCATTCGCTGAGGGGTTCAAAACATACCATATTATTATGAGTCACGAACTTACCATATGCATTAGTTTTAAGAACCGCACTTAATCCTAATAATATCTTACTAATCTTAATAGTTTCTAACTATCAAATATACACATGAGAAAAGAATCACCTTTTTACCACATATACATTGATAGCGCGACACCAACATTCCAATGATTATCAATATAATAAACTGAGTGCAAGCACAAAACCCTTGCCCATACAAAGATTTGTACAACTCAACCATCACATGAGTCCTCAATTGAAATCCCACCTAACTCTATCTTGCTTACAACTTGCTCTTTGCTCGATACGAATTCCTCGTATCACATCATTTATAACTCCTCGTGAGTTATCTCGTACTATTTCATAGTACATCATCTTCATAGCATCAAGCTATAATTATTCAAACATTGCAGACCACCTTTCCTTTATAACTTAAACAGATCACGTCGTGATCTTATTCTATAATCATCTCCCTTAAAATTCTTTTCTTAACTCGTGATCGTTTTGTTTTACAATCTTCTTTCTTTCCTTTTTTCATCATTTATGACATTATTCGTTATCTTGGCCATTGGAGTTAGGGTAACTCCCATTTCTTATCTTTATATCTCTTCAAGATTCTTCTTTGAATTTCCTTGTTTATATAAAAATTCTTCCTTTAAGAATTTCTAACTTCATTTACATTGCTTAACATTTCATTTGAGTTCCACATTTTTATCATACGTATCCATTTTCTATACTTGGTACGCATCGAGTCTCTAACAGTTTCAATATGGTACGCTGAGTGGTTTCCCACAAATAACCAACAAACTAGGTTCCGAGTTGCTAGTTTGTATATACCTCCGCTCTATAAAGGAATTGTTTAGCCCTGATACCATACATCAACTATTAAAGAGTACGATTATACCATACTTAAATATAACTTGTTATTCTTAACTTCTTTATCATTCTCTTCCTATAGACATTGTCTATTTATTATCACCTTACATCCTTATTATTGGAGTTGGGTAACCCCACATTCATATTTCTTATAACTCTACGAGATTCTTCTTTGAATCCTTTCACGCATGTTTTAATCCCTTCTTTATAAATTTCTTAAATTACTTCTAATTGTTCAAACTCTATCTGAGCTTATTCTTACATTATCTTCACCTTCCTTCTCTAACGTTATAGCCTAAGGTACTCCTACCTAAGGTTTATAACCTACAGCTCTGATACCAACTGTAACGACCCCAAAATTCATACAATTTAATTATTAACTTCGGTCGTTAATAACACATCTACCTTTTGATTTTACATCATTATTCGATGTTAAACTTTATATAATGCGAAATAATTTAAACTTTTACGTCTTCTTACTTTAATTCCCTGGATAAAAACCTTTATCATCTACATGTCTTTGAATCATATATAATCCATGATTCACATCATATATAATCCATGATTCACTTCATCACAGTTATTATATAAAATTTTACATTTCAATTCGATAACCTTTGCATATCAGAAACTCAAACTTTAACTTTACAACTCAACATAAAACTATACATCATAAAATATTTAGTACATCTCATGAATATTAATCATGGTTTAAAGAAATAATAATTTTAGCTAAAATATTAAATCTTCGTGTATTATTTTTGATCCATGTCATTCAAGTAGCACATAGTGTTACCTTCAATCCTTAACCTGCAAAAATGGTTATTTGCAAGGTTGAGCTCGATGTGACCAGCCAAAATCTAACAATTTTCATGCATCACGCAAAGACATAGTAACATGCTCAACATATATCTCATAAACATTGGACTAACATAACATACATATTACAGTTCATATAATCTAGTATAAAGATTGAGTTCTTACTCAATCAAACATGCTTTACTCAATCAACGTAGTCATAAGTTGACTTTTAACATTTCATACATTCAACATATATATAACACATCATGCTCTTTTGCAATAAAGATTTAAAACAATCAAATTCACATAGCAAATAGAACTGAAAGACTTGCGCTTGATCGTTGTTTACCAATAACAGGTTTAACGACTTATATGCTTATCTCGCACTTCAAGTGCCCTACACAATTATATAATCATGCACATCAACTATTAGTCATATAGCAACGCATAGTAGTTGTAATGTAAACTTTACTCTACATCTCATAACCCTTCCTATTATATATACACAATGTTCAATTTGATTGTGTTAACTTTCAACTTATATCTCACTATATTTCATATTTGAAGTTCATTCAAGTGTTTAAGTCTTGCTAGGACTACTTATTGGTTTTATATTAACACTATTCAATATCTTATAATATTCATTTCATTTGACTTATAACACTTTTTACGTTCATTATCACTTATCACGGCGTTTCGATGTTTATTCGTCACACGCCCAATTTGTCTCTCTTGCGTGTGTTTAGTATGCGTATTCAACTTATCTAATATATCCTTTATTAATGTTAAGCATCATTATACTTCATAATATTCATATTCTATAACTTAGAACAACATCTATTATCGTCGACATCATTACACTTGTGTATGTGCATGTCCGACACCCTACGATTGCTTCCGAATACGCATCAGTCACAAAGATGACCATTTTGACTACTGTTCCCGACCTCAAATTGAAAAACTTAAAGAATAAAAGTTGTATTTCTATTCGTTCTCGTTCCGGATCATCTTGAATCACCTCAATCGGAGTTCGTATGAAAACGTTATTCCTATTTTACTAAATCATGTCAAAGTAGTCACACCTGACATACTTTGGTGGTCAGTAATTACTTAATTAAGCCCTCCCAAGACGGGCATAAATAATATATACCTAGCATAAGCGTAAAACAGGACCAAAGTTACTGTTCATGCAATTTTTAACCCTTTTTCTCCTACTAATCTTCATAACTTGAGTTATACACATCCAAATTAGTCCGTTTTCGATTCTATGGATTCGTAATTCATAGAACTACAACATACTAGAATTCTAACAATTTATAAAAACATTAACCAACCTAAAATTTGACCCAAAACACATGTTCATACTCTATTTTCATGTTTTAAACACATTTAGCGAATTCGATTGCCACGGCTTCGTTTCTTAACCAATTAACACGATTTAAACTATGCCGTTTTCGTTTCTTAACATACTAACATAATCCAACATCAATTTACAGATTATAACAAGTATTGAACATGAAATTTTGTACTTTCTAAGCCATATTCTATAACATAAACACTGTTATTTGAAATCTTCTACTACAACCCAATTCTCACAAATTTGATCATCAAATAGCACGCACAAACGTTGATTAACAAATTATAAACCTTATATATAAGTATTTATATCAATCCAACCAAATTATCAATAGAAATTCCAAAAATAAAGTTAAAATTAGGGTTATACCTTATTCCTTTGATTGTTTTCTAGCAAAAGATGATGTCAAAGCTTAGAAATTCCTCTCCTACCTCTAGACAATCTCAGAGAATTCTCTCTTTCACTGTGTTTTTCTCTTGCTTTCTCCAACACTCTCTCTATACTCTGCTCTTAAGCTTTAGAAAAATAAGACGCGTGAAAACATAAACTGATATGGCCTCACCGGAGTTTTGGGAAAAGCCAGAACCACTCAAGGCAGAGATGTGGATAAAGCAGATCACCAAGATATTTATTGTCTTGGGATGCTCCGAGGAGCAAAAGGTTGTAAGGTTTTATGAAAATCAAAGTAGCAATCAAATTGCAAAAATTAGCGGAAGCATAATAAAATCATATTTTAAAATTTTTCACAAACCAATGACCCGGATCATCCTTTATGCATATTATTAATTAAAACGAAGAATAAGAAGTTATGGAATCATACCCTTGTAGAAACGAGCTTCCTCAGGTACGAGTTCACCTCCTACTTCTCTGCGATCTCCTTGAATCTCCGGGTAGATTCCTTCCTTTGATCAATATAAGCCACCCAAGTGTATGGCCTCTAGAGGTGATCCACCAAGGAAGAAGAATTTTCAAGAAGAAGTGTGTATTGGCTCAAACCCTAGTTTTTCCTATCACTATAGAAAAAGGGGGCGTACTCTCCAACTCTTGGAATTACGTATATTTGATATCTGATATAAGACTCCTCTTATAAAGATATCAGGTAACCCTATTTTAATTAAAATAAGGTATTATTTATTTAATTAAACCCTTTTAATTAAATGGGCTCCCTAATCTTATTAGGGATAATTAATTAAACTCCTTTAACTAATTTTCCCTCCTAATCTTATTAGGAATAAATGAGAGTACTTATATTAATTTAATTCTTAAACCCTTTTAGAAATTAAAATAATATTAATTGTAATAATATTAATAAGACTCCTCTTATTAATTTATATTTAATATTTCTAAAATATTAAATAATAATATTAAGCTATTTAATTTATTCTATCACCATAGATTAAATTAAATATACATAATATATATTATTACGATTATGCCATTAACTTCTTAAATAATTATTCTTTCTTTTATGGTGTGACCCTTTAGGTTCATACATATCATCATATGTATCAATAAATAAAATCATTCCATATATATATGAATATCATTTAATGGGTAATTTTAAGTTACACGAAATCCAATTTCAAGATTAAAATAAACTCTTTATTTTAATTATAAAATTATTTAGAATATTAATATATATATATATATATATATATATATATATATTGATTCACGTGATATGCCTTAGTGATTCATATGAAATCCTTTTACAGCTTAATACTTCCATATGTAATCATAAGTAATCAACATGCAGATTACTTCTCCACGTGAAAAAGAATAACGCATATCACGGAATTTATGTATAATATTAAAAAAATCATACATATCCGTATGATAACCAAGTTAGATCAACTTTTGGAAAAAAAAATCCACGCGGAAAAACATGACTCAGGTACAGGCGAAATAAATAATTAATAATTTATGCCCAATAAATTATTCTAAATACATACCCATATATATATGGAATCAAAATAATTAATAATTTGCATAAAGTTTGGCTCTGATACCACTGTAAAGTTTTATGAAAATCAAAGTAGCAATCAAATTACAAAAATTAGCGAAAGCATAATAAAATCAGATTTTAAAATTTTTCACAAACCAATGACCCGGATCATCCTTTATGCATATTATTAATTAAAACGAAGAATAAGAAGTTATGGAATCATAACCTTGTAGAAACGAGCTTCCTCAGGTACGAGTTCACCTCCTACTTCTCCGCGATCTCCTTAAATCTCTGGGTAGATTCCTTCCTTTGATCAATGTAAATCACCCAAGTGTATAGCCTCTAGAGGTGATCCACCAAGGAAGAAGAATTTTTAAGAAGAAGGGTGTATTGGTTCAAAACCTAGTTTTTCCTATCACTATAGAAAAAGGGGGCTACTCTTCAACTTTTGGAATTACGTATATTTGATATCTGATATAAGACTCCTCTTATAAAGATATCAGGTAACCCTATTTTAATTAAAATAAGGTATTATTTATTTAATTAAACTATTTTAATTAAATGGGCTCCCTAATCTTATTAGGGATAATTAATTAAACTCCTTTAACTAATTTTCCCTCCTAATCTTATTAGGAATAAATAAGAGTACTTATATTAATTTAATTTCTAAACCCTTTTAGAAATTAAAATAATAATAATTGTAATAATATTAATAAGACTTCTCTTATTAATTTATATTTAATATTTTTAAAATATTAAATAATAAATATTAAGCTATTTAATTTATTCTATCACCATAGATTAAATTAAATATACATAATATATTATTACGATTATGCCATTAACTTCTTAAATAATTATTCTTCCTTTTATGGTGTGACCCTTTTAGGTTCTCCATATTAAACCAGGTTGTAAATAAATCAATTAGAACAATTCTAATCTTATTTAAATAAATAAATTAAACGAATAATAAATAATATTTATTCTACAATAGGGATAAGCCTCCCCCAGCGATCAACGACTTTCCAGATAATATAGATTTCAACATTAATCATAAAAGAACCTTTGAGTTAATAGTTACCTGACAATTCAATCCTTCCACCATACAATGTCCCAATTAAATATAAGACATGGAATTCTTTCACAAGTCTTATTTTATTTAATTATATGTATTTCGATTCCTAAATGCATAACTCCTAATGAATGCAAATTAGAAACTACTTTCTAATTTCATTCCACCTCGCCAAGGATTCCCGGGTTGTCATTTATCGAATCACATAGACATTCTCTTCTTTTACTAGAAGTGGTAGATTCTTTATTGATCATTCATTATCTTCATATATAACTTATTACACCCAAGCATACCCTTTGATATACTCTAACAGTTTTAAGGAATAAGTCAAAGTGTAATTCATTATATATAAGATACTATGATGATCTCAAGTCTAAGGATCATTTGTACTACTATCACTACATGTGAATTCTTATCGACAGTGTAAGTAAAACTCCATTAGGTATTCCTTAATGAGTCAACGTTCGGTGAACTTATTATCTAAGAAGCACCTACATACTTGCTTTAGTGTCTCCACATAAATGATCATGAGATCAATCATCCTCTCGTCAATAAGCAAGCAACATACGCATTCAATCTATCCGGATTCACTAATCCCTTTTTAGTAATCCATTGATTGGGAACATTTAAGTTTTAAGTTATCTAAGAATTTAGATCTCATTTGCATGATCTCATCAAGATTCTAAAAGTATCGCTTAAAACTATGGGTTTATCACATATTATTAAAACAACACCATGTAGATAATAAATGCCTTTAATAAATAATTCTTTTATTAATAAATAAATAAGATTGATTACAAAGTATATGCTTTATCATCATACATGATGGCTTCAGATGCATAATACTTTCAATCTCCCACTTCAGACTAAAGCCAATCGCCGTGGTAGCTCATACCCATCTTCTCTAAGTGACGATCAAACTGTTGTTGTGGTTAACGCTTTAGTAAATGGACTCGCAATATTATCTTGAGAGTCCACACGCGCCCGTGGTGATGTCTCCTCTTTCAATGATCTCTCCGATCAAATGAAATCGCCAAGAACACGTGTTTCGATTTACGATGAGACACGGGTTCCTTAGCTTTTGCAATGTACTCCAAAGTGTTGTCGCGAGAATCAAAGGCATTGGTCCTGTAATGCTAGGAACCACACCAAGTTTGGTAATGAAGTTCTTCATCCAAACAGACTTCCTTTAGACTCTTCACTTCAAGTATCGCACTCGCTAACTCAACTCACGCCACCGTTTAAGGTAAACACATACCCCAAAACGGATTTCTTTGTCATCTTGGTCTGCGTTTGAAAACTTGAGTCAGTAAAGCCCTCTAGTTTCAATTCGCACTCCAACGTGAGACAAGAAATGCATCCTTAGTTCTTCTTAAGTACTTTAGGATATTTTTCACCGCCTTCCAGGTGTTCTTCTCTCTCTCGGATTCGATCGATATCCGCTTGTTACACTAAGTGCATGAGCGATATCGGTCTAGTACATATATCATACTGCATACATGATAGATCCTATTCCTGAAGCATAAGGAATCGTACTCATACGGTCTCTCTCCTCAGGTGTCTTTGGGGCCTGTTTCTTAGAGAGATGTATCCCATGGCTCATCGGTATGAGACCTCTTTTAGAATCTTCCATGCTAAACCTCTTTAGCATCGAGTCAATGTACATTCCTTGGGACAAGGCAAGCATCCTTTTAGATCTATCTCTATAGATCTTTATCCCCAAAATATAGGATGTTTCTCCCAAGTCCTTCATGGAGAAGTGTTTAGATAACCAGATTTTAATTGATTGTAGATAGAATATCATTCCCTATCGGTAATATATCATCAACATATAATACGAGGAATGAAACAGGCGCTCCCACTAACCTTCTTGTACACACATGGGTCATCCTCATTTTTGATAAAATCAAACTCTTTGATTGTCTCATCAAAACGGATGTTCCACCTACGAGAATCTTGCTTCAATCCATAAATGGATCGTTGTAGCTTACAGACTTGATTTGTTCCAACCTTTGAAACAAATCCCTCTGCCTGTGTCATATACACATCATCCTCAAGTTTCTCATTGAGGAAGGCCATTTTCACGTCCATCTGCCAGATTTTGTAGTCATGGTAAGCTGCAATCGCAAGCAAAATCCGAATGGACTTGAGCATTGCTACTGGTGAGAAGGTTTCTTCAAAGTCAACTGCTTGTCTTTGTTTGAAACCTTTTGCGACCAGTCAGGCCTTATAGGTCTCTACCTTGCCTTCTGCTCCAGTCTTTCTTTTAAAGACCCATTTACACCCAATAGGCTTAATGCCTTCAAGTGGTGAAACCAAAGTCCATACTTGGTTCTCATACATGGAGTCCATCTCGGATTTCATGGCTTCTTGCCACTTCTCTGAGTCTTTATTACTCATAGCATGTTCGTAATTCATTGGATCATCATCATCTATGATACGTACCTCATCGTCATCCTCTATGACAAGTCCATACCTCTCAGGTATCTTTGGTACTCTTCCAGATTTACGAATAGGGTGTGGTACAGAAGGAATCTCTACTTGGACAGGTTCATCCATTTGATTTGTAGTGGTTTGTGGTTCTTGAATTTCTTCAAGACCTATTTTCCTCCCACTGACCCCTTTAAGGATAAACTCCTTTTCCAAGAAGGCAGCATGTTTGGCAACAAACACCTTTTGTTTAGTAGGATTGTAGAAATAATATCCTAAACTTTCTTTAGGATATCCCACAAAAGTACACTTATCAGATCTTGTCCCAAGCTTATCATTTTGAAACCTTTTCACATAAGCTGGACATCCCCAAATCTTAACTTGCTTAAGACTAGGCTTCCTCCCTATCCACATCTCATATGGAGTCTTAGGGACGGATTTCGAGGGAACCTTATTTAGTAGATATGTAGCTGCTTCTAGGGCATATCCCCGAATGACATTGGAAGATCGGTAAAACTTCATCATGGAACGAACCATGTCTAACAGTGTTCGATTTCTCCTTTCAGACACACCATTCAGCTGTGGCGTCCCTAGTGGAGTCCATTGTGAGATTATACCATTTTCTTTGAGACAATCGAGAAACTCACTGCTTAAGTATTCATGTGAGACCCCAGATTTTATCAATAAAGATTTAAATTTTGTCAAAATAATTTTTTAATATTATGGTGTGAATTTAAGATAATATTATAGTTGTGGGTAGTATTTATAAATTTTGCAAAGTATGCAAGTGGTTATATTATATTCGATTGGTCGGAGAATATTCGGTTTAGCAGGAAATATTCGTACAACGGCTCAATCATTGGTGGACCCCACAACAGAATTATTGTCGAATTGAGAAAACGACAAAAATATTTTATTGAAATAACGACGGAAGTTTTATCGTTGATACTGTTGAACTACTCGGTAGTAAAAGTACAGTAATACGTGTGGTTACATAGTAGCACACGGTATTGATTATTGATGCTTATGTGAGAAGTCACTCAGTTTGATTCCATTATTGTCGATTAATAATATGAATTATTATAGCGATAATGACGCGTTTTGTTTTATTCAGATTATTAACGTAATAAAAGCGAAACATCTTTTATATAAAATGTAATACTTTATTAAAGTTATTCTATAAATAGAATATATTATATTTTATTATGCATAGTGTTGCATAGTGTTTTGCATAGTGTTTTTGCATAGTGTTTGCATAGTGTTTGCATAGTAAAATGTTTTTATATAAATAGAATATATTATATTTTATTTAAAAGATTTTTCTTTAAATATGGACCGTCGATTAAAGTAAATCAACTGGACCGTTCATGGATTAATTACTATGCATTCCATTTTCCTATAAATAGAAGCTCATTCCTTCATTATTTTCTTACTTAATTCATTGAAACTCTAGAGAGAGAAATTATAGAGAGAAGCTATAGAGAGAAAATTATAGAAAGAAGAAGAGTATTACTCACTCTTACTTCACTACTTCTATATTAGGTTTATTTTTTACGGTAAGGGTGTTATTCTTTTTCTTCTTGAAGAGAACTTCATTATTCCATTCATTATTATTATGTTGGAATAACTCGTAAAAGTGGCATACCCTATACATAACTCGATATCACGGCAAGATACCCTATACTTGGTGAAATCCTTATGTTATTCCATTGCTTATTATTCTCGTTGGAATAACTCAGATAATGCATGATTTACCCTATACTTGGTGACATTCTTTATTATTACGTTGGAACATCCACATGCGTGTGTTTTACACAGGACCGGTTTGCATTTTTTATTATTCATTGGAACATCCGCATTCGTGTGTTTTTACAGGACTGGTTAAAATCTTTATCATTCTTTGGAATATCCTATCTCTAGTGTTTTACACGGATCCGGTTCCATCTTTATTATTCATTGGAACATCCTGCCGCTTGTGAATTTCCCCGACCGGTTCCGTTATTATTATTCTCGTTGAAATAACTGTCTATGCGCGGGCACCGCATGCATGGTGATTTCTTTTGTTATTCCATTCTTTATTATACCCAAATTGGTTAAAACTTTGACTTCTATACTCCATGAAATTAGTAGAATATCCTTGATATTTGCGTTTCATCCAAAGATCTTTTCATGGAAATATTCTTCCGATCATTATTGAATTTTACTCTCACAAACAAACGAGATATCATGTTGACAATTTGGACGTTAATAATTCATGGATTAAATAATTCTTGAACTTGTTTTATTGAATTACTATCATCATTGTCATCATCCTCATGTTTATATTATATTATGTTATCTTTGGCTTACGTGCATAGATGAACTTAGTATGATTATGAGATTAGGGATCATTCGCTATAATCATGACTTGATATAAATGATGTGACAAAAGTCCTCGGTGGCACTGTGAATGCGGTGATGGATAGTTTTTGGTATGATTATGACTGTGGGTGATTCGGTATAGTCATGACCATTGATAATTTGATGAAAATCCTTGACCGGGTAATGCAGGGATGATTAGATGTGGTGGTTTATTATTGTCGAGTCTCAATGATAAAAATTGATGAAAACTTTTAAAACCTAAAAGATAGTAGACTTTATTCTCTACTTGACTCTTTTAATGGATTGCTTATTCCACCGCAGCTTAAACCGGTTGTCTATTGTATTTTATCGGTTTAACACTATTATCAAGGCTAATGATAATTTATTCGCATTATCTTAGTCATAATATTTATCGGGCTAGTTGAGCTCACCCTTTCTTTCACCGTTTCTTCGTGAAATGAGAACATAGCCGAGACTTAGTCGGGGAAGTAAGTAATGGTCCGGAGGATAGCATTAGTAGTCCTCATTATTCTCGTGAAATAGTGTGATAATAGTTGTAATGAGGATTCCTTTTGAGTTTGTATAATATCTAGTAGACAATATTTGTATTCAAACTCACGCTTTATGTCGTATTACTATACGCTTATATTAGTAAGTTGTATTTGAATTTATGTACCATGTAAGTGGCGACCCAAGATGGGTGACGATACCTAATTTTGGGGCGCCACGGTTGGTATCGAGCTTAGGATATGATCCCTAGTGAGATGTGAGATAAGAACTAGGAGGGGAGAGACGGAAATTCTTTTCGCTAAGTATGACCTACCTAAATTTATTTGGTATTTAATTGGTCGATTCGGAGTATAGGGATAATATGTGATATGTTAATTAACCCTTGTTTTGTGACGTTGTTTGAGAATGACATCCGAAAATGCTAAGATAAGCAATGAAGCACATGAGAGTGTTGATTCAGCTCAAACAAAAGGTAACGACCAACAACACGATAATAATCATACTGGTGGCAACGGCTATCGTAACAATGATAACCATCGTGGGGGAAAGTATCATGCTAAGAATGGTAACCACTTTATGGTAATCATGGCAAAGATAATAGATGGGGAAATTGCAAGAAGAGAAGGTCATTTAGCTCAATTTTGTTGTGCACCAAAGTCAAGTGTAGCTGGGACGGTGGCACCAAAGGTGGATATGGACAAAACAAAGTCGTTGGTTTTAGGAAGTGCATTTTCATGACTTCTCAAAAAGCTTAGTAAACCGAACGAAGTTAGCACAAGTTAGTTAATTATAAATTGTGAAGTCTATACCTTATAAGATACCGGTTCTACCCATTATTTTATCTCTCTTGCTTATGCTCAACGTTTAAATTTGACTCAGGAGAAGTTAGACTTTGACTTATTGGTTGAAACTTCGTTAGTAGGAGCCTTCGTTACCGCTACTATTTTTAAATCTTGTTTGATTCAAATAAACACGTTCACGTTACCTGTCGATCTTATCTCTTTGAAAATACTTGCCTTTGAGGTAATTTTTGAAAACGATTGATTAACTACTCATTATTCTTTTTGTAAGGTTGTTAGCTTTCATATTCCTAACCAACCTATTATACTTAATTCAAAGTAACCAAACCCTAAAGTTAATCATTGTTATATCAAGCCATAAGTAAAGAGCCCGAACCTTTCGTTGTTGACTTCCTTGTGTGGAATGCACCGAAGCCAGACTTTCTGTAGGCGACGTCATGACTGAAGATGGCAAGTTTATAGGTATCATTGTGAGGTGCTATCTAGGTTAAGGGATAGAAGTCACGGTTGGTATCAATGTGACGCATTATCCAAGTCTTGGAGGAGAGTCACAGATTTTGAATGATATTTCTATTATTAATAAATTTCTTGGCATATTCTTGAAGACTTCCTAGCCTACCCTAGAACATGAAATCGAATTTTGTATTGACCCCAAAGACAAAAAACCCATTTCTTAAACCTCAAATATTTCTTCAACTAAAAGGATCATTTACGAGGATTATGATGAAAGTCATAATAAAAGCATTGGACTAATGAAAATCATGGGTATTCGTGGTATTAGTAAGTTTTATGATGAGTTATGTTGGTTATTATGTGAAAACATGAAAGTTTCTTAGAAATCACAAAGGGTTGAAAATCGATTTTGGTAAAACGTAACATGAAATTCAATTGATATATCTCCAATTATATTTTGAATTTTTGAATGTGGTCAAGTCCTAGAGTTAGATCTATGAGTTACCTAACTAATCCAAGTGGAATTACTGGAAAAGGTGTTGTAGATTTTTGTGTGGACTGATTTTAGCAAAGGAGGCCAAAGTTGTAAATTTCAAAAATGCTACTGCCCAGAAACTTTAAGGGGTTGTTTCGGCCACTTAAATTATGAGAAAAATTCTGGTCTTTAGGGACATGAAGGTATATGGTATAAAGTACATCCTGTCCAAAAATGAGCTCATTCTGACTTAAAATGAGCAAGTTATGACTCTTTCAATATTTAGGTTTTTCCGATTTAAAAACGCTATCTTAGGAGTTCTATAACTTTGATGACCATGAAATTTAAACTAGAAGCTCACGTTAACATGTGTAAGGTCCTGCCAAGATTTGGGAATTTTTGGAGTTAAACTTGAGGTAGCTAATTTCTTAAGGAATTAATTAGAAATTGATTTTTGAAAAATAGTAAATGAATTTTAAAAATTCCGAGAAAAATATATTTTCATTATGGGAATATATTATGCTAAATCCCAGAAAAGAAATATTTTTGGGACTGATTTGGTATTTTTCATGAAAATAGTTTAGTTACGAACATATGAGTTAAATATGTTATGTGAAGTAATAAAGTTGAAAATAGGATTTTATGGCTAGAGAATCCTATATAGAGTATATGCATATTTTTTTGATGAGGGATTTGATAATTGGTGATTATATTTTATGAGTATGGCATTTTTGAATGATTAAATGCATTATATGGTAAAGCGTAAACAATTGAGATAAATTGTTTATAAATTTAAGAAGTGATTAAAATATTATTATAATATTAATGTTATTAGATTATGAGATTATTAAGTGATTGACAACATGGGGATATTCTTGAATCCTGGATAAATTATATTATAAATGTTTAATATTTATCCTTTATCTCATTTGATTGATTCTTTATATCATTATCCTCGTGTTTATATTATGTTGAAAGTCATCTGTGGCCTGTAGTGCATAGATGGACTTGGTATGATTATGACCAGGTATTATCTTTGGCCGTAGTGCATGGATAATTTGTGGTCGTGATACTAATGAATACACAATTATCTTTGGTCGTAGTGCATGGATAATTTGTGGTCGTGATACTTAATGAATACACAATTATCTTCGGTAGTGGATGCATGGATAATTTGTGGTCGTGATACTAATGAATACACAATTATCTTTGGCAGTAGTGCATGGATAATTTGTGGTCGTGATACTAATGAATACACAATTATCTTTGGTCAGAAAGTGCGTGGATAATTTGTGGTCGGATACTAATGAATACACGAATTATCTTAGTGTAGTAGTAGTGCTAATGGGATAATTTGTGGTCGTGGATACTTAATGAATACACAATTATCTTCGTCAGTAGTGCATGGATAATTTGTGGTCGTGATACTAATAAATACACAATTATCTTTGGCCGTAGTGCATGGATAATTTGTGGTCGGATCTTAATGAATACACAATTATCTTTCGTAGTAGTGTATGGATAATTTGTGGTCGGATACTAATGAATGAATACGATTATCTTCGGTAGTAGTGCATGGATAATTTGTGGTCGTGATACTAATGAATACACGATTATCTTTGGCCGTAGTGCATGGATAATTCGTGGTCGTGATACTAATGAATACACGATTATCTTTGTCAGTAGTGCATGGATAATTCGTGGTCGTGATACTTAATGAATATCCTCGGCACGTGAAGTGTGGATGATTCAATGATATGGATTAATTATTGAAGTGAGTCTCAAAGAATGAAATATTAATTCATGGATGTGGTAAAAGTCATCTTTGGTCAGTAGTGCATTGATAGACTTGGTATGATTATGACCACGGATTATTCGGTATAATCATGATCAGTAATTGAAAACACGAATATCCTTAGCCAAGAAAGTGCATGGATAATTCATGGTTGTGATACTATTAAGTCGAGTCTCAGATTATTGGTTTTATATTATATATCTTTGGCTCGTAGCAAAAGTTGAATTATTAATAAATATCTTTGGCTCAGAGTGCAAAGATGAATTGTTAATGAATATCTTTGGCCGGATTGCAAAGATGAACTTAATATTTTCAACGATAAAGGTATTCAAGGTATCCTCACCTCTTTATCATACCAGTATCGCACCCTAATTTCGAGGGCTTAAATTCCATAAGGAGGGGAGATTGTGAGACCCCAGATTTTATCAATAAAGATTTAAATTTTGTCAAAATAATTTTTAATATTATGGTGTGAATTTAAGATAATATTATAGTCATGGGTAGTATTTATAAATTTTGCAAAGTATGCAAGTGGTTATATTATATTCGATTGGTCGGAGAATATTGGTTTAGAGGGAATATTCGCACAACGACTCAATCATTGGTGGACCCTCATAATGTAATTATTGTCGAATCGAGAAAACGACAAAAATATTTTATTGAAATAACGGCGGAAGTTTTACCGTTGATACCGTTGAACTACTTTCGGTAGTAAAAGTGCGAGAATACGTGTGGTTGCATAGTAATACACCGGTATTGATTATTGATGCTTATGTGTGAAGTCACTCGGTTTGATTCCATTATCACGATTAATAATATGAATTATTATAGCGATAATGACGCTTTTGTTTTATTCAGTATTATTAACGTAATAAAATGTAAACATCTTTTATATAAAATGTAATACTTTATTAAAGTTATTCTATAAATAGAATATATTATATTTTATTATGCATAGTGTTGCATAGTATTTTGCATAGTGTTTTGCATAGTGTTGCATAGTGTTTGCATAGTAAAATGTTTTTATATAAATAGAATATATTATATTTTATTTAAAAGATTTTCTTTAAATATGAACCATCGATTAAAGTAAATCAATCTGGACCGCTTTCATGGATTAATTCTTATGCATTCCATTTTCCTATAAATATGAAGCTCATTCCTTCATTATTTTCTTAATTAATTCATTTGAAACTCTAGAGAGAGAAATTATAGAGAGAAGCTATAGAGAGAAAATTATAGAAAGAAGAAGAGTATTCTGCTACTTCACTACTTACTATATTAGGTTCTTTTTACGGTAAGGGTGTTATTCTTTCTTCTTGAAGAGAACTTCATTATTCCATTCATTATTATTATGTTGGAATAACTTTTGTAAAAGTGGCATACCCTATACATAACATGTATACATGCAGCATACCCTATACTTGGTGAAATCCTTATGTTATTCCATTGCTTATTATTCATTGGAATAACTTTGATACGTGATTTATCCTATACTTGGTGACATTCTTCTATTATTACATTGGAACATCGCGTGCATGTGTTTTACACCCACGGTTCACGGTTTTTATTATTCCATTGGAACATCATTCGCTCATGTGTTTTACAGGACTGGACCCGGTTAAAATCTTTTATCATTCGCTGAATATCCTATCGTGTGTTTTACATCGGATCCAGTTCCATCTTTATTATTCTGTTGGAACATCCCCGCGATTGTGAATTTCACCGACTGGTTCCGTTATTATTATTCTCCGCTGAATAACTCCGTTCATGCGGGCACCGCATGCATGGTGATTTCTTTTGTTATTCCATTCTTTATTATACCCGGTTGGTTAAAACTTTGACTTCTATACTCCATGAAATTAGTAGAATATCCTTGATATTTGCGTTTCATCCAAAGATCTTTTCATGGAAATATTCTTCCGATCATTATTGAATTTTACTCTACGTAAACAAAGATCATGTTGACAATTTGGACGTTAATAATTCATGGATTAAATAATTCTTGAACTTGTTTTATTGAATTCTTATGTCATTGTCATCATCCTCATGTTATATTATGTTATATTTCGCTTACGTGCATAGATGAACTTAGTATGATTATGACTGTGGATCATTCAGATAATCATGACTTGATATAAATGATGTGACAAAAGTCCTCAAAGGCCTTGTAATGCAAATGATGGATAGTTTTTGGTATGATTATGATGAGGGGTGATTCTAAGATAGTCATGACCATTGATAATTTGATGAAAATCCTCAACCGTGGTAATGTGGATGATTAGATGTGGTGGTTTATTATTAAAGTCGAGTCTCAACGATAAAAATTGATGAAAACCTTTTAAAACCTAAAAGATAGTAGACTTTATTCTCTACTTGACTCTTTTAATGGATTGCTTATTCCACCGCAGATTAAACCGGTTGTTCATTGTATTTTATCGCTTAACACTATCAAGGCTAATGATAATTTATTCGCATTATCTTAGTCATAATATTTCTTCGGGCTAGTTGAGCTCACCTTTCTTTCACCGTTTCTTCTCTTGAGAAAATGAGACATGAGACTTAGTCCAGGAGGAAATAAAGTAATGGTCCGGAGGATAGCATTAGTAGTCCTCACTATTATACGTGAAATAGTGTGATAATAGTTGTAATGAGGATTCCTTTTGAGAGTTATAATATCTAGTAGACAATATTTGTATTCAAACTCGATGCTTTATGTCCTATCATCCATAACTCATACGCTTATATTAGTAAGTTGTATTTGAATTTATGTACCATGTAAGTGGCGACCCAAGATGGGTGACGTATACCTAATTTTGGGGGCGTCACAATTCACCACCTCGATCTGATCGAAGAATCTTAATACTTTTGCCCGTTTGTTTCTCTACTTCACTTCTGAACTCTTTGAACTTTTCAAATGATTCTGATTTGTATTTCATTAAATACACATATCCAAATCTTGAGTGATCATCAGTGAATGTAATAAAATAAGAATACCCTCCTCGTGCATTCGTTGTCATAGGTCCACATACATCCGTGTGTACCAACGCTAACAACTCTGTAACTCTTTCTCCTTTTCCACTAAAAGGAGATTTAGTCATTTTTCCTATGAGACAAGATTCACAAGTTGGATGTAATTCATAATCCGAAAGCTCTAGGAGCCATCTTTATACAACTTAGATAATCTTATTTCATTAATATGACCAAGTCTACAGTGCCACATATAGGTATAATTAACATCATCTCTTTTCCTTTTCTTAGTTTGTTCAATTTGAAGTATATTTTCATGCAAGTCAATAATGTAAAGTCCATTTTGTAAATTACCAACACCATATAAAACATTATTATTATAAATAGAACAACTATTGTTCTTTATTATAATGTCAAAACCATCCATATCCAATATAGATATTGAAATAATGTTTCTACTAAGTGACAAAACAAAATAACAATTATTTAAACTAATGGACTTGCCCGTAGGCAGTGCTAAACAATAAGTCCCTATAGCTAATGCAGCAACCTTTGCTCCATTTCCCACTCGTAGACGACCTCATCCTTGCTTTCGCCTTTCTACTTCGACTACCCTACATATTATTACATATGTGAGAACCGGTAGGTATCCAATACCCAAGTAGAAGATTGACTTTTAGAAAAATTAATTTCAATCATAAACAAACCTTGATTAGGATTCAAGCTTCTCCAAGCTTCTTACGCTTTTGTTCGCAAGATAATCCTTGCAGTTCCTCTTCCAAAGGACCGGCATTATTGCAATGGAAGCAAATTCCTTTGCTAATTTGGATCAGTTTCTTTTGATCCTTCACTTTCGCTCTTTCCTTAGCCTTCTTGGATTTCTTCTTTTCGAAGATACCTTGGGCCTCTTCCTTTTCTTGGAAGAATCATCCACCAAGAAGACATGGTTCTTCTTGGATGGGGAAGTGACCTTCGGCGAGCTTTTCAACATGTTAAGTAATTCGTGCAAAAGACTAAATCTTGACTCAACTCCCCATCTATGATGAACCCAAGACAAAGACGCTCAATCGATTGATCATCTTTAAGACACGAGTCTCAACGGTAGTGCCCTCGATCATCCGAGATCGAAAGAGCTCCTTAGATATCTCATATCTAGCAGGTCCTACTTTGCTTTCACCATACAACTCTTGAAGGTGCGAAGAACATAGTAGGAGCATCCATGTTTTCATGCCGACTGAAGCTCGTTACTCATGGATGCGAGCATGATGCATTGAGCCACTGATGCATCATTTTGCCACTGTTTAAAAGTAGCAATCTCTTCCTCGGAGGCTGTTTCTGCAACTTTTATAGGTACATGCGAATTTAGGACATAAGAAATCTTTTCAGCAGTGAGAACAATTCTCAGATTCCTTAACCAGTCCGTGTAATTCGGTCCGATCAATTTGTTAGCATCAAGTATGCTACGCAGTGAAATTAGTGAATATGACATTTTCAAAATTCTACATGTAAAAAGATAATATTTTAGCAAACATTCATTTAATTAATTACCAAAATAAATTAGGTCTTATTTTATATTGGTATCTCCCACTATTTTATTCAAACTATATTACCCTCATGAATATAGTTCGGAAATATCTAATTAAAGATTTGTTAGTGAGAATAAGGATCTCATTTCAAATGTATATAGCCTTGTGTGTGCACAACAAGCTATATATAAATAAATAGGTAGACAACTCTTGTTAATTACATCATCATGTAACTCCTTATATTTTGCCTCTTAAATCATAATGGTCAAGTGTGTGCACATCCGAACTAAAATGATTTAAGTTAAGTCATACCCAAAGATTTCCATATAAGTGAAAGAGAAAACTACGACCCTTGTGTGTGCACAACAAAGCGGTAATGTTCAATTCCTTATAAACATCAAATGTAATAAAATAACATCTCAAATATTTAATACTCGCGCTTTGTGTGTGCACACAACAAACTCATATTAAATATTCAATGCTCTATTATTTTTTATCATGCTTAGAAGCGACGTTCGATATTCCAAATATCTTTGAACGTTACAACTTAATATAATTTCATTGAGGGCTTTGTTATTATTAGTCTCATCATTGTTTAGCATGCATGCAAATATATATATAAAATACGCGTCATATTATTAAACATGCTAAAAATGTTTTGCATAATATATAATATATATAATACTAGCATGCATATATAGAATACTATATTCTACCCGGATTGATTATGGACTTTTATTCTAGTTTGGTTCACTAGAGCCACCAAGTGAACCAAAAGGTCAAACCCTAGGGCGTAAGAACAAACATTTAAATATAACTATTACATTTAAACCCGGGCTCCATTACAAACGGGTCTTCGAGCGCTCCTTGCTCTTTGATCTCCGGTTCTTCGAAAAAATCTAACTAATCCTATTACATAAACTATTTAATTTAAATAGAAACCTTGATCAGCAGTCAAGGGGAAGTACATAGGAGAAAGATAGAATTTACATCAAGAAGAAAACCAGAAAACACGAGGTACGCAGACCCCATTTAATAAAACTCATTCATTCAAACATCCAACTAAAATAATTCCAATCACATTGGTCAATAGTCCATAATCAATCCCATTTATTATCATACATATCATCATATGTATCAATAAATAAAATCATTCCATATATATATGAATATCATTTAATGGGCAATTTTAAGTTGCATGAAATCCAATTTCAAGATTAAAATAAACTCTTTATTTTAATTATAAAATTATTTAGAATATTATATATATATATATATATATATATATATATATATATATATATCGATTCACGTGATATGCCTTAGTGATTCATATGAAATCCTTTTACGACTTAATACTTCCATATGTAATCATAAGTAATCAACATGCAGATTACTTCTCCACGTGAAAAAGAATAACGCATATCACGTAATTTATATATAATATTAAAAAATTCATACATATCCGTATGGTAGCCAAGTTAGATCAACTTTTGGAAAAAAAAATCCACGCAGAAAAACATGACTCAAGTACAAAAAAAAAAAAAATCCAAAGACAAATGAAATCAAAACCTGGAACCGAAAAAAAAATGTTTTTCTGAAAAACTTTTCGGCAATAAATTTATTTTTTTTCATAAAATAATAATTTTATACAACAAATTATGCTCAATAAATTATTCTAAATACATACCCATATATATATGGAATCAAAATAATTAATAATTTGCATAAAGTTTGGCTCTGATACCACTGTAAGGTTTTATGAAAATCAAAGTAGCAATCAAATTGCAAAAATTAGCGGAAGCATAATAAAATCAGATTTTAAAATTTTTCACAAACCAATGACCCGGATCATCCTTTATGCATATTATTAATTAAAACGAAGAATAAGAAGTTATGGAATCATACCCTTGTAGAAACGAGCTTCCTCAGGTATGAGTTCACCTCCTACTTCTCCGCGATCTCCTTATATCTCCGGGTAGATTCCTTCCTTTGATCAATGTAAGCCACCCAAGTGTATGGCCTCTAGAGGTGATCCACCAAGGAAGAAAAATTTTTAAGAAGAAGGGTGTATTGGCTCAAACCCTAATTTTTCCTATCATCATATAGAAAAGGAGGCGTCTTTCTTCAACTCTTGAATTACGTATATTTGATATCCGATATAAGACTCTCTTATAAAGATATCAGGTAACCTATTTTAATTAAAATAAGGTATTATTTATTTAATTAAACTCTTTTAATTAAATGGGCTCCCTAATCTTATTAGGAATAATTAATTAAACTCATTTAACTAATTTTCCCTCCTAATCTTATTACGAATAAATGAGAGTACTTATATTAATTTAACTCCTAAACCCTTTTAGAAATTAAAATAATAATAATTGTAATAATATTAATAAGACTTCTCTTATTAATTTATATTTAATATTTCTAAAATATTAAATAATAATATTAAGCTATTTAATTTATTCTATCACCATAGATTAAATTAAATATACATAACAAATTATTACGATTATGCCATTAACTTCTTAAATAATTATTCTTCCTTTTATGGTGTGACCCTTTAAGTTCTCCATATTAAACCGGTTGTGAATAAATCAATTAGAACAATTCTAATCTTATTTAAATAAATAAATTAAACGAATAATAAATAATATTTATTCTACAATAGGGATAAGCCTCCCTAGCGATCAACGACTTTCCAGATAATATAGATTTCAACATTAATCATAAAAGAACCTTTGAGTTAATAGTTACCGTACAATTCAATCCTTCCACCATACAATGTCCCAATTAAATATAAGACATGGAATTACTATCAAGTCTTATTTTATTTAATTATATGTATTTCGATTCCTAAATGCACAACTCCTAATGAATGCAAATTAGAAACTACTTTCTAATTTCATTCCACCTTGGCCAAGGATTCCTGGGTTGTCATTTATCGAATCACATAGGACATTTCTCTTCTTTTACTAGAAGTGGTAGATTCTTTATTGATCATTCATTATCTTTATATATAACTTATTACACCCAAGCATACCCTTTGATATACTCTAAGAGTCTTAAGGAATAAGTCAAAGTGTAATTCATTATATATAAGATACTATGATGATCTCAAGTCTAAGGATCATTTGTACTACTATCACTACAGGAATTTCTATTGATAAGAAAGTAAAACTCCATTAGGTATTCCTTAGCGAGTCACGTTCAGTGAACTTATTATCTAATAAGCACCTACATACTTGCTTTAGTGTCTCCACACAAATGATCATGAGATCAATCATCCTCATCCAATGAGCAAGCAACGTATGTACCAATCTATCCGGATTCACTAATCCCCTTTTTAGTAATCCATTGATTGGGAACATTTTAGTTTTAAGCTATCTAAGAATTTAGATCTCATTAGCATGATCTCATCATGATTCTAAAAGTATTGCTTAAAACTATGGGTTTATCACATATTATTAAAACAGCACCATATAGATAATAAATGCCTTTAATAAATAATTCTTTTATTAATAAATAAATAAGATTGATTACAAAGTATATGCTTTATCATCATACATGATTGGCTTATATGCATAATACTTTCAAAGGTACCTTTCGCCACCTTCATGTTTAGAGGAGAAGCAGATTACTGGTGGGAATCAGTAAAACGTACTCAGCATGCCGCACTCAAAATGTCTTGGGAGAAGTTCCAAGAACTGTTCAACAACAAGTACTTTCCCGAAAGTATTCGTCACCTGAAAGATGTGGAGTTCATCAAGCTAGAGCAAAACAATATGACAGTGTCACAATACAAAGCTAAGTTTGCGGAATTGTCCCGGCTTGCATCCCATTTGGGTGATAATGAGGAGAAAATGACGCGAATGTTTCTGCGAGGTTTGAAACCCGAAATACGTCAATACCTCATTTCTCACAAACTATGTTTGTATTCAGATGTTGTAAATAGGGCACAATTATTGGAGCGCGATAATGAGTCAACCCAACCAAGAGAAAGTAGCTGACAAAGTGATAACACCAGTGGTAGTAATCATCGAAGAAGTGACAACAAACGTGGAGGAAATCAACAAGCCAGAAATGGTAACCACTTCGGTGGTAATCATGGCCAAGACAATAGTAGTGGAAATTTCAAGAAGAGGAGGTTCAATAATGATGGAAAGACGTCAGCACCAGTAACCATTTTTAAGGAAGGAGATCGACAACCGATCGTATGTTACAAATGCGAAGGGGAGGGACACATCGGTCCCAAATCAGACGATCTACCCAAAGCGTGTTACAATTGTGGAAGAGAAGGTCACCTAGCCCGATTTTGTCATGCAGCGAAGTCAAGTCTAGCTGGGATGGAGGCACCAAAGGCCATTCTAGATAAGTCAAAGACGGTAGTTGTGACGCCCCCAAAATAGGTATACATCACCCATCTTGAGTCACAAGAAAATACACTACTGACAACTTCATTTATACAACTGTCATGCAAAAATAATGCACAATGTATATGTGAGTTTTAATACAAATATATGTAACTCTCATGGTGCCTCACCACAACCTTACAATGGTACTTTACATAAAAGTACAGCCAAAAACTGTTTTAGAAATTAAAATCTTTGGGAAGTGCTCATGGAAAACTTCGTACATAGGAGGCCATGAATCTAAGTTATGATAGATATCATATGTCCAGAGAATTATTCTTGGTTGACCCAATAGACCCCAAAGAAAAATGAGAAGCTTACCATCATGTTCCTTCCAACGGTGAGTCTTCTCTTGACATATAACTATCTCCACTGTCTCCAAGTGAAAATTATATTTCAAATAAACTCCAAGATCATATAGGTAGTGCTCGTAGATATACTCAACAAGTGGATGTACACAACTCTGTCTTATGATAACATGAGGTTGTATGTCATTAGACATCTTGTATGATAGTGGCAAAACACCCTTCCAAAGTTGGATTCACCTCACCCTATTCGGTTCACCAAAATTAAATATCAAATGACGTATACAATACGACACACTTATCTAAAGTTCTCAATAAAATTATTTTCGTACTATTTAGGGAGAACCTCAACAGCTATAGACCACCGTTCTATTCCCCTGTTATCCCCGCTTGACTCGGCAACACTCTTATTACCTAAAAGGAATTGTGAAGCAAAAGGATGAGCACAACTAGCCCAGTAAAGAATATCATAACTAAAGATAATTAAATTATCAATAGCTTTCGTCAATAATAAATCAGAGATTTAGAACATATGATAGATGATAAAACTTTTCAATCATAGTTAAAGCAGTAAGAAAGCAATCCATTAAAAAGAGTCAAATAGACCATCAGTCTATTCTCTTCTCCATGTTAAAAGTCCACCAATAATATTTTATCCTCAGAACATCAATTAACAATTCCTGTCCATAATCATATGAATAACTCATAATCATAATTGTGATTCTGAATTCCTTTTCGCACCCAGGACGAAGATAATTTTCATCACCTATCTTCACCGAAACATCAAAATTATAGTTATACCAAATCACAATTCCCCTTTCATAATCATATTTAATAAATTCATCTTTGCACTACTACCAAAGATATACAAATCAGATAAACAATAACCAACAGTTCATCTTTGCACTCATGTGCCAAAGATATACAATCAGAAACTAATAACCAAAAATTCCATCTTTGCACTACAGGCTAAAGATATACAATTGTAAAACCAATAATGCTGAGACTCAGCTTAATAGTATCACGACCACGAATTATCCATGCACTACGGGCCAAGGATATTCGTTTTTTCAATTACGGTCATGATTATACCGAATAATCCCTGGTCATAATCATACCAAGTCCATCTATGCACTAAGGGCCAAAGATGACTTTTATCACATCATTTATAACATTACGGTCATGATTATAACGAATAATCCCTAGTCATAATCATACCAAGTCCATCTATGCACTACAAGCCACAAATGACTTTCAACACAACACACG
This sequence comes from Panax quinquefolius, assembly GCA_020205615.1. NCBI lineage: Eukaryota > Viridiplantae > Streptophyta > Magnoliopsida > Apiales > Araliaceae > Panax > Panax quinquefolius. The sequence goes on along the minus strand of CM035155.1, from coordinate 105,760,300 downwards.
CATGAGAATGATGACAATGATATAAGAATTAATCAAACGAAAACAAGGATAAATATTAAAGACTTTAAATTTATCCAAATATTATCAATCACTTAATAAACTCATAATCTAATATTATTAATATTATAACAATATTTTAATCACTTCTTAAACTTATAAATAATTTATTTTAATTGTTTACACTTTACCAAATAATGCATTTAATCATTCAAAAAATGTCATACTCATAAGATTTCATCACCAATGATCAAATCCCTCATCAAAAATCTGCATATACCCTATATAGGATTCCCAAGCCATAAAATCCTATTTTTCAACTTTGTTACTTCACATAACATATTTAACTCATTTACTCATAACTAGATCATTTTCATGAAAAATACCAAATCAGTCCCAAAAATATTTCTTTTCTGAGATTTAGCAGAATATAGTCTCATATTGAACATATATTTTTCTCGGAATTTTTAAAATTCATTTACTAGTTTACAAAAATTAATTTCTAATTAATACCTTAAGAAATTAGCTACCTCAAGTTTAACTCCAGAAATTCCCAAATCTTGGCAAAATCTTACACATGTTAGCGTGAGCTTCCAGTTTAAATTTCATGGTCATCGGAGTTATAGAACTTCGGTTATAGCATTTTTCGTCAGAAAAATCTAAATATTGAAATAGTCATAACTTGCTCATTTTAAGTCGGAATGAGCTCATTTTTGGACAGGGGGTACTTTATACCATATATTTCCATTTCCCAAAAGGCCGAAATTTTTCTCACAAATTAAGTGGCTGAAAATGTCCTTTTAAATTTCTGGGTAGTAGCTTTTTCATAATTTGCAGCTTTTGACTCCTTTGCATAAAAATCGATCCACCACTAAAATCTACAACACCTTTTTCGGTGATTCCACCGGATAAGTTAGAAAACTCATAGATCTAACTCTAGAACTTGACCACACTTAAAAATTCGAAATATAATAGGAGATATGGTTAATTGAATTTCATGTTCCATTTTCTCCCAAAATTTGATTTTCAACCCTTTGTGATTTCTAAGAAACTTTCATGTTTTCACATAATAACCAACATAACTCATCATAACATTTATTAATACTACATATACCCATGATTTTTATCAGTCCAATGTTTTTATTATGACTTTCATCATAATCCATATAAACATATCATTTCCACAATTTAATAAGGAATGAATACAAAGGATCATTCACCATGCATGTGGTAATCCACATGTATGAGTTATTCCAACAGAATAATAAAGAATGGAATAATAGAAGAATTCACCATGCATGCGATAGACCATTACACGCATAAAAGTTATTCTCAAGCGTAATAATAAAGTATGGAACTGTGTCAGCGAATCAAGACCGACAAGCAAGATATTCCAAATGTAATAATAAAGAATGGAATAACAACAGAAATCACCATGCATGCGATAGACCGCACAGATAAAGTTATTCCAATGTAATAATAATTAATGGAACCAGTCGAGGCATAATACTTAACCAAGACGGATATTTCGCAAGAATGATAAAGAATGGAATAACAATGAAATCACCATACATGCGATAGATCACATGACAAAAGTTATTCCAACAGAATAATAATTAATGGAACTGTGTCAGCGTAATACGCACCGGCTGAGATATTCCAATGTAATAATAAATAACGGAATCAGTCATGCGAACGCACACATAAAATGTTCCAATGAATAATAAATAATGGAATAATGAAGAATTTCACCACGTGTATGCAGATTCTTCCCATAAACAAAGTTATTCCAATGTAATGATAAAGAATGGAATAATGTAAGAACTTCACCAAGTATAGGGTAGTTCAGATATACAAAAGTTATTCCAATGTAATAATAAAGAATGGAATAATGTAATAAAATATAATAAAACAAATAACTTTATGCATTCTAATTATTGTCTAATAAAACAAATAACTTTATAAAAGTATTCATTTTATATAAAAGATCTTACTATGCAAAACACTATGCATAATAGAATATAATATATTCTATTTATAGTTTAATAAAACAAATAACTTTATAAAAGTATTATGTTTTATATAAAAGCTTTTCTGCTTTTTATTACATTAATAATACTAATAAAACAAAACTTCATCATCAAGATTATAATTCACACTATTAATCGAATTGTGTCGCTCCAGGAAAGAGGGCTTTCAATAAGGATTTCTCCCTATCGCGCAATTAGGTGACCAAACCTCTCATTCGCGTAACTTACAGACATCGTTAATATTGCAAATAATAATATTAATAAATTTGTTATCTCAATTATTGATTTAATAATATATAAAATATCGAAAATAATTGAATCAAACTGAGTGACTTCTCACGTAAGCATTAACAATCAATACCGTGTACTATTATGTAACCACGCGTATTTTACCACCGATTATTTTATGACAACTTGCTTACTTTGAAAAATTTTCAAATGTCACCCTTAACTTTAAACTTTTATCAATTTAACTATTCACCGAAATAGAAAAATTGAATACTTTTATTTCATAAAATTCGGGGTCTCACAGTAGTTCAAGGGAGAGCGTTTGTCGTGACCTCCCAAAAAGCGAGGACCCGAACAAAGTTATCACGGGTAAGCTAATCATAAACTCTTGCAAAGTTTATACCTTATTTGATACCGGTTCTACCCACTCTTTTATTTCTCCTACTTGCGCTCAACATTTAAATTTAACTCCGGAGAAATTAGACTTTGACTTATCTGTTGAAACTATGTTGGGAGAAACCTTCATTACATCCACTGTTTATAAGTCTTGTTTGATTCAAATCGGCAGCCGCACGTTACCTATCGATCTTATCTCTTTGAAAATACTTGCATTCAATTTGATTTTAGGGATTGATTGGTTAACCATTCATCATGCTAAAATTGATTATTTTCGTAAGGTTGTTAGCTTTCATATTTCTAACCAACCTATTATGCAAATTCAAGCAACCAAACCATTAAAGTCAATTACTATCATATGAAGGCATAAAGCTATTCGTTTATTAAAAAACGGATGTCAAGATTTCTTAGCCTATGTCACGGATTTAAACAAAAATACGTCAGTCTTGAATGATATTTCTATTGTTAATAAATTTCTTAACGTATTCCCTGAAGAACTTCCTGGCCTACCCCAGAGCGTGAAATTAAATTTTGTATCGACCTTGAACCCGGTACAAAACCTATTTCCAAAGCCCCATATCGAATGGGTCCTATTGAACTTCAGGAGTTAAAGACCTAACTGCAGGAATTGTTAGACATCGGTTTCATTCATCTTAGTACGTCTCCTTGGGGTGCTCCTGTTCTATTCATGAAGAAGAAAGATGGGAGTATGCGACTTTGTATTGATTATAGGGAGTTGAATCATATCACCATCAAAAATAGGTACCCATTGCCACGCATTGATGACCTGTTTGACCAGTTGCAAGGCACCAAATTCTTTTTAAAGATCGATCTTCGTTTCGGATATCATTAGTTAAAGATTAAAACCGATGACATCCCAAAGACTACTTTCAGAACTCGGTACGGGCATTATGAATTCCTAGTCATGTATTTTGGATTAACTAATGCTCCTGCTGCCTTCATGGATATGATGAACCCAGTATTAAAGGAATATTTGGATCATTTTGTAGTTTTCTTTATTGATGACATTCTCATATACTCCAAAAGCCATGAAGATCATGCACAACACTTGAGACTGATTCTCTAAAAGCTTTGTGAAAACAAGTTATATGCCAAGTTGAAGAAATGCGAGTTCTGGCTTGAAGAAGTAGCATTCCTTGGGCACGTGATATCAAATCATGGAATATCTGTTGACCTGGCAAAGATTAAAGCAATTCAAAGCTAGGACAACCTAAGTTAGTGACCAAAATATGTAATTTTATGGGCTTAGCTGGTTATTATCGGAGATTTGTGGAAGGATATTCTCGAATCGCTACTCCATTAGGTTGTACAAAATTCGGTTAGAGCGAGGAATGTGACAAGAGTTTTCAAGAACTCAAGAGGAGACTCATTTCAGCACATGTTCTGACAATACCATCTGATTCGGAGGGATTTGTCATCTACAGTGATGCTTCAGGCAGAGGGTTAGGATGTGTTCTCATGCAACATGGGAAAGTCATAGCCTATGCCTCGCGACAACTCCAAGAATATGAGAGGAATTATCTTACTCATAATCTAGAGTTGACAGCTGTTATTTTTGCGCTTACAATCTGGAGGCATTACCTGTATGGGGAGAAAGTGGAGATCTATACGGATCATAAAAGCCTCAAATATTTCTTCACCCAAAAGGAACTCAACATGCGGCAAGGACGTTGGCTCAAGCTGTTGAAAGATTACGATCATACCATTCAATACCATCCTAGAAAAATGAACGTGGTAGCTGACGCATTGAGTAGAAGATCATATACGGGTACGAGTACGATATTGTCAACATAAAGGCCCATTTTTCATGACTTGCAAAGGATGGAAATAGAGTTAAAGACTCCAGGGACCCACGTGATGATGTCAAATATACGAGTAGAACCGGCTTTAATCGATAAAGTTAAAGATGCTTAACTTACGGACCTAGAGCTGATACGTATGAAGAAGAAAGTATAAGAAGGTGTTATTTCGGAAGCAAGAATCGATGAAAAAGGAATACTTCGAGTCAACTGCAGACTTTGTGTTCAAAACGACCCTGATTTAAAGTATAAGATCATGATGGAGGCGCACAACACACCGTTTGCAATCCATCCTGGGAGTACCAAAATATATCGTAATCTTTGACATACATTTTGGTGGAGCAATATGAAGAGAGAGGCAGCGGGGTTTATCTCAAGGTTTCTAACTTGTCAACGAGTCAAGGCGGAGCATCAAGTGCCAAATGGTCCATTACAACCACTTGAAATTCTAGAATAAAAGTGGGAGCACATTAACATGGATTCTGTTACTAGTCTTCCCAAGGTTTCTCAAGGCATAGATGCGATTTGGGTCATTGTTGATAGATTGACCAAGTCTGCTCATTTCTTACCTATACAAGAAACTTATTCACTTTAACGTCTTATTCGTATGTACATAAATGAGATTGTAAGACTGCATGGCATGCCAGTATCCATATTTTCGGATCGAGACCCAAGATTTATTTCACGATTTTGGGTTAGTTTGCAAAAAGCTATGGGCACGGATTTATGATTTAGTTCAGCATATCATCCTCAAATGGACGGGCAGTCGGAGAGAACTATTCAAACTCTTGAAGATCTATTAAGACTCTGTGTCCTTGACTTCAAGAGAAGTTGGGACAAGTTTTTGCCATTATTGGAATTCTTCTACAACAACAGTTATCAAGAAAGTATTGGCATGGCTCCATTTGAGGCGATGTATGGACGCAAGTGTCGTTCTCTAGTATGCTGGGATGAGGTGGGTGAAGCAACTTTGTTGGGACCGGAGTTGGTACATATGACTACAGAAAAGATTCAAATGATCCGACAAAGTATAAAAATCTCACAAGATCGACAAAAGAGTTATTTTGATCTTTATCGAGAAGACGTGGAGTTCAATGTTGGAGATCATGTGTTATTACGTGTTGCTCCATGGAAAGGAGTTACAAGATTTGAAAAGAAAGGAAAGCTCAATCCTCGATTCATTGGGCCATTCGAAATCCTCGATCGAGTAGGAACTGTGGCTTATAGACTCGCGTTATCGCCAAGTATATCTCGTGTTCATAACATTTTTCACATATCTATGTTACGTAAATATGTGGAAGACCCGAATCATATTATTAAATTAGAACCAGATGAGATAACCGAAGATTTAACGTATGTATATATGTGTGTGTGTGTGTGTGTAAGACCCCGAATTATATGAAATAAAAGTATCCAATTTTCTTATAATTATTATTCTATTTAATAAATGGTTTAATTGATAAAAGGTTAAAGTTAAGGGTGATATTTAAAAATTTTGCAAAGTAAGCAAGTTGATATAAAATATTCGTTGTATGACGACACCATCATTGGTGGACCCCATAACGGAATAACTGTCGGAGTTAAAAAACGACAGAAATAACTTTTTATAAAAATAACGGCGAAAGTTTTACCGTTAACTGTTGAAATATCCGGTGGTAAAAATACAGTAATACACGTGGTTGCATAGTAGCACACGGTATTGAAGCTTACGTAAGAAGCCACCTAGTTTACTCAATTATTGCTACAGTAATTGCTGTATAATATCTCACGTTATTTGATTTAATTATTGTCACAGTAACATCTGCATAATATTTTATATTATTAAATTAATAATTGAGATGATAAAGTTATTCATATTATTATTTTCAATATTGACGATGTCTAGAAAGTTCTATCGAGGAAAGGGGTTTGGTCACCTAATTGCGCGCCAATAGGGTAAAATCCTTATCGGAAAGCCTCCTCTTTCCTGGGAATGATCTGGTTGTTAAATATTGTGAGTTATAATATTAATGATGAATAATTTTTAATAGATTAAAAATGTGTTTATTAAATATAAATGATTTATGGTAAATATTTATTCAATTTTTGATATAAATATAAGGATTTGTTATGAAGCGTTTGTTGTAAGTTTGACTTAGTATTCCATGGGAAGATTTACTAATTTTATGGACCATCGATGGTGGTTTTAATAGTTAACCAATCTGGACCATTGATGGTGGTTTTAATAGTTAATCAATCTAGGTGGTTTTAATAGTTAATCAATCTAGACCATTGATGGTGGTTGTAATAGTAAATCAATCTGGACCATTGATGGTGGTTTTAATAGTAAAATAATCTGGACCATCGGTGATGGTTTTAAAAGTAAATTAATCTGGATCGACAGTGGCGGTTTTAAAAGTAAATCAATCTGGACCGTTGGTGGTGTTTTTAAAAGTAAATCAATATGGACCGTCGGTTGTGGTTTTAATAGTAATCAATATGGACCGTCTGTTCTAATAGTAAATCAATCTGGACCATTTGTGAATTAGTTACTATTTATTCCATTCTCCTATAAATAGAAGCTTAATTCTTCTTTCATTCACACCAATTCACTGAGATTCACAATAGACACTATAGAGAGAGAAACTATAGAGAGCAACAAGAAGAGTATTCTGCTACTTCACTAATGCAGTATCCAGTCTTCTACTAAGATAAGGGGTATTATTTCTTTTGTATTCATAAGGAATACTATTTTTCTTATTCATAAGGAATACTATTTTTTGTTTTCATCCATTAATATGTTGGAATAACCTGTCTACGCGGATTACATACCGCATGAAAGGTGAAAATCCATTTGCAGTTTCGTATATTATTTCTTTTATATTCTTAAATCTAAACTTACTATTGTAATTATTGCTTCTATAATCCCTGAAATTAATAGAATATCCTTGAGTTTTGCGTTTCATCCAGTATCGTTTCATTGAAATATTGATATGAACTTTTTATTAATTATCAATATTTTTTCTGGGTTATTATTCACTCGGGTACTATTCACTCTAGTATTATTCACTTTGGGATTCGGGGTACTTTTTATTCCGGGGTTACTAGTCACGGGTTACTATTCACCCAGGTACTATTTACTCTAGTATTATTCACTCGGGGATTCGGGGTACTTTTCATGCCGGGGTACTATTCACGAAGTACTATTTATGGGTTACTATTCACCCTGGTACTATTCACCTGAAAAAATATATTTCTTTTCTGTCTAAATTCTTTTTGATACATAAATATTATTCTTGAATTTTACTCCACAAAGCAGTATCATATTGACAATTTGGACATTATTAAATTCTGGATAAATTAAATTTTAAATCTTTAAAATTTATCATTTGCTTTCATTTAATTGAATTCTTATATCATTGTCATCATCCTAATGCTTATATTGTGATGAAATTCATCTCTGGCCCGTAGTGCATAGATGGACTGTTGATTGGTATGATTATGACCAGGGATAATTTGGTATAATCATGACCTGTAATGTTACAAATGATAAAATTCCTCATTGGCCCGTAGTGCATTGATAGACAGTTGTTGGCATGATCATGACCATCGATGATAACACAAATATTCTTGGCCCGTAGTGCAGGGATAATTCGTAGACGTGATACTAATGAATATCATTGGCCCGTAGTGCAAGGATGATTCGATGATGTGATTTATTTATTAAGTTGAGTCGCATCGATAAAATTGATGATAAACTTTTTAAATAATATAAAATAGTAGATATCATGCTCTACTTGACTCTTCTAATGGATTGCTTGTTCCGCTGCAGTTAAACTTGATGTCTATTGTATTTTATCAGTGTAACAATGTTGAAGGCTAACGATAATTTATTCTGCATTATCTTAGTCATAATATTTCTTACTGAGCTAGTCGAGCTCACCCTTTTGCTTTCATTGTTCTCTTTAGGAAATGAGAACGTATCCGGGACTAGTCGGGGAACGGAGTGATGGTCCGAGATGGTTGTTTTAGTAGTCCTCACTATTTAGTGTGATAATAAATGTAATGAGAATTGAATTTACGTTTGGATATTGTCTATGGGATAATATTCGTGTAAAAACTCTCAGCTCATGTTGTATAATTAAGTTTGTATTTGTATTCAGTACCATGTTTTTGGTGACCCAAGATGAGTGATGTATACCTATTTTGGAGGTGTCACAAAAGCAAATGATAAATTTTTAAAGATTTATAATTTAATTTATCCAGAATTTAATAATGTCAAAATTGTCAACATGATACTGCTTTGTGGAGTAAAATTCAAGAATAATAATGTATCAAAAATTATTTTGACCGAAAATAAATCAATTTTTGTCATGAATAGTACCCCGGGTGAATAGTACTTCGGGATTAGTACCCCGTGAATAGTACTCCGGCATAAAAAGGTTAAAACTTATCAAGAATGCTTAGAATAATATTTTCATGAAAAGATACTGGATGAAGCACAAATATCAAGGATATTCTACTAATTTCATGGAGTATAGAAGCCAAAACTTAACAACATAAGTGTAGAATTCTGAATCTGAAACGAAATAATTTTACTTACATACTACAGAGTATGGAAGAAAATATTATTTCATACGAATATTGAACAAAAATAATATTTCTTACAACTATTGAACGAAAATAATATACCTTACGAATATTGAACGAAGATAATATTCCTTACGAATATTAAACGAAGATAATATTTCTTGCGAATATTGAACAAAATAAAATTTCTTACGAATACGAAAAATAATATCGTAAGAGAATATGAAATAAATAATACCCCTTATCTTAAAAAGGAGAGTATTCAAACTGGTATAGCTAGAGGGAATATTCTTGAAGAATACTTTCACTATTTTCTCCACTCAAAGCTTCCTAAAACTCGAAAGAAATATGCTCAATATTATAGAACAAGAATTCTCTGATTCTGGTGTGATTTTCAATTCTAAACTAAGCATCCTGTTTATAGGAGAATGGAAGGATACTATTTAGAAAAGTTTTTCGTGGACCAACAGTAAGATTACGGACGAAAATCACGGGCGGAAAGGAAAAAAATTCAGACGCCCCTTTTCTTTCAACTAATTAATATAATATTTAATAAAATATAATATATTCTATTTTTCATAAAAAACAAAACTTATAATATATATATATATATAATAAAACATCACCATCACCACAATTTTCCACCACCACCCATGACATTCATTTTTTCTCCCTTGATAATTTCATTTTCCACATACGTAGGCCCCACATGTGGCCCCCCTCCTTTATTACATATATATATATATACATATATATATATACTGAATAACTTTCTACCGAATATTTTGAAAAATGGGTAAATGGGGTACAAATAATAAGCAAATTTATAACAAATACTTCATAAAAATCCTCTCAATATTTTTAACAACATTTATTCATCATTATTATAATCCGCAATATTAACAACCAGATCGTTCCTAGGAAAGAGCGGGCTTTCCGATAAGGATTTCTCCCTATTGGCGCGCAATTAGGTGACCAAACCCCTTTCCTCGACAGAACTTTCTAGACATTGTTAATTATGCAAATAATAAAATGAATAACTTATCATCTCAATTATTGATTTAATAATATAAAATATTGACAATAATTGAATCAAATAACGTGAGATACTATGCAACAATTACTGTAGTAATAATTGAATAAAACTGAGTGACTTCTCACGTAAGCATCAACAATCAATCACCGTGCTACTATGCAATCACGCCAGACATCGCATTTCTTTTACCACCGGGTATTTCAACAGTTTAATGGTAAAACTTTCGTCGTTATTTTTATAAAAAGATATTTCTGTCATTTTCTCATTCCGATAATAATTCCGTTGTGGGTTCCACCAATGATTGTTTCGTCGTACGAATATTCCCCGACCAATCGAATATTATATAACAACTTGCATACTTTGCAAAATTTATAAATATTACCCACAACTATAACATTATAACAAATTCACACCTTAATATTCAAAAATGATATTTATAGAAAAATTCATATTTATTCATAAAAGTTGGGGTCTTACATAAATTCTTATCGAAAATCCCCCTCTTTTCTGGGAATGATTTGGTTGTTAATATTTTGAGCTTATAATATTAATTGTGAATAGTTATTATGTGGTGGATATTCATTCAATTTTGATATAAATGAAGGAATTTAACATGAGATATTTGTTGAAAGTTTCTTCTCCGGTAAAATATTCATTCAAATATATTATTATAATATATTATAATTATTTAAATAATAATATTATTATTATATATATAAGCATGTGATTAAAAGGATGAAGGTGAACAAATTGTATTTGAATGCTTTGTTTTCAAAAGCAGTATGCCCTCGTCCTTTTTTTTTTCTACAAGTTGGTTATTCATCTTGCAATTCTTTTTTCTAAATTGTGGGCCTCACCCATAAGAAGTTGAAAGTTAGGCAGAGAAGAAATAGGAGGAGGTTAGGCAAGGAAAGAAGAAGAAAAGGAAAGTTAAGCAAGTTAGGCAGATTGAATTATTTTCTTCCTCAGTGTTGCACTATAAAAGGGGGGTAACCCTCCTTCCTAAACACACCAAAAATCAAAAGCGTTCCTATTCCAATATTGTGAATATTTTTTTTGAATAAAAGAATACTTTGAGTGTAATATTTAGTGTAAGATTTTCTCAGGATAATATGCGATATTCCAAGTCAGGTCTAGTTTCTACTAAGGTAAAGGATATTATTTTTTTTCTCATAAATAATGTTATTTTCTTTCAATACTCAAAAAGGGGTATCATTTTCTTTCATACTCCATATTATGTAAGTGATATTATTTCATTTCATATTCCTAAATTAAACTGACTATTGTAAGTATTGCTTTTATAATCCCTAAAATGATTAGAAATTCCATAAGTTTGTGCTTCATCTAATATCATTTCACTGGAATATTGGTCAAAACTCTCTTATTAAATTTTAATCTTTTCATGTCGGGGTATTATTTATATGGTACTATTCATGAGTACTATTCATAACAGAATTTAATTTTCTTTTCTGTCCAAATTATTTTTGATACATAAATATCATTCTTGAATTTTACTTCACAATTAGTTACCATGTTGATAATTTGGATATTTTTGAACTCTGAATAAATTGAATTATAAATCTCTAATATTTATCATTGATCTCACTTGATTGATTCTTTATATCATTATCATCATCCTCATGCTTATATTGTGGTGAAAGTCATCTTTGGCCCGTACTGCAAAGATGAACTATTGATTGGTATGATTATGACCATGAATTTTGTATTGGTATAATCATGACCTTAATGTTATAGATAAATATTTGCGGTGAAATTCCTCTTTGGTCGTAGTGCATAGATAGACAGATGTATGACATGATCATGACCACTGGTGATACAAACGAATATCATTGGCCCGTAGTGCATGGATAATTTATTAATTTAAAACATTTATTGATTGGCGTTACAAGGATAAAATATTGATGATGGACTTTTAAATCATAGAAGATAGTAGACATCATGTTCTACTTGACTCTTCTAATGGATTGTTTGTTCCGCTGCAGTGGTTGATCTAAAACTTGTTGTCTATTGTATTCTATTAGATTTTTCACTGTTGAGGACTAAGGATAATTTTTTCTTCATTATCTTAGTCATAATATTCTTTACTGGGCTAGTTGAGCTCACCCTTTTCCTTTTGGTTCCATTGTTCTTCTCAGGAGGCGAGAATGTAGCAGGGACTAGTCGGGAAGTGGAGTAATGGTCCAAGATGGTTATTATAGTCGTCATCACTATTTTTTAAAATATTGTAACAATAATTATAATGAGGACTTTATTTGAGTTTGGACAAGATAATATTTGTATTGAAACTCAAAGCTTATGTTTTGTTGTATTTTACACGATAATTAATAGTTGTATAATTGAAGTTTGTATTTGAATTCTGTATCATGTATTTGGCGACTTAGAATGGATTGTGTGGACCTATTTTGAGGGCATCATAAAATGTAATCTAAGACAACCTTAGTCAAGTTTGGTTAAGGCTACTTAACAAAATGACGTAGTTTTATTCTAAAGGTTAAGTTTTCTATTTTTAAGTTTTATTAAAAAAATTACACCGTCCGTCCCATAGTTATAGGCTGATTTCTTTTGGCACATAGTTTACGAAAATCAGTTTAAGTGGCAATTTTTAACAGAAATTTTCCACATATATCCCTTAATATGGAAATAATGAATATGTCAATTATTCCTTACTTATCACACTGGAACTCTCAACTTAATTGATTAACGTGTACTGACCATTAAAGTCCTTAATCATAGAACTTTAACCAAAGATGGAGTTTTTAATCTACATAAACTTTCAACCAATTGTCATTTATACACAAAATATGTTAAACTAGACTAAAAAGTTGAATTCTTTTATTGAGAATACAACAACATTAAATGCGGTGATAAAAATAATGACGTTGAATGTTATTTCTTCAAAAAAATGTAATGGTTAAATATTTATTATAAGGGCATAAAAGTAAAACAATGAACCAGCTAAATTTTATAAATAGTAAATAACCTATATATTGGGACATCCCAAAATAGAAAATCAACCTATAACTATGAAACGGAAGGAGTAATAATTTTAAATTTTACCCAAAACTACGTTGTTTGTTGGTTTAACCAAGCTTAGCTAAGGCTAACTCTCTCTCTCTCTCTCTCTCTCTCTATATATATATATATATATATATATATATTTTGCCTTAGATAAACATGGGGAAATGTAATCTAAGGTAATCGTAGTCAAGTTTAGCTAAAGTTACTCAACAAAACGGCGCCGTAGTTTTACCACATAGGATTAAGTTTTCTAGTTTTGAATTCTATTAACAAAAAATTAGTAATTTTAATTTTACACAAAATAACGTCGTTCATTTCTGATTAGCTATTTTGACTAAAGTTACTTAATAAAACAACGTAGTTGATAGGGTTAATTTTTTCATTTTTGGATATTATATATAAAAAATTAATTAAAATTTTTATACAAAAATTCGTTTTTTTGTTAAGTAGCTTTAGTCAAATTTGGCTAAGATTTGCCTTAGATTACCTTTCTCCACACACACACACACTGTGACGCCCCCAAAATAAGTATACATCACCCATCTTGGGTCGCCAAATAAATGATACTGAATACAAATACAAACTTAATAATACAACATGAGCTAAGAGTTTTTACACGAATATTATCTCATAGATAATATTCAAACTCAAATTCAATCCTCATTACATTTATTATCACACTAAATAGTGAGGACTACTAAAACAACTATTTCGGACCATCACTCCGTTCCCCGGCTAGTCCCGACTACGTTCTCATTTCCTGAAGAGAACAATGAAAGCAAAAGAGTGAGCTCGACTAGCTCAGTAAGAAATATTATGACTAAGATAATGCAGAATATATTATCGTTAGCCTTCAACATTGTTAAACTGATAAAATACAATAGACATCAAGTTTAACTGCAGCAGAACAAACAATACATTAGAAGGGTCAAGTAGAGCATGATATCTACTATCTTCTATGATTTAAAATGTTTATCATCAATTTTATCGCTAGGACTTAGCTTAATAAAAAAATTACATCATCGAACCATTCTTGCACTACGGGACAAGGATATTCATTAGTATCACGTCCACGAATTATCCCTACACTACGGGCCAAGGATATTCGTGTAATCATCGATGGTCATGATCATGCCAACAACTGTCCACCAATATACTACGGGCCAATGAGGACTTTTATCATTTGTAACATTACAAGTCATGATTATACCGAATTATCCCTGGTCATAATCATACCAATCAACAGTCCATCTATGCACTACGAGCTAGAGATGACTTTTATCACAATATAAGCATGAGGATGATGACAATGATATAAGAATTCAATTAAATGAAAGCAAATGATAAATTTTAAAGATTTATAATTTAATTTATCCAGAATTTAATAATGTCCAAATTGTTAACATGATACTGCTTTGTGGAGTAAAATTCAAGAATAATATTCATGTATCAAAAATAATTTGGACAGAAAAAAAATTTGGGTGAACACTACCCGGGCGAATAGTACCCCGTGAATAGTACTTCATGAATAGTACCCTGACATGAAAAGTACCCCGAATCCCCGAGTGAATAATAATACTAGAGTGAATAGTACCTAGGTAAATAGTAACCCGTGAATAGTAACCTCGGCATGAAAAGTACCCCGAATCCCCAAGTGAATAATACTAGAGTGAATAGTACCTAAGTAAATAGTAACCCGTGAATAGTACCCCAGGAAAAATATTGATATTTAATAAGAAAATTCAGATAAATATTCCAATGAAACGATACTGGATGAAGCGCAAAACTCAAGGATATTTCACCAATTTCGTGGATTATGTAGCAATACTTACCATAGTAATTTTAGATTTGAGAATATAAAATAAATAATATCTAAATCAGAATAGATTTTCACACCGTCATGCGATACGTAATCCGTGCGTAGCAAAGTTATTCCAACATATTAAAGGATGAATACGAAAAATAGTATTCCTTATGAATACAAAAGAAATAATACCTATTACCTTAGTAGAAGACCGGATATCGCAATAGTGAAGTAGTAGTATAACTTTCTTCTTCGCTTCTCTATAGTTTCTCTCTATAGTGTCTCTTGTGAATCTCAGTGAATTGGTGAGAATGAAAGAAAAATTAAGCTTCTATTTATAAGAGAATGGACTAAATAGTAACTGATTCACGAACGGTCCAGATCGATTTACTATTAGAACGAACGGTCCATATTGATTACTACTAAAACCACAACCGACGGTCCAGATTGATTTACTTTTAATAACACCACCGATGGTCCAGATTGATTTACTTTTAAAACCACCACCGACGGTCCAGATTGATTTACTTTTAAAACCACCACTGACGGTCCAGATTTTTCTACTATTAAAACCACCATCAATGGTCCAGATTGATTTACTATTACAACCACCATCAATGGTCCAGATTGGTTAACTATTAAAACCATCATCGACAGTCCATAAAATTAGTAAATCTTCCCATGGAATACTAAGTCAAACTTACAACAAACGCCTCATAATAAATCCCTATATTTATATCAAAAATTGAATAAATATTTACCACAAATCATTTATCTTTAATAAATACATTTTTAATCTATTAACAATTATTCATCATTAATATTATAACTCACAATATTTAACAACCAGATCATTCCCAGGAAAGAGAGAGCTTTCCGATAAGGATTTCTCCCAATTGGCGCGCAACTAGGTGACCAAACCCCTTTCCTCGATAGAACTTTCTAGACATCGTCAATATTGCAAATAATAATATGAATAAATTTTTCATCTCAATTATTAATTTAATAATATAAAATATTATGCAGATGTTACTGTGACAATAATTGAATTAAATAACGTGAGATACTATGCAGCAATTACTGTAGCAATAATTGAGTAAACTAAGTGGCTTCTTACGTAAGCATCAATACCGTGTGCTATCATGCAACCACGCGTATTACTTTATTTTTACCACTGGGTATTTCAACAGTTAATGGTAAAATTTTCGCCGTTATTTTTATAAAAAGTTATTTCTGTCGTTTTCTAACTCCGACAGTTATTGCGTTATGGGGTCCACCAATGATGGTGTCGTCGTACGGATATTCCCTGACAAAAAGAATATTCCCGACACAACGAATATTTTATATCAACTTGCTTACTTTGCAAAATTTTCAAATATCACCCTTAACTTTAACCTTTTATCAATTAAACCATTTATTAAATAGAATAATAATTATAAAAAAATTGGATACTTTCATTTTATATAATTCGGGGTCTTACACACACACACACACACACACACACACACACACACACACACACACACACACACATATATATATATATATATAATTTCAATTTGTTGGATTTAGATCTCCTTCATTACACTTTACCTCCAGTTTCATTCAATACTCCATAATTTTACAGTTGTGGATAGTATAATTGAAATCGATACCAGTAACCTAATTTATTATACAGAATAACATATTTGTTTCAAAAATGTAAGTAATCCGACACTTTTTCACCATTTTGATGAACATGTGAATTTTTCATTAAAATTTTAATATATGAAAATTATTTCAAACTTTTAACAGCAAAAATATTTTTTATGATTCTATTTTTGGTATGATTTATCTTAATATCATCAACTGTCTATTAACATCATCAAAACTAACAAATTTATTAAACTTAAATAATTAATGTATTGAATGAAATTTGAGAGAAGGCATAATGGAGGGAAGCCAAATCGCAATTTGACTATATTAACTGATTCAAGGTAGCGTAGTTTTACTTGACATCTCTCTATATATATACATATATAATAAGACAAAATTAAATTGTTTGGTCTTTGATCTTTGGTATGTGACTAAAATTTAACAGCTACTAAAACACTTTTTAAAACTTCTTTATATTAATAACTATTACTAAAACACATTTTAAACCTAGAATTTAATTATAACCAAAATACTATTTATGATCCTAAAAATTTTAGAGTAACTTATTTTTTTATAATAATTTTATTTCTTACAAAAGTTATTTACTAATATTGATTCTCATGAGCTTAAATTAAAGTTTTACGGATCATTGTTAAATATATAATTAGTCTTGATTATATATTTAACAATGATATATCATATAAAAAATTATTCTCCTCCTAATTTTATTTTCTTAACAACTACCAACACACTTTTTAAACCTAGAATTTAACAAGAATCAAAACACTATTTATGATCTTGAATTTTTTTAAAATAACTTATTTTTTGAAGCAATTTGAATTAGTGTTTATAACATACACAATATAATTATTATAATATAGCTTATAAAGAGATTAACTTATAAAGAGACATAATGATAATATTTTGTGAGTGCTTAGTATTTTAGTTTTTTAAAGAAGAAAAACACAGGTTTATTTTATAAATAACATTATTTTTAATATTTTATTTGTTTTATATATGATATTTATAAAAAATTGAATTCAACACATTAACTTAGTATTGGTATTAGAATAATTACAATATTTGGTTAAAATAAATAAATAAATACAAACCACATACAATTGTCTACTATAAATAATATTATTTTATTTTATGAACACTTTATTATTTATAAAATTCATTTAGTTCACTAATCTTATCTTTTCGATCAAAGTTTGTAAACATTGTCATAGCAATAGTAATTTAAATTGTGAAATTTTAAAGAACATTTCATAATCATTAAATATAAAATGAATAAGAAATTAAAATTATGTTATTTAAAAAAACTCAGTGTTTCACATTTGGTTTTTTGGTCTTTGGTATGGGCTTAAAATTTAACTACAACTAAAACACTTTTTAAAGTCTCCCTAAATTTTTTTAAAACAATATAATCTAAATAACTACTAATAAAACTCAAACTTAATTGGACTCATTTGTATATGTTCCATGAAGATTTTGGTTGATTTTTATAATTGTTTTTCAACTCAAAATAATATGGTCATGGCGAATATAACATAATAAGATTTTAATAATAAATAATAAAATAGAAGTAAATTATATGCAATTAATAAGTTAAATTGTGAAATTAATAATTAATAGTTAATATTAGAGAATCAAAATTCTTTTATGGTCCTACAAACTTTAATATTAACGTTTTATTCTACAATAATTTTATTCTATGGTTCTTTAATTACTTAGTCATACAATAAATTTTAACTTTAAAAAAATTTAGAATTTTACTTTACTCAACTTTAGACTCTAAATAACTAAATATATAGGAAAAATATTATGATTATATAATAACTAATATATGAGACATTTAGTTAATTAATGTTAAAATAATTATAAAATCCCAAATTTTATGAATAAAGATTTAATTTTCTCGAAATATTTTTTTTGAATATTATGGTGTGGATTTTTATAATGTTATAGTTGTAGGTAATATTTATAAAGTTTTGTAAAGTATGCAAGTTGTTGTATTATATTCGATTAATTGGGAATATTCGTTTTAGCGAGAAAATATTTAAATGCAATGGCACAATCATTGGTGGACTCTATTAACGGAATTATCATTTCGGATTGAGAAAGCGATAAAAATATTTTTTATAAAAATAACGGCGGAAGTTTACAAATTATCTTTGTTGAACTACTCGATAGTAAAAAATACGATGTCTGGCGTGGTTGCATAAGTAGTAATACCGGTATTGATTATTGATGCTTACGTGAGAAGTCACTCGGTTTTGTTCAATTATTATTCTGATGAGATTCACGCATAAGTATCTCACGTTATTTGATTCAATTATTGTTGATTGTTATATATATATATATATATATATATATATATATAAGTTTTGTTTTATTAGTATTATTAATGTAATAAAATAGAAAAGCTTTTTATATAAACATAATACATTTATAAAGTTATTCGTTTTATTAGGCTAATAGTAAAATCTTTTTTATATAAAAATGAATACTTTTATAAAGTTATTTGTTTTATTAGACAATAATTAGAATATATTATATTTTATTATACATAGTGTTTGCATAAGGCTCGCATAGTGTTCAGATAGTAAAATTTTTTATATAAAACATAATACTTTTATAAAGTTATTCGTTTTATTAGATTATAAATAGAATATATTATATTTTATTGTAAACCAAACTGACCGTCGTTTAAAGTAAATCGAACGGACCGTCAGAATTAGTTACTTATTCAGATCCATTCTTCTATAAATAGAAGTTCATTCCTTCATTATTTCTTACTTAATTCTTTGAAACTCTAGAGAGAGAAACTATAGAGAGAAAGAAGAAAAGTATTCTGCTACTTCACCACTTCTATATCCAGTTTCTTCTTTATAAGGTAAGAGATATTATTTATTGTACTCGTAAGGGGTATTATTTTTTTTTCATATTCATGAATAGAACTTCTATTATTCCATTCTTTATTATTCTATTGGAATAACCTATATACGCTGGCCTACCCTATACTTGGTGAAATTCTTCGTTATTCCATTATTTATTATTCTCCGGGAATAACTTTGTCATCAAGCACCGCATACATGGTGAAATTCTCATTGTTATTCCATTCTTTATTATTCGCATTGAATATATCTCATGCAATGCTTTTTTCTGTGGGATTGGTTCCGTTTCTTTATTATTCATTGGAATATCATATCTCATATGCTTTTTACGTTTCGTCGGACTGGTTCCGTCTTTTTATTACTGTTGGAATATCCCGTCTGCATGCGTTTTTTTACCGACTGGTTCCGTTATTTATTATTATGTTGGAATAACACGTCATGCGATTTCATCGCATGCACGGTGATTTCTTTTGTTATTCCATTCTTTATTATACTAAGTTGGTTAAAGTTTTGAATTTCTATACTCCATGAAATTAGTGGAATATCCTTGATATTTCATGGCTTCATCCAAGATATCTTTCATGAAAATATTCTTACGAGCATTCTTGAATTTTACTCTACAAAAAGTATCGTGTTGACAATTTGGACGTTATTAGTTCTAGATAATTTAATTCTTGAACTTGTTTTATTGAATTCTTATATCATTGTCATCATCCTCATGTTTATATTATGTTGAAAAGTCATCTGTGGCTGATTACATAGATGGACTTGGTATGATTATGACAAGGATTATTCGGTATAATCATGGTAGTAATATTACAAATGATGTGAAAAAAGTCCTCATTTCTTTGTAGTGCATTGATGGGACAGTTTTTGGTATGATTATGGCTATGGATTCTCTTCGGCCAAGGGAGCAAAGATGAATTATTTTATGGCATGATTAGGACCGTTGATGAAAAATATGATTATCTTTGGCCCGTAGTGCATGGATAATTCGTGGTCGTGATACTAAATAATATCCTTGGCCTGTAGTGCAAGGATGATTTGATGATGTGGATTATTTATTAATTGCATGTTTCGCTGCAGTTAAACTTGATGTCTATTGTATTTTATCAGTTTAACATTGTTGAAGACTAATGATAATTTATTCTGCATTATCATAGTCATAATATTTCTTACTGGGCTAGTTGAGCTCACCTTTTCCTTCATTGTTCTCTTCAGGAAATGAGAATATAGCTGGGACGAGTCGGGGAACGAATTGACAATCCAGATGATAGCATTAGTAGTCATCATTATTCTATTAAATAGTGCGATATTAAATGTAATGAGGACTCAATTGAGTTTGGATATTTTCTAGATGACAATATTTGTATTAAAACTCACAGCATATGTCGTCATATTTTGCACGACTGTTGTATAATTAAGTTATATTTGAATTTATATACCATGTATCTGGCGACTCAAGATGGGTGATGAATACCTATTTTTGGGGGCGTCACAGTTGGTATCAAAGCTTAGGGATATGATCCCTGGCTGAGATGTGAGACAAGAACTAGGAGGGGAGAGACTGAGACAAGTTTATTTGGTATTTAATTGGTCGGTCAGAATATAGGGATAATATGTGATATGTTAATTAACCCTTGTTTTGTGGCAGTGTTTGAAAATGGCATTCGAGAATGTTGAGAATAGCAATGGAGCACAGGGGACCGTTGAGTCTCCACATATCAATAATCAGGATAATGTGCATCAGGAAGGCGACAATCCTCGGGCAAACAACAACACTGACCAAATGATGAACGATGAAATGTTTAGAGACTTTATGCAATTCATGCAACAACAGGTAAGAGAGACTTCTGTTCAAAATATAGATGGAAATAATGGCAACCCACGGTCGGTCACCGCTAAGAAGTCCAAGGAGCTGGGACCACCAGAGTTTTTGAAAAAGCCAGAACCACTTAAGGCGGAGACGTGGTTAAAGCAGATCACCAAGATATTTGATGTCTTGGGATGCTCAGAGGAGCAAAAGGTTCCATTTGCCACCTTTATGTTGCGTGAAGAGGCAGATTACTGGTTGGAATCTGTAAAACATACCCAGACTGACGCACTCAAGATGTCTTGGGAGAAGTTCCAAGAGCTATTCAACGACAAGTACTTTCCCGAAAGTATTCGTCACATGAAGGAGGTGGAGTTCATCAAGCTAGAGCAAAACAATATGACTGTGTCGCAGTACGAGGCTAAGTTTGCCGAGTTGTCTCAGTTTGCATCCCATTTGGTCGATAATGAGGAACGAATGACGCGAATGTTTCTAAGAGGTTTGAAACCCAATATACGTCAATACCTCATTTCTCATAAACTTTGTTTATATTCAGATGTTGTGAATAGGGCTCGATTCTTGGAGCGTGATAATGAGTCAAGACTGACAAAAGGCAACGACCAACAACACGATAATAATCGTACCGGTGGCAACAGTCATCGAAATAATGATAACCATCGTGGGGGAAATTATCATGCCATGAATGGTAACCACTTCGGTGATAATCATGGCCAAGATAATAGAAGTGGAAATTTCAAGAAGAGAAGGTTCAATAATGATGGAAAGACAGCAGCACCATCACCCGTTTCAAAGGAAGAAGAACGACCACCGGTCATATGTTTCAAATGCGGACAGGAAGGACACATCCATCCAAACTGTACGCAGCAATCCAAAGCGTGTTTTAATTGTGAAAAAAAGGTCACCTAGCTCAATTTTGTTGTATGGTGAAGTCAAGTCCAGCTGGGATGGTGATGCCAAAGGATGTCCTAGACAAGCCAAAGCCGGTAGTTTAAGAGAGAGCATTTTTTTTTTCTCGTGACGAGGAACCTGAATAAAACGGGTAAGTTAACCATAAACTCTTGCGAAGTCTATACCGTGTTAGATACCGGTTCTACTCACTCTTTCATTTCACCTAGTTGTGTTCAATGTTTGAATTTAACTCCGGAGAATTTAAACTTTGATTTATCTGTTGAAACTCAATTGGGAGAAACTTTCGTTACCTCCATTATTTATAAATCTTGTTTGATTCAAATCAACACTTTCACGTTACCTGTCGATCTTATCTCTTTGAAAATACTTGCCTTTGATGTGATTTTAGGAATTGATTGGTTAACTACTCATCATGCTTTTCGTAAGGTTGTTAGCTTTCATATTCCTAACCAACCTATTATGCGAATTCAAGCAACCAAACCACTAAAGTTAATCACTGTCATATCAAGCCATAAGTAAAGAGCCCTAATCCTTTCGTTGTTGACTTCCTTGTGTAGAATGCACTGAAGCTAGACTATCCGTAGGGGACGTCGTGAATAACGGTGGCAAGTTGATAGGTATCAATGTGACGTTCTATCCAAGTCTTGGATGAGGGTCACAGTTTTGAATGATATTTTTTTTAAAAAAATTCCTGACGTATTCTTAAAGACTTCTTAGCCTACCTCAGAGCGTGAAATCAAATTTTGTACTGACCCCAGTACAAAACCCCATTTCTAAAACCCTTAAATATTTCTTCAACTAAAACGAATGTAATATGCGCCAAAGACGTTGGCTCGAGCTGTTGAAGATTACGATCGTACCATTCAATACCATCGTGGAAAAGCGAACGTGGTAGCTAACGTGTTGAGTAGAAGATCGTATGCGTTTACGAGTGCAAATATACGAACCTACGTGAAGATAATGAATATATGATTAGAACCGACTTTAGTCGATAAATTTAAAGCCACTCAAGCTACAGACCCGGAGCTGATGAACACGAAGAAGAAGGTTCAAGAGGGCGTTATTTTAAACAGCAAGAGTTGCTGAAGAGAGGAAATCTTAACCCTCAATTTTAATTGGCCCATTTGAAATTCTCGAACGAGTAGGGACTGTAGCCTATAGACTTGTTTTACCGCCAAGTATGTCGCGTGTTTATAACATTTTTCACGTATCGATGTTACGTAAATATGTGGACAACCCAAACCACATTATTGATTTAAAACCGGACGAGATAACGGATAATTTAACGTATGAAGATGTACCTGTTAAAATCCTGGAATATATTCTACGCTTAAAGGTTATACCTCAAGAGTTAGAATTTGACGAAGTGTCCTCATCTCTGTTTCGGCGGTGACAAGGTAATACGTCACGACGTAAATTTTGAGGGTGAAATTTCATAAGGAGGGGAGATTGTAAAATTCCAAATTTTACGAATAAAGATTTAATTTTCTCGAAATATTTTTTTTGAATATTATGGTGTGGATTTGTTATAATGTTATAGTTGTGGGTAATATTTATAAATTTTGTAAAGTATGCAAGTTGTTGTATTATATTCGATTGGTCGGGGAATATTTGTTTTAGCAGGGAATATTCGTACAACGTCATAATCATTAGTGGACCCCATAATGTAAGCGGAATTATTGTCGGATTGAAACGCAGCAAAAAATATTTTTATGAAAATAACTACGAAAGTTCACTGTTATTATCTTGTTAAACTACTCATTAGTAAAAGTATAATGTCGTGTGGTTGTATAGTAAACATGCAGTATTGATTATTGATGCTTTACGTGAGAAGTCACTCGGTTTTGTTCAATTATCGCAATGATGAATTCTTTGCGTAGTATCTCACGTTATTTGATTCAATTATTGTTGATTGTTATATATATATATATATATATATATATATATATATATATTATTTATATAAGTTTTGTTTTATTAGTATTATTAATGTAATAAAATAGAAAAGCTTTTTATATAAAACAAAATACATTTATAAAGTTATTCGTTTTATTAGGCTAATTATAAAATCTTTTTATATAAAACATAATACTTTTATAAAGTTATACATTTTTATTAAATAATAATTAGAATATATTATATTTTATTATGCATAGTATTTGTATAGTGCCTGCATAGTATTTGCATAGTAAAAATTTTTTATATAAAACATAATACTTTTATAAAGTTATTCGTTTTATTGGATTATAAATAGAATATATTATATTTTATTGTAAACCAATCTGGACCGTCCGTTTAAAGTAAATCAATCTGGACCGTTCAGGAATTAGTTACTATTCAGTCTATTCTTCTATAAATAGAAGCTCATTCCTTCATTATTTCTTACGAATTCATTGAAACTCTAGAGAGAGAAACTATAGAGAGAAAGAAGAAAAGTATTCTGCTACTTCACCACTTCTATATCCAGTTTCTTCTTTATAAGGTAAGGGATATTATTTGTTGTACTCGTAAGGGGTATTATTTTTTTTTCATATTCAAGAAGAGAACTTCTGTTATTCTATTCTTTATTATTGATTGGAATAACTTTTGTATACGCATGATCTACCCTATACTTGGTGAAATTCTTTCCGTTATTCCATTATTTATTATTCTCCGAGAATAACTTTGTACATCTAAGCAATCGCATACATGGTGAAATCTGCTTTTTATTCCATTCTTTATTATTCATTGGAATAACACGTATGCATGCGTTTTCTGTGGGACTGGTTCGCCTCTTTATTATTACATTGGAATATATCGTATGCATGCTTTTTCTTGGGACTGGTTAAAATCTTTATTATTCGTTAGAATATCACATGCATGCGTTTTTTACGCCGACACGGTTCCGTTATTTATTATTATGTTGGAATAACCTATCTGTGCGGTCTATTGCATGCCTGGTGATTTCTTTTGTTATTCCATTCTTTATTATACTAAGTTGGTTAAAGTTTTGACTTCTATACTCCATGAAATTAGTGGAATATCCTTGATATTTGCGCTTCATCCAGTATCTTTTCATGAAAATATTCTTCTGAGCATTCTTGAATTTTACTCTACAAAGAAGTATCATGTTGACAATTTGGACGTTATTAGTTCCTAGATAATTTAATTCTTGAACTTATTTTATTTAATTCTTATATCATTGTCATCATCCTCATGTTTATATTATGTTGAAAGTCATCCATGGTCTGTATTGCATAGATGGACTTGGTATGATTATGACCAAGGATTATTCGATATAATCATGGCCGTAATGTTACAAATGATGTGAAAAATGTCCTCATTGGTCGTAGTGCATTGATGAACAGTTTTTGGTATGATTATGGCTATGGATTCTCTTCTGCCAAGGGAGCAAAGATGAATTGTTTTATGTCATGATCAGGACCGTTGATGAAAACACGATTATCTTTGGCCCGTAGTGCATGGATAATTCGTGGTCGTGATACTAAATAATATCATTGGCTTGTAGTGCAGGGATGATTTGATGATGTGGATTATTTATTAAGCTGAGTCTCAGCGATAAAAGTGACAAAAAACTTTTTAAATCATAAAAGATAGTAGATTTTATTCTCTACTTGACTCTTTTAATGGATCAGATGTTCATTGCAGATTAAACTTGATATCTATTGTATTTTATCGGTTTAACATTGTTGAAGACTAATGATAATTTATTACGCATTATCTTAGTCATAATATTTCTTCTTGTCTTTAGTTGAGCTCACCCTTTCCTTCTTGTTTTCTTCTCGTGAAATGAGAATATAAATGGGGACGAGTCGGGGAACGAATTGATGATCCGGATGATAAGATTAGTAGTCCTCACTATTCTATTAAATAGTGTGATATTAAATGTAATGAGGACTCAATTGAGTGTAGATATTATTACAGATGATAATATTTGTATTAAAACTCATAGCATATATGTCGTCGTATTTTGCATTTAATTGTTGTATAATTAAGTTATATTTGAATTTACGTATGTATGATCTGGCATTTCAAGATGGGTGATGAATACCTATTTGGGGGGCGCCACAATAATTATGACTTATATATTGTGATTAAACTTTAGTTAATTTTTAAAACTAAAAGTCCTAATGTAATTTATTATTCTACAAAAATTTTATTCCTAAATAAATATATATTACAAATATAGGTAAAATATTATGAGAAAATAATTATTATTATTAAAAAGTGTAATATATATTAAAAAATGTATTAATGGTTAAAAGTTAATTACTAATTAAATTTTAGATAGGAGATCTTTAGTTAATCAATGTTAGAAATTTTTTTATCTTATATATAATTATTAAAATTTAAGTTACCATTAAAAAATCATGATGGCAAGTTGGTAACTTATAAATGTACAATAATTTTATGTCAAAAGATTGAATATAAGAACAAAATATTAAATTTAAAATTATATAAATTGAATATTAAATTTAAAACAATAAAAAAATAAACATATTATTAACATTGAATTGCAAGTCTTTAATAATTGTGTTGTTTTCCAAAGGCACTTGGAGATCTAGAAATAGGGGTTGAATAGATCCTTTAAAACTATTTTTTTTAAATCCCAAATCGGTTCTAAATAGGGGTGAGCATGGTGCGATTTGAAGCTCAAACTGCGCATGAAACTGCTTAGGTGCGGTTTGACAAATCTAAAATCACACATAAAATCGCTTGTGATTAGTGCGATGCAATTTTAAACTGTGCGGTGCGGTTTCGATTCCAAAACCAATTGAAACAACAAAATTTTATGCAATTTAAATTAACAATTTAGTATCACACAATATTAAATATCACTTTGATAACACACACCATACTTATAATGTTTTGTCTAAACAAAAGTTAAATATAATAGAGTAATATGATATAAATTATTAGAGTAGAATATAGTAGAGTAAACAAAAGCTAAATACAATTTTTACTATTCTACTTTTAGTAACAATATGTTGTAATATTCCTAGTAACAATATGTTGTAATAATTTACAGGCTACTCTACCATATTACAACATATTGTTACTAAGGCTACCTCAATCATATTACAACATATTATTAACAAAGTTCATATTAAAGTAATATTACAATCATAATACAAAGAGTTAGAAATATTATAGGCTACTCTACCAACATAGTGCAGTTTCGATTTTATGCGTGCGGTTTTGGCTAGTAACCAAATCGGAATCGTAAATTTGGTTTTTCAACCCACCTAAAATCGCCACATACGTCGAAACCGTTGGTACAATTTTAATTGGTGCGATTTGTGCAATTTTGATGAGATTTCGATTTTGATTTGGTTTCTTGCTCGACACTAATTCTAAAAGACCAGCCCCAACGACAAGCTTGATCAGTCTGACCTTTAGTCTTCAGTCCAGTCCGGTCTTTAGACAATTCAATCTCCAGACTAGTCCAGTTTAGTCCTATCTTTTGCTCTCCAATTCTTGGACTGATCTAAGCCTTTAGGTCCAGTCTAGTCCTAATCGGTTCTAGGCCATTCTGAGGCTTTTTTAGGTTTTTTCGGTCCAACCCGGTTCGGACTTTCGGTATTTAATCCTTTTATGCGCCTTTACATAAAATCATATCATCTTGACTTAATTATGCTTCCCTTTTTATATATATTTTACGAACTAATTATAATTTAATAAACACTTACAAAAACAATTATATGGGTAGGCAAAATTGGGCACAAAAAATAATTTCCCTTTTTTTTCCCCGGAAATTTTGGATTTTGATACTAACAAAATCCCATCCAAGAATTATTTATTCATACTATGTGCGTCACAGTGGGGTCAATGTACTCCATGCCCTCAAAATTTTCAATTGCCAAAAATTTATGTAAGATATGTTTTTGGTTTTTACCCTTTCCCTTCCGGCTACCACTTCTCTTTCCTCTTGCCCCTTCTCCTCTCTCTCTTCATCAGCTGCGCCTGCCTACATGAAATTGTGAAGTTCCATGACTGCAACTTTCCCTTCATCAAGTACTACTTTATCTTCTCATCTTCTTTCTTAATATGTCTTTCTTCATAAACCCATTTTTAGTCCAAGAATAATTAGCATTATCATGCTTTGAAGTCTCCGAAAAAACCCACCAACATCAGGTCAGCCCCATCAAACCCCAAATTTAGAGGTTAATTTTCTTCCAAACGTTTGTTTGATAGAATTTGCCCACTTCAATTTTAATGGGTGTTTTAACAGAGTTTTTGAAACAATTTTTTTTTCTTTGTTTCTAATTTTCACAGACCTAATCTATTTTCTGTGTTTGATCTTCTTTGCAGATCTTCAAAGCTATTGGATTGTGCAGGTTAATACCCATATTCTGCTTTTGTTTCTGAGGTTTGACTAGGTAGGTTAGTCTTGTAGGTACTTAGGATTGATCAAGGGATTAAAATCTTTAAAAAATTGTGTCTTTTTGTTGAATTGAAGCTAGATTTTAGCTTTTTAGGCTGTTGGTTTAAGTAGGTGAGGACCCTTTTTGGCTATTTTTGGATAGGCATATTTGACTCTGTAATTAGGGTTTGTAGGAGCCTGATGTTTGATTAAGGGCACTTGTTGGTTATTGTCAAAACATGGCTGCAAGTGGTCCATGTTTTGTGGAGTGGAAAGAGCAATTTGTTTCAAAAGAGCGGGGCAACCGCGTGGTGCATTATTTCTTGAAGGATATTGCAGGGGAATCAATTCTAGCTGTTGTGGGCACTGAGAGAAGTGTTCGGCACATGTTTTATGTTGTTTCTGAGGAGTTCTTGAATGCTCATGGGGCCGAGGATTTGGCCCATGCCGGATACAGGTGGAGATCAAGGAGAGAGGTTGTTAACTGGCTCACATCTATGTTATCGAAGCAGCATCGGCATGGCGATCATTCCAGTATGTTTTTCCTTTTCTTAATTCTTATACACTTTTTACAGTCATTACATTTGCATAGCAGCAGGGGCATGTAAACTTATCCAAAATTCATTGCAAAATGGGGTTTATTTTCTTTGCTAAAACTGAAGTTTCCTTCTTTTTATGAAAACTGTAGGAGTACTCTGGATCTGGTTTTTACTAAAGACAATAAGCATAATATCTAGGTTTTAAAGTGGGTTACAAAATTTGATTGATTTACTTAGAACTAGAGAAAGAAAATCTTTGGTACATTTACTAAATTTTAATTCTCAAAACCTGGTTTGTGTTGTCAGCTATTTGATTCTTTTCATGTTTGAGGTATCAAGGGAAATGATCTAATTTATCAGCAACATTTTCTCATCTAAGAAGGAAGCGTTGTCTATGAAAATTCCTTGATTTGGATTTTTAACTTCATTTTATGTCCATTCTTCGAATTGAGGTTTACTTGTAGTATTGCTAACCCCCTGCACCTAGTTGGAGCTGATGTACATTGAATTTGAATTGTGTTTGTTCACAAGTGATAATAAGTTAATAAACTTAGCAGAACTAATATTGAGGTTTGGCTTTTGAATGATGCAAATATATGTTTGTGGTGTAGTTCCATATCTTGACACTTATACAACCTGCAGCAAGTTCAAATGTAGACTTCGGTTTCATGGGAGATCATGTTCCGGCTGGGATATATCCCAAGAGCTGGTTAAGTGGTGGTTGTATGAGTGAACTGTTGTAATGATAGTTCAGGGATATTCTTGGTTCTTGTCACTGTAAACTTTTTGTTTGAGCTTCATCGGTAGTCTTAGTGGTTTTCTGTTTCCCTGTCCATTTCTCAAAGGTGAATTTCTTTTAGATGGAATAGAAGAAAAAGAAAAGAGGATACTAGTCTTAATTTTTCCATTGATATGCCTGACATATCATTTGAATATAGCATTCAAGATTAATGAACGTGGTAGTTAGAAATTAAGATGGTCAATGTTGTCAGCTGTTAACGGGAAAATGTTGTATATGTTTAAGTTTTCACTATTGGAAGTGAGTGTCATGGGTACTCTGTAGAAGATGGTAGAGGGAAAATTATTGCAAAGCCTCAAGGGAGGTCAAATGAAATAACCTAGAAAAGTAATAAGAATATGTAGATGTATTGTACAAAGAAAGGTGGAATTACATGCTTTTTATAAAGGTTGAGAAATGCATGGAGTTTAGAAGATACATGATTACCTACTCTTTTTTTGTTTTTGTTTTTTTAAATATAAGTGGGATACATAATAATGATACGTCTTAATAGTATATCATCTTGCACAATTTTTTTTTCTTGTTAATCTTAACTTAAAAATATTTCCTTAGCCATGTCGTCACTCCTCGATGGGTGCAGCTGAACTCCACATATGGGGTTTTTTCAGTTTCCCCAAAGTTCAATTCTAGTTGTAAACACATCTGATTTTGGATCTGTTTTTTGGTGCTGCGACATGTCGACATACTCAAATTCTTTGGTCACTTTCTGTTAACATTTAAAGTTTACTTTTCCCCATAGCTGGGGTAAAATTTTACTTTTGTTCATGCTTGAAAACTGTTTACTTTTACATTTTCTTTTATTGACTACGGAGAATATGATATTTGTAATTCAACAGTTTTTTATCATTTTTAATTGCAGAATCATCAAAAGGCGATCCTATGTCTGGTGTCAATGCTCAACAGATCCACATGCCAGATTGCAAGGTATTTTCAGTTTCCTTTTATTTTAATGTCAGTTTCGTGTTAGTTCATTACTTGATTATCTGAGATCCACTTATCAGGGCCGACTTTCAAGGAATTTGAAAGGACATGCTTCAGACATTGTGTGGTCAGGTGAAGCATGGGCATGTGGTAAACAACTGAAGCACTACCCAGCATTCTGTAGGAATGGGATCACAATCGTGGTAAGCATCTATTAATATTTCCATATTTAATCTTTTGAAATAGTCATCTAATTATGAAAATAGGAGTAAATGGGAAAAATAAAAATAGACTAATGTCAACTACTAGGAAGGGAAACATATTTTTTTCGAAGAGAAACTTGTAAGGACTTGAAATGTCACTAGGGGGGGGCTTTAGATGACATTTTAGTGGGGAACTAATTAGTATTTACTTTCTGTTAACTCCACAATCATTTTGAATCTAATGCCCGTCTCTCTTTTGATTCCCCCTCCCTTCTTGGGTTCAGATACAATCATTTGTCTTTGTCATGGCTGAAGAAGAGAACCGCTACCTTGCATATCTTGAAGATATGTATGAGGACAGAAAGGGCCAGAAGAAGGTCAAAGTGAGGTGGTTCCACCATAATCGAGAAGTCAAAGGTGTTGTTTCTTTACGAAATCCTCACCCCAAAGAAGTTTTCATCACTCCCTATGCACAAGTCATCAGCGTGGAATGTGTTGATGGTCCCGCCATAGTTTTAACTCGTGAACATTATGAGAAATGTCTAGCTGTTCTTCCTCAAGATTTGCTAGCTAGAATACATCTTTGCTTCAGACAATTTAAAAGCAATCGCGTGAAGCCTTTCAAATTGAGTAAATTGTGTGGCTATTTCGATCAACCAATTTTCTCATGCATGGATTCTGATTTCTTCGACGATGATGACTTTAGCCCACAAGACAATGTAAAAGTGGGAACTAAGAGAACCAGAAGTTGTAGAGGGAGCCAGGCGATGCAATTTAAATCATCAGGCCAAAAATTGAAGTATGGTATGCGGAGGAGGTTGATCCGTTCTAAGTATGTTGAATGCCTGCCTTTGGAGACTCCGCTCTTTAAAGTTAATGAGAAGATAGAGCTGCTCTGCCAAGATAGTGGTATCCGAGGTTGCTGGTTTAGGTGTACGATCTTGCAGGTTTCCCAAAGACAGGTACAAGTCCAATATGATGACGTGAAGGATGAAGATGGATCCGGAAATCTTGAGGTACGAGCTAGCACTTTAGTTAGACAATGAATGATTTACCCCATGGTTTCAAGCTTTAAGCCTTTAACAATCTTTACCAAAGAAAAAAGTAAAATAAACTAACTTGAATGATGGTTGAATTTTAGTTACTTGACAAATTAGATATTATTAATGTGGGAAATATATTGTTAAGCTTATTCATGGTGTAAAGATGGAACGTGAGACATGTTTTTGTAAACTCTTTTAGATAATATAAAATGTCTCCTTGCTGCCATGTTTGACTTGATCAAAAATAAATTAAGCTGTTTCATTTATTACATGAGAGCAGTTGGAATTAGCTATAATGGAATTTTTGTAGAACTACAAACCTGCAATGTATGTTTGACTAGAGACTTCAGCCTCTTTTGAGGGCTTGTACAATTCCTCTAAAGAGAGTTTTTCTTGGACCGATTTATCAGATTCTGATATTATTGATGAGATTTGCTATCAGTGTGTATATGGTGAAACATTTCCTAAATAATAACATTAGGAGATTTTGAGCTCTTATATTTTTCCTTACGCTACCATTACTATAGAAGCTGAGCTATTCGTTTTTCTCTCTTGGTTAGCCACTTCTTTATGATAGATGTAAGCATCATTGTCTACATATTTTCCTCTTCAGCCATTGGCATAGAAGTGTTTTGTACCAAGCTTGAGATTGTTTGATTGCAGCTTTTAATTTTTTATTTATTTATGAAAAATAAATAAGGTTGTAATGTTGGTGGTTGTCAAGTCTCCAAGATACTGGGTTCTTACTTGCACCAGAAATTACTCATGTTTTCACCTATCAAAAAGTTTGATTTCCACTTGAATGTTAAATGAATAGAGTCTAATATGAACTTACCAACCATCTGTCTAGAAAGAAACATGCTATATTGGTACTTGAATTAGTTCATGTTATTGGGCGTTTATTTTATTTTTTTCTGATGTCTGCAACAAATTATAGGAATGGATCCCAGCATTCAGGCTGGCAATGCTCGATAAACTTGGAATGAGACACCGTGGGCGCCCTACAATTAGGCCTGCTCTTTCTCACAATGAATCACATCTGGCTTTGGTGGCTGGAGCTCCAGTAGATGCGTGGTGGAGTGATGGCTGGTGGGAAGGAGTTTTAATTGGAATTGGCAATTCAGAAGATGGAATACTGCAAGTTTTTGTCCCAAGTATGTTCGTATACATAATTCACACATACATTCCCTGTATCTTTTTATCTGTATTTTCCTATTTTCTAATTCTATCATTATTTTTGTTGGGTGTTATATCAGGTGAAAACTTATTTTTGAATGTACACGGAAAGAACTTAAGAGCTTCGAGAGATTGGGTGGGGGATCGGTGGGTTGATATTGAAACAAATGCCACCATTATCTCAGCCATATCCGCAGCTATTAGTCCTGATACTAAGCTTTCTACGACCTCCACTATTGATGAGGCCAAATCTGATGAAATTCTGACCTCAGGTCATGAGGTCCTAACCAATGTCAAAATCGTTGAAGAGGAAAAGCTTGACTTAGCTTGTTTGGCTCATCGGGATGGAATTCTGGAAAATATGAAGGTTGATGTAGCTTGCTTATCACTTCAGGATGGAACTCCCGAAATAATGGACTGTTCCCATGAGAAGGAGCTGCGGCTGAGAGACGAGGGCAAGATAAGTAGTGGTAATCTGGTCAGCAACCCTCATGAAAAAAACGCTGCAGATTGTATTCGTAATAATAGTGATTATAATACTAGCGAGGATCTCGATGAGGATGGCAATGCAAATAGAATAGAGATAGAGATGGAAGGGACCGAAACCTTTGGGAAGAAATGCGAACCAGAACAAATGTAAGTGTCGGCATAACATGTTTAACATGAGTTCTGAGCTTAACCGGAGTACTTTTAGATGGGGTTGCTTTTGTTATTAGAAATGGTATGTAGGCGTATTAGAGCTGTACATATATGAATAGAGATGTTACAGGAGTTATGTGCATTTTTTGTTGGGGGAGTTAGGTGTATAGCAATGAGGTTAGCAATGTTTGGTAGATTTCTGTTATCTCTGGAACGATTTAGGAGCATTCCGATGGAAGACCTCTCGGGTAGAAGCTCCCTAATGAGTTAGCAACTCCTCCAATGCTTACTTTATGTAGCTTTCCAGTGTTTTTCTGCGGTAGACTGGTAGTAAGTGGGATGACAATGATGTTCTTGCCAACTATTTGATGTTACATTTGTTACTCTACTGTTTGTTATACGGCTGTTGATCTGTTTCTTCAGTGTCTATAGTTTTGTTGAATCATTTTTATGCTCTATTTCTGAGTTTTAAATGGACAGAAAAAAAAAATGGACAGAAAATTTAAGTTTTTTTTTCAATTCTAATGTTTTTGAGTTTTTTAATAAACGGAAAAAGAAAAGAAATAGATACAAAACTTGGTTATTTTTGCCAAAGTATGGTTTGATTTGGACTGAAAAAAAATTGGAATAAGTAATATTTTTATAATTTTCATATTATCATTAATT
The DNA here is from genome assembly GCA_020205615.1 of Panax quinquefolius. Lineage (NCBI taxonomy): Eukaryota > Viridiplantae > Streptophyta > Magnoliopsida > Apiales > Araliaceae > Panax > Panax quinquefolius. The sequence goes on along the minus strand of CM035155.1, from coordinate 105,725,753 downwards.
TTTAATATAATAAATTTTAAATTACAACTCGTGTCTTCAATTTTAAATTTTTTATTATTTTTTATTAAAATTTCAAAAATAACACAAAAAAAAAATTTTAAGTTTTCTATTTTTTCTTTTATGTTTTAATTTAAGTTTTTTATTTTTTTTCTTTTTTTGTTTAAAACTCATAAACAGAGTTAAGGTTACGTTTGAATGAAGGGAAAGGAAGAAAAGTAAGTTTATTTTTCTGTGTTTGGGTGTCGTGAGAAGCTGTAGGTTCCACCTATTTGCATCCGGGGAAAGTTTTAGGCCTTATTTTCCTATCAAGTTTTAATGGCACCATGCACTTTAGCCTTGCATCATGTGTTTGTGAGTTTTGTTTCAAAGTGAAGGGATGGGAAAATTATTTCTTCCAAATTGATTGAAAATAACTTTCTCTTCTCATCCTTGCCCTCCCCCCTCCCCCCTCCCCCCTCCCCCCAAAAAAAACACACACACTCACAATCCAGTTATTATATGATATTATTTGTTGCTTGCATTTACACAATCCTAACCAGATTACTTGCATAATTTACTGAGAAGAGAAAAATTCCCCAAAAAAAAAAAAAAAATAATAATAAATTGTATTTAAATGACATTTTAGGCCAGGTTGGAACATATACAGCGATATACTGTATAATCATATACTAATGGGTTACTTGCAATAGTCTTACTCAAAGTTAAACAAAACTTTATTTTTAGTCTTAAAGTTCTAATTTTTTCAATTTTGTTCCTTCAAAGTTTAAATGTTACATAATTGTTCTCTTTTAGAATATCGGTGAAACCATTGGCCTAAATCTTTTACATGCATATTTGAAATTATTAGTAATTTTGTTATTTATACTTTAAATAATGCATATATTGTTGTAATCATACGTTTGGTACGAGTCAAATGTGTAATCAGTTGTATAAAACTTGAGCTAATAATTTCACCGCATTGTTAAAACAAAAACAGTTATGTAAAGAAATAAAACCAGAAGGGAATATAATTGAGAAAATTGGTATTCGAGGCTAAGAATGGAATTTTGTGGGAAACTTTTGCAGTTAACCCTTCAATAATTTATCTACTCCTAATTTTCATTTTTCATGATCAACTCTACAGGATACTAATAATTTCACATATAAATGATGTTTGAGACCTACATTCATGTGAAAAAATCCTTGTATAAAAATATTATATTTTCATATGGAAATATGGATTGCTATATATTATCAAAATCCCAAGCAGTTCAGTACCATGCTCTCTTGCTTGCATGATGCAAGAGTAAAAAACCTATAGTCTCAGCCATCGCTCTCCATATATGAATTTCATATCCAAAAATGGCCTCGCTTCCTCATAATTGAATGATTGAGACCATGGCGCTCGAAACCTTCTATTAGCTCCTTTGCCCCTGCACCGGAATTCTCCAAACACCACAGTCCTAAAGGTGCACAAACAAAATATGCAAGTTCAGCCTTTTTTGGCTTAAATACACCAAGAGATTTCAAGTTTTTCACATTTTATAACTTATTTCAGTTTTAAGACGACGAATCTTAATGTTCTTGAATTTTAATATTTCTACGTGTGTTTTTAATATTTACAAAAAGTATAGTAATGTGAGAGAAGACTTTACGTGAAAATATCAAAAATATATATAAAAACATCAATTCTCTTTTTATAAATAAAATCTTTTGGCCATCAAATTTAGTATTTTTTGTAAGAATAAGTCACCTAACGCAAAATGAAAGAACAATTTAATCTTTTAAGGGTATATATTATTTTTATTGGCCCCAAATTTTCTTCCTTATTTTTTCCCCTTTCACATTCTATAATTTTCTGTGTTTTCAAAGATATTTAAAAATAAAATTATCCAAAATACGTGACCGGAAATGTTTTATGTATAGAAATTTAAGAAGATTAAGGTTTGACGTCTTAAAACCAAAATATAGAGGTTTAAGTTCTAAAATGACAAAATGACAAATGACCACAATATTTTTTAAGTTTGAAATTTTTTTATTCTTTTATTATTATGTTGAGATATTAGAGTACATTAAATATATTAGTTATTTGTTCTATCTTCAGCGTGGTAGTCAATATTTTGGCTTTTGAAAGCCAAAATAAGGGCATAATAGTAAATAATATTGACTTTTAAAAGCCAAAATAAGGGCATAATAGTCATTAGTCTGATCATATAAGGAGTTGCACTGACCGCATCTAAGAGTACGGCCAGGCCCAGGCTAAATTTAATATTTGAATGGACGACCCCGGCTAACGTGTGTGTGTGTATATATATATATATATATATATATATATATATATATATATATATATATCCGCTTCTCCAGCGAATTGGAAGGAGTGAACTAAGAACGAACCGGCTATAACGATAGTTTTTTTCGTCACTATAGCATAGAAAGACGGTTTTTTATGCTATAGCGCCAGAAAAAATTGTAACTATAGCCGGTTCGTTTTTAGTTTGTTTCCTCCAATTCATTGGAGAGAGCCGAACTATATATATATATATATATATATATATATATATATATATAGAATATGATCTGTCCAGGACTTAGGACGGGACTAAAATATCTGGACCCCAAATTTTATTTTATTTTTTGGCTTTTTTTTTTGAAACAACTAAATTTTTTTAAAAATATTTTATGGGGCTGAAATTTTCCATAATACAATGTTTTGGCGTGATTTGAATACCTATACCAAAAATTATATATACTCAGTCTGCAATTATATGCAGACTATTTTGTTATACGTACATCCAAAACACTGTATTATGAAAAAATTTCAGTCCATAAAATATTTAACTTTTTTTTTAGTTGCTTTTTAAAAAAAAAGTAAAAAAACCAAAAAAAAAAAGTCCGCATTTTAACAAAGTAAGGGAGCCCTTACAGGAACCGGACCATATATACATATATATATAACGTGTATTTAAGCTCTTCCGCGTAAAAACTAAGTAAAAAAGATACGGAGAAAGATTCATACTTGTCTCTTGATGGGGATTCCCAGTCACTCCAGCCTGATGGATTAATAATATCATGAATATCACAATACGAATAAACAACTGTGGAGTAATTTCCCCAAGCTCTTCCCAAGTCGATTTGGCCACTTCCATTTATGGTACAGTTTATAAAAGAGAAGCCTGTATCATCATCTAATGAATCTCTGTGCTGAGCTGCAATTGCTCCATATCCTTCTGCTGTTGAGTGCAAAATGCAGTCCTGTTACAAGGCACCAAATATTAAAACAACATTATTGAACTACATCCCTAAGATATATCACACCCCAAAATCATATATGGATATGAAATTTAAGGGATTATGGTTATTTTTTCTCAACCAAGCCCATCGACCAAAGATAAGGTCTAGAGTGTTGAGTTGTATAATAATTTTTTTATTTGGCTATTCTATTGAAATGAAATAAATCATTTTTATTCGTGTCAAATTTAAAGTATTGGTACGTAAAAGTATCGTGTTTAATTGGGTACACAATACACAGTTTTCTAGGTAAATGAGAGTATTTGATAACTCTAGTTTTATCCTTCCTACCAAGCTTCCAAAAATTGAGGTTAAGTACAAGGCATAACAGACAGAGATCATACCTTATAAAGTGATCTGGCGTGGCCGAATATGAAATCAACAGTTCCCTCAATATAACACTTGTAGAAATAGTGAGATCCAGTGTCATCTAAAAGTGTGTCCTGAGTGCCCAAAATCCTAACTCCATAGAACATGGCTTTATCACCGGCTATCCTCAATGCAACTGCTTGCATACCCTTGCTTCCTTCTACAGGCACTACCGAATTCTGGCGAACAATGGAGATCACAACAATCAACATGCAAACAGTACCTCATAGAATTTGTACACATTTATACTACCTCCGTCTCAAAATAACTGCTCGGTTTTGATTCTTTTTTGATCAAATTTATTATTTTTAAAATTAATAAATAAATTAATTGCAAAGATGGTCATTTGGAAAAAAGAAAGTCAAAGTTGGACAGTAATTTTGTGATAATACTAGTTATTGATGTCACATAAATAATTAGTGAATAAATCCCAGATGCCTAAATTACAAAAAATGATCAATTTGTTTTTGTTTTTGTTTTTTTTAAATGGACAACTTTTGTTGGAACACGGACAATTTGACTCTCCATTCTTTTTTGAAATAGTACCCGGAAGGAGGCCTTCTTCGCCCTCCACCTAAGCTGCTCAGGAAAGGCCCAAAGCCAATCCCAGGGAGAATAGTAATTCACTATTCTTAACAATAGGTCCGGGAGAGTTTTTAGTTCATCATGCTATTGCTCTGGGTTTACATACGACTACATTGATCTTAGTAAAGGGTGCTTTAGATGCACGTGATTCTAAGTTAATGTCAATGGCGAACTCAACGGAGTCGGTTATAGTGATCTAGCCACTGTGAAAAAATATGCTAGACGTGCTCAATTGAGTGAAAATTTTGAATTAGATCGTGCTATTTTAAAATACGATGGTGTTTTTTGGACCCTCCATTCTTTTTTATGTGTTTTAATTTGCAGAGTGACTTAGTTTCTCATATTATCTCTAGGAAAATGAGGTTAAAACCCAATAAACTTTCCTACTCTTTCTGTTTTTAACTATCAACTTTTTTTTTTTCATTTTAAATTCTAAACTAAAAATGAAATCTCTCTTGTGATTTAAGAGTTTAAAATGGAAAAAAATTAGTTGGTTGGTTAAAAAAGAAAAAATGTAATTAGTTTTTATCGCCATTGATCATTATCTCTACATTAAATACTAATTTGTTTCCCATTCATTTTTCAATAAAATTAAAAGAATAATATTGAGATTTTATATCTAATTTGATGTATTAATTACTACACTAAAGTTTTAGCTCAGTTGGTGGACACTAGGCTCCTTCCATCTATATCTTGTGAAAAATGGAACAATTAATTATAAAAAAGAGTCAAAATTGGACAGTTATTTTAGGAACAAGGGAGTAACATATTAATAATTAAAAACATATAACACTAGTGGCCTGGTACCTGGATAGTGATCCCAGTCGCACAAAAGTAGTCGGATTCAATGGTGACAGAAGCTGTTCTTATGGTGCCGAGTTCAGAGCCATCCTTGGCTTTGTCACTTGCTTTGTCACTCCAAGTGATAACTGTTTTTTCTGTTTTAATATGTTTTCCAATGAAGGAAATATATGGCTTTGAGGCTGGAACAACCACCTTTTCTCTAAAATAGCATGTAAGAAATATCCCAAATTAATTATTTAATTTAAGGAAGAAAAAATAGGATCCACTGGCTACTACTGTTATATGTCCCCACGTCCCTAGTTTTGTGCCCATCATCAAACTAATACAAAACTGGACTGGGATTATGGGTGGTTATGTAAAATGCAATTTGTCCTTATTCATAGCAAATATTAACCAACTAATCATTAAGTTATAACTTTATGATAATCGAATTATTATTTTTTTTCCAAATTACTATTTAGAATAAATAATTAAACATATACTTATATATATATATATATATACATTTTTTAAAATATCTTACTTTACTAAAATAAAAAGAAAAAAGAAGCAGTTAGTTACCTGTAAATCCCGGGAAGAATGTAGATTTTAACTCTCTGAGAATTAGAGTTGGGAACCATATCAATGGCTCCCTGCACAGTATATGAATCACCTCTGCCTTTTTGATCCACCACAATTACCCTACTACTACTACTACTACTACTCCTCTGTTGTAGGCCTTCATTTTTAACGAACCCCATAAATTCCAAGTTCCTCTGTTCCTGTATCATCATGTCATTGTGGTGATGATGATGATGGTGATGGTGATGATGATTATAATCGACTTTCATATCATCCCACGTTATGAAATTTCCCACGAAATCTCCCGCAACAACACCAAAATTTACTCGATTATAATTATTTGAACTCGAAACCAACACAAAAAACAAAATTCCCCACCATTTATGCCACAAGGTAAAATTAATATATCTGTACAAGTATAATCCATGGCCTGTTTCTGTATTCATCAATGATAGTGTAAAATGGTATGTTCTGAAAATACAGAGGGAAATAGAGTTGTGGTATAAGGAAGAAATGAGGGAAATAAATGTATTGGAGGAGAGGAGAGGAGAGGAGGAGCGTAGGGGTGTACTTCTTGTGAGAATACAACTCTACGTTTACTAGGACTAGCAATTGAGTGATATATATAGCATGTTAAATACTCTTATTCAATAGGGAACTGCATGTGAGGCACACCATTTAATTAATATTTTAAAAATGGACCCCATATGAGAAAATGGAATTAATATTTTTACAATATTTTTTAATATTTCTACATGTGGGGCTCATTTTTTACCAAATGTGATGGATCTCACATGTAAAAATATTAAAAAAATAATGTGAAAATATAACTTCTATATTCAATACCTATCTAAAAGGTAAGTGCTCCCTCTCCCTCTATCCACCAAAAAAATCATACAAGATATTATATACTATAAAAGCTTATTTCACCATTTAAAATAATTATCTGTTTTAATTATCGAGCTACTCAAGTTTGGTTCATAAAATTTATCGAATATAAAATAAAATTTAATTGAGATTCATTTAGCTACTGAGCTGAGCACAATCTCGAATCGAACCCTAGCGGTTTAAACTTTTCGAATAAATATGATTCAAGTATCAATAAAAAATTACAATTTGAGAAGGTTCGAGTAATTTATTAAACTTTAAAATTTACTCATATTTGAATCATTTATATTTCGAGTCGAGCTTGAATCGAACTCTTAATCAATCGAGTACTAATCGAACTCGAATTATTTGTTCATTTTACAACTTTAGTTGTTAGAAAACGATAGGAGTTTTTGTGTATTTATATGGGGTCCGTTGTAAATAAAGTGAAATTTTATTCTTATTTTTTCATATACTTATGTTTTTTTAGAAGGGTGTATTCAATTAAGACTTTTAAAGACTTTTAAAGTTTGGTTGTATAGACATTTAAAGAGTTTATAAAAATTTACTAGTATTCAATTACAACTTTTGTAATGTCTTTAAAAGTTAGGTGGTATTGAATTGAGACTTTTATAAAATCTATAAAAGTATTTTGGTATTCAAAAAGTCATTTATTTTTCGGATTTTTATCAAATAGTAGAGTTTGACTGACTTTAGAAGAAGAGATACACATATCTAAAGTCTGACCTCATCTCTAAAGACTTTCAAAGACTTCTAAATATTTGAGAAATGGAGAAAATGAATAGAGGAGAAAGAGATCGAGAGATAGAGGAGATCAAACAAAAAAGAGAAAAGAAAAATATATATATATATATATATATATATATATATATATATATATATATATATATATATCGGTCTCACTTTCTCTCTCTACCTCAATCCTCTCAAAATAAAAACTCAAAAAAGACAAAGAGTTATTATAACGGGTGAGGCGCGAGAAAAAAGAGAAGGCATTAAAAACAGGGAGTAACTTTAAGGGTTACAAATAGAACCAATAGTATAAATGGAGATGACAAATATTTTAATATAATTTTATATTTACTCTCTCCATAAAAAGAATCTCATTTATTATATTTGTAAGTATTAAGGAGATATTTTGTTTTATGTTTATTTTTAAAAGTAATATATTTGTTAGGTTTGTTATTTGTTGAAAATTATAAATTGTTAGTTTAGTAATAATGACTTGATAGAAAAATAACAATGAACAATTTTAAAATCGAAATTGTTATTTTATATTACTTTTAGTAGAAAATGACATTTTTATGAAATATAAAAATTATGAAATAAGACATTTCCTCGTAATAGACTGGGTTTGATCTAATAATTCAACTTCAACAATGTCTTTTATTTTAAATTTGATTGTGACATGGTCAAAATATTGTAATATTATTTAATATCGTACTCATTTTATCAAAAATATAAAATCTTTATTGACTTTTTTAACAATTAATATATGATGCAATATATATTAAAAGTATACAAAAAGTTTATCAAAATCTTGGTAAAAAATCTATAAAAAGTCATCACTTATTTATTTGGAGTCTTTAAAAATAATTTTAAAAGTCATTAAAATTCACAAATTCTACAAAATTTTGTCACTTAAAAAAAGTATTTAAAAGTCTTTATTGCTCCTTAAATTACGTTAAATATGTATTTAAAACATTTTTAATGGGACGGAATGAATATTATACTCGAATGGTTGGATCTAGGGGTGTTCATCGGTAAAAAACCGAACCGGTACCGAAAAAACCGAAATAATCGAAAAAATAAGAACCGAAACCGGTACCGAATTACCGATTTCGATACCGGTTCGGTACAAAAGTGGTACTGATTTTTTCGGTTCGATTTTCGGTTATACCACATGGTACTATTTTAATTAAATAATTTTTTTTAATATATTAACAATTTTTTTTTAAAACTAATGAGTTATGCATTACCATTAGTTTGTATACTGCAGTTGTGACTTTGTGCGGCCCTTGTGAGTTAAAGGCCTTATGACTTATGAGTTATGGCCTTATGCCAGTTGTATCAGTTCGGTACAAATTTTTTTATCTAGTTGTATCAGTTGTATACTTATACAATATTAAAAGGATATTAATTCAAAAGCTTAAATGCTTCTTTTCTTTCTTCCACGCTTAGATATTGGGTCCATATTTCTATAAATTAAGGGGTAAGCTAAAGTAGGCAACATCACAACAATGTACTGATTCACTAATTCACACCTCACTAACTAAGAGAAAACAAATCAACTCTAAGCTACTATAGTAGTTAAAACGCAGTTCGGTTGTTTTTTCGGTTCTTTACCTAATGTAAAAAGTTAAGAACCGCTACCGGTACCGAAAAGTCTAAAAAAACCGAAAAATCAAAATCGAAAAGAACCGGTACTGCGGTACCGATTTCAACCGGTTCGATAAAAAATCAAAAAATCGAATTTTTTGAGCACTCCTAGTTGGATCAACTTATTCGTCACAGCTTACAATTAATGGGAAGAGGTAGAAAATAAGCAAAAGAATTTAAATTTTAATAATTCCTTCGTAGGGGAAACCATAATCCAACTATTGGATTGCATTTGCATCAGCAAAAAATTGTATTATTATGAATGGGAATTTCATGTTAAAATTAAGTTGATATATTATATTCAACTCTAGGGAGTAACATTTATGTAAAGTACGTATTTATAATATATCAATTACACCAAATATTATAGACATCTTTGAAGATAAGATTATTCATATTTGTATACTTTTTAATAACATGATTGATATTTTATTTCAATATTTTAAGGGGGTCAATTTATCTTCCTCTTTCTAACCTCTATATGAAGTGTTTATCTAAAAAATTAATGAATGTTTTAAATTTGTACTTTGTTTTGGGAATTGATATTTCCACAAGTTATCACTCAGATGAATGTGGGTCCCATTTACTATTCATATGATGGGAACCTTGTAGAAATATAATTTTTTCTCGTGAAAATATCAATTTATCTTGTGAAAATATCAAATCCCTTTTTTTAGTCATCTAGCCACAATGTTAACCCATCAAAGAAAAATTCTTTAAAACATATTGTAATTTTTTTTTTATAATTTCACAAATTTAGTAATTGTTTGTGAATCTTTGCAATTGTTTGAAATGAGATTATCATGATATTTTTGTAACAAAGTCGACCCATAAAAAAAACAAAAATTCAAAGCTGAATGAATGAATGATTGTTTAGTAACTTGTATAATTGAACATAATATTTTTGTAACTATTGAAAATAAGACTATCATACAACAATTTCAAGTTATGGAGTCTCGAAAAATGTTATTGTAAACAATATATGAGCATGATTTAATTTTTTGATTTATTGACAATTTTTTTTTTCAAATTTGACTTTATTGAATCAAGGAGTCGAATCCGCCCCTTGCATGGATATAACTATTAGTAGCGTACTACGAGTTACGTCCGCTATTAATAGTAGCGAACGACACTCGTCGTTCGCTACTCATAGTAAGGAATATCGTTGAAAATAGTATCGTCGTCTACTATTATTAGTAGCGGACGTAACTCATCGTCAGTTACTAATAATAGCGGGCCTTAATTTTTCAATTCTAATCTCGGTCGTTGGTTTCTATATTAAATGTTAAAGATGGTGTTTGTTTATTTTAAATTTATAACATATTTATCATTCAATATATATATATATATATATATATATATAACGGTTGGTCTACCTTCCCACCGCTCAGAGCTGGTGTAACTTCCCACGTTTCTAAAAATGTATGACATGTTGACATTTATGACTCACGCTTTCGAGCGCGTGCTGTACGTTTGAGGAAAAATTCGAGGGATTCTAAGTTCTAACTTCTAACCATGGAATGGTAACCGATTAGGCTTGGAAACGGGTGGGTAAGTTCCGGACTTCGGGGCATCTTTCTCTGTATCCGTTCCACCAACAAGTATTTTCCCTCGAACTCGTCCCGCTCTGAAAAAATAAATCCCATACTCGGCCCGCCCCATTCCATTTTCCCATATAATTCTATTTTTTCCAAGCTAAATTATTTTAATTTTTTTATATTATTTTTCATACAATTATTTTAAATTTTAAATTAAAAACATTCAATATTTTTATTACTAATAACACATTGTATTATAAGTAGTATGAATTTTTGATTAAATAATCTAATTAATTACATAATTATATATACATAAAAGATTAATTTTGAAAATAATGGGTCCGGGTGAGAGTGGGTAGCACAGGAGAGTATTCATATCCGACCCGAATTCTAATGATTTAGAAATTTGGGTCCCATTAAAATTGGTATCGATGGGAAAAAATTGCCATGTGTATGGTGATTACTGATTAGAATGTGTGCGCAATCTTCACTGCCATTACTAACCTTTTGGTAGCCTACCTGTTCTAGGAAAAAAAATCAAGGAGTCTAACCATTCTACTTTCTAGTCTGTTGGAAGTCACTCTCTCCCTTTCATAATAATAGATTTGAAAAAAACATTTATTTTAATTTATTTATTATTTATAACTTTTTAAGAAATTAATTTTTTAATTTTTTATATCACCCTTAACTTCTCTCATTATCTCAAAAAATTCTCTCTTATCTTAGTAATTTTCAATTCCCTATTTAGAGGTAGTGATAAAATTTTACATAAATTTTAATTATTAAATAATAATATTAAATGATTTTCTTAATTCATGTGCAAGAAGCTAAAACGACTATTATTATGAAATGGAGGGAATACCTTCTATGGGTTGACAATAGTTCAATATTAATGGTGTAAACGAGTCGAACCGAAACGAATAAAGAGTTGTTCGAATTCGACTCGAAATGTTAAATTTACATGTTAACTCGTCTCTGTCTTCGTCTTCATCCGCAAAAGCATATCCGGGAGGAGGTTGCTGCAGCTGGTATGTGACGCCCCCAAAATAGATATACACAACCCATTCTGAGTCGCCAAATACATGGTACAGAATTTAAATACAAACTTCTTATACAATACGACAAAAACGTAGCTGAAAGTTTTAATACGAATATTGTCTCGTAGACAATATCCAAACTCAAATGGAGTCCTCATTACAATTATTATCACACTATTTTGTAAAATAGTGAGGACTACTACAGTCACCATCTCAGACCGTCATTCCATTCCCCAACTAGTCCCGGCTACATTCTCATTTCCTGAAGAGAACAATGAAAGCAAAGGGTGAGCTCAACTAGCCCAGGAAGAAATATTATGACTAAGATAATGCAGAATAAATTATCGTTAGCCTTCAACAGTGTTAAAGCGATAGAATACTGATAACAACAAGTTTAAGCTAAATGAACAAACAATCCATTAGAAGAGTCAAGTAGAGAATGATATCTAATATCTTCTATGATTTAAAAGTTCACAATCAATATTTTATCTTTGTAACACAGCTCAATAAATAATCCACATCACTAAATTATCCATGCACTACGGGCCAAAGATATTCATTAGTATCACATCCATGAATTATCCATTCACTACGGCCCAAGGATATTCGTATTATCACCAATGGTCATGATCATGCCAACAACTGTTTATCAACGCACTACGGGTCAATGAGGACTTTTACCACATCATTTATAACATTACATGTCATTATTATACCGAATAATCCATGGTTATAATCATACCAATCAACAGTCCATCTATGCACTACGGGCCAAAGATGACTTTCATCACAATATAAGCATGATGATGATAAAAATGATATAAAAATTAAATTAAGTAAAAGCAAGGATAAATTTTAAAGATTTATAATTTAATTTATCCAGAATTTAATAATGTCCAAATTATCAACATGATACTGCTTTGTGGAGTAAAATTCAAGAATAATATTTATCTTAATTTCTTTAATAAGACTCTTAATATAAAGATTTAAAATTTAACAAGAATCTTACAAAATATTCATATATTAGAGGAAGCGCAAAAAATTCCTTTACAATACGAAAAATAATATAAGTTGAATATATAAATAAAATACATTAAAAGGAGGTAAATTTCCTCTATTTATTATTTTGAAATAGTAAGGGAATTTGATTTGATTTTAATGTGGTTAGTTATGGGTGAAAATACTATTTGAAAAAAATATTGGACGACCGGGAAAAATTTGCAAGTGGTTATAAAATATTCTACACTTTTAACACTATTGTAAGACCCCAACTTATTATTTCAAATTTCCTTTATTTATTATTTTGGAAGTAGGGGTTGATTTGATTAATGTGTAGTTATGGGTAAAATCTTGCAAATATTTCAAATATGCAAGTGGTTATAAAATATTCATTTTTCGGAGAATATTTGTTTGTTGGCCCGAGGAATATGCGACAAGACCTTGATTGGATAACGGAAGAAGCGATTGGATGAAGAAAGCGAAAAGTATAAGTTGTTTATAAATAGCGGCGTAGTTGTTACCATTAATCTTTGTTGGAATACCGGTGGTTAAAAACACGATAGCATTTGCGGTATTGCACCGATTATTGATTCTTACGTAGGAAGGCATTACTCGATAATTGTTACATTAATTCTTATTCGATATTTTATTTTATTGATTCGATAATTGCTACGTTGATATTTTATATTATTATTGTTTTGATAATTGTCACTCTATGATATTTTCATTATCGGATCGATAATTCATATTATTTGAATAATATTATTAGATAACATTATTGGCAATGTCTAGAAAGTTACATACAGGAGAGGTTTGGTCACCTAATTGCTTGCGCGAGTAAGGAGAAATCCTTATTGGAAAGCCCCCTCTCTTGAGAGAATTGCTGGTTGTCGATATTGTGATTACATGTAATTATTTGTGAATAATTAATTATTGATTTATATGATAAGGAAAATATTCATTTTATGTGGATATAGATGGAGAAAATTTTAATGTGACAATTGTTGAAAATTGATATTTTATCTTTTACGATAAATAATTCATTTAAATATATTATTATATTTTAATAATATAATAATGGTGATATTTTACAATGAATGTGGGATATATGAATATATGAGGAGGAAGAGTATTTTTGTTACAAAATTATTTAAAACATATTAAACATGTTTGTGGGCCCATTTCTTATTTGAAATTTGATTATATAGCTTGTAAAATCGCTTGGTTTGTGGATTTGATCAATTTTTATTTGGAATTTGGAAAAACTTAAACTTACAAAGTTGTAGAGAATGGAATTTCCTATGGAAAAGGACACGTGGTTTGAATTTTTCTAATAAAAGGGCTATTTATTATGAATTATTGAAGTTAGAAGTTTTGAAATAATTGATTTTTGAAGTTTTAATTATTTTTTTTATGAAAACGTTTTTTTACTTTACTTTTCTAGAAGGTGGGCATGTGGGAAATCTGATTTCAAAGGATGCGTATGAATTTTGTTATTAATAATAATATTTTATTAAATTTTACGCTTTGGTGTTCTAAGCATTTTCACTATAAATAGGGTCTTAGGTTAGAATTGAAAATCACACGAAGCTGAAGTTTTTCTCTTTTCTCTCTCTATATTATCGAGCGTATTCTTGTGAGTATTTTGATACTTTGAGTGTTGCTATCTCTGGTGCAAGTTTCCTTGACACTATATTCGATTATTCATTTAGAAATCTATAGTCTTTTCAAGGTAAGGGATGTTATTTTTTTAAAAATGATATTATTTCTTTTAATATCATTTATTGGGAATATTGGTAAGATTTTTCTTGTGAAATTCTTGTCTTTTAATTAATGGAGTTACTTATTCACGTATATCGGCACTTATTCATTATATCTGTATCGATCTTTATTCACGAATACGACCTTATTCACAAAAAAAAATTAAATTTTCATTTTTTGTCCAAAATATCTATTATGGATACTAGCTTTGATTGTATCCATGTTTTGATCATTCTTGAATTTTACTTCACTATAATTATTAATGAAGTATTTTTGAACTTGGATTGTTTAAAATCTGAATCCTTAATATTTGTTCTTTTGTTTCTTTGGATTTGTTTTCTTTAAAATATTTTTCATCATCCTCGGTCCTAAATGATGATATTCTTGAATATCTTTGGCTTTGTAGTGCAAAGATGGTTGATTTTCTTATGAATATCTTTGGCTGTAGTGCAAAGATGTGCAGTGTTGAGATGAACATGACCCGGTGATGAATATCTTTGGCTTTGTAGTGCAAAGATGAATATTTGATTCAAGATGTATATTGATTGATGTTCTGAGGATAAAATATTGATGATGGACTTTTAAATTCATAGATAATAGTAGATTTCATTTCTACGTAACTCATCTATGAATTATTATTTCATTGCGAATATTGATGCGAAACTTGTTTATACATTATATTTTATCAGATTTTTTCCTGTTGAAGACTAACGATAATTTGTTCTATATATCTCAGTCATAATATTCTTTACTGGGCTAGTTGAGCTCACCCTTTTTCTTTTTGTTCCATTTTTCTTCTCAGGAGGCAAGAATATAGCGAGTTCTAGTCGGGGTGTGGAATGATGATTCTAGAAAGTTGTTTTAGTAGTCCTCACAATTTTTGTAAAATAATGTACCAATAATTGTAATGAGGACTTATTTGGGTGTGAATATTTTCTAGACGGCAATATTTGTATTTAAACTCACGAGTTTATATGTTGTATTAATAAAGTTGTAGTTGTTTACATACCATGTTATTGTGACTCAAAATGGGTGATGTATACCTATTTTTGGGGCGTCATGGTTAGTATCGAGCTTAGGGATATGATCTCTGGCGGAGATCGGAGAATAGAACTAGGAGGGGAGAGCGAGTAAATCAGCCGCTAGTGTGTCCTACTAAGCTTATTTGTTAGTTGAGTGGGTATATAGGGATATTATGTGATATGTTGATTTCTTTAATTAACCCTTGTTTTATAAGCGTATTTGAGAATGTCGATTGAGAATGTTAATGATGGAGTAAATGAGACCGTGGTGGAACACCTTTACTTACCAACGAGGAGAAGCGTCAACAGCAGTGGCAATGTTCCTCCTGTGAACACACCCTTTGAGCGAGATGATGAGCGACGAGATGTTTAGAAGCTTTTTGCGAGTTCATGCAAAATCGAACGAGGAGACTTCGTGTACAAAATATGGTGGAAATGATAACAACATGCGGTTTGTTTGTCAAAGCCAAGCGATTCAAAAGTTGGGACCACGAGTGCAGGGAAAGCGGATCCGATTAAAAGCGGAAGCGTGGGTCAAACAAATCACCAAGATATTCGATGTCTTGGGATGCGGAGAGAGCGAAGGTTCCATACGCCACCTTTATGTTCCGTAATGAATGATTCTTGGTGGGAATCGTGAAGCGTACCCATCGGTACTTTTCGGCATGTCTTGGGAGCGTTTTGAAACTTTTCAATGACAAGTACTTTCACGAAAGTATTTCGTCATATGAAGGAAGTGGAGTTTATTAGATTGGAACAAAATAACATGGCGGTGTCCCGATCTGACGAGGCAAAAGTTTTGCGAGTTATCGGTTTGCACCTCATTTGGTGGAGAATGAGGAGCGATATGGCCGCGGATGTTTACGAGAGGTTTGAAACCGGCATCGTCGATATCTCATTTCTCATAATTTTCTCTCTATTCGGATGTTGTCAACATGGCTCAATTGTTAGAGCGAGAGATACGAAATACGTTCAACCGAGGGACCATAACGAGGATCATCTGGGTGTGGCGATCATCGAACAACGATAACCGGCGGAGAAAGAAGAATACGGACAAAAGCGGTAACCACTCTGGTGGTAATCATGGCCGTGAGAATAGAAGAAGCGAGTCGGGAGGAGATTTTAAAAGAGGAGATTGAACAATGACCATGTGAAGGCGTCGACACCCGGCAAAGAAGCGGTTCTAAGGGAGGAGAACGACCACCGGTCGTATCTATAAATGTGGAAAAAAGAGGACATATCGGCCAAAGCGCCTAGCAGTTCAAGGTATGTTATAATTGTGGAAAGGAAGGACATATCACTCGAGATTGTATAATAGCGAAACCAAGTCCAGTGAGGATGGTGACTCAAAAATACATCCCGGAAAAGTCAAAGTCAGCGGTTCTGGAAGAAGCGTTTGTCGTGTGGTGGTCAAAATCGAGAAACCAAACAAGGTGATCACGGGTAAGCTAATCATAAATTCTTGCGAAGTTTATACCTTACTTGATACGGTGCTACCCATTCATTTTTATCTCTCTGCTTTGTGCTCAGCGTTTAAACTTAACTCAGGAGAAATTAGACTTTGATTTATCTGTGGAGACTCAGATTAGGAGAAACTTTCATCACATCCACTTTGTTTATAAATCTTGTTTGATCAAGTTGGCACCATCACATTACACATTGACCTTATCTCTTTAAAGATACTTACTTTTGATGTGATTTTAGGGATTGATTGGTTAACTACTCATCGTGCCAAAATTGATTTTTTTCGTAAGGTTGTTAGTTTTCATATTCCTAACCAACTTTGTTATGCAATTCAAGTGACTAAACCATTAAAATCAATCAACTTTGTCATATCTAGTCATAAAGCTATTCGTTTATTGAAAAATGGATGTCAAGCTTTCTTAGCCCATGTTATGGATTTGAATAAAGACACGTCGATTTGAATAATATTCTGTTGTTAGTAAATTTCTGGCGTATTTCTGAAGAACTTTCGGTCTACCCCGAGCGTGAAGTTGAATTCTTTATTGATCTTGAACTTTGGTACAAAGCCCATTTCTAAAACCCCATATCGAATGGCTCTATTGAACTTGAGGAGTTAAAGGTCCAACTACTGAGAGTTGTTGGACATCGGTTTCATTAGATCTAGTACATCTCCTTGGGGTGCTCTGTTTTATTTGTAAAGAAGAAAGGCGGGAGTATGCGACTTTGTATTGACTATCGAGAATTGAACCATGTCACCATCGAGAATAGGTATCCATTACCTCGTATTGATGACTATTTGACCGATTGCGAGGAGCAAAATTCTTTTCAAAGATCGATCTTCGTTACGGATATCATCGGTGAAGATTAGGCGAGGATATTCAAAGGCGCCTTGAGAACTCGATACGGGCATTATGATTTTTAGTCATGTCTTTTGGATTGACTAATGCTCCTGCGGACTTTCATGGATATGATGAAGCCGAGTATTCAAGGACTATTTGGATCGATTCGTTTTGTTGTCTTTATTGATGACATTCTCATATATTCCAAAAGTAGTGAAGATCATGAGCACCATTTGAAAATTTGGTACTCAAAAAACCCGTGAAAACAAGCTATATGCCAAGTTGAAGAAATGTGAATTACGGCGAGGAAGTAGCATTCCTTGGGCGCGTGGTGTCAAAACATGGAGTATCTGTTGATTTGGTGAAGATTGAGGCAATCTGAAGTTGGGAACAACCAAAAGTCGGTGGCAGAAATACGTAGCTTTTGGGCTTATTTGGTTATTATCGGAGATTCGTGGAAGGATTTTCTCGAATCGCTACTCCGATTAACTTTCGGTGACTCGGAAAGATACAAAAATTCGTATGGAGCGAGGAATGCGAGAAGAGTTTCAAGAGCTTAGAGGAGACTCATTTTGGCACTGTTACGACAATACCATACGGTTCGGATGGATTTGTTTATCTGGCGATGCTTGGGCAAAGGGTTAGGATGTGTTCTCATGCAGCGTGGGAAAGTCATAGCCTATGCCTCGCGATAACAAAAGAATATGAGAGGAATTATCCTACTCATGATCTAGAGTTAGCGGTGATCGTTTTTCGCGCTAAAGATCGGAGGCACTATCTATATGGAGAGAAAGTGGAGATATATTCGGACCATAAAAAGCCTCAAATATTTCTTCACCCAAAAGGAACTCGACATGCGACAACGACGTTGGCTCGGTTTGTTAAAAAGATTATGACCACACCATTCGATACCATCTGGAAAAGCAAGCGTGGTGGTGCGGTAGCGTTGAGTAGAAGATCATATCGCGGAGCAAGTGCGATGATGTCAAGTATCGCGTAGAACCAACTTTAATCGATGAAGTTAAAGTTGCTCGAGCCCACGAACCGGGTGATGCGTATGAAGAAGAAAGTCTGAAGGTGTTATTCGAAGTAAGAATCGATGAAGAAGGAATACTTGAGTCCCTCCGGACTTTGTGTTCTAACGATTACGATTTAAAGAACAAGATCATGATGGAGGCACACAATACACCATTTGCAATCCATCTGGAAGTACCAAAATGTATCGTGATCTTGACATACATTTTGGTGGAACAATATGAAGAGAGAGATCGCGAAGTTTATCTCGAGGTGTTTAACTTGTCGGCGTGTAAAGGCGGAGCATCAAGTGCCTAAGGTCCATTGCAACCACTTGAGATTCCGAAATGGAAGTGGGAACACATTACCATGGATTTCGATTCTGGGTCTTCCACGGTTTCTCAAGGCATAAATCTTTATTTGGGTTATTGTTGATAGATTAACCAAGTCATCTCATTTCTTGCTGATACGGGAGACTTATTCCCTTGAACGTCTTGCTCATATGTATGTAAATGAAATTGTGAGATTGCATGGCATGCCAGTATCCATAGTTTCGGATCGTGACCCAAGATTCACTTCACGATTTTGGGTTAGTTTGCAAAAAGCTATGGGCACAAATTTACGATTTAGTTCAGCATACCATCCTCAAATGGACGGACAATCAGAGAGGACTATTCAAACTCTTGAAGATCTATTAAGACTCTGTGTCCTAGATTTCAAAAGGAGTTGGGATAAGTATTTACCATTGGTGGAATTCTCCTACAACAATAGTTATCAGGCAAGTATAGGTGTGGCTCCGTTCGAAGCATTGTATGGACGAAAGTGTCGCTCTCCAATATGTTGGGATGAGGTGGGTGAAGCAACATTGTTGGGACCCGAGTTGGTACATATGACTACGGAAAAGATCCAAATGATTGACAAGCGTATACAAATGGCTCGGGATCTACAAAAGAGTTATGCGGATCTTCATCGAAAGGGCGTGGAATTTAGTATTGGGGATCATGTGTTGTTGCGTGTTGCTCCCATGGAAGGAGTTACAAGATTGGGGAAGAGAGGAAAGCTCGATCCATGATTTATTGGTCCATTTGATTCTTGGTAGAGTAGGAAATGTAGCCTATAGACTTCGCGTTACCTCAAGTATGTCTCGTGTTCATAATGTTTTTCATATATCGTGTTAGCCGTAAATATGTGAAAGACCCGAACCACGTTATTGAGTTAGAGCCGGATGAGATAGCCAGAAGACTTAACGTCACGAGGAGGTACTGTCAAGATCTTGGATAGGAAGGAGCATGTCTTACGTCTAAAAGGTCATACCACAAGTTAAATTTTTGTGGAGAAACCATGCTTATTGAGGAAATGACCTGGGAGTTGGAAGCGGAAATGAAAGCGAGGTATCCTCACCTTTTGAAAACACCAGTCGTCGTCGATTTCGAGGATGAAATTTTATAAGGAGGGAGGTTGTAAGACCCCAACTTATTATAAATAAAATCAAATTTCCTCTATTTATTATTTTGAAATAGTAAGGGTTGATTTGATTAATGTGTTTAGTTATGGGTAAAATCGTAAATATTTCAAATATGCAAGTGGTTATAAAATATTCATTTTTATCGGAGAATATTCGTTTGGTCGTGGAATATTCTTCTTGTAAGGGGAATATTAAATATGATGGTAGTGACCTTGTGTGGGCCCCCATGTGAAAAGCGATTGGATGAAGAAAAGCAGCAAGTATAAGTTGTTTATAAATAATGGCGTAGTTATTTACAGATTAATCTTTGTTGGAATACGGTGGATTGGTTAAAACACGGTATAGTGCGGTATTGCACCGATTATTGATTCTTACGTAGGAAGGCATTACTCGATAATTGTTACGATTAATTCTTATTCGATATTTTATTTTATTGATTGATAATTGCTACGTTGATATTTTATATTATTATTGTTTTGATAATTGTCACTACTACGATATTTTCATTATCGGATCAATAATTCATATTATTTGAATAATATTATTAGATAACATTATTGGCAATGTCTAGAAAGTTACATCTAAGGAGAGGTTTGGTCACCTAATTGCGGCGCTTAGTAAGGAGAAATCCTTATTGGAAAGCCCCCTCTCTTTCTGAGGATTGCACGGTTGTCGATATTGTGATTACGTAATATTATTTGTGAATAATTAATTATTGATTTATATGATAAGGAAAATATTCATTTTATGTGGATATAGATGGAGAAAATTTTTAATGTGACAATTGTTGAAAAATTGTTATTTTATCTTTTCTGATAAATAATTCATTTAAATATATTATTATATTTTAATAATATAATAATGGTGATATTTTTAAAATGAATGTGGGATATATGAGGAGCAAGAGTATTTTTGTTACAAAAATTATTTAAAACATGTTAAACATGTTTGTGGGCCCATTTCTTGACTGAAATTTGATTATAGCTTGTAAAATCGCCCGTTTGTGGATTTCGTTCAATTTTTGTTTGGAATTTGGAAAAACTTAAACTTACAAAGTTGTAGAGAATGGAATTTCCTATGGAAAAAGACATAAGGTTTGAATTTTTACGATAAAAGGGCTATTTATTATGAATTATTGAAGTTCGTAGTTTTGAAATAATTGATTTTTGGAAGTTTTAATTATTTATTTTATGAAAAGTTTTTTTTTACTTTTTCTAGAAGGTGGGCATGTGGGAAATCTGATTTCAAAAGGATGCGTATGAATTTTGTTATTAATAATAATATTTTATTAAATTTTACGCTTTGGTGTTTAAGCATTTTTTCTATAAATAGGGTCTTAGGTTAGAATTGAAAATCACTAGAAAGCTGAAGTTTTTCTTCTTTCTCTCTCTATATTATCGGCGTATTCTTGTGAGTATTTTGATACTTTGAGTGTTGCTTTATCTGATTGCAAGTTCCTTGACACTATATATTCTAGTATTCAATTTAGAAATCTAGTCTTTTCAAGGTAAGGGATGTTATATTTTTTTAAAAATGATATTATTTCTTCTAATATCATTATACCGAATTATTGGTAAGATTTTTCTTGTGAAATTCATGTCTTTTAGTGTCGGGGTTACTATTAACGTATACGGCTCTATTCACGTATACGACACTGTTCACGAATACGGCACTATTCACAGGAAAATTAAATTTTTATTTTTTTGTCCAAAATATCTATTATGGATACTAGCTTTGATTGTATCCATGTTTTGATCATTCTTGAATTTTACTTCACTATGATTATTAATGAAATATTTTTGAACTTGGACTGTTTAAAGTACGAATCCTTAATATTTGCTCTTTTGTTTCACTGGATTCGTTTTCTTAAAAAATATTTTCATCATCCTCGGTCCTAAATGATGGTATTACTGAATATCTTTGGCCTGTAGTGCAAAGATGGTTGATTTTCTTATGAATATCTTTGGCCTGCAGTGCAAAGATGTACAGGTGTTGAGATGAACATGACCAACTGATGAATATCTTTGGCCTGTAGTGTAAAGATGAATATTTGATTCAAGATGTATATTGATTGATGTTACGGGGATAAAATATTGATGATGGACTTTTAAATTCATAGATAATAGTAGATTTCATTCTCTACGTAACTCATCTATGAATTATTATTTCCGCTGCGAATATTGATCTGAAACTTGTTGTCTATTGTATTTTATCAGATTTTTCCTGTTGAAGACTAACGATAATTTGTTCTATATTATCTTAGTCATAATATTCTTTACTGGGCTAGTTGAGCTCACCCTTTTCCTTTTTGTTCCATTTTTCTTCTCAGGAGGCGAGAATGTAGCGAGTTCTAGTCGGGGTGTGGAATGATGATTCTAGAAAGTTGTTTTAGTAGTCCTCACCATTTTTGTAAAATAATGTACCAATAATTGTAATGAGGACTTATTTGGGTGTGAATATTTTCTAGACGACAATATTTGTATTTAAACATTTTTCATGTTGTATTTTTATGTTGTATTAATAAAGTTGTAGTTGTTTACAGTACTATGCAATAATAAAATATTATATTGACTCTTATATATATATATATATATATATATATAAAATGGGTGATGTATACTTTCTATTTTTTGGCGTATTAATGTACTTTTATCAATGGGTATTTCAGTAGTTAACGATAAAACTTTTGTCGTTATTTTTATAAAAAGTTATTTATGTCGTTTTCTAACTCCGATAGTAATTCTGTTGTGGGGTCCACCAATGATTGTGTCGTCGTACGAATATTCCCTGATAAAATGAATATTCCCCGACTAAACGAATATTTTATACTAACTTTCTTACTTTTGTAAAATTTATAAATATTACCTATAACTATAACATTATATCAAATTCACACCGTAATATTCAAAAAGATATTTGAAGAAAATTAAATCTTTATTCATAAAAATTGGGGTCTTACATG
Organism: Panax quinquefolius; assembly: GCA_020205615.1. Classification (NCBI taxonomy): domain Eukaryota; kingdom Viridiplantae; phylum Streptophyta; class Magnoliopsida; order Apiales; family Araliaceae; genus Panax; species Panax quinquefolius. The sequence goes on along the minus strand of CM035155.1, from coordinate 105,702,796 downwards.
GTACATCCCTCTCGGTTAATACCTCTGTTCGAACTTTTGTCCCTGCTTTCATAAGTGAAGGTGACTCTCCATCATCTGCTTCTTTTCGTCTGCTCTAGTTCTTAGGTAAGAATACCTCTGGTTCATTTGACCGAAGAAAGACTGGGATTTATATTACCCAGCTCGAAAGAAATTTCTGTATAAAAATAGAGTTTTTTGTGGTTGGATAATAAAATAAGGTATTTCATCCTCTGGCTATTTACTTTAGAATTGCACTTTAGGGAATTTCACTTCAAAGGTGAGTTCCTTTTTGGGATATTGAATGTCATAAATTTTTTGTTATCTCTGCAAGCAACTAACTCTTAGTGCCGCTGAAACTATCGTTTCTTCTGAAGTGATATATATCAATGCTTAGATTTTTTTTTTTTTTTTTTTTTGGGGGGGTTGGCCCATGGGAAAACATTTGTAGATGCGACCTTGAATCGAACTAGATCGAAACATTCAGCTGTCGACGGACAAACTTTGTCGAAAACATCGACCGCAAATGAAGGATGGTCAGGCCCCGGTGTAAGACCCCGAAATTTTTTAAATAAAAAGGAATTTCCTTTATTTATTATTTTGAAATAGTAAGGGTTGATTTGATTAATGTGGATAGTTAGGGGTTAAATACGCAAATATTTCAAAATAAGCAAGTGGTTATAAAATATTCATTTTTGTCGGGGAATATTCGTTTGGTCGTGGAATATTAAATCTTTGTCGGGAATATTCGATTCGGTCGTGGAATATTCAGATTGTCGGGGAATATTAAATGCGACCAAGTAGCGACAATGTGTGGGCCCCATAACGGAAAGAGATTGGATGAGGAAAACGACAAAGTTTGGGTGGTTATAAATAACGGCGTAGTTATTACCGAATTAAAGGTATGTAGTTATTCTATAGATTAAGATCATTGGAATACCGATTGGTTAAAATACGAATCTGGCGTGGTTGCACAAGATAATACGGTATTAAGACAAGATTGTTGAATTATTGATTCGCACGTAAGATGGCACTACTCAATAATTTTCACAATGAATTCTTATTCAATATTTTATTTTATTGATTCAATAATTCTTTGCGTTGATATTTTATATTATTCTTTGTTTCAATAATTGTCACCGCACATGATTTCCCATTATCGGATCAATAATTCATATTATTTGAATAATATTATTAGATAACATTATTGGCAATGTCTAGAAAGTTACATCAAGGAGAGGTTTGGTCACCTAATTATTGGCGCAAGAAGGAGAAATCCTTATCGGAAAGCCCCCTCTTTCCTGGGAACGGCCTGGTTGTCATAATTGTGATTCTGTAATATTATTTGTGAATAATTAATTATTGATTCATATGATAAAGAAATATTTATTTTATGTGGATATAAATGATGGATTTATTTATGTGGTTATTAATGAAGGAATTAATGCTGAGATGTTTTATTTGTATTTTGTCGGATTGGAGGTATTAAAAGATCAAATCGGTGTTATTATAGCTTTATTGTGTGAGTTATAATATTTAATCCGACCGTTGGATCGTTGTAATTTTTGGATATGTTATACATACATAAGTTGAGTATATGTCCACAAATTTTGAACCGTTAAAAATGCACGAATGATTTGTTGTGAATTTTAAGAGGTGTCGGATTCGGAAATTAGGTTTATAATTGATTTTGGTGGAAAATTCTAGAATTGAGTGGGCCCCACTTGTGGTTGGTGAAAAAATGTGCTGAATTTTATTTCAAATGTGGTGGGTGGCAATAGTAGTAGCGAGTAAAGCCATCGGTAGTGTGTCAAGTGCCTTGGCGGGCTAACATTTTCCTATAAATAGAGGGCTAAGTTAGAATTGAAAATCACACCAGAAACAAAGTTTTCTCTCTTTCTCTCTCTATATTATTGAGCGTATTTTGTGAGTATTTAGATACTTTGAGAGTTGCTGTTCAGTACAAGTTTCATTCAGCATCACTTCCGACCTTTCCTTCCGAAGTACTGATTCTTTGAGGTAAGGGATGTTATTTTCTTCTCAAATGATATTAATTCTTCAATATCATTATGCTGAAATATTGGTTGGTACTTTTTATCAAATTTGGAACTTTTTCATATCGGGGTTACTATTCATGAGTTACTATTCACGAGTTACTATTCATGAGTTACTATTCACGAGTTACTATTCACGAGTACTATTCATGAAGCGTGAAGATGTTTTTGTGGAATTTCTATCTTTTGGTGTCGGATTTACTATTCATGATATCAGATCTTATTCACGATATCTGGCACTATTCACGAATACTAAGACTATTCAAAAAAAAATAAAATTTCTTTTTTTTTGTCCAAAACATCTATTCTGGATACTAGCTTTGATTGTATCCATGTTTTGATCATTCTTGAATTTTACACCACTATGATTATTTTTGAGGTATTTTTGGACGTGGATAAAACCAAGTATGAATCCTTAATCCTTAATCCTTGTCATTTTGTTTCACTGGATTCGTTCTTTAAAAATATTTTTCATCATCCTCAGTCTTAAATGATGATATTATTGAATATCTTTGGCCCTGTAGTGCAAAGATGAGCGGTGTTTAAATGAACATGACCGATTGATGAATATCTTTGGCCTTTAGTGCAAAGATGAAGCAGTGTTGAGATGAACACTTAATCGATTGATGAATATCTTTGGCTCAGTAGTGCAAAGATGAATATTTGATTTGAGATGAATATTGATTGATGTTACGAGGATAAAATATTGATGATGGACCGTTAAATTCATAGATTATAGTAGATTTCATTCTCTACGTAACTCTTCTATGAATTATTATTTCATTGCGAATATTGATCCGAAACTTGTTGTATCATTGTATTCTATCGATTTTTCCTGTTGGAGACTAACGATAAATTGTTGTATATTATCTTAGTCATAACATTCTTTCTTTGGGCTAGTTGAGCTCACCCTTTTTCCTTGTTGTTCCATTTTTCTTCTCGGGAGGCGAGAATGTAGTGAGTACTAGTCGGGGTATGGAATGAAGGTTCTAGAGAGAGTTGTTTAGTAGTCCTCACCATTATTGTAAAATAATGTATCAATAAATGTGATGAGGATTTATTTGAGTATAAATATTGTCTAGAAGATAATATTTGTATTTAAACTCACAATTTTATTGTTGTAAAGTTGTAGTTGTTTCGTAACATGTATTTGGCGACTCGAGAATGGGTTGGATGGAATGGACCTATTTTGGGGTCGTCGCGGTTAATCGTCGAGCTTAGGGATATGATCTCTGGCGGAGATCGGGGAATAGAACTAGGAGGGGAGAGGCGAGTAAATCCTTTGCTAGTTGTCTACCTAAGCTTATTTGTTAGTTAGTCAAGTATATAGGGATATTATGTGATTGATTTCCTTAATTAACCCTTATTTTATGATGATGATTTGAGAATGTCGTCGAGAATATTAATAGTGGAGTAAATGAGACCGTGGAGATGCCTGTACTTAACAACGAGGAGAACGTGCAGCAGTGGCAATGTACCTCTGTGAATAACACCACCGAGCGAGATGATGAAGCGAGGGGATGTTTAGAAGCTTTTTGCGATTCATGAAAAATCGACGAGGAGACTCGTGTTCAAAATCTTTGGAGGAGATGATAGCGATTCACGGGTGGTCACATTAAGCGATTCAAAGAGTTGGGACCACGAATTTAAGGAAAGCCAGATCCGATTATGGCGGAAACATGGGTCAAGCAAATTACCAAGATATTCGATGTCTTGGGATGCACGGAGGAACGAAGGTTCCATTCGCTACTTTTTATGTTCGTGGCGAAGGGAGACTCATCGGTGGAGTCTGCATGAAGCGTGCCATCCATCCACCGCACTCAAAGATGTCATGGGAGACATTTTGAAGCGATTCAATGACAAGTACTTCCACGAAAGTATTCGTCATATGAAGGAAGTGGAGTTTATTAGACGGGAGCGAGAATAACATGGCGGTGTCCCAAAGATGAGGCGAAGTTCGCGGAGTTATCGAGTTTGCACCTCATTTGGTGGAGAATGAGGAGCGATGACGCGGATGTTTCGAGAGGTTTGAAACCCGGCAGATACGTCAAGATCTCATTTCTCATAAATTTTCTCTCTATTCGAGATGTTGTAAGCAGGCTCGATTGTTAGAGCGAGATAACAAGTAACGCTCAACCGAGGGACCATAACCAGGATCATACCAAAGATAGCAGTCATCAGAATAACGATAACCAGTGGAGAAAGAAGAATACGGACAAAGGCGGTAACCACTCTGGTGGTAATCGTGGCCATGAAAATAGAAGAAGCGAGTTGGGAGGAGATTTTAAAAGAGGAGATTCAACAACGACCATGTGAAGACGTCGGCGCTTGAGGGCAATTTGGTTCCAAGGGAGGAGAAAGACCATCGGTCGTATGTTACAAATGCGGGAAAGAGGGACATATCAGCCCAAACTGCCCACAACAGTTTAAGGTATGCTATAATTGTGGAAAAGAAGGACATATCGCTCGAGATTGTACGATATCGAAACCTAGTGCAGCGGGGGCGGTGACTCAAAAGGATGTCCCAGAAAAGTCAAAGTCAACGATTTCTGGAAGAGCGTTTGTCGTGACCGATCAAAATACGAGGAACCCGAACGAAGTTAGCACGGGTTAGTTAATTATAAATTCTTGCGAAGTTTATACCTTACTAGATACCGGTTCTACCCATTCTTTTATCTCTCTTGCTTGCGCTCAACGTTTGAACTTGACTACGGAGAAATTAGACTTTGACCTATTTATGGAGACTCCGTTAGGAGAAACTTTCATTACATCCGTTGTTTAGAAATCTTGCTTGATTCAAGTTGGCACTATCACATTACCTGTTAACCTTATTTCTATAGAGATATTTGTTTTGATGTGATTTTAAGGTTAACTACTAATCATGCCGAAATTGATTACTTTCGTAAGGTTGTTTGTTTTCATATTCTTAAGCAACCTGTTATTCGAATTCAAGCAATCAAACCATTGTAGTCAAACATTTTCATATCAATCCATGAAGTCATTCGTTTATTACGGATGTCAAGTTTTCTTAGTCCATGTTATGGATTTGAATAAAGACACGTCAGATTTGAATAATATTCTTGTTGTTATTGATTTTTCCCGACGTATTTTTCGAAGAATTTCTTGGCTTACTCCAAAGCTTCGATATTAAATTTTGTATCGACTTTGAACCCGGTACAAAACTCATTTCTAAAATCTTATATCGAATGGCTCTATTGAACTTGAGTTAAAAATTCAACTATAGAATTTGGTACCGAGCCTTTATCTTATGACTTCCTTTGTGGAATTCACCTAAGCAGACTCTCTCTGTAGGGGACGTCATATTCGATGCGATAGTAAATCGATAGGTGTCAATGTGACGTCTTATCCAAGATTGGGATATGAGTCACAGTTGAGAGCAACCTAAGTCGAGAATCGAAATACGTAGCTTTTAGGCTTAGTTGGTTATTATCGGAGATTCGTTGAAGGATATTCTCGAATCGCTATTCCATTATCATGGTGACTCGTAGAGATACAAAATTCGAATGGAGCAAGGAATGTGGGAAGAGCTTGAAGAACTCAAGAGGAGACTCATTTCAAAGACATGTTCGACCATGCCATCCCGGAAAAGCGAACGTGGTAGGCGGCGTGTTGAGTAGAAGATCGATACAAGTATCTGAAAGTACGATATTGTCAAAGACTCATTTCAGTATAATATACAAATAATAGAGATGGAGATGAAAACTCTAGGTACCCACGTGATGATATACTGATACGTGATGATATCTGAGTATAATCGACTTTTAATCGATAAAGTTAAAGCTGTTCAAGCTACACACCGGAGCTGATGAATTTGAAGAAGGAGGTGCAAGAAGTTGTTATTTTAAAGCGAGAATCGGTGAGGTGAGGAAAGCTCAAACCTTCGATTTATTAATCCATTTGAAATTCTCGATCGAATAGGAACTGTAGCCTATAGACTTGCGTTACCTCCAATTATGTCTCGTGTTCATAATGTGTTTCACATATCGGTACTTCGTAAATATGTGAAAGACCCGAACCACGTTATAGAGTTAGAACCGGACGAGATAGCCGAAGACTTAACGTACGAGGAGGTACCTGTCAAGATTTTGTAGAGGAAAGAACATGACCTATGTACCGAGGTTATACCATAAGTTAAAGTTTTGTGGAGAAACCATGCTATTGAGGAAATGACCTGGGAGTTGGAAACGAAAATGAAAGCGAGGTATTCTCATCTTTTCGAAACACCAGGTACGTACATCAATTTCGAGGACGAAATTTCATAAGGAGGGGAGGTTGTAAGACCCCGAAATTTTTTAAATAAAAAGGAATTTCCTTTATTTATTATTTTGAAATAGTAAGGGTTGATTTGATTAATGTGGATAGTTAGGGGTTAAATACGCAAATATTTCAAAATAAGCAAGTGGTTATAAAATATTCATTTTTGTCGGGGAATATTCGTTTGGTCGTGGAATATTCGTGATCGTTTGGGAATATTCGATTCGGCCGTGGAATATTAAATCGCTTGGGAATATTAAATGCGACCGCAAAACCATGTGTGGGCCCCATAACGGAAAGAGATTGGATGAGGAAAAAGCGACAAAGTTTGGGTGGTTATAAATAACGGCGTAGTTATTACCAATTAAGACCGTAGTTATTACCGTTAAGATCATTGGAATACCCGGTGGTTAAAATACGATGTCTGGCGTGGTTGCACAAAGAGTGCACACACGGTATTGCACAAGATTGTTGAATTATTGATTAAATGCACGTAAGATGGCACTACTCAATAATTTTCACATGAATTCTTATTCAATATTTTATTTTATTGATTCAATAATTCTTTGCGTTGATATTTTATATTATTCTTTGTTTCAATAATTGTCAACGCACAAGATTTCCCATTATCAGATCAATAATTCATATTATTTGAATAATATTATTAGATAACATTATTGGCAATGTCTAGAAAGTTCTGTCAAGGAGAGGTTTGGTCACCTAATTGCGCGCCAGTAAGGAGAAATCCTTATCGGAAAGCCCCCTCTTTCCTGGGAACGGCCTGGTTGTCATAATTGTGATTCTGTAATATTATTTGTGAATAATTAATTATTGATTCATATGATAAAGAAATATTTATTTTATGTGGATATAAATGATGGATTTATTTATGTGGTTATTAATGAAGGAATTAATGCTGAGATGTTTTATTTGTATTTTGTCGGATTGGAGGTATTAAAAGATCAAATCGGTGTTATTATAGCTTTATTGTGTGAGTTATAATATTTAATCCGACCGTTGGATCGTTGTAATTTTTGGATATGTTATACATACATAAGTTGAGTATATGTCCACAAATTTTGAACCGTTAAAAATGCACGAATGATTTGTTGTGAATTTTAAGAGGTGTCGGATTCGGAAATTAGGTTTATAATTGATTTTGGTGGAAAATTCTAGAATTGAGTGGGCCCCACTTGTGGTTGGTGAAAAAAATGTGCTGAATTTTATTTCAAATGTGGTGGGTGGCAATAGTAGCAGGTAAAGCCATCGTGTAGCAGTCAAGTCTCGCTTTGTACGGCTAACATTTTCCTATAAATAGAGGGCTAAGTTAGAATTGAAAATCACACCGAAACAAAGTTTTCTCTCTTTCTCTCTCTAAATTTATTGAGCGTATTTTGTGAGTATTTAGATACTTTGAGAGTTCTTTGTTCAAGACAAGTTTCATTCAAAGATCACTTGAGCCTTTCCTTCCAAATCACCGATTCTTTGAGGTAAGGGATGTTATTTTCTTCTCAAATGATATTAATTCTTCAATATCATTATCTTTGAAATATTGGTTGGTACTTTTTATCAAATTTGGAACTTTTTCATGTCTGGGGTTACTATTCATGAGTTACTATTCACGAGTTACTATTCATGAGTTACTATTCACGAGTTACTATTCACTTAGTACTATTCATGAAGCGTGAAGATGTTTTTTTGTGGAATTTCTATCTTTTGGTGTCGGATTTACTTTATTCATGTATACGCAGATTATTCACGATAATGGCACTATTCACGATATCTGGCACTATTCATTTAAAAATAAAATTTTTTTTTTTGTCAAAACATCTATTCGGATACTAGCTTTGATTGTATCCATGTTTTGATCATTCTTGAATTTTACACCACTATGATTATTTTTGAGGTATTTTGGACGTGGATAAAACCAAGTATGAATCCTTAATCCTTAATCCTTGTCATTTTGTTTCACTTTGGATTCGTTTTTAAAAATATTTTTCATCATCCTCGGTCTTAAATGATGATATTATTGAATATCTTTGGCCCAGAGTAAAAGATGAGCGGTGTTTAAATGAACATGACCGATCGATGAATATCTTTGGCCTTTAGTGCAAAGATGAACAGTGTTGAGATGAACATGACCGATTGATGAATATCTTTGGCACAGTAGTGCAAAGATGAATATTTGATTTGAGATGAATATTGATTGATGTTACTGAGGATAAAATATTGATGATGGATCGTTAAATTCATAGATTATAGTAGATTTCATTTCTACGTAACTCTTCTATGAATTATTATTTTCATTGCGAATATTGATCTGAAACTTGTTGTCTATTGTATTCTATCAGATTTTTCCCTGTTGGAGACTAACGATAAATTGTTGTATATTATCTTAGTCATAACATTCTTTACTGGGCTAGTTGAGCTCACCCTTTTCCTTGTTGTTCCATTTTTCTTCTCAGGAGGCGAGAATGTAGTGAGTACTAGTCGGGGTATGGAATGAAGGTTCTAGAGAGAGTTGTTTAGTAGTCCTCACCATTATTGTAAAATAATGTATCAATAAATGTGATGAGGATTTATTTGAGTATAAATATTGTCTAGAAGATAATATTTGTATTTAAACTCACAGTTTTATTGTTGTGATAATAAAGTTGTAGTTGTTTCTGTAACATGTATTTGGCGACTCAGAATGGGTTGGATGGAATGGACCTATTTTGGGGTCGTCACACCCGGTTTTAGAGCAAGGTATGAGTTTGTATACTCGTTATTACGAAGATAGAAAGATTATGCCAAAAAGTCGTATTGCCTGCTCCTTTAGCTAGGAGAAGGTTCTGCAGAAAGAAAGAAAGAAACCAAAAAGGGAGTTGAATGTAGACATGAAAAGAATCCTTGACTTGGCTGGGACACTCGAAATTGGATATGGAGGAGGGGCGTTGTGTGTTTTGAGATACTATACAATCAATCGAAGGGGTGGATTAAATCCAATCAAAAAGAAAGGCTTTATTAAGCAACAATTGCTGCTCAATCTACAACGAGCCACTGCGGTACCAATCAAAAAGACGGTTGTCACTACTGGACAACGAAATGGATTTTAGAAATTATTAACATTCTTTAAAAAGGGTACTGTTAATAATCTCACGGGTACTGAAACCATTAAAAGAACACCCAATAATTTATTGGGTACTGTACGAACTATTTGAAATACAAATTCGACTCGAATTCGAATTGTATTTAAAAAATTCTACTCAGATTCGATTCGACTTGAATATTTATTACTTTAATTCGATCCAACTCGGATCGAATTCAAACTACTCGCGAGCTTCAAATTCAAGCTCGAATTTTAGTCTCCACAAAATAACTAGCTTTATAATAAATATAATTATAAATTAAATTTCTTATTTTACTTAGAAATAAGAAAATATATTTACTATTACACTTTAAAAATATAAAATCACAATTATAATTAAAAACAAATAATAATAATAATTAATTATCTTAATTTGATTTAATTTTCTATATATTATAAAAGAATGTATCAAGTATCTAATCGATTCTGTATCAATCGAGTATGTATCAAATCATAATCGAGAATTCGAGTAGTTTGAATCTTAAACGGAATCGAGTATAACAATTCTCAGATTGTACTCATATTTTTATTCGAACTAATTTTTATGCTCAAATTTTGATCATATTAATATTGAATCCGAGTCTCGCTCGTATTTTTTCGAGTCGAGAATGAATCGAGTCCAAACTGTTTGGCTCGTTTACATAATTAATATTGATTTTAGTACAAAGCTCAAAATCTTAGTCAGGTGGCTATAATGTTGGAAATTTCATATCGAATTTTTTTAAAAATGTTAGCGTGTTAATAAATATGTTGGAGTAAATCAATATCTTATTTTCTAACACTGTGTTTGTGAGTTTGGGAAGAGGAGAAAAAAATAAAATTTAAAATTTTGAGAGAAAAGAGAGGAAAGGAAAGGAAATTTACTTTCTTTCCTTGTGTTTTGGAAAGAAATTTTAACTTAAAATAGCATATTACTATTTTACCCTTATGAGATTACATTTTAAAAATTATTATAAGGGTGGTTTTGATATTTTAGTTTGTAAGCTAATTGTTCAGCAAATTTCCTTCCTAATGTTTCTAACTTTGAAGGAAATTTCCTTCTCTTTTCTTTTCTCTCTAAAAACTCACTTGCAAGGGATTTTAATTATCCTTTCTTAATTTCCTTTCTTTTCTTTTTTTCCTCTCCATCTTGGAACTCACAAACACGGTGTAAGTAAGGAAGTGATAAGACATATTATTGCATATTTGTTGGACCTATAAACACATATGTACCCTTAAAGAATGTGGTTTGTGTTAGGAATCTAATTATGGATTAGAAGGTTGCTTTGTTAAGGGGAGATTGATTAGAACACTTATTAGATTCCAAATGTATATGATTTGATGATGAAACACTTAAAGTTTATTTGTATGCATAAATTTTTGTACAGTCCTTAACTAAGATACCTATGTACAAGGACTTAGAATAGTATGATCAAACTTGTTAGGTTGATCTTTAACCTGTATGCATATGTAATAGATAGAATCAATTATAAAAGCTACTTTGCATATTAATAGTATAGTCAGCAGAGTAATCTACATGTACTTGAAGAGGAATATGATTAATGTATATTTGTATAAGTAAGTTTTGTAAAGTCCTTTCAAATGAATTGATGTACAAGGAGTTAGATTAGAAAGATCAAATAATGTTAGGTTGATCTTATTGAAATTGATCTGATGTATAGATGATAGGAAGTCATTGATCATAAAGTTACTCTTCCAACTCGTAGTATGAAGACACTTCGCAGAGTTAACTTTGTTCGTAAAGCCTTAGGAGAATCACAGAGTTCACTCCATCTTGTAAACAAAGATCAGCTTGTAAAGTGGTAAGATGATCTCAAAGCTGGAAGGCTATCACAGAGTTGTAGAAGGATTCAAAGAAGCTGTTATATATTGAACATCACCTAACAAAGTCACGGTTATCTTGCTGAGAGATTAATAAATCGTAAAGTCAAGTAAGACTTATTCAGTAAAGACTGAACTTAAAATACTCCAAACAAACACTGAATGAAAGTAAATCATAAGATAACTCCAAGATCGTTCAGTGATGTCAAGATCATAGAGTCAAATTCATAATCGTAAAGATTTATTTATATAGTTAACCATATAGTTAAATGAGATAATAAAGCTTATATTATGCCATGGATATAAGGTGAAGATCACGTAAGAAGAAATATATAACAGAAGAATATACGCTGATGATATCGGAGTATAGTTCTTACCAGAAGAGATCTCTAGAAGGAATCTATAAAGGTCACATTGCAAAGGTAATCTGCCTAATCATTAAGCTCGTAACAGTTCGCAGAGAAATCAGGATTTTGTAGAGAAATAACTAACACTTGAAAGCAAAAAGGGACAACTGATTCAGGAGGTTGTTTTCAACTTCGTAGAACAACTAAAGTATTAAGAGAATGGAGAAAATTATTCACATCAAGTCCAAGCATCTTAAAGAAAACAATAAGCAAAACTGAAGCTGAAGTAATAGTAGCAGTGATAAGATAATACAAAGTACAAGTCTACGATCTCCATCAATTTACTATTAATAGACAGAAGAATAGAAAGTTCAGCAGAATGTAGAGCTCAACCCTATGATTGGTTAATCACTAGATCTTAGAGTCAAGTCAGGTCTGACAAGAGGACTGACAAATAGAACTTTGTGAGATGAAGATCTAAGGTTTAAAACAATATCTTTAGGAGAAATCAAAGGTGTGTCCACCGTCTAGTTGGTCCAAAGCGAATTGTTAGAAAAGTAAGTAAAGCTGCTAATTGATGTGATAAGTCCCAAGTCAGAAAGTACGCTGACAAAAAGCTCCAGAAAGTCAACATCAGAGATATCAAAGTATCTAAGCATTAAATGTTACAATGGATACTTCTTAATGGGAATATTTCAATCAGATTATAAAAGGAAATATCATTCGAAAATTAAAAAAAAGAGATGATGATGGGCAATTGAACGATAATTAAATACTAGAAGAGGATCATCATGAAAAAGAACACAGTACTAAAAGATGAAAAACGTAAAGTAAGTATCTCTCTATTATTAAAGATGTGTTCAAGGCTGCCAAGTACAAAAAGAAAAGGAGATTAAACGTAATCTTGGTAGCACATCATCAAACAACAAGAAGCTGGTGAACAATTGGAAAATTTAGAGCCGCAGAGGCAAAGACAAAGAACAAAAAGCCACAGAGCTAAAGAGGCAGAGTCAAAGAGCCAAGATTAAGGAGGACATGAAAGAATAGAAAGTCTAAGAATGAATAAGCCATGCAGTTGATGCTGGTAACGTGAGAATGGAAAATCAAAAGGCAAATCTCAAGCACCACTCTACGTTTCACTAGGAACACTAAAAGTTAACCAGATGAAGACGTAGAGTAGAAGTCTACGATCTAAAAAGTTCAAGGCTGCTAAACACAAAAGATGTAGAGCTTAATTAAATAGCTTATTAGCACATCAACCATGATCATGAGGTCAATATTTGTCCATTCGAAATAATTAGCACAAACAAATTCTTAATGCAGTTCATGAAAAAATGGAACTATAAAAGCCTAAATAACTCTATAACAAAACAGTTCATCTCAATAACATATAAGTGTAGATATTGACATACAACACAATCAATAGGTAAAAATCTTGTACAAACATAAAACATTTGCACAAAGATAGAAAATGGCTCAATTATGAAAGTTAAACAAAAGTTTGAAACTAACATTCAATACACAAATTGAATGGAGTTTAAGATACTTGCCTGAAGCGTTCTTTATTGTTAACAATAATATCATTTTTCTAATGACCTATATATACAATCAAGATCGACACACCAGTTAGCCACATAAATGACCCTTCACATTGGTTTACATCAACTTATATCACAAGGCTCTTACAATGTGTTGAAACGCTTACCAGCCAAAAATCTTTCTTCCTATTTATCAAGATTTTCAAATTTTTAAGTTTTAATGCTTATACTTCTAAGCTTCATAACTCGCTCATCCATAATCGGAATGAGTCTGTTCTTGAGCCTATGAATCATTTATTCTATGCTCTATCAAACCCCCAAAAATAATTTTTTTGAAAGTGTTAACTAGCTATAAAATGGACCAAAAGTCACCTGAGACCTATGTTTTCAACTTTTAACATATCTAGTTTACTAAAATTTTTGCCATAACTTCATCAAAGCTTATTTTTACTCTATTCCACTTGGGTTATTTTCATAACTCAAAAGAGAAAGAAACCCTCTTCCAGAACTTAAAAGAAAGACTTAAGAACAATAAATTACGCAAGTTTAATTTATAGTCCAGTATAAGTGAAAGTAATATGGACACAAGCCAATCATGTTTGATGATAAAGCATATACTTTGTAACAATCTTATTCATTTATTAATAAAAGTATTAATTTATTAAAGGCTTTTAATTATCTACATGATCTTCGTTTTTATAATATGTGATAAACCCATAGTTTTAAGCAATGCTTTTAGAATAATAATGATGATGATCATTCTAATGAGATCTAAATTCTTAGAAAGCTTAAAACTAAAATAGTTCCCAATCATTGGATTACTAAATTGGGGATTAGTGAATCCAGGATAGATTGGTACATACGTTGTTTGCTCATTGGATGAGGATGATTGATCTCATGATCATTTGTGTGGACACACTAAAAAGCAAGTATGTAGGTGCTTATTAGAGAATAAGTTCATCGAACGTGGCTCGCTAAGGAATACCTAATGGAGTTTTCTTGCTGTCAATAGGAATTCCTATAGTGATAGTAGTACAAGTGATCTTTGGACTTGAGATCATCATAGTATCTTGTGTATGATGAGTTATACTTTGACTTATTCCTTAAGACCCTTAGGGTATATCAAAGGGTATGTTTGGGTATAATAAGTTGTACATGGAGATAATGTATGATCAATAAAGAATCTACCACTTCTAATAATAGAAGAGAAATGTCCTATGTGATTCGATAAATGACAACCCAAAGAGTCCTTGGTTTAAGGCGTAATGAAATTAGAAAGGAGTTTCTAATTTGCATTATTTGGAGTTGTGCATTTAAGGATCGAAATACATATAATTAAATAAAATAAGACTTGACAAGTAATTCCATGTCTTATATTTAATTGGGACATTGTATGGTGGAAGGATTGAATCAGACAGTAACTATTTACTCAAAGGTTCTTTAATGATTAATGTTGAAATCTATATTATCTAGAAAGTCGTTGATCGCTAGGGGAGGCTTATCCCTATTGTAGAATAAATATTATTTATTTAAATAAATTAATTGTTTAATTTATTTATTTAAATAAGATTAGAATTGTTCTAATTGATTTATTCACAACCTAGGTTTAATATGGAGAACCTAAAGGGTCACACCATAAAAGGAAGAATAATTATTTAAGAAGTTAATGGCATAATCGTAATAATATGTTAAGTATATTTAATTTAATCTATGGTGATAGAATAAATTAAATAGCTTAATATTTATTATTTAATATTTTAGAAATATTAAATATAAATTAATAAGAGGAGTCTTATTAATATTATTACAATTATTATTAGTTTAATTTCTAAAAGAGTTTAGGAATTAATTTAATATAAGTACTCTCATTTATTCCTAATAGGATTAGGAGGGAAAATTAGTTAAAAGAGTTTAATTAATTATCCCTAATAAGATTAGGGAGCCCATTTAATTAAAAAGAGTTTAATTAAATAATACCTTATTTTTATTAAATAAGGTTACCTGATATCTTTATAAGAGGAGTCTTATATCAGATATCAGATGTACGACATAATTCCAATTTGTTGGAGAGTACGTCCTTTTTCTATAGAGATAGAAAACTAGGGTTTAGCCAACCACCCATTCTTCTTGAAAATTCTTCTTCCTTGGTGGATCACCTCTAGAGACCAAACACTTGGGTGGCTAACATTGATCAAAGGAAGGAACCAAACCCGGTGGATTCAAGTTGAACGCGAAAAGGATTTGGAGGTGAACTTGTACCTGAGGAAGCTCAGATCTTCAAGGGTATGATTCTTATTCATATCTTTTCGTTTAATTAATAATTGTGCATAAAGGGTGATCCGGGTATATAGTTTGTAAATTTTTTTAAACTCTGATTTTACACTTTTCCGCTTATTTATGCAATTTGATTGCGTTCTTGAATATTACAAACCTAACAGTGGCATCAGAGCCAAACCTTTATGTAAATTATTAATTGTTTTAATTTGATATGTACATTGATATGTGTTTAGAACAATTTATTTGGGCGTAATTTTATTGTATAAAATTTATAAAAAAAAAAATAAAAAAAATTCGGTAATTATTTTAAGGAAGGAACGGATACTATGTATATATATTATTATACGGTTAACATAATATCAAGCCCACCGGGGTAATATTCATGGGCCAATATCGAGGATGTTGTCATTTATTTGTTGTCATAGATTTTTGGTATATATATATAATAACAAATACGATTATTATTACCGTAGGATCAAATGTTAAGACGTTATATGAATACCATATATATAATATAAATATTATAAGGATGATTATTATATATATTATATATATAATATATATTACTAGTAATATTTATTATATATATATATATATAATAATTTTAATAATTTTATAATTAAAATAAATAATTTATTTTAATCTTAAAATAAAAAGTTTATTTTAATATTAAAATATAAAATTTATTTTAATTTTAAAATTAAATTTCATGCTAACTAATTAGAGTTGGAATTGGATTCTATGATAACTAATTAGAGTTGAAATTGAATTACATGTTTCCTTAAATAAAGTAGTTTATTTAGATATGAAATAAGATTTCATATTATTCAAAATAAAAGAGTTTATTTGTGAATAGGAAAGAAAATCCTATTTTTCTTAAATAAAGGAGTTTATTTAGATATGAAATAAGATTTCATATTATTCAAAATAAAGGAGTTTATTTGTGAATAGGAAAGAGAATCAAGTATTACCTTTAATAAAAGAATTTTTTTTTACATGGAATTGGATTCCATAATTAATTAAAATAAAGGAGTTTATTTTGATTAAAGATTTTGATTAAAATAAAATAGTTTATTTTATTCAAAATTGGATAAATTAAAATAAAATAGTTTTATTTTGATTTAAATTTGGATTAAAATAAAGGAGTTTATTTTAATTCAAAATTAGATTTTATACTAACTAAAGTTGCCCATTAAATGATATCAATATATATATTAAATGTTTATTATTCATGAGATGAATGTTATTTATTGATGCATATGGTGATGTGTATGATAATAAATGGGATTGATTATGGACTATTGATTAATGTGATTGGATTTTATTTTAGTTGGATGCATGAATGTATGGGTTTTATTAAATGGGGTCTACCAGACCTCGCCTTCTCTAATTTTTACGAATGTAAATTCTATCTCCTCCTATATACTTCCCTCGATCACGATCAAGGTTTCTATTTATTTTAAATAGTTTTGTAATAGGAATAGTTAGAATTAATTTTTGAAAAATTGGAGATCAAAAGCAAGGGCTTGAAGACCCATTTGTAATGGAGCCAGGGTTTAAATGTAATAGTTATATTTAAATATTATTTCTTGCACCCCTACAGGGTTTGACCTTTTGGTTCACTTGGTGGCTCTAGTGAACCAAACTAGAATAAAAGTCCATAATCAATCCGAGTAGAATATTGTATTCTATATGTGCATGCTTATACTATATATATATTATATATTATGCAAACATGCTTCGCATGTTAATTAATACGACGCGTATTTTATATATATATGCGTATGCGTATAAACAAGATGAGACAAATTAATAACAAACCCCTCAATTTTTTTTTATTTTAAGTCCTAAGCGTTCAAAGATATTTAGAATATTGAACGTCGCCTTCTAGCATGATAAAATTAATAGAGTATTAAATATTTAATATGAGTTTGTTGTGTCACCACAAGGCAAATATTAAGTATTTAAGATGTTAATTTATCACATTTAATGCTTATAAAGAAAATTGAACAATATTGTTTTGTTGTGTCACTACAAGGATGATATTTTTCTTTTTTGAATATATGGAGTGCAAGGTTGGACTTAACTTGGATAATTTTGATTCGGATGTGCCACCACTTGATCAAAATAATCTAAGAGGCAAAAATACAAGGAGTTGCATAGTTGATGTAATTGACAAGAGTTGTCTACCTATTTATTTATATATAGTTTGTTGTGTCACCACAAGGCTATATACATTTGAAATGGGATCCTTATTCTCACTAGGAAATCTTTAATTAGATTTTGCCGAACTATATAAGTGAGGGTAATATAGTTTGAAGAAAATAGTGGGAGATACCAATTTAAAACAAGACCTAATTTATTTTGGTAATTAATAAAAGAATGTATGTTAAAATGTTGTTAATTACAAATTCATTTACAGAATTTTACAATGTCTAAAAATTACTATCACTGCGAAACATATTAGACGTTATTTAATCGAACCGAATTAAACGGATTGGTTAAGGAAATTGAGAATAGTTCTCACGGCTAAAAAGCTATCTTATATCCTTAATATGTCTATCCCTACAATGGTTGCAGACAATGCCTCTGAGGAAGAGATTGCTACTTTTAGAAAGTGGCAAGATGATGCACAGTTGGCTCAATGCATCATGCTCGCATCCATGAGTAACGAGCTTCAACACAAGATGAAACTATGGATGCTCCTACTATATTCCTGCACATCAAGTAGTTGATGGTGAGGAAAGTAGGACTGATAGATATCAGATATCTAAGGAGCTCTTCCGATCTAGAATGAGCAATGACACTATAGTACAGACAAAAAGTTCTTAACATAATCAATTTGATTGATCAATTAAGACAACTGGTTTTGTCATGGATGGAGAGTTGAGCCAAGATTTGATCTTGCACTCACTCCTGGACTCCTTTCACAATTGTTGTGAATTTTTCATATAAACAAGCTAGATATCAGCTCCGTTGATTTGCTTAACATGTTGAAAAATGATGAGAGTCACTTTCCAACCAAGAAAGACCATGTCTTACTGGTAGGGGCCAAAGGATCTTCCAAAAAAGAAGAACGATTCAAAGAAGGTATATAGAAAGGCGTAAACAAAGGATAATAAGAACAAAAGCGTCACGGATAGCAAAGGAGTTTGCTTCCACCGCAATAAGCCTCGACACCTTTGGAAAGAAATCTGAGAAGCATCTTGCGAGAGGCTAACCAAAGAAGCTTAGTGAAGTTTTGTTATAATACGCTTTTGTTCATGATTGAAATAAATTTTTCATTAAGTCAAGGTTCTACTTGGGTATTGGATTCCGACTTTGGTTATCATAAATATAGATTTATGAAGGGACCAAACAGAACTAGAAAGTTAAACAAAGATAAGTAATCCTATGTGTGGAAAATGAAGCAAAGGTTGCTGCATTAGCTATAGAAACTTATAGTTTAGATCGCCACGGGCAAATCTATTAAGTCAATAAGTTGTTATTGTATTCGAGTTCTTGTTAAAAATATTATTTCCATTTTATTGTTGGACAATGAAATCTTTGGGATTATAATTAAGAACAATTGTTGTTCTATTTATAATAATAATGTTTTGTATAGAACTGAAATATTACTTAATAAATTTTGTATACTTGACTTACGCAAAAATAATTTTGCAAATTGAACAAACTAGTATAAGAAAAAGGAGATGATCATTCAAAGAGTTGAATGTGTGTATTTGCTGAAATACAAGTATGAATTATTTGAAAGGTTCAAAGAATTCAGAAGTGAAACAAATTGGCAAAGTATTAAGATTTTTTGATTAGATCAAGGAATAAATACTTGTGCAATAAGTTTCTAGATCATCTCAAATGGTTTTTCTCATAATGGACACCTCATGATACGTAATAACTGATTAATGTATCTGAAAGGAAAAATCATACCTTGTTGGACATGGTGCGGTCCATAATCATTTTATCGACATTCCAAAGTATCCTTCAGGATCATGTCCTAGAAAATGGCGCGACATCTACGAAAAGGTAACCTCAAAATCCTACCCCAAGACTCCATAAAAGTTATGGATGTGGAGGATTCTAATCTTAAGTATGTTAAGATAAGGGTTGTCCAACTTATGTGAAAAGGTTTCAAAGGATAAGCTTGGGACAAGATTTAACATGTACTGATTTGTGGGACATCCTAAAGTAAGTTTAGGGTATATGTTCTATAATTCTACTTAGCAAAAGGTGTTTGTTACGTAAACACGGCGCTTTCTAAGATAAAGGTGTTTATCATTAAAAAGGGGCTAGTGGGAGGATAATAGATCTTGAAGAGTTCAAGAACCACAAAATACTATAAGTCAAATAAGAGGAAACGTAGATATACCTATTGTACCACAATAATCGTAAAATCGAATAGTCATCAAGATACCTAGGAGGTATGGATTCATCATAGATGATGATGATGAGGTACATCATAGAAGATGATGATCCGATTACATACGATGAGGTAAGTGTTGTAGACACTCGGAGAAATGGATTGAAGCAAGTTTCTCAAATATGGAACATTCGTTTTGATGAGGCAATCAAAAGAGTTTGATTTTATCAAAATAAGAATGAACCTAGTGTGTACAAAAGGGTCAATTGGGAGCATCGTGACATTCCTAGTACTATATGTTGATATACTACGGATAAGGAATGACATACGATCTCTGCTACAATCAAGAAAGATAAAGTTGTTTAAACATTCTCCATGAATGGTTTGGGGAATAGTATCTTAATTGGGGATAAAATCTATACGAGATAGATTTAAGAGGATGCTCAACTTAACCCAAGGAACGATATTCATTTAATGCTAAAGTCGTTTAGCATGGCAAACCCAAGAGATGTCTCATGTCGATGAGCTATGGAGTGTATCTCTTAATAGTCCCCACAGACTCTCGAAAAGAGAGGTCACATGAGTGACAATCATGTATGCAATAAATGTACGAGACCGATATTGATCATCATATTATGGAGAAGTTCACTATGAGTCGCTGAAAACATCTTAAAGTGCTTGTCCCAAGCACTAAGAATGTGATCATATTCATGGTGGGTCTAAATTAAAACTAGAGGGCTTAACAGACTCAAGTTTTTCAGACAGACCAAGATGACAGAAAAATCCACTTTAAGGTAAAGGGTTACCTTGAACAGTGGTGTAGTGAATTTGAAAGGTTCTAAACAGCAAAGAGTTGCTGGTTTAGTGATAAAGATAAAGTATATAGCTATAAATGAAGTTGCAAGTTGATTGTTTGGATTAAAAGTTCATTACGTAACTAGAATAGTTCTAAGTCTCATCTTGGATCTAAACATGTGTTGTGGCACTTTCATTTGATTATAAGAATCATTGAAAGATGGGAAATCACTATAGAGATGGTGGACTCTCAAGAACAACATTACATATCCATTAACTAAAGCTTATCCAACAGCAGGATAATCGTCACTTAGAGAAGAAGAGTATAAGATACAATGGCGATTGGCTTTAGTGCAAGTGGGAGATTGAAAGTAATATGCACACAAGCCAATCATGTTTGATGATAAAGCATATACTTTGTAACAATCTTATTCATTTATTAATAAAAAGTATTAATTTATTAAAGGCTTTTAATTATCTACATGATGTTGTTTTATAATATGTGATAAACCCATAGTTTTAAGCAATGCTTTTAGAATAATAATGATGATGATCATTCTAATGAGATCTAAATTCTTAGAAAGCTTAAAACTAAAATAGTTCCCAATCATTGGATTACTAAATTGGGGATTAGTGAATCCGGATAGATTGGTACATACGTTGCTTGCTCATTGGATGAGGATGATTGATCTCATGATCATTTGTGTGGAGACACTAAAGCAAGTATGTAGGTGCTTATTAGAGAATAAGTTCATCGAACGTGGGCTCGCTAAGGAATACCTAATGGAGTTTTACTCACTGTCAATAGGAATTCTGTAGTGATAGTAGTACAAGTGATCTTTGGACTTGAGATCATCATAGTATCTTGTGTATAATGAGTTATACTTTGACTTATTCCTTAAGACCCTTAGGGTATATCAAAGGGTATGTTTGGGTATAATAAGTTATACATGGAGATAATGTATGATCAATAAAGAATCTACCACTTCTAATAAAAGAAGAGAAATGTCCTATGTGATTCGATAAATGACAACCCAAAGTAGTCCTTGGTTAAGCGAGAATGAAATTAGAAAGGAGTTTCTAATTTGCATTATTTGGAGTTGTGCATTTAAGGATCGAAATACATATAATTAAATAAAATAAGACTTGTGAAGAATTCATATGCCTTATATTTAATTGGGACATTGTATGGTGGAAGGATTGAATTTATGCAGTAACTATTTACTTAAAGGTTCTTTAATGATTAATGTTGAAATCTATATTATCTAGAAAGTCGTTGATCGCTAGGGGAGGTTTATCCCTATTGTAGAATAAATATTATTTATTTAAATAAATTAATTATTTAATTTATTTATTTAAATAAGATTAGAATTGTTCTAATTGATTTATTCACAATTAGGTTTAATATGGAGAACCTAAAGGGTCACACCATAAAAGGAAGAATAATTATTTAAGAAGTTAATGGCATAATCGTAATAATATGTTAAGTATATTTAATTTAATCTATGGTGATAGAATAAATTAAATAGCTTAATATTTATTATTTAATATTTTAGAAATATTAAATATAAATTAATAAGAGGAGTCTTATTAATATTATTACAATTATTATTATTTTAATTTCTAAAAGAGTTTAGGAATTAATTTAATATAAGTACTCTCATTTATTCCTAATAGGATTAGGAGGGAAAATTAGTTAAAGGAGTTTAATTAATTATCCCTAATAAGATTAGGGAGCCCATTTAATTAAAAAGAGTTTAATTAAATAATACCTTATTTTTATTAAATAAGGTTACCTGATATCTTTATAAGAGGAGTCTTATATCAGATATCAGATGTACGACATAATTCCAATTTGTTGGAGAGTACGTCATTTTTCTATAGAGATAGAAAACTAGGGTTTAGCCAACCACCCCTTCTTCTTGAAAATTCTTCTTCCTTGGTGGATCACCTCTAGAGGCCAAACACTTGGGTGGCTAACGTTGATCAAAGGAAGGAACCAAACCCGGTGGATTCAAGTTGAACGCGAAAAGGATTTGGAGGTGAACTTGTACCTGAGGAAGCTCGGATTTTCAAGGGTATGATTCTTATTCATATCTTTTCGTTTAATTAATAATTGTGCATAAAGGGTGATCCGGGTATATGGTTTGTAAATTTTTTTAAACTCTGATTTTACACGTTTCCGCTTATTTATGCAATTTGATTGCGTTCTTGAATATTACAAACCTAACAATAAGTTCTTATTCATCCTTTACGCTTAGGCTTACATTTTTATTTTTGTTTGCTTTTCATGCATAATACCGGTGATTTATACATATATACATCATCACACAATCACCCTATTCCTCTGGATCCTTCATGATACTCAACAACCACAACAACAACCACCAAAAAACTAATAAAAAGCATTAGAGATGGATGAATAAAAGTCAGGGTTTTAGTATTACCTTCTTATTGGTTCTTCATATTCTTGCTAGAGTTTACTAACTTGGTAGCATTTGTTTATCCTTATCTTCTTATTCTAGCTCTACCCGAGCTCTCTCTCTCTCTCTCTCTCTCTCTTACTAGCTCTCAACTCTCTTTCTTGCTCTTTAGATGAAATGAATCAAGATTGGGAAGGAGATGAGAACTTTAGCCTATATAAAACAACTTTTCAATGCTTGCAAGTTGATCATCCAACTTAAGTCTTCATAAGTAAATCTCCTTAACTAGCATAACTTAATAATCACCCTCTCGTTTAACCAAACCATCTATCAAGTTAACCTAACCTAGTTTAACCATTATCGTTAGTTGGTGGGAGGAAATGATGATAGCTTGTAAAGTGCAACTTACCAAACGGTAAGTTGGCTCTTGGCTCTTCCAAAAGGCAACGGAGAATGGCACCTAGTTAGCTTTCGTAACTCACCCGATTAGCCAAAATGTCAATTTTTCCTTTTCGTAATTTTGAATAGATATTACATCTCTAACCTTCGAATAAATGCTATAACGTAACTCAAAAAGTCAAAAAATAAAAAAGCTTTTTATGAGTTTTATGAATAGTGTTATTTACCTAAGGCATTTATAGATCTAGAAGCGGGGGGGGGGTTGAATATATATTTTCAATGATTAAAGGGTTATTATCAAATACTCATTAATTTGATTAATTAAGCACATCAGAATAAGTCTTTTAGAAAACCCCTTGAAGATTTAAAAATAAATATCAGTTCTGACAGAATGAAAGATAAATAAATAAGTAGGTAAGAAACAAAATCAGCACGCAAAGACACATGCAATTTTAAGTGGTTCAAAGACTGAATAACTCCTAATTCACTATTCTATTCCTGAAGTAGAAAATCCACTAAAGTTTTAGTCACACAGATAATAGAACTTTTCCCTCTTCAAGCCTAGTAGACTTGGATATTTACTCACAACGACAAGAAAACTTTGCACTCTTCAAGCCTTGCAGACTTGGATATTTAGTCACAAAGACAAGGAATCTTAGCCCTCAGACGCTCTGATGATTGATGTTTGTTGTGAGGTGTTGCTAAGTTTGCGTTAAGATTTTCTTCTCAGGTACTTAACAACTCAAACTTTTTATATTGGATCGTTGAGTTCAGTCTTTGACTTTAGAAGAGTTTTTGGCTTTTTGATCAATGTTCGTCACTTTTCAAGTGGAATCCTTATAGCCTTTTATACTCTGCTGAGAAATCTTCCCGTTGCAAGATGCACATTGGTGCATTTAATGCTCAAATATACTAGGATACTTGATTTTAACATTTTAAACCTAGGAGACAGTTCTTTTTTCCTTTTCTGTCACATCAGTCTGCTTTCTCACTAACACTCTTGACATATCACTGTCACTAACTAACTTATAGACACATAATCTGATCTTTGATTTTCGCCAAGGTTATCTAGAGAAAGCATTGGGTCCCTCAATTTACAACGTTCTAATGTCAATCAGTTTGTCAGACTTGACTGTTCTACGATCGATTTCTTTTCTAAGATTTGGAAGATTCACTTGTTTACTTTGAGAGTTGAAATGGCTTTACGAATTAGAGTGAGCTTTGCAATAACTTCGAGTTGTCCAGCGATCCACTTGATATATTACAATCTCAAACTTACTCTGCAATCTTGAACTCAAGGTTATAGTGTAATCTTACGATCTTACAACATCCAATCAATTATATGTCAATTTAGCTTCTTTAAGATCAACCTAATATTATTTGATTTTTCTATTCTAAGTCCTAGTATAATTGAACGATTCTTTATAAGGACTATACAAATCATACTGTTACAAATATACATTAAGCTCATTCATCATCAAATTAAAAAAAATGCAAACTTTAACAATCTCCCCCTATTTGACGATGACAAAAACCAATAGTTCTATAACATTCATCAATAACTAAAATGCAGTGACTTAAAAGCAACTATGCCTTAGAATACAATGAGCTACTGTATTAATTTTATCAAAAACATGAATTTATTAATATTTGATAATGATAAGTAAAGATTTTATCTATTATATGACATAAATTTTTTGAGCAGTTTTAATTTTACCTCCTTGATCCCTTTTCCTTTGATAGCCATTTCTTTTCAGTCTCTTCTCTGCAATCAACTTTGATTCTGTCTTCATTATCTTTTTTTTATATTTCTTCAGTAGAATCTCAGGGACCAAGATGTGATGCATCCATTGTCTCTTCTACTACGATGTGAGTTCCTTGAAGATTCCTCCTAAGATATGTAGGATCACCAGTAGAAATCTGGATGCCAGTAGGAGTTACTCTACTCGACGATTCTTGTTGTGAAGATCGAAAGGTTAATGGATATTTTCTTTTGATTTTGAATTTTCTTCTCCCCCCTGAGATTGACTTACTCCCCCTTTTTTTTGTCTTCTTGTCGTTTCTCTTTCTCTTTCTCCCCCTTTTTGGCATCAGAAAATCAAGACGAATGTTGCACAACATCAACAAGTTCCTGCAACTGAGTAGCCGTCATTGCAATATCAGCCCGAATTTCATTGTAGTGGCTTGCCCATGTTTCTAAATAGCAGAGGCTTGATTTTTGAATGCTTGAACTTTTATATTTCTTATGAAGTCCGAGAGAGTGCCACTTAGCTCAAAAAGCTTGTTTGTGACGGACTTGAGGGAGGACTCATGCTGTTCATGAAGAGCTACAATATAATGGCTACTTTATGGTCAGCTAAAGTATCAAAGAATACTCTGTCGCGTTCATGTAGACGACTTGTTATATCAATGCACCTCTGTTGAGGTTGTTTGTGTATTTCTCGGCCCGTTACACTAGGTAAACCACGTACAATAGTAGTGATTTTATTTATGTGATCTTGAAGGTCAGCAATGTTCTGTGTGAGGTTATCATCAATATCATATGACATATGAGTAGAGAGTTGAGTGAGGGTGACCTCTGAAGTAGGTTGAGGGCCTTGAGATAAATTTATCAATGCAAGAGGAAGATCAAAGAATTCATTTCGAGAAGATAAGGGAATATCAGTGGGAATCAATGAATTTGATTGTTTGGGAGAGGAGTGAAGATCAGTCTTAGATTTTCCAGACTTAAGATGAGGGGTTTCGACATCTTGGGAATCTGAGGTCTATGAAGAGGAGGTATCTAAATGAAGAGATGAGTGATGAGGAGATGCTAAGAGACTATGGGAAAAGAAGATCCGATTATAGGAAGTGGATAACGAGTTTATGAATTAGAGGGTTCGATTTCATTCATAAGAGATAAAACCTCTATGATCGTAGAGGGAGAACATAATTGAGATTCAGTATGGGATTAAAATTCTACAATGTGAAGATTTGCATTGTGGACATTACTTGTAGAATGAGTAGACTCTCTATATGTGAAGGAGGAAAGGATTCTTCATAACAAATAAATGTTGATTTATGAGAGTGGGAAGGTTACCCAAAGATCAAAGAAGGTAAACTAAGGATCTTGTCATGACAACCAGAGGATGAAAGGAGAAATGTGAACATCGATAAGATAAGAGGAAATACACGAGGTTCTTCATTAAATGGTGTAGAGCAAAGCAATTTTGTAGCGTACCTGAAAACTTGAGGAAAGTTTTGAGATACGAGGGGTAGACTGGGATAAGTAGTATATGCCCATCGAACAAAACTGTGATCACGTTGCATGACTGCTCAAAGAAGTGGCAACCGTGACATGAAAAAAAATAGTTGATCACCTTTTGGCTCAAATACAGATGTAGTTCGGTCAATGTCTAGATCATAAAAGAGAGTGTAGAGATCATCTATGGAATTTACTACTCTCATTCATCCTGCCCGTGTGCTTTCAAACTCATTTGTTAGGAGATAAGCAGTTTCTGGAACCTCTCGTCTAGTAAGAATAACTTTACACATCCCTGGTTGATATGCTCTTCGTGGAGGTATCCAAGAATGTTATGGCACCGGTTAAGAAGTAGATGGTTGTGATGATGAAGGGATTTGAGATTCCCTTGGATGATCCTCCTCAGAGATAGGATTTTCAGCCTGTTGCTCCCCCTCAGATGTAGGATCTTTAGGTTTTACGATCGGAAGGTCAAATCTCTTGGTAGAATCCTCTACGGTATTAGAGATGACATGAGTTAATCATAGAGAAACATTTGAAGAATGGGTCGATCGTTGAGCTGAGTCATCCTTGTGTTTAGTTCTCAGTTCTTTTCTCTTTTTCTTTTTGTTATTTTCTTTTATGCTTTACTTCTGCCTTTTTCTTTTGTCGGTCAACTTCCAATTTTTATAACTTTTTCTTTCTTCTATCAGTTTTCTCAGTCATCTTGATTAATTTACTTCTCTTTATCGTATCCTTGGCCACAGAGCTTGTTCTTTCAGCAATATGCTCCATTTCTACAACTGTTTATGGCTTGGGTATAAGAACTATCTCAGCCATCAATTCAACATTGTGTAGATAATCACAAATGGAACCTTGTTCAGCAAGATCATTCTTTGCTCTTAGGACAGAGGAATCTGATTTCCTCTTCCCTTGATTCTTCCGAATCAACATGTATTGTTCATCTTCTTCTTCTTCTTCCTCTTCTTCTATTTCTTTAATTTGAGGAGGCATGAATTCTCCATCTCATTCCTTTAGTTGAACAAGTGCCTTTCTTCGACGACTCTGTCGTTTCTTTCTTCTAATCATCTTGGATAGAGGAATATTTACATCTTCTACATCTTTAATTTGTTCAGAGGTGTGTACTTCTTTCTGAGCATCCTCTTGACCTTCTTAGATAACTATCTTTGACAGCTTCTGTTTCTTCTATTTCGGTTGATCAGGAGTTCTATGAACCTGAGAAGAAACTGATCCTTGAGAATCTTCTTCCTCTTATTCTTCAACAAAATCTACTTTTCTTTTTCCCCTTGCTTTTATTGGATTCTGCACTTCAATAATAGTCCTTTCACTTTCACTTTTAGACATTTTGGACTTTAAATTCTCTAGAGGGTTTCTTTTCCAATACTCAAACAATTTTGGGGTGATTTTTTTATTTGCATTGAGAGGGAATCCTTGATCATCTTTAATTATGTTCTGCAGACTATTCTTTAAAATAATACTCAATAATCTCCCATGAAAATTTTTGGAGGCAGACTTTCCTGACGCTTTTGATTTTTCAAAATCTCTAACCCATTTACCCAGCCAAGTCACAAATATAGCACTAAAATTGATTTTCTTGGACTAAACGATTGCTATCATGAACTTTAATTGAAGTTCAATTACAGAGTCATGAGCAGAATCTTTACAGATGATACACTTGCCCACAATTTCAATAAGGAACTTATACTCTTAAGGAAATTCTTTTTTCTTAAGCCCTTTTAACTGTGGGTTCTTTTTATGGCCCATTAATGCCGTTCCTTTATTAAAATCAACTGTTTCCATTGAAGTGAAACCTTTTTTCTTAAAACCCAAACAAATATTGATTTAGGCAGCTCCCATCTAAAGTTTGACTCCTTTGAATTTAGTAGTTACTGCACTAGCCTTGAAATCAAAATTTAGATAGAATTCCTTGATGAGATCTGAATAGATTTTGGTGTTGGAGTTCAGACACTCAGAGAACCCAACTTGTTCAACGAGCTTTAGAATGTCTCTGATGTTCTTTTCTTGAGTGACAAATTGATCAGAGAATATCTGAATATCGATCACAATGTGGAATTTTGCCATCATAATTCACCTTTTCTGAAAATTTCACACAAGTGATTAAGTTTACTGAGGATTTGAGATCTAGGGTTAGAAAGCTTTTAGGAAATTTAAAAGACTCTAATATTTATATTTCAAAATGGAAGTGTAAGTGTCAAAAATTGAATTTGAAAAGATTTTATATAACTTCCCTCTTAGTTTTGTAGAGTGGGACACGTGCTATACAGTGATAGCCTATATGTCGTATCAGTTCTGCTAATTCACAGCTGATAAGCATTAACTTTTATTTTTTTTCTCCCTTGCTTGATCGTGAGCGATACTTACCTTCTACGATCGTCTTCAGCTTTACGATTCTATTTTTTGAACTATGTAAGGTCATCTAGAAACATAGTATTATAGATGAAAATTTAGCATACTTAACTCACTTATTAATTTGTTAAATCTAGATTCATCCAGAGGCTTAGTAAACACATCTGCTAGTTGATCATCAGTTGGAATAAAATGTATGGAGATATCTTCATTTTGAACATGATCTTTAATGAAATGATATTTGATATCTATATGTTTAGTTCGAGAATGCATGACAGGATTATGAGTGATTAGATGGAACTAGTATTATCATAAAATATGGGGATAAAATTGAAATCAAACCCATAATCAACAAGCTGGTTCTTCATCCATAAGATTTAAGCACAACAACTATTAGTTACGATATATTCATCCCTGACAGTAGAGGTTGACACAGAGTTTTGCTTCGTGTTGAACTAAGATATAAGTCTATTTCCTAGTAATTGATATGTCCCACTAGTGCTTTTCCTGTCTATCTTGCAACTTACAAAATTTGCATCTGAATATTCTATTAGATTAAAGGGAGACTCCTAGGGGTACCACAAGCCAAAATAAGGAGTACCCTTGAGATACCTAAAAATTCTTTTCATTTCTATTATATGGGATTCCTTAAGATTAACTTGAAATCTAGCATAAATGCAGGTTGAGAACATGATATCTGGTTTACTAGCAGTTAGATACAAGAGAGATCCAATCATACCTAGGGGTGCTCATCGGTAAAAAATCAAACCGGTACCAAAAAAATTGAACTGATACTGAATCGAAAAACCCAAAAAATCAAGAACCTGTACCGGTACCAAATAACCAGTTTCGGTACCGGTTCGGTACAAAATTGGTACCGGTTTTTTTGGTTATACTGCAATAATTAAATAAATACCTACGATACTAAAATTGGGAAGGGCATACCCGATCTTTAATCGAACTAGTTTTTGTTCAACACTATATATACTAGTCCTTTGAGTTGATGCTGCAAAAATGAGTTCTTTCTCATGAGAATTTGTGTTGCTTATCTATTTTCTTTCAAGATCGTCTCTCCAAGCTGTAAATTCATGGAGAATAAATTAAACATGTAATTTTCTTTCTCTATTATCACTTGTGTTTCCATTGTCTGGGCATGATTAGTAATTAAATTGTATAATTATTTGTTTTATTTACTTTTTAACATTAGTACGTAATTAAAGTGGGTGACATATTAAGGTTCTAATTATGGTAGCTAGGCACACAACAAAATGTAGAGGAAGTAGTGAAAATGGTAAACAAGAAAATCATAATGAAAGTAGTCCTGCGCCAACTCAATAAATTAACTCTTCTTTAGAAAGCAGACTTTTCCCCACTAGAGAAATTCAGGCAAAAGTTTCTTGTGTTTTCCAGACAAATTATTTGAGACGCTGCTGTTAGGATAAAAAGATTGCTATATCAACACTTCATGTTCTTAATCTATATCAGACGTGCTATTTTAGTTAAAAGATAGCACTTGGATCTTTAAAGCACGAATTAGAACCAACAAGAGGCAAATGACTAGTAAAAGAAGTTAGCAAAACCCTTCCAAGCTACATATAGTCAGCTTCAACTTTTAAAATTTTCAACTTTTCAGCAATTCAATTTTTTTCAGTTTTTTGGTATTTACCGAATTCAAAATTTTCATTACCGCTACCGGTACCGAAAAGTATAAGAAAATTGAAAAATCGGTACCGAAAAAACTAAAACAAAAAAAAACCGATATCGCCAGTACCTGTTTCAACCGGTTCGGTAAAGAATCGAAAAAACTAAATTTTTTGAGCACCCCTAATCATACCTCTATATTGACTAATCTCAATACTTTTACTTTTTTCATCCTTATCAAATTTAATAGTAGATGCCATCGGAGTTTTCATGGGGGTGGCTAATTCTAAGCCATACTTTTTTAGAAGATCTTTGATGTAATTGGCTTGATTGAAAAAAAACTCCTTCTTCAGATTGCTTGACTTAAAGTCCAAGAAAAAAAATTGAGCTCACCCATCATACTCATCTCAAATTTACTCTACATTAACTTGGTAAATCTCTTACAATATTTTTCATCAGTAGAGCCAAATATGATATCATCAACATATATTTGAACTAATAGTATTTTATTCTTATACTTTCAAAGGAATAGAGTTGAATCAACTCTTCCTCTGGTAAATCCATTTTCAACAAGATAATTAGTGAGTGTTTAATACTATGCTCTAGGTGTTTGTTTCAAACCATATAGCGCTTTATCAAGTCTAAAGACAAAATTTTGAAAAGTAGGATTGATTAAACCTAGTGGTTGTTCGACATAAACTTCTTCTTGAAGTTCACAGTTGAGAAATGCACTCTTGACATCCATTTGGAAAACTTCGAATCTCACATGAGCTGCATAAGCTAGAAACATCTTGATGGCTTCCAGTCTTGCAACTTGTGAGAATGTTTCATCATAATCAATTCATTCTTCCCGTGAATGTCCTTTTGCTACCAGCTTTGCCTTGTTCCTTGTGATCACACCAGCTTCATCCATCTTATTCCTGAAGACCCATTCTGTGCCTATGACTGAATAATCTTTTGGTTTAGGAACTTGCCTCCAAACCTTGCTCCTTCTAAACCGGTTTAACTCTTCTTACATAGCCTTGATCCAGATTGAATCTTTTATAGCTTCTTCAAGCTTCTTTGGCTCAGTCTGAGAAAAAAAGCTTAGGTAAAAACATTTATTTTAAGTGGCTGATCTGATCCTGATGCGTTCACTTGGATCTCTAATGATTATATTTTGAGTGTGATCTCTTGCCCATTTTGATCTGGATGGAGCGTACGTTCTTGTGCCTTCTTGTCAAAGTTCTTCAAGATTTGGTTTTTGTTCTGCATCTTCATTGGTTAGTAAAGTTTCAGTATCTGGATTTTGAGACTCTACGATTTCTTTATCTGGTACTACGATCGTATGATCTGATACATCTTCATTGATCGTAGAATTCTGAGCAGTTTGAGGTTTTAATTCCACGACTTTTTCAATTTGAGTTGTCTTTGCTTGGTTCACCTTCATCAAATTCATCAAATGTGATATGGATATATACTTCCACTATCAAAGTATTCTTGTTGAAAACTTTATAGGTTTTTCCTTCCATAAAGTATCCAAGAAAGATTCCTTCATCTAATTTAGGCTGAAATTTGGTCAGATATATTTTGCCATTGTTGAGAATGTATCATGCACACCCATAGGCACGAAAGTAGCTTATGTTTAACTTTCTTCCTTTTCAAAGCTCGTAGGGCTTCTTTTTGATCGTAGCGTGGATTAAGGATCTATTCTGAGTATAGCACGCAGTGTTAATAACTTTTGCCCTAAAATATTCTGACAGTCTAGCTGCTGCCAGAAGGGTTCTTCCTACTTCAATCAAATTTCTGTTCTTCCTTTCAGCTACTCCATTTTATTATGGAGTTCGAGGTGCTGAGAAATTATGTTGAATACCATTATCTTCACAGAACTTCTTTACTTCAGAATAGTTGAATTCCCTACCATGATCACTCCTTATAGATTTTATCTTTTCCCCCTTCTCATTTATCACTACTTTGAAGAATCTAATCAGTTGAGTACTAGTTTCGTCGTCTTTTGAACTTAAGAAGAATACTTATAATACTCAAGAATTTCAGTAATAATATTAATATTAAAAATAAATTGTTTGAATATTTATGTGAATTACATATTTATTTATGTGTATCATTGAAAGGGAGAATTTAATTTAAATTGAGTTAAATGTGTGATGAGTAAGTTAAATGGTTAAAATAATGAAAAGCTTAATTTAAGCTTATGTGATGTGCCTATTATGGCAAAGTGATAAAATTAGTATTTCATTAATTAAATTAATGAAGGAATGATTTAATTATGTGATGGATTAATTATTATAATATTAATTGTTGTTATGTGTAATTACATATAAATAAGTAATAAAGTTACTTCATTGAATAGGTAATGATTAAAATGATAATATGTAGAACTATATGGTAAAAGTAAGTTAGAATTGTATAATTTACTAAGTTATATAAAGAATTTTGTGTGACATTATATTACATGAAGAGTGAATTAAATGTGTATCTTAGAGTTTTGAAGAAGGTTAACTTTCGGAAAATAAATATTTAATATTAATTATTATAATATTTGAGTGTAGTTAAACTAATAAGTTTACAGATAATAATGGGTGTTGGTACCTAATAAAATTATATTCTAACATAATTTAAATATTATTTGGACTAACTCAATGTCCATGGATTATATGCTTATGTGTAGAAGTACCCCTAACTTATCATATGGTAATAACATTAAGTCATTAAATATAAGTTTGTAAGCCAAAAAGGAAATAAAGTTGAGAAATAGAGTTGTCCCATATTTAGTGTCTCATCTCCTCCAATTCACGTGCATTGGCCAAAGGCCTAAGCATAACCTTTTTCCCTCTTTGCAATTATCAGACAATCAAATGATGAAATGGGGAGTGGCTCTAATAGTGCATTGCAACTATTCAATTTATTTCCCAAAATCTTCTTCTTCTTTCTGCTGGGATAAAATTTGGGCAAAGTCATTGTCCGTGTAAACATTCTTCTATAAATGGAGCCATTCTCTTCTCAATTGAAGTTGCTAAAAATTCTCTGTGAATCTAAATTAGAGTGTGAGTTGCTGAGTTGAGAAGCAAGCAGGGTTTAGGAAGCAAGAATTAGCTTTTACAAGCTCAAAGAAGGTAATATCCATGTTCTATATTCTTAATTTCAAGTTGGCAAATTTCTAGAGTTTATCCCATGAATTACATATGAATTAGTTTGTAAGTTGATACAAATGTGTTAAATGAGTTTATATGCATGTATGGAACAAATGTGACTGACTTTAAGCATGTTAAAGTGAAGAAATTCGTGTTTGGTTAGTAGAGCCTTTCCTAGTTCTATTCAGGAAGGGCGCAGCTACGCCCTGTTTGCCATTCAAAACGGCGCAACTGAGCCGAACACTAGAACTAGGCAGTGTTTTTTACTGTAATGTGCTAACTTACGAAGTTAGCACGGGTTAGTTAATTATAAATTCTTGTGAAGTCTATACCTTATTAGATACCGGTTCTACCAATTCTTTTATCTCTCTTGCTTGCGTTCAACGTTTAAATTTGACCCTAGAGAAGTTAGACTTTGACTTATTGGTTGAAACTTCGTTAGTAAAAACCTTCGTTACCTCCACTGTTTATAAATCTTGTTTGATTCAAATCAACACTTTCACGTTACCTGTTGATCTTATCTCTTTGAAAATACTTGCCTTTGATGTGATTTTAGGAATCGATTGGTTAACTACTCATCATGCTTTTATAAGGTTGTTAGCTTTCATAACTCCTAACCAACTTGTTATGCGAATTCAAAGTAACCAAACCACTAAAGTCAATCATTGTCATATCAAGCCATAAGTAAAGAGCCCCGATCCTTTCATTGTTAACTTCCTTGTATGGAATGCACCGAAGCCAGACTTTCTGTAGGCGACATCGTGAATGAAGTTGATAGGTATCAATGTGACGTACTATCCAAGTCTTGGATGAGGGTCACAGTTTTGAATGATATTTCTATCGTTAATAAATTTTCTGACGTATTCCTGAAGACTTTCTAGCCTACCCCTAGAGCGTGAAATCAAATTTTGTATTGACCCAAGTACAAAACCCATTTCTTAAACCCTCAAATATTTCTTCAACAAAAATAAACGTAACATGCGCCAAAGACGTTGACTCAAGTTGTTGAAGATTACGATCGTACCATTCAATACCATCGTAGGAAAGCGAACGTGGTAGCTGATGTGTTGAGTAGAAGATCGTATGCGTTTACGAGTGCGATGTTGTTAACACAAAAACCCATTTTGTATAACTTACAAATGATGAAGATAGAGTTAAAGACTCTAGGGACCCACGTGAAGATAGCGAATGTACGAGTAGAATTGACTTTAATCGATAAAGTTAAAGCCGCTCAAGCTACACACCCGAATCCGATGAATGTAAAGAAGAAGGTTCAAGAGGGCGTTATTCTAGAAGAAAGGATCGACGAAGAGAGGAAATCTCAACCCTCGATTTAATTGGCCCATTTGAAATCCTCGATCGAGTAGGAATTGTGGCTTATAGACTCGTTTTACCGCCAAGTGTGTTGCGTGTTCATAATATTTTTAACGTATCAATGTTACGTAAATATGTGGATGACACGAACCACATTATTAATTTAGAACCGGACAAGATAACGAATGTTTTAACGTTTGAGGAAATACGTGTTAAAATCTTGGATAAGAAAAATCGTATTCAACACTCAAAGGTTATACCTCAAGAGTTAGAATCTGTCGAGGTATCCTCACCTGTTCAACATACCAAGTACGTACGTAAATTTTGAGGGCAAAATTCTATAAGGAGGGGAGATTGTGAGACCACAGATTTTATGAATAAATATTTAATTTTCTCGAAATAATTTTTTTTAATATTATGGTATGGATTTGATATAATGTTATAGTTGTGGGTAGTATTTATAAATTTTGCAAAGTATGCAAGTTGTTATATAATATTCTTTTTGTCGGGGAATATCCGTACGACGACACAATCATTGGTGGACCCCGCAACAGAATTATTGTTGGATTGAGAAAACGACAAAAATATTTTTACGAAAATATAACGGAAGTTTTAGATTAATCTTTGTTGAACTACCTTTAGGTAAAGTAAAATGCGATGTCTGTGGATGCGTAGTAGCACTACGGTATTGATTATTGATGCTTACGTGAGAAGTCACTCGGTTATACTCAATTATTGCTACAAAGAATAATTCTTTGCATCATATGTCTCATATTATTGATTCGATTATTGTCACAAGATATCATCGCATAATATGTTATTTTATTAAATCAATAATTGAGACGTCAAAGTTATTTATATTATTAAATTACAATATTTACAATGTCTAGAAGTTCTGTCAAGGAGAGGTTTGGTCACCTAATTGCGCGCCAGTAGGGAGAAATCCTTATTGGAATGCCCCCTCTTTCCTGGGAATGACCTAGTTGATAAATATTATGAGTTATAATATTAATGATGAATGTTATTAAAATTGAAGTTGTGCTCAGAGTTGAATTTGGAGACGCCGACGTGATATTTGAGTCCAGAGCGATGAAATTAATAAAAATAGACTATAAACACAAAATTTTCCGGGTTTTACTATTTGGTCAAAAAGTCAACAGTTGACTTTTTTGGAAAAGGACAAACTTCGAAATTTCAAATTTTATATTTTTGATAAAAATAGTTTCATTGTGTTGGAATTATTTGTGTTAGTGAAAATCGACGTTTATTTCGATAATAATTGATGTCTGGAGGTTATATTGACCAATCGGGTATTTAACTGGATAAATGAGCAATTGATTGCTATTATTTCACATGATTATAACTATTTGTTCACATGTGTATACTATTGTTTCACATTCTTGTTACTATTAGGGGAGTTGGTGCAAGATTGATAATACTTGCATGACTAAGTTAAAAATGGAGGTATAGATGGATGTACTTATCTTTGTAATTCAGTATTTTCACATGTACAGAACTATTGATTCACATGATTTACTATTGAATCATATTATTTACTATTAGGGGAGGTGGTGCAAGTTTGATAATACTTGCATGACTAAATTAAAAATAAAGAAAAAGTTGGAGGTATTATACTGTAATTTTTTAAGCCCCAAAACGTGCAATTATTGAAACTATATTTTTCTATAAATAGAATCTCATTCTTCCTTCATTTCTCACCAATTCACTAAAGCTATAAAGTAATTATTATAATGAGAAATTGTAGAGAGAAAATCTATAGAAGAAGAGAAGCCTGCTACCTCACTACTCCTATATCTAGTTTCTCTCAAAGGTAAGGGGTATTATTTCTTTTTTTCGTCTTCATGAAGAGAACTTCTGTTATTCCATTCTTTATTATTATGTTGGAATAACTTTGTACATCTAATACCGCATACATAGTGAAATTCTTACGTTATTCCATTCTTTATTATTATGTTGGAATAACACATCATCAAAGTACCGCATACTTGGTGCAATTCTTACGTTATTCCATTCTTTATTATTACTGTTGGAACATCCACGTCTGCGTGTTTTACGTGGGACTGGTTTAAATCTTTTTATTATTCATTGGAACATCACATGCATGCTTTACGCCGGACTGGTTAAAATCTTTTATTATTACATTGGAATATCACGTGCATGCGTTTTCTGTGGGACTAGTTAAAATCTTTATTATTACATTGGAATATCTTGTATATGCGTTTACATGGACACTGGTTCCGTCTTTATTATTCGGTAGAATAACCTACCAAGCTTGGTGATTTCTTTTGTTATTCTATTTCTTATTATACTCAGTTGGTTAATGTTTTGACTTCTATACTCCATGAAATTAGTGGAATATCCTTGATATTTACATTTCATCCAGTATCTTTTCATGGAAATATTCTTCTGAGCATTCTTGAATTTTACTCTACAAAGAAGTATCATGTTGACAATTTGGACGTTATTAGTTCCTGGATAAATTAATTCGTGAACTTGTTTTATTGAATTCTTATATCATTGTCATAATCCTCATGTTTATATTTTTTTGAAAGTCATACAGAGCACTGTAGTGCATAGATGGACTTGGTATGATTATGACCAAGGATTATTCAGTGTAATCATGACCGTAATATTACAAATGATATGGTAAAAGTCCTCATTGGCCTGTAGTGCATTGATGGACAGTTGTTGGCATGATCATGACCATTGATAAATACACGAATGTCCTTGGCCCGTAGTGCATGAATAATTTGTGGTCGTGATACTAAAGAATATCCCTGGCCGTAGTGCAGGGGTGATTCGATGACGTGGATTATTTATTAAGTTGAGTCTCAGCGATAAAAGTGATGAAAAACCTTTTAAATCATAAAAGATAGTAGATTTTATTCTCTACTTGACTCTTTTAATGGATTGCTTGTTCCGCTACAGTTAAACTTGATGTCTATTGTATTTTATCAGTTTAACATTGTTGAAGGCTAATGATAATTTATCCTGCATTATCTTAGTCATAATATTTCTTACTGGGCTAGTTGAGCTCACCCTTTCTTTCACTGTTCTCTTCAGGAAATGAGAATATAGCTGGAACGAGTTGGGGAACGGAGTGACGGTCCAGATGATAGTATTAGTAGTCCTCACTATTTTGTGAAATAGTGTGATAATAAATGTATTGAGGACTTATTTTGAGTTTGTGTACTGTCTAGAAGACAATGATTGTATTAAAACTCACAGCTCATGTTGTATATTTAAGTTTGTATCTGAATTTTGTACCATGTATTTGACGACTCAGAATAGGTGATGTATACCTATTTTGGGGGCGTCACAGTTATGGATGAAAATAGGTCTGAAATGTAGTCCAGAGTTCCTCTTCCTACCATGAGTTGATTTGCTTGCTATAAAGTATATTTTCTAAGGAAGAACTTAGATCTTGAAAAATGAACTTGATGAAGTCTATGGAATATGAGTGTTGAACCTTGTAACTTATGTTTATAGATGAGTTATGCATATTAATGAGCATCAGATGAAATTTAAAGTTATTTTACTTATCATTCACGTATGTTAACTTGGTTTTAAACAAAACTTGAACTTTGGAAAACAAACTTGATAAAAATTGTGTACTTCAAGTTCTAACCATGGTAACATGTGTATATGGTGTAGTTATGCATGAAGTGTGATTCAAAGTGCCTTCGTATGTGCTAGATTGCGTTAGCTTAGTTTAAAACAATTTCAAAGGCAAACTCAAACAGTTTTGCAAACTAATTTTTTGAATATTATGAAGTTATATTCTGAATATATAGGATGACATGCTTGTAAGACCCCGAAATTTTTTTAAATAAAAAGGAATTTCCTTTATTTATTATCTTGAAATAGTAAGGGTTGATTTGATTAATGTGGATAGTTAAGGGTTAAATACATAAATATTTCAAAAATAAGCAAGTGGTTATAAAATATTCATTGTTGTGGGGAATATTCGTTTGGTTGTGGAATATTAAATCTTGTCGGGGAATATTAAATGCGGCCAGTATGACCATGTGTGGGCCCCATGAAAGCGATTGGATGAGAAAAGCGATAAAGTTTGGGTGGTTATAAATAACGGACGTAGTTATTTACCAATTAAAATCATTGGAATACCCTATTGGTTAAAATACGATGTCTGGCGTGGTTGCATGCATAGCTTTGCGGTATTGCGCGGTATTGTTGAATTATTGATCCTTACGTAAGATGGCACTACTCAATAATTTTCACGAGTTAATTCTTTATTCGATATTTTATTTTATTGATTCAATAATTCTTTGCGTTGATATTTTATATTATTGTTGTTCAATAATTGTCCTTTATACTGATATTTCCATTATCGGATCAATAATTCATATTATTTGAATAATATTATTAGATAACATTATTGGCAATGTCTAGAAAGTTACATCTAAGGAGAGGTTTGGTCACTAATTGCGGCGCCGATGAGGAGAGATCCTTATTGGAAAGCCCCTCTTTCACAGGAGCGGCTGGTTGTCATAATTGTGATTACGTAATATTATTTGTGAATAATTAATTATTGATTCATATGATAAAAAAATATTTATTTTATATGAATATAAATGATGGATTTATTTATGTGGTTATTAATGAAGGAATTAATGCTGAGATGTTTTATTTTGTCGGATTGGAGGAATTAAAAAAATCAAATTGGTGTTATTACAGCTTTATTGTGTGAGCTATAATATTTAATCCGACCGTTGGATCGTTGTAATTTTTGGATATGTTATACATATATAAGTTTAGTATATGTCCACAAATTTTGAACCGTTAAAAATGCACGAATGATTTGTTGTGAATTTTAAGAGGTGTCGGATTCGGAAATTAGGTTTATAATTGATTTTGGTGGAAAATTCTAGAATTGAGTGGGCCCCACTTGTGGTTGGTGAAAAAAATGTGCTGAATTTTATTTCAAATGTGGTGGTGGCAATAGTAGCGAGGTAAAAGCCATCGGTGCTTGGTCAGTCAAATGCCTTATGGCTAACATTTTCCTATAAATAGAGGGCTAAGTTAGAATTGAAAATCACACGAAACAAAGTTTTCTCTCTTCTCTCTCTATATTATTGAGCGTATTTTGTGAGTATTTAGATACTTTGAGAGTTCTTGCATTAAAGTACAAGTTTCATTCAAACATCACTTGAGCCTTTCCTTCCGAAATCTTGATTCTTTGAGGTAAGGGATGTTATTTTCTTCTCAAATGATATTAATTCTTCAATATCATTATCTTTGAAATATTGGTTGGTACTTTTTATCAAATTTGGAACTTTTTCATGTCGGGGTTACTATTCATGAGTTACTTATTCACGAGTTACTATTCATGAGTTACTTATTCACGAGTTCTTATTCACGAAAGTACTATTAATGAAGCGTGAAGATGTTTTTTTTGTGGAATTTCTATCTTTTGGGTGTTGAGTTCTTATTCACGATACTCGGACTATTAACGATATCTGACATTATTCACGAATCATGCACTATTCATAGAAAATGGAAATTTTTCTTTTTCGTCTAAAATATCTATTCGGATACTAGCTTTGATTGTATCCATGTTTTGATCATTCTTGAATTTTACACCACTATGATTATTTTTGAGGTATTGTTGGACATGGATAAAACAAAGTACGAATCCTTAATCCTTAATCCTTGTCATTTTGTTTCTTTGGATTCGTTCTTTAAAAATATTTTTCATCATCCCTCGGTCTTAAATGATGATATTATTGAATATCTTTGGCTGTAGTGCAAAGATGAATGATTTCTGAAGAATATCTTTGGCTGTAGTGCAAAGATGAGCATGTGTTTAAATGAACATGACTGGTCGATGAATATCTTTGGTCTTTAGTGCAAAGATGAGCAGTGTTGAGATGAACATGATGGATTGATGAATATCTTTGGCTGTAGTGCAAAGATGAATATTTGATGTGAGATGAATATTGATTGATGTTACTGAGGATAAAATATTGATGATGGGTGATAAATTCATAGATTATAGTAGATTTCATTCTCTACGTAACTCTTCTATGAATTATTATTTTTCATGCGAATATTGATCCGAAACTTGTTGTATCATTGTATTCATCGATTTTTCCTGTTGGAGACTAACGATAATTTGTTGTATATTATCTTAGTCATAATATTCTTTCTTGGGCTAGTTGAGCTCACCCTTTTCCTTGTTGTTCCATTTTTCTTCTCGGGGAGGCGAGAATGTAGCGAGTACTTAGTCGGGGTATGAAATGAAGGTTCTAGAGAGAGTTGTTTAGTAGTCCTCACCATTTTGTAAAATAATGTATCAATAAATGTGATGAGGATTTATTTGAGTATAGATATTATCTAGAAGATAATATTTGTATTTAAACTCTCATAGTATATATATTGTCGTATTTCACACGACATTTGTATTATTGAAGTTGTAGTTTGCTTCTTGTACCATGTATTTGGCGACTCGGAATGGGTGTTGTGTATACCTATTTTGGGGCGTCCGAGTTAATATCGAGCTTAGGGATATGATCTCTGGCGGAGATCGGGGAATAGAACTAGGAGGGAGAGCGAGTAAATCCTTCACTAGTGTGTCCTACCTAAGCATATTTGTTAGTTGGTCAAGTATATAGGGATATTATGTGATTGATTTCCTTAATTAACCCTTGTTTTATACATGAATTGAGAATGTCATTGAGAATATTAATAGTGGTGTAAATGAGACCGTGGAGATGATGCAGACTTAACAACGAGGAGAGCGATGCAACAGTGTGGCTATGTACCTCTGTGAATAACACCACTTTGGCGAGATGATGAAGCGAGGGGATGTTTAGAAGTTTTTTGCAGATTCATGCAAAATCGAGACGAGGAGACTCGTGTTCAAAAATGAGGAGGAAATGATAGCAATTCACGGGTGGTCACGTGCCAAGCAGTAAAAAGTTGGGACCACGAATGCTGGGAAAGCGAGATCCGATCATGGCGGGAAACATGGGTCAAGCAAATTACCAAGATATTCGATGTCTTGGGGATGCGAAAGAACGAAAGTTCCATTCGCTACTTTTATGTTCCGTGGCGAAGCGATTCTTGGTGGGAATCGTAGAAGCGTACCCATCCAAATTACACTTTCGGCGATGTCATGGGAGACATTTGAAGCGAGTTCAATGACAAGTACTTCCCTAAAAGTATTCGTCATATGAAGGAAGTGGAGTTTATTAGGCTGGCGAGCAGTAATAACATGGCGGTGTGTCGGTCTGGCGAAGTTCATGAGTTATCGAGTTTGCACCTCATTTGGTGGAGAATGAGGAGCGTATGACGCGGATGTTTCGAGAGGTTTGAAACCTAAGATACGTCGATATCTCATTTCTCATAAATTTCTCTCTATTCGGATGTTGTCAATGAGGCTCGATTGTTAGAAGCGAGATAACGAGTACGTTCAACCGAGGGACCATAAGCAGGATCATCTGAAGATAGCGATCATCGAATAACGATAACCGGTGGAGAAAGAAGAATACGGACAAAAGCGGTAACCACTCTGGTGGTAATCGTGGCCATGAAAATAGAAGCGAGTCGGGAGGAGATTTTAAAAGAGGAGATTCAACAACGACCATGTGAAGACGTCGGCGCCGAGAGCAATTGGTTCCGAGGAGGAGAAAGACCATTGGTCATATATGTTACAAATGCGGAAAGAGGGACATATCGCCCCAAACCGCCCACAACAGTTTAAGGTATGCTATAATTGTGGAAAAGAAGGACATATCGCTCGAGATTAGACGATATCGAAACCAGATCCAGTAGGAATGGTGACTCGGAAGGATGTC
Source organism: Panax quinquefolius (assembly GCA_020205615.1). Lineage (NCBI taxonomy): Eukaryota > Viridiplantae > Streptophyta > Magnoliopsida > Apiales > Araliaceae > Panax > Panax quinquefolius. Next base: position 105,659,848 of record CM035155.1, on the reverse strand, counting down.
CCGAGAAAAGTCAAAGTCAACGATTTACGGAAGAGGCGTTTGTCGTGGCCGGTCAAAAAATGCGAGGAACCCGAACGAAGTTAGCACGGGTTAGTTAATTATAAATTCTTTGAAGTTTATACCTTACTAGATCTGGGGTTCTACCCATTCTTTTATCTCTCTTGCTTGCGCTCAGCGTTTGAACTTGACTACGGAGAAATTAGACTTTGACCTATTTATGGAGACTCAGATTAGGGAGAAACTTTCATTACATCCGTTGTTTAAAAATCTTGTTTGATTCAAGTTGGCACCATTACCTTACACATTGACCTTATCTCTTTAAAGATACTTGCTTTTGGGGATTGATTGGTTAACTACTCATCATCATGCCAAAATTGATTGCTTTTGTAAGGTTGTTAGTTTTCATATTCTAAGCAACTTTGTTATTCGAACTCAAGCGATCAAACCATTGTAGAAGTCAAACATTTTCATATCAAGCCATGAAGTCATTCGTTTATTACTGGATGTCAAGTTTTCTTAGTCCATGTTATGGATTTGAATAAAGACACGTCGATTTGAATAATATTCTTGTTGTTATTGATTTTCCGACGTATTTCTGAAGAATTTATTGGCTTACTCCTAAAGGCGATATTAAATTTTGTATCGACTTTGAACCTAAGACAAAACTCATTTCTAAAATCTCATATCGAATGGCTCCTATTGAACTTCAGGAGTTAAAAATTCAACTATAGAATTTGGTACATGAGCCTTTATCTTGTGACTTCCTTTGTGGAATTCACCTAAGCCAGACTCTCTGTAGGGGACGTCATATTCGTGCGATAGTAAACTGATAGGTGTCATTGTGACGTGCTATCCAAGGTTGGGATATGAGTCACAGTTGAGAGCAACCTAAGTCGGTAATCGAAATACGTAGCTTTCTAGGCTTAGTTGGTTATTATCGGAGATTCGTTGAAGGATATTCTCGAATCGCTATTCCATTAACGTAGCTGACTCATAGAGATACAAAATTCAAATGGAGCAAGGAATGTGGTAAGAGCTTCGAAGAACTCAAGAGGAGACTCATTTCAGCATATGTTCTGACCATGCCATCCTGGAAAAGCGAACGTGGTAGCTGACGTGTTGAGTAGAAGATCGTATACAAGTACGAGTACAATATTGTCAAAGACTCATTTCGTATAATATACAAATAATAGAGATGGAGATGAAAACTCTAGGTACCCACGTGATGATATACGAGTATAATCGACTTTAATCGATAAAGTTAAAGCTGTTCAAGCTACACACCGGAGCTGATGAATTTGAAGAAGGAGGTGCAAGAAGTTGTTATTTTAAAAGCGAGAATCGGTGAGGTGAGGAAAGCTCAAACCTTTGATTTATTAATCCATTTGAAATTCTCGATTGAATAGGAGCGTGGCCTATAGACTCGCTTTTACCACCAAGTATGGCGTGTTCATAACGTTTTTCACGTATCGATGTTACATAAATATGTGGACGACCGAAACACGTCATTGAGTTAGAGCCGGACGAGATAGCCAGAAGACTTAACGTCACGAGGAGGTACTGTCAAGATCTTGTAGAGGAGGAAACATGACCTATGTACCGAGGTTATACCATAAGTAAAAGTTTTGTGGAGAAACCATGCTTTATTGAGGAAATGACACGGGAGTTGGAAGCGAAAATGAAAGCGAGGTATCTTTACCTTTTGAAACACCGGTATGTACGTCAATTTCGAGGACGAAATTTCATAAGGAGGGAGGTTGTAAGACCGAAATTTTTTAAATAAAAGGAATTTCCTTTATTTATTATCTTGAAATAGTAAGGGTTGATTTGATTAATGTGGATAGTTAAGGGTTAAATCGCAAATATTTCAAAATAAGCAAGTGGTTATAAAATATTCATTGTTGTCGGGGAATATTCGTTTGGTCGTGGAATATTAAATCTTTGTCGGGGAATATTAAATGCGGCCAAGACCATGTGTGGGCCCCATAACGGAAAGCGATTGGATGAGGAAAATGACAAAGTTTGGGTGGTTATAAATAACGACGTAGTTATTCTGAATTAAGACTGTTGGAATACAGAATTGGTTAAAATACGATGTCTGGCGTGGTCGCAGTAAGAATAATACGGTATTACAAAGATTATTGAATTATTGATCCTTACGTAAGATGGCACTACTCAATAATTTTCACGGTGAATTCTTTATTTCAATATTTTATTTTATTGATTCAATAATTCTTTGCGTTGATATTTTATATTATTGTTGTTCGATAATTGTCACCGCACGATATTTCCCATTATCGGATCAATAATTCATATTATTTGAATAATATTATTAGATAACATTATTGGAAATGTCTAGAAAGTTACATCTAAGGAGAGGTTTGGTCACCTAATTGCGGCGCCAATGAAGGAGAGATCCTTATTGGAAAGCCCTCTCTTTCTGAGGAGCGGCTTTGGTTATCATAATTGTGATTACGTAATATTATTTGTGAATAATTAATTATTGATTCATATGATAAAGAAATATTTATTTTATATGAATATAAATGATGGATTTATTTATGTGGTTATTAATGAAGGAATTAATGCTGAGATGTTTTATTTTGTCGGATTGGAGGAATTAAAAAAATCAAATCGGTGTTATTACGACTTTATTGTGTGAGCTATAATATTTAATCCAAATAGTTGGATCGTTGTAATTTTTGGATATGTTATACATATATAAGTTGAGTATATGTCCACAAATTTTGAACCGAATTAAAAATGCACGAATGATTTATTGTGAATTTTAAGAGGTGTCGGATTTGGAAATTAGGTTTATAATTGATTTTGGTGGAAAATTCTAGAATTGAGTGGGCCCCACTTGTGGTTGGTGAAAAAAATGTGCTGAATTTTATTTCAAATGTGGTGGGTGGCAATAGTAGCGGTAAAAGCCATCAAGTAGCAGTCAAGTATGCTTGGTAGGGCTAACATTTTCCTATAAATAGAGGGCTAAGTTAGAATTGAAAATCACACCGAAACAAAGTTTTCTCTCTTTTCTCTCTATATTATTGAGCGTATTTTGTGAGTATTTAGATACTTTGAGAGTTCTTTGTCAAAGACAAGTTTCATTCAAAGATCACTTGAGCCTTTCCTTCCAAGTAATCTTGATTCTTTGAGGTAAGGGATGTTATTTTCTTCTCAAATGATATTAATTCTTCAATATCATTATCTTTGAAATATTGGTTGGTACTTTTTATCAAATTTGGAACTTTTTCATGTCGGGGTTACTATTCATGAGTTACTATTCACGAGTTACTATTCATGAGTTACTATTCACGAGTTCTTATTCACGAGTACTATTCATGAAGCGTGAAGATGTTTTTGTGGAATTTCTATCTTTGGGTGTGAGAGTTACTATTCACGTATATCGGCCTTTATTCACGATATCTGAGACTATTCACGAATTTAAGACTATTCATAGAAAATGGAAATTTTCTTTTTTCGTCTAAAATATCTATTCGGATACTAGCTTTGATTGTATCCATGTTTTGATCATTCTTGAATTTTACACCACTATGATTATTTTTGAGGTATTGTTGGACATGGATAAAACAAAGTACGAATCCTTAATCTTTAATCCTTGTCATTTTGTTTCTTTGGATTCGTTCTTTAAAAAAATATTTTCATCATCCTCGGTCTTAAATGATGATATTATTGAATATCTTTGCTTTTTGTAGTGCAAAAGATGAATGATTTCTGAAGAATATCTTTGGCACAGTAGTGCAAAGATGAGCATGTGTTTAAATGAAACATGACCGATCGATGAATATCTTTGGTCTTTAGTGCAAAGATGAGCAGTGTTGAGATGAACATGACCGATTGATGAATATCTTTGGCACTGTAGTGCAAAGATGAATATTTGATGTGAGATGAATATTGATTGATGTTACTGAGGATAAAATATTGATGATGGGTGATAAATTCATAGATTATAGTAGATTTCATCTCTACGTAACTCTTCTATGAATTATTATTTCACCGCGAATATTGATCTCGAAACTTGTTGTCTATTGTATTCTATCGATTTTTCCTGTTGGAGACTAACGATAATTTGTTGTATATTATCTTAGTCATAATATTCTTTCTTGGGCTAGTTGAGCTCACCCTTTTCCTTGTTGTTCCATTTTTCTTCTCAAGAGGCGAGAATGTAGCGAAAGTACTAGTCGGGGGGTATGGAATGAAGGTTCTAGAGAGAGTTGTTTAGTAGTCCTCACCATTTTGTAAAATAATGTATCAATAAATGTGATGAGGATTTATTTGAGTATAGATATTATCTAGAAGATAATATTTGTATTTAAACTCACGATATATATTGTCAGATTTCACACGACATTTGTATTATTGAAGTTGTAGTTTGCTTCTTGTACCATGTATTTGGCGACTCAGAATGGGTGTTGTGTATACCTATTTTGGGGGCGTCACAATGCTAGTACTCTTTATGCTCCTAAACATGACCTATATGTACATTTACTTTGTTAGACACAATATAAGTTAATCAAGAATGAGTTTAAACACGTTTTCAAGTGATGAACTATATAGACTATACGTAAATGAAGTGAATACATGTGGGCATGAGTATTACAGAGTGTATAACATCCTTACATAGTTAGAGGGTCAATATGGTTAGCCGTTTTAGCTAGTGAACTTAGTTGACCTTAATTTCATTAAAACTTCAATTAGTATCATAATGTGTAAATGTGAACTTGAAATGACCTTAGGCGAGACCAAGACCTCTTGAGGTGTGTATTTGTTATATGTATTAACACCTTTGCATGCTGGGAAGTAAGATAGAACCATAAATCAAAAAATTAACTTTAGTGCGGCGGGGGTTGGTATGATTCGCCCATCACGAAGCCAAATCGCAACGACTACAATGCTTGAAGCGATTCTATATGACTATTTTATTTATGATCTGAACTTGGCAGCTTGCTTACATTGCTATTCTAAGCTATAAAACAGAGTCTTAATGATGTTTTAAGTATTCAAATATGTAATGGTAATATAACATGAAGATTTTAGACTTGTAAAAGGTTTCTTAACATAGTAAAGATGATATTGATTAAGAGTTCGTGATTTGATATGATGCTATATGTGGTATGATTGTGTAGCGAGGATAAGGCTTATGTATGTGTTTAACATACATATTGATTATGTGTATGAGATAATTTATGTTTCAAGCTTGTATAACTAATATGTGTATATACATAAATAGGATAACATAGTTCATTGAAGTGATATAAGCTTTAAGTGGTAATCTATGCTAAAGTCAAGTTTCCTAACTTCATTCTTATATTGAATGCAAATATCTAAAACCTTATCTCTTATTGCAAAAGTTTCAAACTTTTATCATCAATTATGTCTATATTGAGCAAATATTTACTTTCGTATGAATAGTTATTCATATTCTGAAATTTGACTTATGTTTTATATCTTAAATCATGTTGCGAGTTTGAACTTATTATTTTTAAACGTATTAAGAAAAGAGTCTAAGTCATTTGATTTGGCTAGATATATATTTATGATTTAGAAAGCTGTCGCAACCAATTGCTTTGGTGCGGAATCTTGTAAATCTACTAAGATGAACAACCCTCTCAGAAAGGGACATTTTATCTTGTCGGGGAACCGATGCGCGCACAAATAACATGTTTAAATGTTATACATAATGTAGGGTACTATAGGTTGATCACCTATTCTACTTGTTTATATTGAATTGTTAGTTAAATACTGTTAATTCTAGCAGAAGTTCTACTTGTTAATTCTACCTTTCGATTCAAAGGTCAGATTTGAAACACTCGATATTTCTTGTTTCCAACATTATTCTTTAAATTATTGAATTATCATTTATTGTTATACCTTGGAGATCATGAACTTTATATAACTGCTGACCCTTATTGTTATATTATTTGCTAGACAAATTTGTTGCTCATTCTTGTTTCTCTAAAACATTTTAGTTAAGGTAGAGCAAGGCAGTACCTCAGACAAGGACAAAGGCAAGGGCAAAGCTACAAAATAGCTTTTGTTTTATAATATAATTTAGTAACGCTTGCGAGACCTTGGGCCGAGAATAATTATATTAAGTCAATGTAATTTATTCTATTATTCCGCTGTATGAGTTATTAGTGTGTTACTAGAATTAGATCGTGAAGCATCGAATTCAAGATATAAGTGTCTGAATTTTGGGGCGTCACATGTTGGTATCAGAGCATTAGGTTATAAACCTTAGGAGTGAGAATCCTTAGATTATAACCTTAGAAAAAAATATTTAGAGAGTATAAGGAGATAAAACTCATGTAGAGTTTCCTTAGAGAATTAGTAGCGTTATGAAATATATTTTCATTCCATACAATGAATTTATGTTTTATTTTGACGTTCTAATGGAGTTTGTTTGTTTGTCTTATGTTGTGGTTGTAGGATGAAAGATTTGCAAGGACCTAGTAAAGTGGTAGAGAAGGAGCCACGTGACATACACGTGGTGTATGAGGCTAGAGTGGTAGAGGAGGAGCCACGTGACATACACGTGGTGTATGAGGCACCTTTGATAGCTGAGCCCATTTCGACAGTGGCCCCTGTCGAAGATGAGGATGACTAGGAGATGGAGTCCGATCTAGAGGAAGAACCCATAAAGGAGGAGCCCGTGGGGGATTCCGATGAGACCATCTTTGATGATCGTTTGTTGGGCAAGTATGAGGAGAAAATCCTAAAGTTAGGATCCAGAGTCGAGGAGTTAGAGGTAGAGGCTTAGGAGAGACATATGGAGATGCAGAACCTAAAAAATAAGAACTAGGAGAGGAAGCGTGAGATGCAGGAGATGGATGCAGAAATTGAAGATCATAAGGAGGCAAGGACTCAGCTAGGAACCCTTGTTCACTGGTTGTTTTCCAGAAATGTGGAGCTAGTGGGAAAGCTAGAACTATCCGAGCAGAGGGAGTTGAGTGAGAAGACAGAGAAAGAAGCTCTTCGAACACGGCTTGAGATAGAGGTTATGGAGAGGATGAAAGTAGTATGCACACAAGCCAATCATGTTTGATGATAAAGCATATACTTTGTAACAATATTATTCATTTATTAATAAAAAATATTAATTTATTAAAGGCTTTAATTATCTACATGATGCTGCTTTATAATATATGATAAACCCATAGTTTTAAGCAATGCTTTTAGAATAATGATGATGATTATTTTAATGAGATCTAAATTCTTAGAAAGCTTAAAACTAAAATAGTTCCCAATCGTTGGATTACTAAATTGGGGATTAGTGAATTCGGATAGATTGGTACATACGTTGATTGCTCATTTGGATGAGGATGATTAATCTCATGATCATTTTTGTGGAGACACTAAAGCAAGTATGTAGGTGCTTATTAGAGAATAAGTCCACTAAACGTGGCTCGCTAAGGAATACCTAATGGAGTTTTACTTGCCTGTCAATAAGAATTCCTGTAGTGATAGTAGTACAAGTGATCCTTGGACTTGAGATCATTATAGTATCTTGTGTATGATGAATTATGGTTTGAGTTATTCCTTAAGACCCTTAGGGTATATCAAATGGTATGCTTGGGTATAATAAGTTGTACATGGAGATAATGTATGATCAATAATGAATCTATCGCTTCTAGTAAAAGAAGAGAAATGCCATATGTGATTTGATAAATGACAACCCAGTAGTCTTTGGCCAAGGCAGAATGAAACTAGAAAGGAGTTTCTAATTTGCATTATTTGGAGTTGTGCTTTTAAGGATCGAAATACATATAATTAAATAAAATAAGACTTAACAGTAATTCCACGTCTTATATTTAATTGAGACATTTTATAGTGGAAGGATTGGATTGTATGGTAACTATTTACTCAAAGGTTCTTTTATGATTAATGTTAAAATCTATATTATCTGGAAAGTCATTGATCGCTAGGGAAGCTTATCCCTATTGTAGAATAAATATTATTTATTTAAATAAATTAATAGTTTAATTTATTTATTTAAATAAAATTAGAATGATTCTAAATGATTTATTCACAACCGATTTAATATGGAGAACCTAAAGGGTCACACCATAAAAGGAAGAATAATTATTTAATAAGTTGAGTATATTTAATTTAATCTATGGTTATAGAATAAATTAAATAGCTTAATATTATTATTTAATATTTTGGAAATATTAAATATAAATTAATAAGAGGAGTCTTGTTATTATTATTACTATTATTATTATTATTTAATTTCTAAATGAGTTTGTGAATTAATTAATAAAATTACTCTCATATACTCCTAATAATATTAGGAGGCGAATTAATTAAAAGAGTTTAATTAATTGTTCCTAATAAGATTAGGAGCCTAATTAATTAAAGAAGTTTAATTAATTAAAATAAAATCCAATTCCTTAATTGTTAAGGAGAGTTGCCTACATCTATAAATAGGAGGTGTCTTATTATGGGTGGTGGTTGTTGTTGTGGTTGACTTTTCACAACATACGTAATTCCAATAGTTGGGAGAGTACCATTTTCTATGAGAGATAGAAAAACAAGGGTTTTGCCAAATACCCTTCTTCTTGAATATTTATTTTTTCTTGGTGGATCATCTCTAGAGGCCAAACACTTGGGTGGCTAACATTGATCAAAGGAAGGAACCAAACCCGGTGGATTCAAGTTGAACGCGAAAAGGATTTGGAGGTGAACTTGTACTTGAGGAAGCTCAAATCTTCAAGGGTATGATTTTCGTTCTTTATATTTTTTGTTTAATTAAAAATTGTGCATAAAGGATGATCCGGGTAAGATGATGCATATATATATGGTAAGATGATGCATATTCGCGAATCACGGAGTAGTAATTCTATTATGCGAATTATTATATATATATATATATATAACATTCTTAATAATTTTATAATTAAATAAAAAGTTTATTTTAATCTTAAAATAAAAGTTTATTTTAATTTTAAAATAAAAGGTTTATTTTAATTTTAAAATTTAATTTCATGCTAACTAATTAGATTTGGAATTGAATTCCATGATAACTAATTTGAGTTGAAAAAAAGATTACATGTTTCTTTAAATAAAGGAGTTTATTTAGATATTAAATAAGATTTCATATTATTCAAAATAAAGGAGTTTATTTGTGAATAGGAAAGAAAATCCGTGTTTTCTTAAAATAAAAGAGTTTATTTTGACTTGGAATTGGATTCTAATTAATTAAAATAAATGAGTTTATTTTGATTAAAGAATTAGATTATAATAAAATAGTTTATTTTATTCAAAATTGAATAAATTAAAATAAAAGTGGTTTATTTTGATTTAAATTTGGATTAAAATAAAGGATTTTATTTTGATTCAAAATTAGATTTTATGCTAACTAAATTTGCCCATTAAATGATATCAATATATATTAAATGTTTCTTATTCATGAGCGTGAATGTTATTTATTGATGCATATGGTGATGTGTATGATAATAAATGAGATTGATTATGGACTATTAACAAATGTGATTGGATTTTATTTTAGTTGGATGCATGAATGTATGAGTTTTATTAAATGGGGTCTGTATACCTCGTCTTTTCTAATTTTTTTTCTTAATGTAAATTCTATCTCCCTGCTATGTACTTCTGTAAGACCCCAAATTTTATGAATAAAGATTAATTTTTCCAAAATATTTGTTTGAGTATTAAGGTGTGGATTTGATATAATGTTATAGTTGTGGGTAGTATTTACAATTTTTACAAAGTATGCAAGTTGTTATAAAATATTCGATTGGTCGGAGAATATTCGTTTTATCATGGAATATTCATACGACGACACAATCATTCTTGGACCCCAAAACGAAATTACTGTCGAAATGAGAAAACGACAGAAATATCTATTTATGAAAATAACGGCGAAAGTTTTACTGTTAAACTGTTGAAATACCCGACGGTAAAAGTACAATAATATGCGTGGTTGCATAGTAGCACACGGTATTGATTATTAATACTTACGTGAGAAGTCACTCAGTTATACTCAATTATTGCTTCAGTAATTGCTGCATAATATCTCTCATATTATTAATTTAATTAATGTCACAGTATCATCTGCATAATATTTATATTTTTAAATCAATAATTGAGACGATAAAGTTATTCATATTAGTATTTGCAATATTGACGATGTCTAGAAAGTTCTGTCGAGGAAAGGGGTTTGGTCACCAAATTGAGTGCCAATAAGGAGAAATCCTTATCGAAAAGCCATCTCTTTCTTGGGAATGATCTGGTTGTTAAATATTATGAGTTATAATATTAATGATGAATAATTCGTGTTGATTAAATATGAAATTGTTGATAAAAAAAATATTTTCATTGTGTTGGGATTATTAGTGTTAGTGGAAATCGACATTTATTTCGATAATAATTGATTTTTGGAGGTTAATTTGACCAATCGTGTAATTAATCAGATAAATGACCAATTAATTGATTAGTTCACATGCATATAACTATTGTTTCACATGCATGTACTATTAATTCACATGCATGTACTATTAGGGGAGGTGGTGCAAGTTTGATAATACTTGTAGGACTAAATTAAAAATGAAGGAAAAGATGAAGGTACTATACTGTAATAATTCGATCCCCAAAACGTGTAATTATTGAAACTATGTTTTCCTATAAATAGAAGCTCATTCTTCTTTCATTCTCATCAATTTACTAAGACTCACAAGAGCAATTATAGAGAGAGAAGCTATAGAGAGAAGCTATAGAGATGGAAGCTATAGAGGGAAAGAAGAAGAGTATTCTGCTACTTCACTATTGCAGTATTCAGCCTTCTACTAAGGTAAGGAGTATTATTTCTTTCGTATTCATAAGGGATATTATTTTTGTTCAATATCTGTATGAAATAATATTTTCTTCCATACTCTGTTGTATGTAAGTAATATTATTTCGTTTCAGATTCCGAATTCTACACTCATTTTATTAAAGTATTACTTCTATACTCCGTGAAATTAGTAGAATATCCTTGAAATTTGTGCTTCATCTAGTATCGTTTCACAAGGATATTTTTCTGAACATTCTTGTTAAATTTTAAGCTTTTCATGCCAGAGTACTATTCATGTTTACTATTCATTAATACAACACTATTCATACGTATGGTACTATTCACAAAGTACTATTCATGGGCACTATTCATAAATATAGTACTATTCATAAATATGGTACTATTCACAAAGTATTATTCATGAAGTACTATTCATAAAGTAATATTCACGGGGTACTATTCACGAAGTACTATTCACAGGATACTATTTAAAAAGTACTATTCCCGAAGTACTATTTACGAGGTACTATTCATGACAAAAATTAATTTTTTTTGCGGTCCAAATAATTTTTGATACAATATTATTCTTAAATTTTACTCCACAAAGCAGTATCATGTTGATAATTTGGATATTATTGAATTCTTTATAAATTAAATTATAAATCTTTAAAATATATCCTTGCTTTCATTTAATTGAATTCATATATCATTGTAATCATCCTCATGCTTATATTGTGATGAAAGTTATCTTTGGCTGTAGTGCATAGATGGACTGTTGATTGGTATGATTATGACCAGTGATTATTCGGTATAATTATGACCCGTAATGTTACAAATGATGTGGTAAAAGTCCTCATTGGCCCGTAGTGCATTGATGGACAGATGTTGGTGTGATCATGACTATGCGTTCTCTTCAGCAAGGGTGCAAAGATGAATTGTTGTTTGGCATGATCATGACCATTGGTGAAAACAAAAATATTCTTGGCTCGTAGTGCATGGATAATTCGTGGTCGTGATACTAATGAATATCCTTGGCCCATAGTGCATGGATAATTTAGTGATGTGAATTATTTATTAAGCTAAGTCTCATCGATAAAATTGATGATAAACTTTTAAATCATAGAATATTGTAGATATCATGCTCTAGTTGACTCTTCTAATGGAATTCTTATTCCGCTGCAAATGTTGATCTAAAACTTGTTGTCTATTGTATTTTATCAGTTGTTATACTATTGAAGGCTAACGATAATTTATTCTGCAGTATCTTAGTCATAATATTTCTTACTGGGCTAGTTGAGCTCACCCTTTTCTTTCATTATTCTCTTCAGGAAATGAGAATATAGTTGAGACTAGTCGAGGAATGGATTAACGGTCCAGATGGTGGCTATAGTAGTCCTCACTATTCTGTGAAATAGTGCGATAATAAATGTAATAAGATTGAATTTGAGTTTAAATACTGTCTAGGAGGCAATATTCGTGTAAAAACTCTCAGCTACGCTTTTGTCGTATTCTGCACGACAGTTATACAATTAAGTTGTATTTGATTTATGTACCATGTATTTGGCGACTCAGAATGGGTGATGTATACCTATTTTGGGGGCGTCACAGTTGGTATCAAAGCTTAGGGATATGATCCATGGCTGAGATGTGAGACTAGAACTAGGAGGGGAGAGACGGGTTAATCCTTCGCTAGTATGACCTACCTAAGTTATTTGTTATTTAATTGGTCGGTCGGAGTACAGGGATAATATGTGGCATGTCAATTAACCCTTGTTTTATGATAGTGTTTGAAAATGAAATCTGAAAATATTGAGATAAGCAATGGAGCACATGAGACCGTTGAGTCACCGCTGATCAATAACCAGGATAATGTGCACCAGGAAGGCAATAATCCTCATATAAATAACAACACCGACCAAATGACGAATGACGGTATATTTAGGAATTTTTTTGAATTTATGCAAACCAAACGAGAGAGACTCCAGTTAAAAATACAGGTGGAAACACTGGCAACTCACGGCTGGTCACTGCTAAGCAGTTCAAGGAGTTGGGACCACCGAAGTTTTTGGGAAAGCCAGAACCACTTAAGACAGAGACGTGGATAAAGCAGATCACCAAGATATTTGGTGTCTTGGAATGCTCAGAGGAGCAAAAGGTTCCATTCGCTTCCTTTATGTTGTGTGAAGAGGCAGATCATTGGTGGGAATCTGTAAAGCGTACTTAACCTGCTGCATTGAAAATTTCTTGGGAGAAGTTTCAAGAATTGTTCAACGATTATTAATTTCCCGAAAGTATTTATCACATGAAGGAGGTGGAATTCATCAAGTTGGAGCAAAATAATATGACCGTGTCGCAGTACGAGGCTAAGTTTGCAAAGTTATCCGGGTTTGCATCCCATTTGGTTGATAATGAGGAGAGAATGACGCGAATGTTTCGGCGAGGTTTGAAACCCAAAATACGTCAATACCTTATTTCTCATAAACTTTGTTTATATTCAGATGTTGTGAATAGGGCTTAGTTATTGAAGCGCGATAATGAGCCAACCCAATCAAAAGGCAACGACCAACAACACGATAATAATCGTACCGGTGGCAACAACCATCGGAACAACGATAACCATCATGAAGGAAATTATCAGGCAAGAAATGGTAACCACTTCGGTGGTAATCATGACCAAGATAATAGGAAAGGTGAACTAAGTGGGAACTGTTTTAAGAAGAGAAAATTCAACAATGACGAAAAGACGTCGGCAACAGTACCAACACCCATTTCAAAGGAAGAAGAACGACCATCGGTCTTATGTTTCAAATGCGGACAGGAGGGACACATCCGTCCAAACTGTAAGCAGCAAACCAAAGCGTGTTTTAATTGCGGAAGAGAAGGTTACCTAGCTCGATTTTGTCGTGTAGTGAAGTCAAGTCCAACTAGGATGGTGACGCCAAAGGAAGTCCCAGACAAGTCAAATCCGATAATTTAAGTAAGAACGTTTGTCGAGGAACCCAAACAAAGTTATCACGGGTAAGTTAATTATAAACTCTTGCGAAGTCTATACCTTATTCGATACCGGTTCTACCCACTCTTTTATTTTTCCTATTTGCGCTCAACATTTAAATTTAACTCCGGAGAAATTAGACTTTGATGTATCTGTTGAAACTCCGTTAGGAGAAACCTTCGTTACATCCACTATTTATAAATTTTGTTTGATTCAAATCGATCTCATCTCTTTGATTGCCTTTGATGTGATTTTAGGAATCGACTGGTTAACTACTCATCATGCTAAAATTGATTGTTTTCGTAAGGTTGTTAGCCTTCCTAACACCCCTATTATGCAAATTTAAGTAACCAAACCATTAGAGTTAATCATTGTCATATTAAGCCATAAGTAAAGAGCCCCGAACCTTTCACTGGTGACTTCCAAGTCTTGGAATGCACCGAAGCCAGACTTTCCGTAGGGGAAGCCGTGAATAACGATGGAAAGTTGATAGGTATCAATATGACATGCTATCCAAGCCTTAGATGAGAGTCACAGTTTTGAATGATATTTCTATCGTTAATAAATTTCCTGACGTATACCCCGAAGAACTTCCTGGCCTACCCCAGAGCGTGGAATCGAATTTTTTATTGACCCCGATACAAAGCCCATTTCTAAAACCTCAAATATTTCTTCAAATAAAACGAACGTATCATGCGCCAAAGACGTTGGCTCGAGCTGTTGAAAGATTATGATAATACAATTCAATATCATCGTGGAAAAGCGGCCGTGGTAGCCGACGAGTTGAGTAGAAGATTGTATGCGGTTACGAGCGCGACGTTGTTAACACAAAGACCCATTTGTACGATTTATAAAGGATAGAGATAGAGTTAAAGACTCTAGAGACCTAAGAGAAGATGGCGAATATAAGATTAGAACCGACTTTAATCGATAAAGTTAAATTATCTTAAGCTACAAACTCAGAGCTGATGAATGTGAAGAAGAAGGTGCAAGAAGGCGTTATTCTAGAAGCAAGAATCGACGAAGAGAGGAAATCTCAACCCTCAATTTTATTGGTCTATTTGAAATCCTCGATTGAGTAGGAATTGTAGCCTATAGACTCGCTTTATCGCCAAGTATGTTGCGTGTTCATAACATTTTTCACGTATCGATGTTACGTAAATATGTGCACGACCTGAACCACATTATTGAATTAGAACTAGACGAGATAGAAAAAGATTTAACGTATGAGGAGATACTTTTTAAAATCTTAGATAAAGAGGAACATATTCTACGCTCAAAGGTTATACCTCAAGAGTTAGAATCAGACGAGGTATCCTCACCTCTTCGACATACCAGGTACGTACGTTAATTTCGAGGGCAAAATTTCATAAGGGGAAGTTGTAAGACCCTAAATTTTATGAATAAAGATTAATTTTCTCAAAAAAAAATTTGAGTATTAAGGTGTGGATTTGATATAATGTCATAGTTTTGGGTAGTATTTACAAATTTTATAAAGTATGCAAGTTGTTATAAAATATTCGATTGTTCGGGGAATATTCGTTTTATCAGGGAATATTTGTACGACGACACAATCATTGGTGGACCCCATAACGGAATTACTGTCGGAATGAGAAAATGACAGAAATATCTTTTTATGAAAATAACGGCGAAAGTTTTGCCATTAAACTGTTAAAATACTCGGTGGTAAAAGTACAGTAATACGCGTGGTTGCATACCCAATTTTTTCTACAGTAATTGCTGCATAATATCTCTCATATTATTGATTCAATTATTGTCACAATATCATCTGCATAATATTTTATATTTTTAAATCAATAATTGAGACGACAAAGTTATTCATATTATTATTTGCAATATTGACGATGTCTAGAAAGTTCTATCGAGGAAAGGGGTTTGGTCACCTAATTAATTGCATGATAGGGAGAAATCCTTATCGGAAAGGCCCCTCTTTCCTCGGAATGATCTGGTTGTTAAATATTGTGAGTTATAATATTAATGATGAATAAGTTCGTGTTGATTAAAGATGAAATTGTTGATAAAAAAATATTTTCATTGTGTTGGGATTATTAGTGTTAGTGGAAATCGATATTTATTTCGATAACAATTGATTTCTGGAGGTTAAATTGACCAATCGGGTAATTAATCGGATAAATGAGCAATTAATTGCTATTAGTTCACATGCATATAACTATTGATTCACATGCATGTACTATTAGGGGAGGTGGTGCAAGTTTGATAATACTTGTAGGACTAAATTAAAAATAAAGGAAAAGATGAAGGTAATATACTGTAATAATTCGAGCCCCAAAACATGCAATTATATAAAACAAGACAATTGCATGTCTTCCCATCTACTGATTTTCTTGTCTTTGGATTTCTTGGCCATCAGGTTATTCCAACATAATATATTTTCCTTTAAATAAAAGCTCATTCTTCTTTCATTCTCACCAATTCACTAAGTCTCACAGGAGCAATTATAGAGAGAGAAGCTATAGAGCGAAAGAAGAAGAGTATTCTGCTACTTCACTATTGCAGTATTCAGCCTTCTACTAAGGTAAAAAGTATTATTTCTTTTGTATTCATAAGGGATATTATTTTTGTTCAGTATCCGTATGAAATAATATATTATTCCATACTCTGTAGTATGTAAGTAATATTATTTTATTTCAGATTCCGAATTCTACACTCATTTTATTAAAGTATTACTTTTATACTCCGTGAAATTAGTAGAATATCCTTGAAATTTGTGCTTCATCTAGTATCGTTTCACAAGGATATTTTTCTGAACATTCTTGTTAAATTTTAAGCTTTTCATGTCGGAGTACTATTCATGGGTACTATTCATTTATACGGCACTATTCTTACGTACGGTACTATTCACAGAGTACTATTCATGGGCACTATTCATAAATATAATACTATTCATAAATACAGTACTATTCATAAAATACTATTCACGAAGTACTATTCATAGGGTACTATTCATTATGTACTATTCACGGGGTACTATTCAAAAAGTACTATTCCCGAAGTACTATTCACGGGGTACTTGTGACGCCCCCTAATTAGGTATACATCACCTATCTTGGGTCGCCAAAAAATACACCACTAACAACTTTATTTATACAACTGTCGTGCAAAAATATAACAACACATACGTTCTGAATTTGATATATATACCAACTCTGACTCATGTCACAACTGCACTTTACATAAAGGTACAGTCAATAACTGTTTTAGAAATTAAAATCTTTGGGAAGTGCTCAAGGAAACCTTCATACATGGGAGGCCATACGTCTAGGTTATGATAGATATCATATGTCCACAGAATTATCCTTGGTTGACCCAATAGACCCCAAAGAAAAACAAGAAGATTACTATCATGTTCTTTCCAATGGTGAGTCTTCTCTTGACATATAATTATCTCCGTTGTCTCCAAATATAAATTATATTTCAAATAAACTCCAAGATCATATAGGTAGTGCTCGTAGATATACTCAGCAAGTGGATGTGCACAACCCTGTCTTATGATAACACACGGTTGTATGTCATTAGACATCTTGTATGATAGTGGCAAAACACCCTTCCAAAGTTGGGTTCACCTCACCCTATTCGGTTCACCAAAATTAAATATCAAATGATGTATAAAATACGACACACTTATCTAAAGTTCTCAACAAAATTATTTTCATACTATTTAGGGAGAACCTCAACAGCTATAGACCACCGTTCTATTCTCCTGCTACACTCTTATTACCTGAAAGGAATTGTGAAGCAAAAAGGGTGAGCACAACTAGCCCAGTAAAGAATATCATGACTAAAGATAATTTACATCATCAATAGCCTTCATAAGTAATAAATCAGAGATTTAGAACATATGGTAGATGATAAAACTTTTCAACCATAGTTGCAGCGGAACAAACAATCCATTAGAAGAGTCAAATAGACCATAAAGTCTATTATTTTCTCCACGTTAAAAGTCCACCAACAATGTTTTATCCCTGTAACATCAATAAACAGTTCCTTTCCACAATCATATAAATAACTCATAATCATAATTGTGATTCTAAATTCTTCTTCGCACCCAAGACGAAGATAATTTTCATCACCTATCTTTACCTGAAACATCAAAGATCATGGTTATACCAAATCATAGTTCCTGTTTATAATCATACTTAATAAATTCATCTTTGCACTATGGGCCAAAGATATTCATTATCATTTCATCTTTGCACTACAGGCCGAAGAGAATCCATGGCCATAATCATACTAAAAGCTGTCCATCAATGCACTACGGGCTAATGAGGACTTTTACCACATCATTTGTAACATTACGGTCATGATTATACCGAATAATCCCTGGTCATAATCATACCAAGTTCATCTATGCACTACTGGCCACAAATGACTTTCATCATAATATAAGCATGAGGATAATGACAACGATATAAAGAATCAATCAAATGAGATAAAGGATAAATATTAAACATTTAGAATACAATTTATCCAGCGTTCAACAATAACCAAATGTTATCAATCACTTAATAATCTCATAATCTAATATCATTAATATTATAACAATATTTTAATCATTTTTTAAACTTATAAACAATTTATTTTAATTATTTACACTTCACTAATTAATGCATTTAATCATCCCAAAATGCCAAACTCATAAGATTTCATCATCAATAACCAAAACTCTCATCACAAATCTGCATATACCTTATATAGGATTTCCAAGCCATAAAATTCTATTTTCCAATTTTGTTACTTCACATAACATATTTAATTCATTTACTCATAACTAGTTCATTTGCATGAAAAATACTAAATCAGTTCCAAAATATTTCATTTCTGAGATTTAGCAGAATATTGTCTCATATTAAACATATATTTTTCTCGGAATTTTAAAAATTCATTTACTATTTTTCATATGGCCAAAACTGCCTAATATTTAGACATTTTTTATAAACTATACTTTTGTCCAAAAATTCCAAAATTTATACGGTATACTTCTATTATATACATGTACTTCCAATAAAAATTTCACCAATTTTGGAGTTAACCACAAGGAGTTATAAACTTTTAAAATAGTTTTTTCCCATAAAATTCATAACTCTTAATCCATACATCCAAAAATTGTCATTTTTGGACACAATATAGAAAACTCAAAAAAGGATCATTTCAAATTTTTCCAAAATTTTTGAGGGTCAGAAAAATTACGAAACTGCAAATGGATTTTTGCCCGCCCTGCGATAATCCACGTAGACAGATCATTTCCATAATTTAATAAGAAATGAATATGAAGGATCATTCACCCTGCATGTTGTAATTCACATAGACAGGTTATTCCAACAGAATAATAAAGAATGGAATAACAGAAGAATTCACCATGCATGCGATAGACCGCCTGCAGACGAGTTATTCCCAACAGAATAATAAAGAATGGAACTGTGTCGTGCGTAATCCGCATGCATGAGGATATTCCAACAGAATAATAAAGAATGGAACTAGGTCATGCGTAATCCACACAGACAGGATATTCTAATAGAATAATAAAGAATGGAATAACAATGAGAATTCACGGGCATGCGATGAGCGCATGCGCAGACGGAGTTATTCTAACGAGAATAATAAAGAATGGATTGACAGAAGAATTTCACCATGTATGCGGTACTTTGCATAGACAGGTTATTCCAACATAATAATAAAGAATGGAATAACAACCCTTACGAGTATTGAAAGAAAATAACGCTCTTCATGAATACGAAAGAATAATACCCTTTACTTTAAAAAGAAGAGTATTCCGACGGGTAGGGCGATGATATTCTTGAAGAAAACTTATACTGTTTTCTACGCTCAAAGCTTCTTAAAACTCTAAAGAAATACGCTCAAGATTATAGAAGAAGAATTCTCTGAATTTCTGGTGTGTTTTCAATTGTAACTAAACATTCTATTTATAGGAGAATGGAAAGGATACTATGCAATAAAATATTATATATTCTATTTATAATATATATATATATATATATTTTATTTAAAATCTAATAAAACAAATAACTATATAAAAGTATTCTGTTTTATATAAAAAGATTTTACTATGCAAACACTATGTGTGAGACCCCAAATTTTATGAATAAAGATTTAAATTTCTCGAAATATTTTTTTTTGAATATTATGGTGTGGATTTGATATAATGTTATAGGTGTGAGTAATATTTACAAATTTTGCAAAGTAAGCAAGTGGTTATATAATATTCGATTGGTCGGGGAATATTCGTTTTAACAGAGAATATTCGTACGAAGATACAATCATTGGTGGACCCCACAACGGAAGTATTGTCGTAGTAAGAAAATGACAGAGTTATCTTTAATTAAAAATAACGACGAAAGTGTTATCGTTAAAACTGTTGAACTACACGGTAGTAAAAATACAGTAATATGCGTGGTTGCATAGTAGCACACGGTATTGATTATTGATGCTTACATAAGAAGTCACTCAGTTATACTCAATTATTGCTACAGTAATTGCTGCATCATATCTCTCATATTATTGATTCGATTATTGTCACAGTATCATCTACATAAAATGTTATATTATTAAATCAATAATTGAGACAACAAAGTTATTTATATTATTAAATTACAATATTTACAATATCTAGAAGTTCTGTCAAGGAGAGGTTTGGTCATCTAATTGCCCGCCAATAAGGAGAAATCCTTATCGGAAATCCCCTCTTTCCTAAGAACGACCTGGTTGTTAAATATTGTGAGTTATAATATTAATGATGAATGTTATTAAAAATTGAATATGAGTTTGGAGTTGAATTTGGAGACGCGGACGTGATATTTGAGTCCGGAACGATGAAATTAGTTGTAATAGACTATAAACACAAAATTTGTTGGGGTTGACTTTTTGGTCAAAAAAGTCAACAGTTGACTTTTTCAAAAAAGTCAAACTTTAAAATTTCAAAAATAAAATTTTTGAGAAAAATATTTCCATTGTGTTGGGATTGATAGTGTTAGTGGAAATCGACATTTATTTTGATAATAATTGATGTCTGGAGGTTATATTGACCAACCGGGTAATTAATCGAATAAATCAGCAATTAATTGCTATTAATTCACATGATTATAACTATTTGTTCACATGTGTGTACTATTGATTCACATTCTTGTACTATTAGGGAAGTTGGTGCAAGATTGATAATACTTGCATGACTAAGTTAAAAATGGATGTATAGATGGAGGTTCTATACTATAATACGTATTTTCACATGATTATAACTATTAATTCACATGATTGAACTATTGATTCACATTATTTACTATTAAGGGAGGTGGTGCAAGTTTGATAATACTTGCAGGACTAAATTAAAAATGAAGAAAAAGAGGAAGGTATTATACTGTAATATTTCGAGCCCCAAAACGTGCAATTATCGAAATTATATTTTCCTATAAATAGAAGTTCATTCTTCCTTCATTTCTCACCAATTCACTAAAGCTTTAGAACAATTATTATAGAGAGAAATTATAGAGGGAAAGAAGAAGAGAAGTCTGCTACCTCATTATTCCAATATTCAGTTTCTTCTAAGGTAAGGGGTATTATTATTTCGTATTCATGAAGAGAATTATTTTCTTTCAATACTCGTAAGAATTGTTATTCCATTCTTTATTATTATGTTGGAATAACCTGTTTATGCGAAGTACCGCATACATGGTGAAATTCTTACATTATTACATTCTTTATTATTACATTGGAATAACACATGCATGCGATCTATCGCATGCACAGTGAATTCTGTTGTTATTCCATTCTTTATTATTACATTGGAATATCCATGCGTCTGATTCACGTGACTTGGTTCCATTCTTTATTATTCTGTTGGAATATCCTGTTTGTGCGGATTACGCATGACCTAGTTCCATTCTTTATTATTCTGTTGGGAAAAACATGTTTGTGCGGTCTATCGCATGCATGGTGAATTCTTCTATTATTCCATTCTTTATTATTCAATTGGAATAACCTGTCTATGTGTATTATCGCATATATGGTGAATGATCCTTTGTATTCATTCCTTATTAAATTGTGGAAATGATGCATTTCGTGGATTCTGCGTGGCGGGTGAAAATCCATTTGCAGTTTCATAATTTTTCTGACCCTCAAAAATTTTGGAAAAATTTGAAATGATAATTTGATGAGTTTTCTATATTGTGTCCAAAGATGGCAATTTTTGGATGTATAGATTAAGAGTTATGGATTTTTTGAGAAAAGACTATTTTAAAAGTAAACCCTTATAACTCCTTGTGGTTAACTCTAAAATTGGTAAAATTTTTATTGGAAGTACATGTATATAACAGAAGTATACCCTGTAAATTTCAGAATTTTTGGACAAAAGTACAATTTATGATAAATGTCTAAATATTTGACAGTTTTGGCCATATGAAAAATAGTAAATGAATTTTAAAAATTCCAAGAAAAATATATGTTCAATATGGGACTATATTCTGCTAAATCCCAGAAAAGAAATATTTTTGGGACTAATTTGGTATTTTTCATGAAAATGAACTAGTTATGAGTAAATGAATTAAATATGTTATGTGAAGTAACAAAATTGAAAAATAGGATTTTATGGCTTGGGAATCCTATATAGGGTATATGCAGATTTTTGATGAGGGATTTGATCATTGGTGATGAAATCTTATGAGTATGGCATTTTTGAATGATTAAATGCATTATTTGATAAAGTGTGAACAATTGAAATAAATTGTTTATAAGTTTAAGAAGTGATTAAAATATTTATAATATTAATAATATTAGATTATGAGTTTATTAAGTGATTGATAATATTTGGATAAATTTAAAGTCTTTAATATTTATCCTTATTTTTATTTGATTAATGCTTATATCATTGTCATCATCCTCATGCTTATATTGTGATGAAAGTCATATTTGGCTTACGTGCATAGATGGACTTGTATGATTATGACCAAGGATTATTCGGTATAATTATGACCGTTATGTGACGAATGATGTGGTGAAAGTCCTTAGTGGCCTGAAGTGCATTGATGGACAGTTTTTGGTATGATTATTGTGACTCCCCCAAAATAGGTATACATCACCAATCTTGAGTCACCAAATACATGGTACAAAATTCAAATACAACTTAATAATACAGCTGTCGTGTAAAATATGACAAAATATACACTAAGAGTTTTAATAAGAATATTGTCATCTAGACAATATCCACACTCAAAAGAGTCCTCATTACATTTATTACCACACTATTTAACAGAATAGTGAGGACTACTAATACTATCATCTGGACCGTCACTCCATTCCCCGACTAGTCCCGGCTACGTTTTTATTTCCTGAAGAGAACAGTGAAGGAAAGGGTGAGCTCAACTAGCCCAGTAAGAAATATTATGACTAAGATAATGCAGAATAAATTATCATTAGTCTTTAACAATGTTAAACTAATAAAATACTGATAGACATCAAGTTTAAGCTGCTGATGAAATAAGCAATCCATTAAAAGAGTCAAGTAGAGAATAAAATCTACTATCTTTTATGATTTAAAAGGTTTTTCATCACTTTTATCATTGAGACTAAACAATAAATAATCCATATCATCCACCGCACTCTGCCGAGGATATTAATTAGTATCCTGACCACAAATTATCCATGTACTACGGGCGAGGATATTCATGTATTCATCAATGGTAATGATCATGCCAACAAGCGTCCATCGATGCACTATGGGCCAATGAGGACTTTTACCACATCATTTGTAACATTACGATCATGATTATACCGAATAATCCCTGGTCATAATCATACCAAGTCCATCTATGAATTACAGGCCACAAATGACTTTAAACATAATATAAACATGAGGATGATGACAATGATATAAGAATTCAATAAAACAAGTTCAAGAATTACTTTATCCGAGAACTAATAACGCCCAAATTGTCAACATGATACTTCTTTGTAGAGTAAAATTCAAGAATGCTCAAAAGAATATTTCCATGAAAAGATCTTTGGATGAAGCTTGAAAGATCGAGGATATTCCACTAATTTCATGGAGTATAAAAGTCAAAACTTTAACTTATGTTGAGTATAATAAAGAATGGAATAACAAAAGAAATCACCGAGGCATGCGATAGGCCGCATGCAGACGAGTTATTCCAGCAGAATAATAAATAACGGAACCGGTCATGCGTAAGCCTTACGAGACGAGGATATTCAGCAGAATAATAAATAATGGAACTGGTCGTGCGTGAAGCCGCGCAGACGGGATGTTCCAATGAGAATAATAAATAACGAACCGGTCATGTGTAGCGCATGGACATGATGTTTCAACAGAATAATAAAAATGGAATAATGAAGAATTTCACCATGTATGCAGATTGCTTGATAGATAGGTTATTCCAACATAATAATAAAGAATGGAATAACAGAAGAATTTCACCAAGTATGCGATACTTAGCATAGACAGGTTATTCCAACATAATATTAAAGAATGGAATAATAGAAGTTCTCTTAATGAAGACGAAAGAAAGAATAATACCCCTTACCGTAAAAGAAGAGTATTCCGACTGGTAGGGAGAGGATATTCTTGAAGAAAACTTGCACTACACTCAAAGCTTCTTAAAACTCTAAAGAAATACGCTCAAGATTATAGAAGAATTCTCTGAACTTCTGGTGTGGTTTTCAATTCTAACTAAGCATCCTATTTATAGGAGAATGGACAACTTTTGAACAACTTTTGAAAAAAACCTGATAATGTACTCCCATAACCTGCCAAATTCATCCATCACCCACCCACATATTTGACAACTTGATAACATATATAAATATATTAATGTACTCCCTTAATTCCACACATGCAAAAATCAATTATATATATACATAATTTATATACTCCCTCTTTTGTACGTTAACTCATTCCCCCCCCCCCCATTTCTTGACATTTCATTTCTCCCACCCATTTCATTTTTCCATACGTGGGCCCCACATGTGGCCCCCACCTTTATAATATAGAATAATTTTCTACCGATTATTTTGAAAAATGGGTAAATGGGGGTCCATATAATAAGCCAATTTATAACAAATACATTACAAAATTCCTTCAATATTTTTAACAACATTTATCAATCTTATTATAATTCACAATATTAATCGACCAGGTCGTTCCCAGGAAAGAGGGGGCTTTTCAATAAGGATTTTTCCCTATTGGAACACAATTAGGTGACCAAACCTCTCCTTGGCAGAACTTCTAGACATCGTTAATATTGCAAATAATAATATTAATAACATCGTCGTCTCAATTATTGATTTAATAATATATATAATATTGAAAATAATTGAATCAAATAACGTGAGATACTATGCAGCAATTATTGTAGGAATAATTGAACAAAACTGAGTGACTTCTCACGTAAGCATCAATAATCAAAGCGTAATTGCTACTATGCAACCCACAGACATATTCTTTACTTTACTACCGAGTAGTTCAACAGTTTTAACTGTAAAACTTCCGTCGTTATTTTCATAAAAATATTTTTGTCGTTTTCTCAATCCGACAATAATTTCGTTTTGGGGTCCACCAATGATTGTGCCGTCGTACGAATATTCCCTGTTAAAACGAATATTCCCCGACCAAACGAATATTATATAACAACTGCCTACTTTGCAAAATTTATAAATATTACCCACAACTATAACTTTATATCAAATTCATTCCATAATATTTAAAATGATATTTATAGAAAAATCATCTTTATTAAAAAGTTAGGGTCTTACAACCTCCCCTTCTTATGAAATTTCGCCCTCAAAATTAGGGTACGTATCTGGTATGTCGAAGAGGTAAGGATATCTTAATTTCATTTCAGATTCTATCTCCCAGGTCATTTCCTCAACATCGTGGTTTCTCCACAAAACATTGACTTGAGGTATAACCTTGGAGCGTAGGATATGTTCCTTCTTATCCAAGATTTGAACAGGAACCTCTTCATATGTTAAATCTTTCGCTATTTCGTCCGGCTCTAACTCAATAATGTGGTTCGGGTCTTCCACATATTTACGTAACATGGATATGTGAAAAACGTTATGAACACGAGACATACTTGGCGGTAAAGCGAGTCTATACGCCACAGTTTCTACTCGATCGAGGATTAAAAATGGGCCAATGAATCGAGGATTAAGCTTTCCTCTCTTTCCAAATCTCGTAACTCCTTTCCATGGAGCAATACGTAACAACACATGATCTCCAATATCGAATTTCACGTCCTTTCGATGAAGATCAACATAGCTCTTTTGTCGATCTTGTGAGGTTTTTATACGTTGCCGGATCATTTGAATCTTTTTTGTAGTCATATGTACCAACTCTGGTCCCAACAACGTTGTTTCACCCACCTCATTCCAGCATACTAGAGAACGACACTTTCTTCTATACAACGCTTCGAATGGAGCCATGCCAATACTTGCTTGATAACTGTTGTTGTATGGAAACTCCACCAACCAGTAAGAACTTGTCCCAACTTCCTTGAAGTCGAGGACACACGAGTCTTAATAAATCTTCAAGAGTTTGAATAGTCCTCTACGATTGTCCGTCAAAATCGAGGATGATATCTTTGAACTAAATCGTAAGTCCGTGCCCATAGCTTTTTGCAAACTAACCCAAAATCGTGAAGTGAATCTTGGGTCTCGATCAGAAACTATGGATACTGGCATACCATGCAGTCTTACAATCTCGTTTATGTACATACGAGCAAGACGTTCAAGTGTATAAATTTCTCATATTGGTAAGAAATGAGAAGACTTGGTCAATCTATCAATAATGACCCAAATTGCATCTATGCCTTGAGAAACCTTGGGAAGAACAGTAACGAAATCCATGGTAATGTGCTTCCACTTCCATTCTGGAATTTTAAGTGGTTGCAATGGACCTTTTGGTACTTGATACTCCACCTTGACTCATTGACAAGTTAGACACCTTGAGATAAACAGCGCTATCTCTCTCTTCATATTGCTCCACCAAAATATATGACGAAGATAACGATACATTTTGGTACTCCCAGGATGGATTGCAAACGGTGTGTTGTGCGCCTCCATCATGATTTTATACTTTAAATCGGTCGTTAGGAACACTAAGATCGGAGTTGACTCAAGTATTCCTTCTTCATCGATTCTTGCTCCTAAGATAACACCTTCTTGCACTTTTTCTTCGATACGCATCGACTCCAGATCAGTAGCTTGAAGTGACTTTAACTTTATCAATTCAATTAAAGTGCGTTTACTCGTATATTCGCCAACATCACATGGGTCCCTGGAGTCTTTAAATCTATCTCCATCCTTTGAAAGTCATACAAAATGGGCCTTTACGTTGTCAATATCTCACTCGTACCCGCATATGATCTTCTACTCAATGCGTCAGCTACCACGTTCACTTTTTCAAGATGGTATTGGATGGTATGATCATAATCTTTTAACAGTTCAAGCCAATGTTGTTGTCGCATGTTGAGTTCCTTTTGAGTGAAGAAATATTTAAGACTTTTATAATCTGTAAAGATCTTCACTTTATCCCCATACAAGTAATGCCTCCAAATTTTAAGTGCGAAGACAACAACTGCCAACTCTAGATTATGAGTAGGATAATTCCTCTCATATTCTTTGAGTTCTTCTTAGAAGCATAAAGGCTATGACTTTCCTATGTTGCATGAGAACACATCCTAACCCTTTTTGAAGCATCATCATGTAGATGACAAATCCCTCTGAGCCAGATGTTATTGTCAGAACAGGTGTTGAAATGAGTCTCCTCTTGAGTTCTTGAAAACTCTTCTCACATTCCTCGCTTCAATCGAATTTTGTATCTTTTCGAGTCAACTGAGTTAGTGGAGTAGCGATTTAAGAAAATCCTTCCACGAATCTCTGATAATAACCAGCTAAACCGAGAAAGCTACGTACTTTGGTCACTAATTTAGGTTGCTCCCAGCTTTGAATTGCTTCAATCTTTGCCGGGTCAACAGATATTCCATGACTTGATACTACGTGCCCAAGGAATGTTACTTCCTCCAACCAGAACTCGCATTTCTTCAACTTGGCATAAAGCTTGTTTTCACGAAGCTTTTCGAGTATCAGCCTCAAGTGTTGCTCATGATCTTCACGGCTTTTAGAATAAATAAGGATGTCATCAATAAAGACGACCACAAAGTGATCCAAATATTCCTTGAATACTCGGTTCATCATATCCATGAAGGCAGTAGGAGTATTAGTTAATACAAAAGACATGACTAGGAATTCATAATGCCCGAACCGAGTTTTGAAAGCCGTCTTTGGAATGTCATCGGTTCTAATCTTCAATTGGTGATATCCGGAACGAAGATCAATCTTTGAAAAGAATTTGGCGCCTTGCAACTGGTCAAACAGGTCATCAATACGTGGCAATGGGTACCTATTTTTGATGGTGACATGATTCAACTCCCGATAATCAATACAAAGTCACATACTCCCGTCTTTCTTTTTCACGAATAGAACAGGAGCACCCAAGGAGAAGTACTAAGACGAATAAAGCCAATGTCTAATAATTCCTGTAGTTGGGTCTTTAACTCCTGAAGTTCAATAGGAGCCATTCGATATGGGGCTTTGAAAATGGGTTTTGTACCGAGTTTAAGGTCGATACAAAATTCAATTTCACATTCTGGGGGTAGGTCAGGAAGTTCTTCAGGGAATACGTCAGGAAATTTATTAACAATAGAAATATCTTTCAAAACTGATGTATTTTTATTTAGATCCGTGACATAAGCTATGAAAGCTTGACATCCGTTGTAAGACCCCAACTTATTATAAATAAAATTGAATTTCCTCTATTTATTATTTTGAAATAGTAAGGGTTAATTTGATTAATGTGGTCAGTTATGGGTAAAATACGCAAATATCTTAAATAAGCAAGTGGTTATAAAATATTCATTATTGTTGGGGAATATTCGTTTGGTCGTGGAATATTCTTACTGTCAGGGAATATTCGTACGACGGCGTAGCCTTGTGTGGGCCCCATAATGGAAAGCGATTGGATGAAGAAATGATAAATATAAGTTGTTTATAAAAAGCAATTGTAGTAGTTATACAGATTAATCTTTGTTAAAATACTAAATTGGTTAAAACATAGTAGCACATGGTATTGCATCAATTATTGATTCTTACGTAAGAAGGAACTACTCAATAATTTTTATAGTAATTACTGTTCAGTGTTTTATTTTATTGATTCAATAATTGCTGCGTTAATATTTTATACTTCATTGTTGTTTTAATAATTGTCACTACTACGGTATTTTCTATTATAAGAGCAATAATTCATATTATCTGAATAATATTATTAGATAACATTATTGGCAATGTACAGGCAGATTTACATCAAGGAGAGGTTTGGTCATCTAATTGCGCTCCAATAAGGAGAAATCCTTATTGGAAAGCCCTCTCTTTCTTGGGAACTGTCTGGTTGTCAGTATTGTGATTCTGTAATATTATTTGTGAATAATTAATTATTAATTTATATGATGTGGAAAATATTGATTTTATGTGGATATAGATGGAGAAAATTTTTAATGTGACAATTGTTGAAAATAAATATTTTATCTTTTTCTGATAAAATAATTCATTTAAATATATTATTATATTTTAATAATATAATAATGGTGATATTTTTACAATGAATGTGGGATATATGAGTAAATGAGGAGGAAGATTATCTTTGTTACTAAAAATATTTAAAACATGATTTTCATGTTCGTGGACCCCATTTCTTGACTGAAATTTGATTATAGCCTGTAAAATCGCCCGTTTGTAGATTTCGGACAATTTCTGTTTGGAATTTGGAAAAACTTACTTCTATAAAGTTCTAGAGAATGAAATTTCCTATGGAAAGGACATGAGGTTTGAATTTTTCTGATAAAAGGGCTATTTATTATGAATTATTAAAGTTTTGAAGTTTCGAAATAATTGATTTTTGGAATTTTTAATTATTTTTTTCAAGGAAAATGTTTTTGGTGAGTTAAGTGGGTCTAGCATGTGACATTAATGGCTGAATTCAGATTTACAAAGGTTGGCATAGGAAACTTAATAATATATATTAATATTATATTAAATTTTCTACTTTAGTGTTCTAAACATTTTCCTATAAATAGGGTGCTTAGGTTAGAATTGAAAATCACACCAGAAACTGAAATCTTCTCTCTTTCTCTCTCGATATATTGAGCATATTCTTGTGAGTATTTTGATACTTTGAGTGTTCTATATCTGATTGTAAGTTTCCTTGACTATATTCAATTATTCAAATGTAAGTCTTATTATTCTTTTCAAGTAAGGGATGTTATTTTCTTCTTAAATGATATTATTTTCTTCAATATCATTATGCCAAAATATTGGTTTGAACTTTTAATCAAATTTGGAACTTTTTGTGTTGGGGTTACTATTCACGTATACGACACTATTCACGAATACGGCACTATTCATTGAAAAATAAAATTTTTCCTTTTCGCCCAAAATATCTATTATGGATACTAGCTTTGATTGTATCCATATTTTGATCATTCTTGAATTTTACTCCACTATGATTATTTATGAGGTATTTTTGGACATGGATAAACCGAAATACGAATTCTTAATATTTATTCTTTTGTTTCACTGGATTCGTTTTCTTTAAAATATTTTTCATCATCCTTAGTCCTAAAAGATGATATTACTGAATATCTTTATCCTGTAGTGCAAAGATGGTTGATTTTCTCATGAATATCTTTGGCCGTAGTGCAAAGATGTACAGGTGTTGAGATGAACATGACCAACTGATGAATATCTTTGGCTTGTAGTGCAAAGATGAATATTTGATTCAAGATGTATATTGATTGATGCTACAAGGATAAAATATTGATGATGGACTTTTAAATTCATAGATAATAGTAGATTTCATTCTCTACGTAACTCTTCTATGAATTATTATTTCCGCTGCAAATATTGATCTGAAACTTGTTGTCTATTATATTTTATCAGATTTTTCCCTGTTGAAGACTAACGATAATTTGTTCTATATTATCTTAGTCATAATATTCTTTACTGGGCTAGTTGAGCTCACCCTTTTCCTTTTTGTTCTATTTTTTTTCTCAGGAGGCAAGAATGTAGCGAGTACGAGTCGGGGTATGGAATGATGGTTTTAGAGAGTTGTTTAGTAGTCCTCACCATTTTTGTAAAATAATGTATCAATAATTGTGATGAGGATTTATTTGGGTATGGATATTGTCTAGAAGACAATATTTGTATTTAAACTCACAGTTTTTTTTATGTTGTATTAATAAAGTTGTAGTTATTTCTGTACCATATATTGACAACTCAGAATGGGTGATGTATACCTATTTTGGGGGCGTCACATCCGTTTTTCAATAAACGAATAGCTTTATGGCTTGAGATGACAGTGATTGATTTTAATGGTTTGGTTGCTTGAATTCACATAATAGGTTGGTTAGGAATATGAAAGCTAACAACCTTACGAAAATAATCAATTTTTGCATGATGAGTAGTTAACCAATCAATCCGTAGAATCACATCAAATGCAAGTATTTTCAAAGAAATAAGATCGACAGGTAATGTGCGGGTGCCGATTTGAACTAAACAAGACTTATAAATAGTGGATGTAATGAAGGTTTCTCCCAACAGAGTTTCAACAAGATAAGTCAAAGTCTAATTTCTTTGGAGTCAAATTTAACCGTTGAGCGCAAGTAGCGAAATAAAAGAATGGGTAGAACCGGTATCAAATAAGGTATATACTTATTTAGAGTTTATGATAAGCTTACCGTGATGTCCTCGTTCGGGTTCCTTGCTTTACGGGAGGTCACGACAAACGCCTCCCTTGAACTACACGGTTTGTCTTATGCGGAATGACCTTTGATTCCACCATCCCAGCTGGACTTGACTTTGGTGCATGACAAAATCGGGCTAGGTGACCTTCTCTTCCACAATTATAGCATGCTTTGGATGGCATCGCGCAGTTTGGACTGAAGTGTCCCTCCCATCCACATTTGAAGTATATGATAGGTGGTCGTTCTCCTTCCTTAACGACAGATGCTGACGTCTTTCCATCATTGTTGAATCTCCTCTTCTTGAAATGTCCATTTTTATTATTTCGACCATGATTACCACCAAAGTGGTTACCATTTCTAGCATGTTGATTCCCTCCACGCTTGTTGTCACCGCTTCGATGACTATTATCACTGGTATTATCATTTTGTCGGTTGCTCTCATTTGGTTAGGTTGATTCATTATCGCGCTCCAATAACTGAGCCCTATTAACAACATCTGAATACAAACATAGTTTATGAGAGATAAGATATTTACGTATCTCGGGTTTTAAACCTCTTAGAAACATTCGTGTCATTCTCTCCTCATTATCAACCAAATGGGATGCAAACTGGGACAACTCGGCAAACTTGGCTTCGTACTGCGACACGGTCATGTTGTTTTGCTCCAGCTTGATGAAATCCACCTCTTTCATGTGACGAATACTTTTGGGAAGGTACTTGTCGTTGAACAATTCTTGGAACTTCTCCCAAGACATCTTCAGTGCGGTAGGTTGAGTACGCTTTACAGATTCCCACCAGTAATATGCCTTTGCCCGCAACATGAAGGTGGAAAAGGGAACCTTTTGCTCCTCGGAACATCCCAAGACATCAAATACCTTGTTGATCTGCTTTATCCACATCTTCGCCTTAAGTGGTTTTGGCTCTCCAAAAAACTACGGTGGTCCCAGTTCCTTGAACTGCTTAGCGATGACCGTCCGAGAGTTGCCAGTGTTTCCACCTGCATTTGGGATAGGAGCCGCTCTTGCCTGATGTTGCATGAATTGCAAAAAGCCTCTGAACATTCCATCATTCATCATCTGGTCCGTGTTGTTGTTTGCCTGAGGATTTTCATCATCCTGATGCACATTATCCTGATTATTGATCTGTGGAGACTCAACGGTCTCCTGTGCTCCATTGATGTTCTTAACATTCTCGGATGTCATTTTCAAATACTGCCAGAAAACAAGGGTTAATTAACATATCACATATTATCCCTATACTACGTGAGGCCAATTAAATACCAAATAAACTTAGGTAGGTCATACTAGCGAAGAATTCCCGTCTCCCCTCCTAATCTAATTCTTGTCTTACATCTTAGCGAGGATCATATCCTAAGCTTTGATACTGTTGTGAAGCCCCAAAATAGGTATATATAACCCATCTTGATTAGCCAAATACATAGTACAAAATTCAAATACAACTTAATAATACAATGTCGTGTAAAATCGACAAAACATATACATTGAGAGTTTTAATAAAAATATTGTCATCTAAACAATATCCACACTCAAAAAAGAGTCCTCATTACATTTATTATCACGATTATTTAACGAATAGCGAGGACTACTAATACTATCATACGAATGATCACTCGGTTTCACGACTAGTCCGGTTACGTTCTCATTTCTGAAGAAGCGGTGAAAAGAAAGGTGAGCTCAACTAGCCCGATAAGAAATATTATGACTAAGATAATGCATAATAAATTATCATTAGTCTTTAACAATATTAAGCCCGATAAAATACAATAGACATCAAGTTTAAGCTGCGGTATGAATAATGATCCATTAAAAAGAGTGAAGTAGAGAATAAAATCTACTATCTTTTATGATTTAAAAGGTTTTCATCACTTTTATCATTTGGGACTCAGATTAATATATAATCCACATCATCCCTGCACTATGGCCAAGGATATTCATTAGTATCACAACCACAAATTATCCATGCACTAAGGGCCAAGGATATTCGTGTATTCATCGATGGTCATGATCATGCCAACAACTGTCCATCAATGCACTACGGGCCAATGAGGAATTTTACCACATCATTTGTAACATTACGGTCATGATTATACCGAATAATCCCTGGTCATAATCATACTAAGTCCATCTATGAACTACAAGCCACATATAACTTTCAACATAATATAAACATGAGGATGATGACAATGATATAAGAATTCAATAAAACAAGTTCAAGGATTAATTTATCCAGGAACTAATAACGTCCAAATTGTCAACATGATACTTCTTTGTAGAGTAAAATTCAAGAATGCTCAGAAGAATATTTCCATGAAAATATACTGGATGAAGCGCAAATATCAAGGATATTCCACTAATTTCATGGAGTATAAAAGTCAAAACTTTAACCAACTGAGTATAATAAAGAATGGAATAACAAAAGAAATCACCAGGCATGCGATAGACCGCACAGACAGGTTATTCCAACAGAATAATAATCATGACCTGTAATGTTATAAATGATGTGGTAAAAGTCCTCAGTGGCCTGTAGTGCATTGATGGACAGTTTTTGATATGATTATGACTAGAGATTATTCGGTATAGTCATGACCATTGATGATTTAATGAATATCCTTGGCCCATAGTGCAGGGATGACTCGATGATGTGGTTTATTTATTAAGCTGAGTCTCAGCGATAAAAATTGATTAAAACATTTTAAATCATAGAAGATAGTAGATATTATGCTCTACTTGACTCTTCTAATGGATTGCTTATTCTGCTCCAGTTAAACTTGATGTCTATTGTATTTTATCAGTTTAAAATTGTTGAAGGCTAATGATAATTTATTCTGCATTATCTTAGTCATAATATTTCTTACTGGGCTAGTTGAGCTCACCCTTTCTTTCACTGTTCTCTTCAGGAAATGAGAACGTAGCTGGGAATAGTCGGGGGACGGAGTGACGGTCCAGATGATAGCATTAGTAGTCCTCACTATTCTGTTAAATAGTGTGACAATAAATGTAATGAGGACTCTATTTGAGAGTGGATATTTTTTAGAAGGCAATATTCATGTTTAAACTCTCAGCTATGTTTTGTCGTATATTGCACGAAGTTTGTATAATTAAGTTTGTATTTGATTTATGTACCATGTATCTGACGACTCAAGATGGGTGATGTATACCTGTTTTGAGGGCGTCACAATTGGTATCAAAGCTTATGGATATGATCCCTGGTTTAGATGTGAGACAAGAATTAGGAGGGGAGAGACGGGGAATTCCTTCGCTAGTATGACCTACCTAAGTTTATTTGGTATTTAATTGGTCGGTCAGAGTATAGGGATAATATGTGATATGTTAATTAACCCTTGTTTTGTGGCAGTGTTTGAAAATGGCATCTGAAAATGTTGAGATCAACAATAAAACACATGAGATCGTTGAGACACCTTTAATCACCAACCAGGTTAATGTGATGTCAAACGAATAAAAAATTAGAGATATCTACGTGGTGAGTGAAGAACTAATAGCTGCACCCGAGCTAGTCGCAGAGGTAGCAGCTAAGAGTGAGGAAGAAGAGGAAGAATAGGAACATGAGGAGAATTTATTAGAAGAATTTTATGATCAAAATTTAGAATTACAAAATCGTATTCATGAGTTAGAAGAGCAGGCTGAAGAACGGCAGGCGGTCATGGAGCAAAGGGATGTTGAAGATTACGATCATACCATTCAATATCATTGTGGAAGAGAGAACGTGGTAGCTGACGCGTTGAGTAGAAGATCGTATTTGTTTACGAATGCGATGTTGTTAACACAAAAACCCATTTTGTATAACTTACAAATGATGAAGATAGAGTTAAAGACTCTAAGGACCCACGTGGTGATATCAAATATACGAGTAGAATCGACTTTAATCGATAAAGTTAAAGTCGCTCAAGCTACACCCCCGAATCTGATGAATGTGAAGAAGAAGGTTCAAGAAGGCGTTATCTCAACCCTCGATTTAATTGGCCCATTTGAAATCCTCGTTGGAGTAGGAACTGTGGCCTATAGACTCGTTTTACCGCCAAGTATGTCGCATGTTCATAACGTTTTTCACGTATCGATGTTACGTAAATATGTGGATGACCCGAACCACGTTATTAAATTAGAACTAGACGAGATAGCAGAAGATTTAACGTATGACAAGATACGTGTTAAAATCATGGATAAGAAGGATCGTATTCAACACTCAAAGGTTATAGCTCAAGAGTTGGAATATGAAATGAAGTCAAGGTATCCTCACCTCTTCGGCATACCAGGTACGTACGTATATTTCGAGGGAGGGGAGATTGTGAGACCCCAAATTTTATGAATAAAGATTTAAATTTCTCGAAATATTTTTTTTTAATATTATGGTGTAGATTTGATATAATGTTATATTTATGAGTAATATTTACAAATTTTGCAAAGTAAACAAGTGGTTATATAATACTCGATTGGTCGAGGAATATTCGTTTTAATAGAGAATATTCGTACGACGGCACAATCATTGGTGGACCCCACAAAGGAAGTATTGTCGTAGTAAGAAAACGACAGAGTTATCTTTTATTAAAAATAACGGCGAAAGTGTTACCGTTAAAATTGTTGAACCACCCTTAGTAAAAAAGTACGATGTACGTGTGGTTGCATAGTAGCACACGGTATTGATTATTTATGCGTACATAAGAAGTCACTCAGTTATACTCAATTATTGCTACAGTAATTGCTGCATCATATCTCTCATATTATTGATTCGATTATTGTCACAGTATCATCTGCATAAAATGTTATATCATTAAATCAATAATTGAGACGACAAAGTTATTTATATTATTAAATTGTAATATTTATAATGTTTAGAAGTTCTGTCAAGGAGAGGTTTGGTCATCTAATTGCGCACCAATAAGGAGAAATCCTTATCGGGAATCCCCCTCTTTCTTAGGAACGACCTGGTTGTTAAATATTGTGAGTTCTAATATTAATGATGAATGTTATTAAAAATCGAATTTGAGTTCGGAGTTGAATTTGGAGACGCGGACGTGATATTTGAGTCTGGAATGATGAAATCAGTAGAAATAGACTATAAACACAAAATTTGTCGTGGTTGACTTTTTGGTCAAAAAAGTCAACAGTTGACTTTTTTTGGAAAAAGTCAAACTTTGAAATTTCAAAAGTAAAATTTTTGAGAAAAATATTTCCATTGTGTTGGGATTGTTAGTGTTAGTGGAAATCGACATTTATTTCGATAATAATTGATGTTTAGAGGTTATATTGACCAATCGAGTAATTAATCGAATAAATGAGCAATTAATTGCTATTAATTCACATGATTATAACTATTTGTTCACATGTGTGTACTATTGATTCACATTCTTGTACTATTAGGGGAGTTGGTGCAAGATTGATAATACTTGAATGACTAAGTTAAAAATGAAGGTATAGATGGAGTCTATCTTTGTAATTAAGTATTTTCACATGATTATAACTATTGATTTATATGATTGAACTATTGATTCACATTATTTACTATTAGGGGAGGTGGTGCAAGTTTGATAATACTTGCAGGACTAAATTAAAAATGAAGAAAAAGAGGAAGGTATTATACTATAATATTTTGATCCCCAAAATGTGCAATTATCGAAACTATATTTTTCTATAAATAGAAGCTCATTCTTACTTCATTTCTCACCAATTCACTAAAGCTTTAGAGCAATTATTATAGAGAGAAATTATAGATAGAAAGAAAAAGAGAAGTCTGCTACCTCATTATTCCAATATCCAGTTTCTTTTAAGGTAAGGGGTATTATTCATTCGTATTCATGAAGAGAATTATTTTCTTTCAATACTCATAAGAGTTGTTATTCTATTCTTTATTATTATGTTGGAATAACCTGTCTATGCGAAGTACCGCATACATGGTGAAATTCTTCTGTTATTTCATTCTTTATTATTACGTTGGAATAATATGTATGCATGTGCGATTCTATCGCACGTACAGTGAATTCTGTTGTTATTCCATTCTTTATTATTACGTTGGAATATCCATGCATCGCATGGATTACGCATGACCTGGTTCCATTCTTTATTATTCTGTTGGGAATAACTTGTCTATGCGGTCTATCGCATGCATGGTGAATTCTTCTATTATTCCATTCTTTATTATTTTATTGGAATAACCTGTCTATGTGGATTACCGCATGCATGGTGAATGATCCTTTGTATTCATTCCTTATTAAATTGTTGAAATGATCTGTTTACATGGATTACCGCATGGCGGGTGAAAATCCATTTGCAGTTTCGTAATTTTTCTGACCCTCAAAAATTCTGGAAATATTTGAAATGATAATTTGATGAGTTTTCTATGTTGTGTCCAAAGATGGCGATTTTTGGATGTATAGATTAAGAGTTATGGATTTTATGAGAAAAAACTATTTTAAAAGTAAACCCTTATAATTCCTTGTGGTTAACTCCAAAATTGGTGAAATTTTTATTGGAAGTACATGTATATAATAGGAGTATACCCTGTAAATTTTGGAATTTTTGGACAAAAGTACAATTTATGATAAATGTCTAAATATTCGGCAGTTTTGGCCATATGAAAAATAGTAAATGAATTTTAAAAATTCTGAGAAAAATATATGTTCAATATGGGACTATATTCTGCTAAATCCCAGAAAAGAAATATTTTTGGGACTAATTTGGTATTT
Source organism: Panax quinquefolius (assembly GCA_020205615.1). NCBI lineage: Eukaryota > Viridiplantae > Streptophyta > Magnoliopsida > Apiales > Araliaceae > Panax > Panax quinquefolius. Next base: position 105,621,464 of record CM035155.1, on the reverse strand, counting down.
TTCATGAAAATGAACTAGTTATGAGTAAATGAATTAAATATGTTATGTGAAGTAACAAATTTGGAAAATAGGATTTTATGGCTTGGGAATCCTATATAGGGTATATGCAGATTTTTGATGAGGTATTTGATCATTGGTGATGAAATCTTATGAGTATGGCATTTTTAAATGATTAAATGCATTATTTGGTAAAGTGTGGACAATTGAAATAAATTATTTATAAGTTTAAGAAGTGATTAAAATATTTTTTTAATATTAATAATATTAGATTATGAGTTTATTAAGTGATTGATAATATTTGGATAAATTTAAAGTCTTTAATATTTATCCTTATTTTCGTTTGATTAATACTTATATCATTGTCATCATCCTCATGCTTATATTGTGATGAAAGTCATATTTAGCTTACGTGCATAGAAGGACTTGGTATGATTATGACCAGGATTATTCGGTATAATCATGACTATAATGTGACGAATGATGTGGTGAAAGTCCTCAGTGGCCTGATGTGACGCCCCCAAAATAGGTCCAATCCATCCAACCTATTCTGAATCGCCAAATATATGGTACAGAAAATAACCACAACTTTATTCCTACAATTATCGTGTAAAATACAACAACACATATACTGTGAGTTTTAATACCAACTTTGACTCATGTCCACACTATGGACAACACCTCACATTGATACATTACATAAACGTACAGTCAATAACTGTTTTAGAAATTAAAATCTTTAGGAAGTGCTCAAGGAAACCTTCGTACATAGGAGGCCATGAATCTAAGTTATGATAGTTATCATATGTCCAGAGAATTATCCTTGGTTGATCCAATAGACCCCAAAGAAAAACGAGAAGATTACTATCATGTTCCTTCCAATGGTAAGTCTTCTCTTGACATATAACTATCTCCACCGTCTGCGATTGAACATTATGTTTCAACCCAACTCCAAGATCATATAGGTAGTGCTCGTAGATATACTCAGCAAGTGAATGTGCACAACCCTTTCTTATGATAACATGAGATTGTATGTCATTAGACATCTTGTATGATAGTGGCAAAACACCCTTCCAAAGTTGGGTTCACCTCACCCTATTATTGTTCACCAAAATCAATTATTAAGTGACGTATAATATACGACACACACATCTTAGGTCCTCAATACAATTATATATTGTATGTCATGCCATGCCATTTTATAATGTGTTGAGAAACTTTGATAGTCTCGGACCACCACACTATTCCACTGTTATCCCCGCTCGACCCAGCTACACTTTTATTATCTGAAAGGAATTATGAAGCAAAAGGGGTGAGCACAACTAGCCCAGTAAAGAATATCATAACTAAAGATAATTAAATTATCAATAGCTTTCATCAGTAATAAATCAGAGATTTAGAACATATGGTAGATGATAAAACTTTTCAACCATAGTTGCAGCGGAACGAGCAATCCATTAGAAGAGTCAAATAGACCATAAAGTCTATTATCTTTTCCATGTTAAAAGTCCACTAACAATGCTTTAACCCTGTAACATTAATCAACAGATTTTGTTCACAGTCATATGAATAACTCATAATCATAATTGTAGTTCTAATTTTCTCTTCTCATCCAAGACGAAGATATTTTTCATCACATGTGTGACGTCCCCAAAATAGGTCTAATCCATCCAACCTATTCTGAGTCGCTAAATACATGGTACAGAAAATAACTACAACTTTATTACTATAATTGTCGTGCAAAATACAACGACATATATACTATGAGTTTTAATACCAACTGTGACTCATGTCCTAACTATGGACAGCACCTCACATTGATACATTACATAAAGGTACAGTCAATAACTATTTTAGAAATTAAAATCTTTGAGAAGTGCTCAAGGAAACCTTCGTACATAGGAGGCCATGAATCTAAGTTATGATAGATATCATATGTCCAGAGAATTATCCTTGGTTGATCCAATAGACCCCAAAGAAAAACGAGAAGATTACTATCATGTTCCTTCCAATGATGAGTCCTCTCTTGACATATAGTTAATCTCCACTGTCTGCAATTGGGAATTATATTTTAAGTAAACTCCAAGATCATATAGGTAGTGCTCATAGATATACTCAGCAAGTGGATGTGAACAACCCTTTCTTATGATAACACGAGATTGTATGTCATTAGACATCTTGTATGATAGCGACAAAACACCCTTCCAAAGTTGGGTTCGCCTCACCCTATTTGGTTCACCAAAATTAAATATCAAATGACGTATACAATATGACACACTTATCTAAAGTTCTCAATAAAATTATTTTCATACTATTTAGGGAGAACCTCAACAGCTATAGACCAACGTTCTATTCCCCTGTTATCCCCGCTCGACCCAGCGACACTCTTATTACCTGAAAGGAATTGTGAAGCAAAAGGGTGAGCATAACTAGCTCAGTAAAGAATATAATGACTAAAGATAATTAAATTATTAATAGCCTTCATCAACAATAAATCAGAGATTTAGAACATATGGTAGATGATAAACTTTTTTTCAACCATAGTCAGAATTTGAATGAGCAATCCATTAGAAGAGTCAAATAGACCATAAAGTCTATTATCTTCTCCATGTTAAAAGTCCACCAACAATGCTTTAATTCCTGTAACATCAATTAACAGTTCCTGTCCATAATCATGTGAATAACTCAACCATAATTGTGGTTCTAAATTCCTCTTATCATCTAGGACGAAGATAATTTACATCACCTGTCTTTACCTGAAACATCAAAGATCATGGTTATACCAAATCACAGTTCATGTTCATAATCATACTAATAAATTCATCTTTGCACTACGGGTCAAAGATATTCATCAACAGTTCATCTTTGCACTACATGCCAAAGATATTCAACAACATGTCATCTTTGCACTACATGTCAAAGATATTCAACAACAGGTCATCTTTGCACTACGGGCCAAAGATATTCATCAACAATTCATCTTTGCACTACAGGCCAAAGATATTCAACAACATGTCATCTTTGCACTACGGGCCAAAGATATTAATATGTCAAGGAAATATATAATCATTTTAGAATTTATATAAACAATAATTATAACCATGTTGATCAATTCACCTTTGCACTTAAGCTAAAAATATTCAATTGTAAATTTAGTGGTCATGATCATACCAGTCAACAATTCATCTTTGCACTACTGGCCAAAGAGAACCCATAGTCACGATCATACCAATAATCTACCCATCTTTACACTCAAGTCAAAGAGAATATTCTTCACCAGGGTTATAAAAATGTTATATATGATAATAAAATTAATATGATCAAAACATGGATTTAATTTCAAGAGTAAGATTCATAAATCAACGATAATTTGGTCAGAAAAAGAAACCAATTTTGTCATGAATAGTAACTTGTGAATAGTAACTCATGAATAGTAACACGTGAATAGTAACTCATGAATAGTAACTCATGAATAGTAACCCCGACATGAAAAAGGTAGAAATTCCACAATAAAATCCATACCAATATTTTGGTATAATGATATTGAAAGAATAACATTTCTTAAACTTATAAATAATTTATTTTAATTGTTTACACTTTACTAAATAATGCATTTAATCATTCTAAAATGCCAAACTCATAAGATTTCATCACCAATAACCAAAACCCTCATAAAAAAAATCTGCATATACATCATATAGGATTCTCAAGCCATAAAATCCTATTTTCCAATTTTCTTACTTCACATAACATATTTAATTCATTTATTCATAACTAGACCATTTTCATGAAAAATACCAAATCAGTTCCAAAAATATTTCTTTTCTGGGAGTTAGCATAATATAGTCCCATATTGAACATATATTTTTCTCAGAATTTTTAAAATTCATTTACTATTTTTCATATGGCCATAACTGCCGAATATTTAGATATTTATCATAAATTGTACTTTTGTCTAAAAATTCCGAAATTTACAGGATATACTAATGTTATACAGATGTACTCCCAATAAAAATTTCAACAATTTTAGAGTTAACCACAAGGAGTTATAAGGGTTTGCTTTTAAAATAGTCTTTTCTCATAAAATCCATAACTCCTAATCTATACATCCAAAAATCGTCATTTTTGACACAATCTAGGAAACTCATCAAATTATCATTTTAAATTTTTCCAGAATTTTTGAAGGTCAGAAAAATTACAAAACATGATAAACATAACAATCCTTAAAATCCCTTACAATCCCTTACCTCGAAAGATCAGTATTTCTGACTGGAATGTAAAGCCGAAGGAACCTTGCACTGACTAGCAACTCTCAAAGTATTTAAATACTCACAAAATACACTTGATAATATAGAGAGAGAAAGAAAGAAAGTTTATGTTACTGGTGTGATTTTCAATTCTAACTTAGCCCTCTATTTATAGGAAAATGATAGCACGCCGAAGCAGACTTGACCTGCTACCTGATGGCTTTACCTGCTACTATTGCCACCCACCACATTTGAATTAGAATTTCAACACATTTCTTCACCAACCATAGATGGGGCCCACGCATTCTATAATTTTCCACCAAAATGATAAATTCAGAAACTTCAACAATTTCTGAACTAGTCACCTCTTAAAATTCATAACAATTTATACGTTCATTTTTAACGGTTCAAAATTTGTGGACATATACTCAACTTATATATGTATAACATATCCAAAAATCAAAACGATCTAACGGTCGGATTAAAAATTATAACTCACGCAATATATAGTAAAAATACTATTTTAATTTTTAATACCTCCATTCCGACAAAAATACAGATAAAACTCCTCAACATTAATTCCTTCATTTATAACCACATAAATAAATCCATCAATTATATCCACATCAAATAAATATTTCCTTATCATATAAATCAATAATTAATTATTCACAAATAATATTACAGAATCACAATTATGACAACCAGGCCGTTCCCAGGAAAGAGGGGGCTTTCCGATAAGGATTTCTCATTACTGGCACGCAATTAGGTGACCAAACCTCTCCTTGATAGAACTTTCTAGACATTGCCAATAATGTTATCTAATAATATTATCCAAATAATATGAATTATTGATCCGATAATGGAAAATATTGTGTCGTGACAATTATTGAAACAACAATAATATAAAATATCAACGCAGCAATTATTGAATCAATAAAATAAAATATCGAAGCAAGAATTACCGTAACAATTATTGAGTAGTGCCTTCACGTTAGAATCAATAATTAAAAAATCTCGCGGCAATACCGGTGCTACTTTAAACCACCGCCAGTACATCGTATTTTAACCACGTGTATTCCAACAAGTTGTTTACTTGGTAACAACTACGTTGTTATTTATAAAACTCAAACTTGTCGTTTTCTTCATCCGACGAGTTATTACTCATATGGGCTGCTACCGCAGTAAATTTAATATTCCCCGGATGTAAAGAATATTCCACGGCCAAACGAATATTCCCCAACAAAAATGAGTATTTTATAACCACTTGCGTATTTTGAAAATATTATATATATCACCCTTAACTTTATTATTTATCAATTTAACCATTTACTGAATAGAAAAATTGAATACTTTTATTTCATAAAATTCGGGGTCTTACAACATGTCTTTGCCTGAAACATCAAAGATTATGGTTATACCAAATCACAGTTCCTGTTCATAATCATACTAATAAGTTCATATTTGCACTACAGGCCAAAGATATTCAACAACAGGTCATCTTTGTACTACACGCCAAAGATATTCATCAACAATTCATTTTTGCACTACAGGCCAAAGATATTCATATCTCAAAGAAATATATAATCATTTCAGAATTCATATAAACAATAATTATAACCATGTTGATCAATTCACCTTTGCACTTAAGCTAAAAATATTCAATTATAAATTTCAATGGTCATAATCATACCATCAACAATTCATCTTTGCACTACTAGCCAAAGAGAACTCATAGTCACGATCATACCAATAATCTACCCATCTTTACACTTAAGTCAAAGAGAAATTTCATCAAGGGATTATAAAATGTTATATATGATAATAAAAACAATACAATCAACAACTACATTTAATTTCAAGAGTAAGATTCATAAATCAATGATTTCATAACACATTAATCCAAATGTTATAAATCACTTAATAATCTCATAATCTAATATTATTAATACTACCACAATATTTTAATCATATTTTAAACTTATAAACAATTTATTTTAATTATTTACACTTTACTAATTAATGCATTTAATCATACTAAAATGCCAAACTCATAAGATTTCATCACCAATAACCAACAACCTCATCAAAAATCTGCATATACCATATATAGGATTCCCAAGCCATAAAATCCTATTTTTCAATTTTGTTACTTCACATAACATATTTAATTTATTTATTCATAACTAGTCGATTTTTATGAAAAATACCAAATCAGTTCCAAAAATATTTCTTTTCTGGAATTTATCAGAATATAGTTCCATATTGAACATATATTTTTCTTAGAATTTTTAAAATTCATTTACTATTTTTCACATGGCAATAACTGCCGAATATTTAGACATTTATCATAAATTGTACTTTTGTCCAAAAATTCCGAAATTTACAGAATATAATGATGTTATATAGATGTACTCCCAATAAAAATTTCACCAATTTTGGAGTTAACCACAAGGAGTTATAAGGGGTTTACTTTTAAAATAGTCTTTTCCTATAAAATTCATAACTCCTAATTTATACATCCAAAAATTGCCATTTTTGGACACAATCTAGAAAACTCATCAAATTATCATTTCAAATTTTCCGAATTTTGAGGGTAAGAAAATTACAAAAGCGCCTGGCGAAAACCCTTTGAATGAAAATACTATTCATATGAATACAAAGGATCATTCACCATGCATGCAAGATAATCCACATAGGCAGTTATTCCAACAAAATAATAAAGAATGGAATAACAGAAGAATTCACCATGCATGCGATAGACCGCACAGACAGGTTATTCCCAACAGAATAATAAAGAATGGAATAACAACGGAATTCACCATGCATGCGATAAACCGCACAGACAGGTTATTCCAATAGAATAATAAAAAATGGAACCAGGTCATGCATAAACGTACAGACAGGATATTCCGATAGAATAATAAAGAATGGAATCAGGTCAAGCGTAAACGCACAGACAAGATATTCCGACAGAATAATAAAGAATAGAATAACAGAAGAATTTCACCATGTATACGGTAGTCCGCGTATACAGATTATTCCAACAAAATAATAAAGAATGGAATAATAGAGGTTCTCTACATGAATATAAAAGAAATAATATCCCTTACGAGTATAACAAATAATATCCCTTACCTTATAAAGAAGAGTACTCTGACGGTTAGGGCATGGATATACTTGAAGAAAACTTGCACTACGCTCAAAGCTTTCTTAAACTATAAAGAAATACGCTTAAGATTATAGAAGAAGAATTCTCTGAACTTCTGGTGTGTTTTTTAATTCTAACTAAGCATGCTATTTATAGAAAAAATAGAAAGGATACTATGCTGCACTATGCAATAAAATATAATATATTCTATTTATAATATATATATATTATTTAAAATCTAATAAAATAAATAACTTTATAAAAGTATTCTATTTATATATAAAAAGATTTTACTATGCAAATACTATGCAGGCATTATGCAAATACTATGCATAATAGGATATAATATATTCTATTTATAGTCTAATAAAACAAATAACTTTATAAAAGTATTCTATTTTATATAAAAAGATTTTACTATACAAACACTATGCAGGCACTATGCAAACACTATGCATAATATAATATATTATATTCTATTTATAATAAAATAAAACAAAACTTTATCAGTTAAAGTTCCACTGCTTGAATCTTTTAATAGATTGTATGTTCCACTGCAATTAAACTTGGTGTCTATTGTATTTTATCAGTTTAACATTGTTGAAGACCAATGATAATTTATTTTGTATTATCTTAGTCATAATATTTCTTACTGGGCTAGTTGAGCTCACCCTTTCTTTCACTGTTCTCTTCAGGAAATGAGAACGTATTTAGACTAGTCGGGGAACTAGAGGTTTGACCGGTCAGGATGATAGTATTAGTAGTCCTCACTATTACATTAAATAGTGTGTTAATAAATGTAATGAGGACTTATTCTGAGAGTGAATATTCTCTAGAAGACAATATTTGTATTAAAACTCATAGCTCTCTTGTTGTATATTAAAGATTGTATTTGTATTCTGTACCATGTATTTGGTGACTCAGAATAGGTAATGTATACCTATTTTTGGGGCGTTACAACATATTTAATTCATTTACTCATAACTAGTTCATTTTCATGAAAAATACCAAATCAGTCCCAAAAATATTTCTTTTCTGGGCTTTAGCAGAATATGGTCCCATATTGAACATATATTTTACTCGGAATTTTTAAAATTCATTTACTATTTTTTATATGGCCAAAACTACCGAATATTTAGACATTTATCATAAATTGTAGTTTTGTCAAAAAATTCTAAAATTTACAGGGTATACTCCTATTACATACATGTACTCCCAATAAAAATTTCACCAATTTTGGAGTTAAACACAAAGAGTTATAAGGGTTTACTTTTAAAATAGTCTTTTCTCATAAAATCCATAACTCCTAATCTATACATCCAAAAATCGCCATTTTTGGACACAATCAAGGAAACTCATCAAATTATCACTTCAAATTTTTCCAGAATTTTTGAAGGTCCGAAACATGATAAACATAATAATCCTTAAAATCTCTTACCTCAAAAGAGCAGTACTTCTGACTGGAATATCGGATGTAAAGCCGAAGGAAACTTCTACTCAATATCAACTCTCAAAGTATCTAAATACTCACAAAAATACGCTCGACAATATAGGGAGAAAGAAAACTTGTTTCTGATGTGATTTTCAATTTTAACTTAAGCGCCTATTTATAGGAAAATGCTAGAACGCCAAAGGAGACTAAATTAATAAAATAATATTATTTATTTTGATTCCTTCCACGCCATCCTCGTTTGTTGAATCAAGCAATCAAGCCAGCCACTTCTGAATATTTTGGCAGCCCACATGTTAAAATAAAAGTGGGTCCCACCCATAAATTTAATAAAAATATTTTAATTTCTGAAACTTTAATAATTCATAGAAAATAGCCCGTATATCAGAAAAATACGAATTTTATATCCATTCCGCATGAAATTGAATTCTCTACAACTTTTTAACTTTGAGTTTTTCTAAATTTCAAACAGAAAATATCTGAAATCCACAAACGGACGATTTTCAACACCATTTCAACACCTTTTAAAATTCATAACAAATCATGCATTAATTTTAAATGGTTCAAAATTTGTGGACATATACTCAACTCATATATGTATAACATATCCAAAAATCAAAACGATCCAACGGTCGGATTAAAATTACAACTCACGCAATAAAGCTTTAAGAACACCGATTTGAGTTTTTAATACCTCCAATCCGACAAAATACTGATAAAACATCTCAACATTAATTCCTTCATTTATAACCACATAAATAAATCCATCATTTATATTCACATCAAATAAATATTTCCTTATCATATAAATTAATAATTAATTATTCACAAATAATATTACGAGAATCACAATTATGATAAACCGCATACGGTTCTAGGAAAGAGGGGCTTTCAATAAGGATTTCTCCTCATCAAAGTGCGTAATTAGGTGACCAAACCTCTCATTGATGAACTTTCTAGACATTGCCTATAATGCTATCTAATAATATTATTCAAATAATATAAATTATTGATCCGATAATGGGAATCTTCGTGAAATAACAATTATGAAACAACAACAATAATATAAAATATCAAATTGCAATTATTAAACCAATAAAATAAAATATTGAGCGAAGTAATTACTCGTAACAATTATTGAGTAGTGTCTTCTAACGTAAGAATCAATAATTGAAAATCCGCAATACCGTGGTTCTCTTTGTGCAACCACGCCATTATTATATTTTAACCACGTGTATTCCAACGGTGTTAATTCAGTAATAACTACACCGTTATTTATAAAAATTAAACTTGTCATTTTCTTTATCTGACAGTTATTCTGTTATGGGCCCCACAAATGGCTGTGTCGTCGTACGAATATTCCCCGATAATAAGAATATTCCACGACAAAACGAATATTCCCCAATAGAAATGAGTATTTTATAACCACTTGCGTATTTTGAAAATTTTATATATATCATCCTTAACTTTAACTCTTTTTTTTATCAATTTAACCATTTACTAAATAATAATTATAAGAAAAATTGAATAATTTATTTCATAAAATTCGGGGTCTTACACCTGAAGTGCATTGATGGACAGTTTTTGGTATGATTATGACCAGGGATTATTCGGTATAGTCATGAACATTGATGAATTAACGAATATCCTTGGCCCGTAGTGCAGGGATGACTCGATGATGTGGTTTATTTATTAAGCTGAGTCTCAACGATAAAAATTGATGAAAACATTTTAAATCATAGAAGATAGTAGATATTATGCTCTACTTGACTCTTCTAATGGATTGCTTATTCCGCTGCAGTTAAACTTGATGTCTGTTGTATTTTATCAGTTTAACATTGTTGAAGGCTAATGATAATTTATTCTGCATTATCTTAGTCATAATATTTCTTACTGGGCTAGTTGAGCTCACCCTTTCTTTCACTGTTCTCTTCAGGAAATGAGAACGTAGCCAGGACTAGTCGGGGGACGGAGTGACGGTCCATATGATAGCATTAGTAGTCCTCACTATTCTGTTAAATAGTGTGACAATAAATGTAATAAAGACTCTATTTGAGAGTGGATATTGTCTAGAAGGCAATATTCCTGTTTAAACTCTCAGCTATGTTTTGTCGTATATTACACGACGTTTGTATAATTTAGTTTGTATTTAATTTATGTACCATGTATCTGACGACTCAAGATGGGTGATGTATACCTGTTTTGGGGGCTTCACAATATGCAGGCACTATGCAAATACTATACATAATAAAATATATTATATTCTATTTATAATCAAATAAAACAAAACTTTATAAAAAGTATTCTGTTTTATATAAAAAGTTTTCTGTTTTATTACATTTATAATAATAATAAAACAAAATTCATCATCGTTATTATAATTCATTAATCGTTAATCGACTGTGTCGCTCCTCAGAAAGAGGGGCTTTTAATAAGAATATCTCCTATCAAGGGCAATTAGGTGACCAAATCTCTCCTTGATAGAACTTCTAGACATCGTTAATATTGCAAATAATAATATTAACAACTTTGTAGTCTCAATTATTGATTTAATAATATATAAAATATTGACAATAATTGAATCAAATAACGTGAGATACTATGCCTCAACACCTCACCCTATTCGGTTCACCAAAATTAAATATCAAATGACGTATACAATACGACACACTTATCTAAAGTTCTCAACAAAATTATTTTCATACTATTTAGGGAGAACCTCAAATGACTATAGACCACCGTTTTATTTCTCCTGTTACCCCGGCTCAAACCGACCTACACTCTTATTACCCGAAAGGAATTGTGAAGCAAAAAAGGGTGAGCATAACTAGCCCAAAGAAAGAATATCATGACTAAAGATCATTTATATCATCAATAGCCTTCATCAAGTAATAAATCGTAGATTTAGAACATATGGTAGATGATAAAACTTTTCAACCATAGTTGTAAATTTGAACGAAAGCAATCCATTAGAAGAGTCAAATAGACCATAAAGTCTATTATTTTCTCCACGTTAAAAGTCCACTAACAATATTTTATCCCTGTAACATCAATCAACAGTTCCTTTCCACAATCATATGAATAACTCATAATCATAATTGTGATTCTAAATTCCTCTTCGCACCCAGGACGAAGATAATTTTCATCACCTATCTTTACCTGAAACATCAAAGATCATGGTTATACCAAATCACAGTTCCTATTTATAATCATACTTAATAAATTCATCTTTGCACTACGGGCCAAAGATATTCATTATCATTTCATCTTTGCGCTACAGGCCGAAGAGAATCCATGGCCATAATCATACCAAAAACTATCCATCAATGCACTACGGGCCAATGAGGAATTTTACCACATCATTTGTAACATTACGGTCATGAATATACTGAATAATCCCTGGTCATAATCACACCAAGTCCATCTATGCACTACAGGCCATAGATGACTTTCATCATAATATAAGCATGAGGATAATGACAACGATATAAAGAATTAATCAAATGAGATAAAGGATAAATATTAAACATTTAAAATATAATTTATCCAGCGTTCAATAATAACCAAATGTTATCAATCACTTAATAATCTCATAATCTAATATCATTAATATTATAACAATATTTTAATCATTTCTTAAACTTATAAACAATTTATTTTAATTATTTACACTTCACTAATTAATGCATTTAATCATCCTAAAATGCCAAACTCATAAGATTTCATCATCAATAACCAAAACTCTCATCACAAATCTGCATATACCTTATATAGGATTTTCAAGCCATAAAATTCTATTTTACAATTTTGTTACTTCACATAACATATTTAATTCATTTACTCATAACTAGTTCATTTGCATGAAAAATACCAAATCAGTCCCAAAAATATTTCTTTTTTGGGATTTAGCAGAATATAGTCTCATATTAAACATATATTTTTCTCGAAATTTTAGAAATTCATTTATTATTTTTCATATGGCCAAAACTGCCGAATATTTAGACATTTTTTATAAACTGTACTTTTGTCCAAAAATTTCGAAATGTATACGGTATACTTCTGTTATATACATGTACTCCCAATAAAAATTTCACAAATTTTGGAGTTAACCACAAGGAGTTATAAGGGTTTACTTTTAAAATAGTCTTTTCCCATAAAATTCATAAATCTTAATCTATAAATCCAAAAATCGCCATTTTTGGACACAATATAGAAAACTCAACGAATTATCATTTCAAATTTTTCCAGAATATTTGAGGGTCAGAAAAATTACGAAACTGCAAATGGATTTTCGCCCGCCTTGCGATAATCCACGTAGACAGATCATTTCAACAATTTAATAAGAAATAAATACGAAGGATCATTCACCATGCATGTGGTAATCCACATGCGAGTTATTCAATGAGAATAATAAAAAATGGAATAATGAAGAATTCATCATGCATGGGATGAGGCCGAAATGCAGATGAGTTATTCCCAACCAGAATAATAAAGAATGGAACCGGTCATGCGTAATCCACACGCATGTGATATTCCAAGCGTAATAATAAAGAATGGAATAACAATGAATTCACCGGGCATGCGATATATAGCCATGAATGGTTATTCTAACTGAATAATAAAGAATGGAATGACAGAAGAATTTCACCATGTATGTGGTACTTCGCATAGATAGGTTATTCCAACATAATAATAAAGAATGGAATAACAACCCTTATGAGTATTGAAAGAAAATAACTCTCTTCATGAATACGAAAGAATAATACCCCTTACCTTAAAAAGAAGAGTATTCTGACGGGTAGGGCGAGGATATTCTTGAAGAAAACTTATACTATTTTCTACGCTCAAAGCTTCTTAAAACTCTAAAGAAATACGCTTAAGATTATAGAAGAAGAATTCTCTGAATTTCTGGTGTGTTTTCAATTCTAACTAAGCATCCTATTTATAGGAGAATGGAAAGGATACTATGCAATAAAAAGTTTTGTATTTTATTACATTTATAATAATAATTCACACTATTAATCGACCAGGTCGTTCCCAGGAAAGAGTGGGCTTTCCAATAAGAATTTCTCCTTATTGGCGCGCAATTAGGTGACCAAACCTCTCCTTGACAGAACTTCTAGATATCGTTAATATTGCAAATAATAATATTAACAACTTTGTCGTCTCAATTATTGATTTAATAATATATAAAATATTGACAATAATTGAATTAAATAACGTGAAATACTATACAACAATTACTATAGCAATAATTAAACAAAAATGAGTGACTTCTCACGTAAGCATCAATAATCAATACCGTGTGCTACTATGCAACCACGCGTATTACTGTACTTTTATTATCGGGTAGTTCAACAGTTTTAACGGTAACACTTTCGTCGTTATTTTTATAAAAAGATAATTCCACTACAAGAAAAAGGTTCATCAATGATCACTTTATTATCGTGATCCGCAGACGATCGCAGATAGACATCAGCGACCGCACGCGGTCGCTTATAGTCGTCGCATAAAATCTAGTCGTTGGGATGCACATCAGCGACCACTACTAGCGACCGCCTCATCTGCGACCGATATGAGCCACAGAAATGATAAATTCGGTCACTAAGATAAGTCAGCATGGTCTAGGGACAAAGTCGCGTGGTCCGATGGGGCGGCGCTATCGTCGGTGACCGTGATGCGATCATTGATACCCTCAAATGTTTAGCCGTCGCTAATAACTATCAGCGATCGCATGCGGTCGCTCATATAAAAAAAATGAAAACCAAATTTTTTCTGTTTTGCAGAATTCCCAAAAACATGTACCTGTTTTGTACCTGCTTTATCCCAACACACATACACAACAAGATAAACAGCATACACAACAATATAAACATCCATCGTCCACCAACACATACACCAAACTGGTATATAAACCTTTAAAAACCAATATGATTTGAATAAATATAAAAATATTTCAAAACTTGTTTAAGTAACATACAGACATCCAAAGAATGAATATACAAGTACAAGCTTATACTATAACTACAAAACTGATCAAAAGTAGGTATGTCAAGCATGATCGCCTCCTTGATCACCCTGTAATTAACAAAATAATAAAACAAGTTACAAATATATACTAACTATGTTAATATTGGTATTTTAAGATAAAATATACAAAAAATTGATTTTATACCTCGTCGTCATCCCCATGTTGTGATGCTGCTGCTGCCGCTACTGCTTCAGCTAACTCCTCAACACTCAGAGCCCCCAGATGCCCGCCTAGTATCTTCAGAATATCTCGATCTCAACATATAGCTCTCACAACAATCGGTAGGAGGATGAGCAATTTGGATGGCTTTCGACCGTATGTAGTTTGGGTAGAAGAGCATCCTAAGCCACTGAAGGATGGGCGTCGTCGTTGTCCTTGACCTTTAATATAGTTCTTCTTCACAACAGACGCCCTCTCCCACAACTCTTGATCAATAGGTGCACGTGGAGTGCCTTCAGGATAGCGCCCATTCAATAAACGCTTATAAGTATCCTGTCATCATGTTAACAATTAAATAGTTAAAAATAAATTAATTCTGTAAGCATTGATAAACAAGATCAAGTTGTTAAAATTTATTACAGTCTGGATAGCATCAGGCAGACCATCACGGGTGGCCACATACACATCCAGCCAATGGATAGGCTGACCTTGAGACTGAGACTACTATACAAAAAATAGCACAATATTACTAAGTAAAAATGTGATATATTTTCTACAATTCATGATTGTAAACACATTAAAACTTGTAAATACGTACCCTGGCAGTGATATGATGCAACTGTGAAATACTACAGCCCTTGTATGTCCCTTTAGCCTTTTCGCCATCGGGTACACCCGAGGATCTGTTGGTGGCGGCAGTCTTTCATCTTTTCACCCAGCTCTCAGCTCTCCATTGGGCACACATCTCAGCCCATATGGAATGGGTGCACCACCAGGGGCTATGCTAGTGCATGTAATCCTCTCCCTGGCCTGGATGGTCGATCTCGGCATTATGAAGGGCTTTTTATCTTTCTTTGTTCAAATTGTCTTTGGTGCGGACCGCGCTTACCGAGAATAATGTCGTATCCTTTGATCAAGCTGCGTGTCCTCCCATCTATACCGTTTCTGTAAATAAAACAACAATAATAACATTACTAAATAATTATCCTTTGAATATTATATTATCTGTCATAATTAAAAAAAACATACACGAAATTAAATTCAAACAAGATCCTTATAGGCGATAGGTGTGCTTTCACCACGTAATCACAGTGTGTAAAGCGATTACGTAAACACAATTTGTGATATGCACTTGACGATCTTATTATCTGAAAAATAACTATAATATACAACATCAATTAGCATATATTAAAGTAATTTACATCTAAGTTATAATACTTATGAACATTTTTCAAACTTATAATTATAATACTTAAAAAAATCGCTAGAGTCTCCCCTACAATATAGACTAGCCACATGCACGACGGCATGCATATATGGACATTTCTAGGCACCCAAGACATAAACCAAGAGAAATATACAAATTTTCAATACAATAAGACCAAAACAATAACGATTGAATGCAAATTAAAGCAGTAAAAAATTCAGACCAATATACATTACCAATATAATATCAATCAAAACATTACCAATATACAATTATACATGAATTTTAGTTTTAACAAACATACATTATAAATGAATTTTATAATTAACATCAATTAGCATATTAACATCAATTTACATCAATGATAAGTAGATATATTAAAGCAATTTACATCTAAGTTCTAATACTTATGAACATTTTTCAAACTTACACTTATATTACTTAAAAAAAATTCGCCAGAGTCTCCCCTACAATATAAACTAGCCACATGCACGACGGCATGCATATATGGACATTTCTAGGCACCCAAGACACAAACCAAGAGAAATATACAAATTTTCAATACAATAAGACCAAAACAATAACGATTGAATGCAAATTAAAGTAGTAAAGAATTCAAACCCATATACATTACCAATATAATATCAATCAAAACATTACCAATATACAATTATACATGAATTTTAGTTTTAATAAACATACATTATAAATGAATTTTATAATTAACATCAATTAGCATATTAACATCAATTTACATCAACGATAAGTAGATATATTAAAGCAATTTACATCTAAGTTCTATATATCTTGTATAAATGGAATCTTAAATGCTTATATATAAATGATATATCACGAGCGCACGTCGTTATTGAGGGAGGCGAATCGAATAAGAATCCGATCATCCGGATTAGTAGGGCCTTGGGCACATGATTAGGCCCCCTACCCAATGGCGCTTTTTTCATACCGCTTCAAAAGCCATCTCAGTATATTACAAATTTCAAGATGTTATTATGAGTCAATATTTGATTACACATATATATATGATAATAAATATGATGTTGATATAAACATGTATATATATGAATATAAAATGACAATAAACAAAAGTTGCATTTAAATAGTTTAGTAAATAAACATGACAATGATATAAACATGTATATATATGAATATATAAAAAATGACAATAAACACAAAATTTCATTTAAATAGTTTAGTACATAAACATGACAATGATATAAAAACATGTAATGCTAAACATACATTTCATTTGTTCAAGTGTCGATATCTCGATTGAGAATCATCTTGTATACGTGTTTGCATTTCATAACCATCATCTACTTGATTCAAGTGTCGATTCATTCAATAACTCTTCCTCCTCGAAGATCAATGTCATCGACACAAGTATTGACTCGGGATCTAATTCATGTGGTTCATCTCCACCATCTAACTGGATTACTTCATTGTCGTCCTCCACATTTATTATAGTTTGACTATGAAGCATCCGCTCTTCGTAAATCTCCCCATCAACTACTTCTACACGACTACACGCTGACAAGTATGAATTACAACTTTGCCAATCTTTGGCGATTCATCCCTTTTCCTAATGGGACTAGGAGTGTAGTATACTTGTATTGTTTGAGTTGATAAAATAAGCGGTTCGTTGGAGTACGCAGAGACTATGGAGGTCAATATCGACGATTCCATATGCCATCAACACGTATCCTTTTTTCTGAATCAAACCAACGACACTTGAACAAGTGAATATGACCCCCGTACGTGCCCTTGTATGACAACTCTACGATTTCCTCCAACTCCCCATAAAAGGCACGACAAAGCTCATTGTAACAATCTCCTTGGACACACACTCCAGAGTTCGTTGTTTTTTTACCGCGCCCATATGTGTGACGCTCCCAAAATAGGTATACATCACCCATTTTGAGTCGTCAATAACATGGTACAGAAATAACTACAACTTTATTAATGATATGAAAGCTGTGAGTTTAAATACAAATATTGCCGTCTAGCCAATATTCACACCCAAATAAGTCCTCATGACAATTATTGGTACATTATTTTACAAAAATGGTGAGGACTACTAAAACAACTTTCTAGAATCATCATTCCACACCCCGACTAGAACTCACTACATCCTCGCCTCCCGAGAAGAAAAATGGAACAAAAGGAAAAGGGTGAGCTCAACTAGCCCGATAAAGAATATTATGACTAAGATAATATAGAACAAATTATCGTTAGTCTTGACGAGGAAAAATCGATAAAATACAATAGACAACAAGTTTCGGATCAATATTCGCGTGAAATAATAATTCATAGATGAGTTACGTAGAGAATGAAATCTACTATTATCTATGAATTTAAAAGTCCATCATCAATATTTTATCCCTGTAACATCAATCAATATGCATCTTGAATCAAATATTCATCTTTGCACTACAGACCAAAGATATTCATCAGTTGGTCATGTTCATCTCAACACTTGTACATCTTTGCACTGCATGCCAAAGATATTCATAAGAAAATCAACCATCTTTGCACTACAGGCCAAAGATATTCAGTAATACCATCATTTAGGACTGAGGATGATGAAAAATATTTTAAAAAAAACGAATCCAATGAAACAAAAGAACAAATATTAAAGATTCGTACTTTAAACAATCCAAGTTCAAAAATACATCATTAATAATCATAGTGAAGTAAAATTCAAGAATGATCAAAACATGGATACAATCAAAGCTAGTATCCATAATAGATAATTTGGACAAAAAATGAAAATTTAATTTTTCTGTGAATAGTGCCGTATTCGTGAATAGTACCGTATACGTGAATAGTAACCCCGACACTAAAAGACAAAAATTTCACAAGAAAAATCTTACCAATATTTCGGCATAATGATATTAGAAGAAATAATATCATTTTTAAAAAAATATAACATCCCTTACCTTGAAAAGACTGTACTTCTAGCTGAAATACCTGATATAGTGCTGAAGGGAACTTGCACCGTATAGCAACACTCAAAGTATCAAAATTCTCACAAGAATACACTCGATAATATAGAGAGAGAAAGGGAGAGAAAACTTCAGTATCTGGTGTGATTTTCAATTCTAACCTAAGCACCCTATTTATAGGAAAATACTTAGAACACCAAAGCAGAAAATTTAATAAAATATTATTATTAATAAAAAAATTCATACGCATCCTTTGAAATCAGATTTCCCACATGCCCACCTTCTAGAAAAGTAAGAAAAACATTTTTCATAAAATAAACAATTAAAACTTCCAAAAATCAATTATTTCGGAACTACAGAACTTCAATAATTCATAATAAATAGTTCTTTTATCAGAAAAATTTTAACCACATATCCTTTCCATAGGAAATTCCATTCTCTACAACTTTGTAAGTTTAAGTTTTTCCAAATTCCAAACAGAAATTGACCGAAATCGATTAACGGACGATTTTACAAGCTATAATCAAATTTCAGTCAAGAAATGGGCCCACAAATATGTTTAACATGTTTTAAACAATTTTTGTAACAAAAATACTCTTCCTCCTCATATACTCATATATCCCACATTCATTGTAAAAATATCACCATTATTATATTATTAAAATATAATAATATATTTAAATGAATTATTTATTAGAAAAGATAAAATAACAATTTTCAACAATTGTCACATTAAAAATTTCTCAATCTATATCCACATAAAATGAATATTTTCTTATCATATAAATTAATAATTAATTATTCACAAATAATATTACGAGAATCACAATCATGTGACGAGGCGGTTCGAGGAAAGGAGGCTTTCGATAAGGATTTCTCTTTTCTTGGCGCGCAATTAGGTGACCAAACCTCTCCTTAGATAGAACTTTCTATACATTGTCAATAATGTTATCTAATAATATTATTCAAATAATATGAATTATTGATCGATAATGAAAAATCTTGTGTAGTGACAATTATTGAAACAACAACAATATAAAATATCAATGTAGCAATTATTGAATCGATAAAATAAAATATTGAGCGGTAACTCTTTGTAACAATTATTGAGTAATGCCTTCTGCGTAAGAATCAATAATTGAATTGCAATCTAGGCATCTTCTTGTGTTTTAACCAAAAGTATTCCAACATGATTACTTGTATAACAACTACTGCCGAAGTATTTATAAACAACTTATACTTATCATTTTCTTCATCCAATCGTTTTTCGTTATGGGGCCCACACAAGGCTGCGCCGTCGTACGAATATTCCCCGACAGTAAGAATAATCCACGACCAAACGAATATTCTCCGATAAAAATGAATATTTTATAACCACTTGCATATTTGAAATATTTGCGCATTTTACCCATAACTAACCACATTAATCAAATCAACCCTTACTATTTCAAAATAATAAATAAAAGAAATTTGATTTTATTTATAATAAGTTGGGGTCTTACAACCTCCCCTCCTTATGAAATTTCATCCTCGAAATTGACGTACGTACCTGGTGTTTCGAAAAGGTGAGGATACCTCGCTTTCATTTCCGTTTTCAACTCCCAGGTCATTTCCTCAATAGCATGGTTTCTCCACAAAACTTTAACTTGTGGTCTGACCTTTGTACGTAAGACATGCTCCTTCCTATCCAAGATCTTGACAGGTACCTCCTTGTACGTTAAGTCTTCGGCTATCTCATCCGGTTCTAACTCAATAACATGGTTCAGATCTTTCACATATTTACGAAGCACAGATATGTGAAACACATTATGAACACGAGATATACTCGGAGGTAACGCGAGTCTATAGGCTACATTTCCTACTCGGTCAAGAATCTGAAATGGACCAATAAATCGTGGATTGAGCTTTTCTCGTTTCCCAAATCTTGTAACTCCCTTCCTTGGAGCAACACGTAATAACACATGATCCCCAATACTAAATTCCACGTCCTTTCGATGAAGATCCGCATAACTCTTTTGTCGATCTTGAGCCGTTTGTATACGTTGTCGAATCATTTGGATCTTTTCCGTAGTCATACGTACCAACTCGAGTCCCAACAATGTTGCTTCACCCACCTCATCCCAACATATTGAGAAGCGACACTTTCGCCTATACAATCTGATGCTTGAATGGAGCCACACCTATACTTGCACGATAACTATTGTTGTAGGAGAATTCCACCAATGGTAAATACTTATCCCAACTCCCTTTGAAATCTAGGACACAGAGTCTTAATAGATCTTCAAGAGTTTGAATAGTCCTCTCTGATTGTCCGTCCGTTTGAGGATGGTATGCCGAACTGAATCATAAATCCGTTCCCATAGCTTTTTGCAAGCTAACCCAAAATCGTGGAGTAAATCTTGGGTCACGATCCGAAACTATGGATACTGGCATGTCATGCAATCTCACAATCTCATTTACATACATATGAGTAAGACGTTCAAGGGAATAAGTCTCCCGTATCGGCAAGAAATGAGCAGACTTGGTTAATCTATCAACAATAACCCAAATAACATTTATGCCTTGAGAAACCGTGGGAAGACCCGTAACGAAATCCATGGTAATGTGTTCCCACTTCCATTTCAGAATCTCAAGTGGTTGCAATGGACCCTTAGGCACTTCATGCTCCGCCTTTACACGTTGACAATTTAAACACATCGAGATAAACTTCGCAATCTCTATCTTCATATTATTCCACCAAAATGTATGTCGAAGATCACGATACATTTTGGTACTTCCAGGATGGATTGCAAATGGTGTATTGTGTGCCTCCATCATGATCTTGTTCTTTAAATCAAAATCGTTACGAACACAAAGTCTGGAGTGGACTCGAAGTATTCTTTCTTCATCGATTCTTGCTTCTGGAATAGCACCCTCTTGTACTTTCTTCTTTATACGCACCAGCTCAGGGTCTATGGCTTGAGCAACTTTAACTTCATCGATTAAAGTTGGTTCTATGCGTATACTTGACATCATCGCACTTGTTCCTGCATATGATCTTCTACTCAACGCGTCAGCTACCACGTTTGCTTTTCTAGGATGGTATTGAATGGTGTGGTCATAATCTTTTAACAGCTCGAGCCAACGTCGTTGTCGCATGTTGAGTTCCTTTTGGGTGAAGAAATATTTGAGGCTTTTATGGTCTGAATATATCTCCACTTTCTCTCCATATAGATAGTGCCTCCAGATCTTTAGCGTGAAAACGACTGCTGCCAACTCTAGATCATGAGTAGGATAATTCCTTTCATATTCTTTAAGTTGTCACGAGACATAGGCTATGACTTTCCCATGTTGCATGAGAACACATCCTAACCCTTTGCACGAAGCATCATTTGTAGATAACAAATCCATCCGAACAGATGGTATTATCGAGCAGTCTTAGAAATGAGTCTCCTCTTGAGCTCTTGGAAACTCTTCTCGCATTCCTCGCTCCATACAATTTTGTATCTTTCAAAAGTCATTTGAGTTAGCGGAGTAGCGATTCGAGAAAATCCTTCCACGAATCTCCGATAATAACCAACTAAGCCCAAAAGCTACGTACTTGATCATCGAGCTTGGTTGCTCCCAACTTTGTATTGCCTCAATCTTCGCCGAGTCAACAGATACTCCATGTTTTGACATCATGTGCCCAAGGAATGCTACTTCCTCAAGCCAGAATTCGCATTTCTTCAACTTGGCATATAGCTTATTTTCACAAAGCCTTTGGAGTACAGCTTCAAATGGTGCTCATGATCTTCACAGCTTTTAGAATATATGAAAATGTCATCAATAAAGACAACAACGAACTGATCCAAATAGTCCTTGAATACTCAGTTCATCATATCCATGAAAGTCGTAAGAGCATTAGTCGATCAAAAGACATGACTAAAAATTCATAATGCCCGACGTCGAGTTAGAAGGCGGTCTTTGGAATATCCTCGGTTCTAATCTTGGTGATGATATCCGAATGAAGATCGATCTTTAAAAAAGAATTGTGCTCCTTGCAATTTGGTCAAATAGGTCATCAATACGAGGTAATGGATACTTATTCTTGATGGTGACATGGTTGATTCTTGATAGTCAATATAAAAGTCGCATACTCCGTCTTTCTTCTTTACAAATAAAGCAGGAGCACCCCGAGGAGATGTCTGAGGATGAATGAAACCAGATGTCCAACAACTCCTGTGTAGTTGGACCTTTAACTCTGAAGTTCAATAGGAGCCATTCGATATGGGGTTTTAGAAATGGGCTTTGTACCGGGTTTAAGATCAATAAAGAATTCAACTTCACGTTTCGAGGGGGGTAGGCAGGAAGTTCTTGTGAAAAATCGTCGGAAAATTTACTAACAACAGGAATATTATTCAAATCTGACGTGTCTTTATTCAAATCCATAACATGGGCTAAGAAAGCTTGACATCCGTTTTTCAATAAATGAATAGCTTTTTAACTAGATATGATAGTGATTGATTTTAATGGTTTAGTGGCTTGAATTTGTACAACAGGTTGGTTAGGAATATGAAAACTAACAACCTTATGAAAATAATCAATTTTGGCATGATGAGTAGTTAACCAATCAATCCCTAAAATCACATCAAAAGCAAGTATCTTTAAAGAGATAAGGTCAACAGGTAATGTGATGGTTCCAACTAGGATCAAACAAGATTTATAAACAGTGGATGTGATGAAAGTTTCTGCTAACGGAGTCTCCACAGATAAATCAAAGTCTAATTTCTCCGGGGTTAAGTTTAAACGTTGAGCACAAGCAGGAGAGATAAATGAATGGGTAGCACTGGTATCAAGTAAGGTATAAACTTCACAAGAATTTATGATTAGCTTACCCGTGATCACCTCGTTTGGGTTCCTCGCATTTTAACCAGTCACGACAAACGCTCTTCCAGGAACCGTTGACTTTGACTTTTTTGGGACAGCCTTTTGAGTCACCATCCCCACTGGACTTGGTTTGGCTACAGTATAATCTCGAGCGATATGTCCATCATTTCCACAATTATAACATACCTTGAACTGTTGTGGGCAGTTTGGGCTGATATGTCCCTCTTTTCCACATTTATAGCACACAACCAATGGTCGTTCTCCTCCCTTAGAACCAGTTGCTGCTGGTGTTGACGTCTTCACATGGTCATTGTTGAATCTCCTCTTTTTAAAATCTCCTCCCGACTCGCTTCTTCTATTCTCATGGCCATGATTACCACCAGAGTGGTTACCGCCATTGTCCATATTCTTCTTTCTCCGTTGGTTATCATTGTTCTGATGACTGCTATCACCAGTATGATCCTGGTTATGGTCCCTCAATTGAACGTACTCGTTATCTCGCTCTAACAATTGAGCCATGTTGACAACATCTGAATAGAGAGAAAATTTATGAGAAATGAGATACTGACGTATGCCGGGTTTCAAACCTCTCAGAAATGAGGTGCAAACCTGGATAACTCTGCAAACTTTGCCTCGTACTGGAACACCATCATGTTATTTTGTTCCAGTCTAATGAACTCCACTTCCTTCATATGACGAATACTTTCAAGAAAGTACTTGTCATTGAAAAGTTTTTGAAACGTCTCCCAAGACATGCTGAGTGCGGCTAGATGGGTATGCTTCACAAATTCCCACCAGTAATCTGCCTCATTACTGAATATAAAGGTGGCGAATGGAACCTTCTGTTCCTCCGTGCATCCCAAGACATCGAATATCTTTATGATTTGTTTGACCCACATTTCTGCCTTAATCGGATCCGGCTTTCCCCAGAATTCTGGTGGTCCCAACTCTTTGAACTGCTTGGCTGTGACAAACCATGCGTTGTTATCATTTCCACCTGTATTTTGTACACAAGTCTCCCTCATCTGATTTTTCATGAACTGCAAAAAGCTTCTAAACATTCTGTCGTTCATCATCTGTTCAGTGGTGTTGTTCACAGGAGGAACATTGCCAGCCTGTTGCACGTTCTCCTCGTTGGTAAGTAAAGGTGTCTCCATGGTCTAATTTACTCCACTATTAACATTCTCAGTCGACATTCTCAAATACTACCATAAAACAAGGGTTAATTAAGGAAATCAACATATCACATAATATCCCTATATACTGACCAACTAACAAATAAGCTTAGGTAGGACACACTAGCGAAGGATTTACTCGTCTCTCCCCTCCTAGTTCTATTCCCCTTTCCCCACCAGAGATCATATCCATAAGCTCTGATACCAACTGTGACGCCCCCAAAATAAGTATACATCACCCATTTTGAGTCGTCAATAACATGGTATAGAAACAACTACAACTTTATTAATACAACATGAAAAATGTGAGTTTAAATACAAATATTGCCGTCTAGACAATATTCACACCTAAATAAGTCCTCATTACAATTATTGGTACATTATTTTACAAAAATTGTGAGGACTACTAAAACAACTTTCTAGAATCATCATTCCACACCCCGAATAAAACTCGCTACATTCTCGCCTCCTGAGAAGAAAAATGGAACAAAAAGGAAAAGGGTGAGCTCAACTAGCCCAGTAAAGAATATTATGACTAAGATAATATAGAACAAATTATCGTTAGTCTTCAACAGGAAAATCGATAAAATCTGATAGACAACAAGTTTGAGATCAATATTCGCAGAGGAAATAATAATTCATAGATGAGTTACGTAGAGAATGAAATCTACTATTATTTATGAATTTAAAAGTCCATCATCAATATTTTATCCCTGTAACATCAATCAATATACATCTTGAATCAAATATTCATCTTTACACTACAGGCCAATGATATTCATCAGTTGGTCGTGTTCATCTCAACACACATACATCTTTGCACTGCTGCGAGCGAAAGATATTCATAAGAAAATCAACCATCTTCGCACTGGGCCAAAGATATTGATAATACCATCATTTAGGGTGAGGATGATGAAAAATATTTTAAAGAAAAGCGAATCCGATTGAAACAAAAGAACAAATATTAAGGATTCGTACTTTAAATAATCCAAGTTCAAAAATACTTCATTAATAATCATAGTGAAGTAAAATTCAAGAATGATCAAAACATGAATACAATCAAAGCTAGTATCCATAATAGATATTTTGGATGAAAAAATAAAAATTTAATTTTTTTACGTGAATAAGTGTCGATTCGTGAATAGTGTCGTATCGTGAATAGTAACCCGACACTAAAAGACAAAAATTTCACAAGAAAAATCTTACCAATATTCAGGCATAATGATATTAGAAGAAATAATATCATTTTTAAAAAAATATAACATCCCTTACCTTGAAAAGATCGTATTACAAATTTAAAAATAATTGGGATATAGTGCTAAAAGGAACTTGCAATCAGTATAAAGAACACTCAAAGTATCAAAATACTCACAGGAATACGCTCGATAATATAGAGAGAGAAATGGAGAGAAAACTTCAGTTTCTGGTGTAATTTTCAATTCTAATCTAAGCACCCTATTTATAGGAAAATGCTTAGAACACCAAAGCAGAAAATTTAATAAAATATTATTATTAATAACAAAATTCATACGCATCCTTTGAAATCAGATTTCCCACATGCCCACCTTCTAGAAAAGTAAGGAAAACGTTTTTCATAAAATAAATAATTAAAACTTCCAAAAATCAATTATTTCAGAACTACGGAACTTCAATAATTCATAATAAATAGCCCTTTTATCAGAAAAATTCGAACCACATGTCTTTTCCATAGGAAATTCCATTTTCTACAACTTTGTAAGTTTAAGTTTTTCCAAATTCCAAACAAAAATTGACCGAAATTCACAAACGGGCGATTTTACAGGCTATAATCAAATTTCAGTCAAGAAATGGGCCCACAAACATGTTTAACATGTTTTAAACAATTTTTGTAACAAAAATACTCTTTCTCCTCATATACTCATATATCCCAAATTCATTGTAAAAATATCACCATTATTATATTATTAAAATATAATAATATATTTAAATGAATTATTTATCAGAAAAGATAAAATAATAATTTTTCAACAATTGTCACATTAAAAATTTTCTCCATCTATACCCACATAAAATGAATATTTTCCTTATCATATAAATCAATAATTAATTATTCACAAATAATATTACAGAATCACAATACTGACAACCAGGCAGTTCTCAAGAAAGAGGGAGCATTCTAATAAGGATTTCTCCTTACTAGCGCGCAATTAGGTGACCAAACCTCTCCTTAGATAGAAATTTCTAGACATTGCCAATAATGTTATCTAATAATATTATTCAAATAATATGAATTATTGATCTGATAATGAAAATACTGTGTAGTGACAATTATTGAAACAACAATAATATAAAATATCAATGTAACAATTATTGAATCAATAAAATAAAATATTGAACAGTAACTACTGTAACAATTATTGAGTAATGCCTTCCTACGTAAGAATCAATAATTGGTGCAATACGAGGTAATCTTCTTGTGTTTTAACCATCGAGTATTCCAAGCGGTGTTAATGGTAACAACTACACTAGATTATTTATAAACAACTTATACTTGTTGTTTTTTCTTCATCAATCGCTTTCCGTTATGGGGCCCACACAAGGTTCTTGCGTAAATGCGAATATACCTTAATAAAGTAAGAATATTCCACGACCAAATGAATATTCTCCGATAAAAATGAATATTTTATAACCACTTGCATATTTGAAATATTTGCGCATTTTACCCATAACTAACCACATTAATCAAATCAACCCTTACTATTTCAAAATAATAAATAAAGGAAATTTGATTTTATTTATAATAAGTTGGGGTCTTACAATATGCCTTTGTGTGAAATTCACAACCATTTATTTTGTAACTATCATGGTGACTTGGTCCCTATTCGGTCCCATAGCTAGGACTTGTACATTAAGCGGAATCATTGATCCCTCAATCAAAGCCTACAAAAACTCCATCTTATTAAATGCTTATATATATATATATATATATATATATATATATATATATATATATATATATGTGTGTTTAAAATTGAACTTACTTTTGTCCTTTAGCTAAAGTGCAAATTTTTATCACGATTGATTTGAATATCTTTATCAGTTATCTTGGGATGCTTCACTTTTAACTCGTCATCATCACAATCTATACCATGTTATAAACATTAACATATTGGAATAAATTTTCAACTTAAAAGATAAATTATCAAGTTTACATGTGTACCTCACAAATTAAATCAATCTCCTCATGAATTGAGAAGAATGTAAGTATATGCGAAGATGTAATTCTTGCTCGAGAGAGAGGAATATGTGCTTCCCTTTTCCATAAGCACTACCGATAGACCAAATACTGAGAGATCCGACCATTTAGTTCAACATTTCCCCATCATCATGTCTTGATACTCAATTGGCCTTTATCAAGACTTCATTGAAAAATAATGCCGAGACAAACGTAGATATCTCATCGAAATCAGATACCTCATATATCGACCCCTCGACATAAGCTCTATTCTTCACCTTCCTCTTAAGGTTTCCCATCACCTCTCGAAAGGGTACATTCATCTATATTGAATCGGACCTCCAAACCTGAAGCTTTATAGGAAGATGGATTTGCAAATGCTCCATGGAGTCAAAAAAACCAGGTGGGAATATTTTTTCCAGTTTACACGTGATCTCTATGATGTTCTTCTCAAGTATAGACATGTCCTTCTCATTTAATGATTTTGAACATAATTCTTTGAAGAAACGACTAAGATCCGTCAAAGCATCCCATATTGGTTTATCAAGCAGATCCCGAAATGCTATAGGCATCAGTTTCTCTATGAACACATGACAATCATGATTCTTCATCCCTTGCAATTTTCCACCCGTAACACACCTTGCAATGTTTGACGCATATCCATCTGGTATTTTCAGAGACTTAACCCATGTGAACACATCTTCAACTTGCTTTTTGGACAATGTGTACCTTACATGCGGTTTGACAATCTTACCATTAGGAGATTCATAAAGTTCTAATCCAGGACGCTTACAAATATCTTTCATGTCCAAACGTGCCTTATCGTTATCTTTTGTCCTCCCCGTAACATTCATCACAGTGTTAAACACATTGTCAAACGCATTCTTCTCAATATGCATCACATCTAGATTATGACGAATCAAATTTGTAGACCAATAAGGCAGTTCCCAAAAGATGCTTCTCCGAACCCAGTTATGAGATTCGCCAAACCCATTGATTATGTTTGTGGCATCAATCTTACCAAATGGGATAACCGGCAATCTCATCACATGATCTCGCATCTCCATTCCCGATAATCGCGGTGCGGGCATATCATTGTCTACTTTTCCTTTCCTGAAGTGTTCTCTATTTCTTTGAAACGGGTTTCGACCTTTTGATAGATTAAATGACTTTGTATGCTCCATACAATACGGACAAGTCAACTTCCCGTGTGTACTCCATCCATCTAACATACCATAAGCTGGGAAGTCACTTATAGTCCACATAACCGCTGCCCTAAGGTTGAAATTTGTTTTCATTGCAACATCCCAAGTCTGTACTCCATCCTCCCACAATACCTTCAACTTGTCTATAAGAGGTCTCAAGTAAACATCTAAGTTCTTTCCAGGACTCTTAGGACCAGGAATCACGAGTGAAAGAAACAAGTATGGTTGTTTCATACACATCCAATGAGGCAAGTTGTACGGAGTAACAATCACAGGCCAACATGAGTACAGTGCTGACGGTGAGTGGCCAAACGGATTGAAACCATCAGTGGACAATCCAAGCCTCACATTTCTAGGTTCCAATGCAAACCCAGGATGTGCTAAGTTGAAATCTTTCCAAGCCTACCCATCTGCGGGATGATTTAGTTCTCCATCTTTAGCTGGAGATTTCGCATGCCAACTCATATATTCAGCTGTTCTTGAAGACATGTACAAACTTTTTAGTCGATGTGTTATTGGAAAATACCTTAGAATCTTAAATGGTATACTTGATTTTTTTGTAGTCACACCCTCTTTATTAGGTCTAAACCGATCATGACTGCAAAATGTGCACCTTGTCATCTATTCATTTTCCTTATAAAACAACATGCAATCGTTGGGACATGCATCGATCTTTTGGTATCCAAGACCCAACTTCTTCACCATTTTCTTACAAAAGTAATAGTTATCAGGCAATTTCTCACCGTCAGGAAACATACTCTTAATGGCCTTTAAGAGCGACTCAAAACACTCATGGCTCATGTTGTAATCAGCCTTGATGATAAGTAATGTCACCACTGCAGACAATGTAGTGTGTTTGGTGCAACCATGCCACAATGGCTCGCTACCCTCGTCTAACAACTTAAAGAAGTCTTTGACATCAGAATTCATAGGTTGTTATCTGCCTTGTTCCCAATTAAAATCTGGCCCTACAATATCATGAACCATTTGATTCATACGATGAGTACTACTGCCCGAATTGTGTACTTATGTGATGCCACCGTCTCTTCTCTGCCCATGTGCCCACCGGCATTCTTCGTAATTTTTCATGAACCAAGAAATAAGTAAATGATAGTTTACCATGTCTCTATCCATATAATTTACATTCTTACACTTCAAACATTGACATCGTATCTGCAACTTACCATTCATACATTCCAGGTGACAATACATATACTCCAAAAACGCTTGGCAACCAACTCTAAATTCAGCTGTAGCACCTATCTGGGCACTTGACTTTCGTTGTGCCATCCAACTACGGTCTGAATAGAGGTCTATGATTCCACGGTACCTACTATAGACAACATTATAAATGTTAACATATGACTTAAGCATACTAGCTAGTAAGCATATGACTTGAGCATACTTGTAAGCATATGATTAACATTTAAGCATACTTGTAAGCATATGACTTGAGCAACATATGATTAACATATTGCGCCCATACTTGTAAGCATATGACTTGAGTATACTAGCTACTAAGCATATAACTTGAGCATACTTGTAAGCATATGATTAGCTCGTTAATATTATAAATGTTCGCAACTACCCGGCCATATTGCCTCATGTTGTACTTTCATAATAGATTATTACCTCATGTTCTTGGTCCATATCTGAACACAACAAAAACTCTTTTACATAGGACATTAGGTGATGAAAATATCTTGATGGTCAAGTTTGAAGAATAGCCAATGGACTTTGCAATGTGTTCTAGAAACTATAACGTCAAGATATCAAGATTGCAGAAGATCAAGCATACTAATAGTCCCTTAATGTGGGACTATTAGTCCTATAAAGTCATTTGATACCCAAAACAGTCCAAAACATTACATACTCATAACATTTAGTTGTCTTTCTAATACCCAAAATAGTCCATTCAAAGAATTTTCAACATGGTTTAACACTAAATTATCATAACAATCCCTAAGCCTTCAATTTTAAACATTATCACATAATCTAATTGTTATATTATTTGTTCAAAACAACCCTTAATAGGCTTTAAATTCCATAAGAACATGGTTTAGCAACATGGCCCACAAGGTTAGCATGATTATGAAACATATAGACATGGACTAGTTATTTACATAACATTTCACATGTATAACTTGCATCCGGATGTCATATCTCAATTTACTCATTGACAGTTTACAACAAAGCATTTAAACTAGCCATTCAAAGTCTCACAATAATGGCCTATTTTGGCCTGTTTCAAACAGGTCCAGACTGCCATGTTTAATTTGAGTTATTTTCCCTCTTGAAAATGCTATTTTAGTATGCATCATTAGAAGCATGATTAGCCAATCATAATCATCTATTTCTATCAGTCACAATGAACTGATTTTGCTCCTATAGAATCCATCATGATTTATAAGTTATATTAAAACCTACTACACTTAAACATAGAAGCATTCTTGAAGCATTAGTTTTAATATGTAAGCTATTAGACATCATTTTAGACTCTAAATTACAGCTAACATATTTTGACACTATAACAGCCCTCATATTAGTATTTTATCAAAAAGTGGGTAAATTATATATCACCAGTGGGTAAATTAGACCCCACTTATATTATACCCCACATAACCTCACACACAAAACAGAAAATCAGCAACCAATAGCATTAATAGAAACAGATGAAAATTCTCAGCACACAACTCCAACAACCAAAGCATTAACAGAAACAAATGTTCTTCGATTCATACTAGTCCATGAAAGAAAACTGAAAATGCCTTGTCATTTATCGAAATTCAGTGGGAGGCCAGTAGGGACACACGACAAGTAGATAGCGAAGCTAATGGAAAATGGCCCCTCACACATCACATGGTGTCCTAAATAAAATATGCTGACTTACTTTATGAATAACTACATCATCATCATGCATATCACTAAAGTAAGCAAGAAGCAAGCATCAATACTTCTTAACAAGCACTAGCTAAAAAACATATATATACAGGAGAAGGAGGAGGTTAAACCCTGCACACTTTAGCTAAATTTGTCAAATCAGGTTGGCCCCAACCCAACCCAAATGAGCCAAATCTCATTTAAGATTTCTTTTTGTTGTCGGTATAAATCAAATGTTCAGAAGCAAGGCTTTTTATCATCACTACCTTTCCTTACCATCTATCTAATAACATAGAAATATATCAATACTTACCACTCAACTAATTTATTTCCCTAAGTAGATCTAACATAGAAAAACATAATGAACCATTTTTGTCAGTCAGTACGCACGCAGATACAATACTTCACCAGTTTACATTATCAAAATATATCTCATCAAATATGCCCCAAAAAATCCAACACTGCACTAATTAAATTAATGAACAGGCAAGTGCTTATTAATCCAACACTGCACTAATTAAATCCAACACTGCACTAATTAAATCCAATTCAATATGTAATCTAATCTAACATAAGATATAAATAGTAGAAATGTAATATTGGGAGAAAGAAATAAAAAATGATACCAATGCTTAGTGGTGGCGGCGGCTGGCCGGTGACGGTGGCGTTCCGGTGGCGATTGCTACTCCTTTCTCCCTCTTCTACTTCTTCTCTCTCCCCCTTTCTCCCTCTTCTCTATTCTGAGCTCTCCCCCTCTTTTTTCTTCGCTCTTTGTGTCGGCGAATGTTTAAACCGATAACATTAAGTTTGATCGAATGATCGAGATCTCTGACCGCATACTGATCACTAAGTTTTAATGACATGGACTTATCAGCGACCGTATGCGGTCGCTGTTTTTAAGTAGTCGTAAAAGCGCCAACATTTCCTGCCAAATTTTGGGAGGCAAATTAATCATAGCGACCGATCAGCGACCGCATTTGGTCGCTAATAGTGCATAGCGACTGGATTAATTTACAATCGCAGATATCGGTCGCTATTACTACTATCTACGATTGTATGTGCTGACACTGTTGGTCGCTGATAGGATTTTTTCTTATAGTGTTATGTCATTTTCTAAATAAGACAATACTTCCGTTGTGGGGTCCACCAATGATTATGTCGTCGTACGAATATTCCCTGTGAAAACGAATATTCCCTGACCAATCGAATATTCCCCGGCTCAACGAATAACAAATTGCTTACTTTGCAAAAATTTTCAAATATCACCCTTAACTTTAACCTTTTATCAATTTAACCATTTACGAAATAAAATAATAATTATAAGAAAATTGAATACTTTCGTTTCATAAAATTTGGGATCTCACAGTACTATTCACTCGGGTACTATTCACCCAGAGTACTATTCATGACAAAAATTAATTTTTTTTGCGGTCCAAATCATTTTTGATACAATATTATTCTTGAATTTTACTCCACAAAGCAGTATCATGTTGACAATTTGCATATTATTGAATTCGGGATAAATTAAATTATAAATATTTAAAATTTATCCTTGCTTTCATTTAATTGAATTCATATATCATTGTAATCATCTTCATGCTTATTTTGTGATGAATGACATCTTTGGCTGTAGTGCATAGATGGACTATTGATTGGTATGATTATGACCAGAGATTATTCGGTATAATTATGACACGTAATGTTACAAATGATGTGGTATAAGTCCTCATTGGCCCGTAGTGCATTGATGGACAGATGTTGGTGTGATCATGACTATGTGTTCTCTTCAGCAAGGGTGCAAAGATGAATTGTTGTTTTGCATGATGACCATTGGTGAAAACACAAATATCCTTGGCTCGTAGTGCATGGATAATTCATGGTCGTGATACTAATGAATATCCTTGGCCCATAGTGCATGGATAATTTAGTGATGTGGATTATTTATTAAGCTGAGTCTCAGCGATAAAATTGATGATAAACTTTTAAATCATAAAAGATTGTAGATATCATGCTCTACTTGACTCTTCTAATAGAATTCTTATTCCGCTGCAAATGTTGATCTAAAACTTGTTGTCTATTGTATTTTATCAGTTGTTATACTATTGAAGGCTAACAATAATTTATTATGCATTATCTTAGTCATAATATTTCTTACTGGGCTAGTTGAGCTCACCCTTTTCTTTCATTATTCTCTTCAAGAAATGATAATATAGTTGAGACTAGTTGACGAATGGATTAACGGTCCAGATGGTGGCTATAGTAGTCCTCACTATTCTGTGAAATAGTGTGATAATAAATGTAATAAGATTGAATTTGAGTTTAAATACTGTCTAGGAGACAATATTCGTATAAAAACTCTCAGCTATGCTTTTATCGTATTCTGCACGACAGTTATACAATTAAGTTGTATTTGATTTATGTATCATGTATTTGGCGACTCAGAATGGGTGATGTATACCTATTTTGGGGGCATCACAACTTCCCCTTGACTGCTGATCAAGGTTTCTATTTATTTTAAAATAGTTTTGTAATAGGAATAGTTAGAATTAATTTTGAAGAATTGGAGATCAAGGAGCAAGGAGCATTTGAAGACCCATTTATAATGGAGCCTGGGTTTAAATATAATAGTTATATTTAAATTTAATTCTTGCACCCTAGGTTTGACCTTTTAGTTCACTTGGTGGCTCTAGTGAACCAAACTAGAATAAAGACCATAATTAATTCGGGTAAAATATAGTATTTTATATGTGCATGCTTATACATATATATATATATATATATATATATATATTATGCAAACATGCTTCGCATGTTAATTAATATGACGTATATTATATATATATATATATGTGTGTGTGTGTGTGCATGAGCGCTAAACAAGATGAGACAAATAATAACAAACCCCTCAAAGATTTTATATTAAGTCCTAAGCGTTCAAAGATATTTGGAATATCGAACGTCGCCTTCTAGCATGATAAAAAATAATAGAGTATCAATTAATTAATATAAGTTTGTTGTGTCACCACAAGGCTTATCTTAATTTTTTGTGATGTTAATTTTATCACATTTGATGCTTATAAGGAAAATTGAACAATATTGTTTTTTTGTGTCACCATAAGGACAATATTTTTCTTTTTTGAATATATAGAAGTGCTAGGTTGGACTTAACTTAGATAATTTTGATTCGGATATGCCACCACTTGATCAAAATAATCTAAGAGACAAAATAAAAGGAGTTACAGGATGATGTAATTGACAAGAGTTGTCTACCTATTTATTTATATATATTTTGTTGTGTCACCACAAGACTATATACATTTGAAATGAGATCCTTATTCTCACTAGCAAATCTTTAATTAGATTTTGCCGAACTATATAAGTGAGGGTAATATAGTTTGAAAAAAATAGTGGGAGATACCAATTTAAAAAAAGACCTAAATTATTTTGGTAATTAATAAAAGAATGTATGCTAAAATGTTGTTAATTATAAATTCATTTACAAAATTTTACAATGTCTAAATTACTATCACTACGAAACATATTAGATGTTAATTAACCGGATCAAATTAAACGGACTAGTTAAGGAATTTGAGAATAGTTCTCATAGCTAAAAAGTTATCTTATGTCCTTAATATGTCTATCCCTGTAATGGTTGCAGACAATTCCTCTAAGGAAGAGATTGCTACTTTTAGAAAATGGCAAGATGATGCACAGTTGGCTCAATGCATCATGCTCGCATCCATGAGTAACGAGCTTCAGTGTCAGCATAAAACTATGGATGTTCCTACTATACTCCTGCACGTCAAGTAGTTGATAGTGAGGAAAGTAGGACTAATATATATCAGATATCTAAGGAGCTCTTCCGATCTAGAATGACCAATGACACTACAGTACAGACACATGTCTTAAACATGATCAATTTGATTGAACAATTAGGAAAACAGGTTTTGTCATGGATGGAGAGTTGAGCCAAGATTTGATCTTGCACTCACTCCCGGACTCCTTTCACAATTGTTGTGAATTTTTCATATGAACAAGCTAGATATCAGCCTCGCTGATTTGCTTAACATGTTGAAAAATGTTGAGAGTCACTTTCCAACCAAGAAAGACCAGGCCTTACTGGTAGGGGCCAAAGGATCTTCTGAAAAGAAGAATGATTCTAAGAAGGTAAATAGAAAAAGGCAAAAATAATGGATAATAAGAATAAAACTGATACGGATAACAAAGGAGTTTGCTTCCACTGCAATAAGCCAGGACCCTGGAAAAGAAACTACGAGAAGCATCTTGCAGAGCTAACCAGAAGAAGCTTAGTAAAGTTTTGGTTACAAATACAATTTTGTTCATGATTTAAAATACAATTTTCTTTAAGTCAAGGTTCTACTTGGGTATTGGATACCGACTTTGGTTATAATAAATATAGATTTATGAAGGGACCAAGCAGAAGTAGAAAGCTAATCAAAGATAAGTAATCCTATGTGTGGGAAATGATGTAAAGGTTACTACATTAGCCATAGAAACTTATAGTTTAGCAATGCCTACGGATAAATCTATTAAGTCAATAAGTTGTTATTTTATTCCAGTTCTTGTTAGAAACATTATTTCCATTTTATTGTTGGACAATGAAATCTTTGGTATTATATTTAAGAATAATTATTGTTCTATTTATAATAATAATGTTTTGTATAGAACTGAAATATTACTTAATGAATTTTGTATACTTGACTTACGTGAAAATAATTTTGCATATTAAACAAATTAGTATAAGAAAAATGAGATGATCATTCAAAGAGTTGAATGTGTGTATTTGCTGAAATATAAGTATGAATTATTTAAAAGGTTCAAAGAATTTAGAAGTGAAACAAATTGGCAAAGTATTAAGATTCTTTGATTAGATTAAGGAATAAATACTTGTGCAGTAAGTTTCTAGATCATCTCAAATGGTTTTATCACAATGGACACATCCTGATACGCAATAATTAATCGATGTATCTAAAAGGAAAAATTGTACCTTGTTGGACATGGTGCGGTCCATAATGATTTTACCAGCATTCCAGTATCCTTCTGGGATAATGTCCTAGAAATGACTGCATATCTACGAAAAAGGTAACCTCAAAATCCGGCCCCAAGACTCTATAAAAGTTATGGATTGGGAGGATTCCCAATTTTAAGTATGTTAAGATAAGGGGTTGTCCAACTTATGTGAAAAAGGTTTCAAAGGGATAAGTTTGGGACAAGATTTGACAAGTACAGATTTGTGGGACATCCTAAAGTAAGTTTAGGGTATATGTTCTATAATCCTACTTAGGAAAAGGTGTTTGTTACGAAACATGCTACCTTCTAAGATAAAGGTGTTTATCATTAAAGGGGCTAGTGGGAGGATAATAGATCTTGAAGAGTTCAAGAACCACAAAACACTATAAGTCAAATAAGAGGAACCCGTAGATAGACCTATTGTACCACAATTAAATCATAAATCTGGAATAGTACCGAAGATACCTAGGAGGTATGGATTCATCATAGATGATGATGATGATGATGATGATGATGATGATGATGATGATGATGATGAGGTACACATCATAGAAGATGATGATCCAGTTACATACGATGAGGTAAGAGTTGTAGACACTCAAAGAAATGGATTGAAACAAGCTTCTCAAATATGGAACATTCGTTTTGATGAGACAATCAAAAGAGTTTGATTTTATCAAAAACAAGAATGAACCTAGTGTGTACAAAAGGGTCGATTGGAGGCGTCGGCGACATTCCTAGTATTATATGTTGATATACTACGGATAAGGAATGACATACCAATGCTACAATCAGTAGAGATAAAGTTGACTAAACATTCATCCATGAATGATTTCGAAAGAGTATCGTAATTGGGAATCCAAATCTATATAGATAGGTTTAAGAGGATGCTCAACTTAACCCAAGGAACGTATATTCATTTGATGCTAAAGGTGTTTAGCATGGCAAACTCCAAGAGATGTCTCATGTTGATGAGTCATGGAGTGTATCTCTCTTAATAGTCCCCACAGACTTCTGAAAAGAGAGATCGCATGAGTGACAATCATGTATACAATGAAATATAAGAAACCTGATGATGATCGGTTATATTCTGGAGAAGATAATTGTAAGAGAGTGAAAAACATTTTTAAGTACTTAACCGGCACTAAGGATGTGATTAAAATTTATGGTGGGTCTAAATTAAAACTAGAGGGCTTAACAGACCAAGACGACAGAAAATCCACTTTAAGGTAAAGGGTTACTTTGAATAGTGGTACAGTGAATTGGAAAGGTTTCAAATAGCAAAGAGTTGCTGGTTTAGTGATAAAGATAAAGTATATAGCTGTAAATGAAGCTGCAAGTTGATTGTTTGAATGAAAAGTTCATTACAGAACTAGGAATAGTTCCGAAGTCTCATCTTGGATCTAAACATGTGTTGTGGCATTTTCATTTGATTATAGGAATCATTGAAAGATGGGAAATCACTATAGAGATAATGGACTCTCAAGAACAACATTACATATTCATTAACTAAAGCTTATCCAATAGTAGGATAATCATCACTTAGAGAAGAAGGGTATGAGATACCATGATGATTGACATTAGTGCAAGTGGGAGATTTAAAGTAGTATGCACACAAGCCAATCATGTTTGATGATAAAGCATATACTTTGTAACAATCTTATTCATTTATTAATAAAAAATATTAATTTATTAAAGGCTTTAATTATCTATATGATGTTACTTTA
Organism: Panax quinquefolius; assembly: GCA_020205615.1. Classification (NCBI taxonomy): domain Eukaryota; kingdom Viridiplantae; phylum Streptophyta; class Magnoliopsida; order Apiales; family Araliaceae; genus Panax; species Panax quinquefolius. The sequence continues at coordinate 105,582,179 of CM035155.1, read as the reverse complement.
TAATATGTGATAAACCCATAGTTTTAAGTAATGCTTTTAGAATAATGATGATGATCATTCTAATGAGATCTAAATTCTTAGAAAGCTTAAAACTAAAATAGTTCCCAATCGTGGGATTACTAAATTGGGGATTAGTAAATCCGGATAGATTGGTACATACGTTGCTTGCTCATTGGATGAGAATGATTGATATCATGATCATTTGTGTGGAGACACTAAAGCAAGTATGTATGTGCTTATTAGAGAATAAGTTCACTGAACGTGGCTCGCTAAGGAATACCTAATGGAGTTTTACTTGCTTGTCAATAGGAATTCCTGTAGTGATAGTAGTACAAGTGATCCTTGGACTTGAGATCATCATAGTATCTTGTTTATGATGAGTTATACTTTAACTTATTCCTTAAAACCCTTAGGGTATATTAAAGGGTATGCTTGGGTATAATATGTTGTACATGGAGATAATGTATGATCAATAAAGAATCTACCGCTTCTAGTAAAAGAAGTGAAATGCCCTATGTGATTCGATAAATGACAACCTAGTAGTCCTTGGCCAAGACAGAATGAAATTAGAAAGGAGCTTCTAATTTGCATTATTTGGTGTTGTGCATTTAAGAATCGAAAAATATATAATTAAATAAAATAAGACTTGATAGTAATTCCATGTCTTATATTTATTGGGACATTGTATGGTGGAAGAATTGAATTGTACGGTAACTATTTACTCAAAGGTTCTTTTATGATTAATGTTAAAATCTATATTATCTAGAAAGTCGTTGATCGCTACGGAGGCTTATCCCTATTGTAGAATAAATATATTTATTTGAATAAATTAATAGTTTAATTTATTTATTTAAATAAGATTAGAATTGTTCTAATTGATTTATTCACAACCGGTTTAATATGGAGAACCTAAAGGGTCACATCATAAAAGGAAGAATAATTATTTAAGAAATTAATGGCATAATCTAAATAATAAGTTAAGTATATTTAATTTAGTCTACGGTGATAGAATAAATTAAATAGCTTAATATTTATTATTTAATATTTTGAAAATATTAAATATAAATTAATAAGAGGAGTCTTATTATTATTATTATTTAATTCCTAAAGGAGTTTGAGAATTAATTAATAAAAGTACTCTCATATATTCCTAATAATATTAGGAGACTAATTAATTAAAAGAGTTTAATTAATTATTCCTAATAAGATTAGGAGCCTAATTAATTAAAGAAGTTTAATTAATTAAAATAAAATCCAATTCCTTAATTGTTAAGGAGGATTGCCTACATCTATAAATAAGAGGAGTCTTATTATAGGTGGTGGTTGTTGTTGTGGTTGACTTTTTCATAACATACGTAATTCTAATAGTTGGGAGAGTACCATTTTCTATGAGAGATAGAAAAACTAGGGTTTTGCTAAATACTCTTCTTCTTGAATATTTCTTTTTCCTTGGTGGATCATCTCTAGAGGCCAAACACTTGGGTGGTTAACATTGATCAAAGAAAGGAACCAAACCCGGTGGATTCAAGTTGAGCGCGAAAAGGATTTAGAGGTGAACTTGTACCTGAGGAAGCTCAAATCTTCAACGGTATGACTCTTGTTCTTTATTTTTTTCGTTTAATTAATAATTGTGCATAAAGGATGATCCGGGTATATGGTTTGTAAAATTTTAAAACTCTTATTTTCCATCCTTCCGCTTATTTTGTGCAATTTGATTATGTTCATGAATATTACAAACCTAACAGATGATCCACTTCGAGGAGAAGTGGGAGGAAGCCAATGACTGGGCCACTGATTTAAAAGGTGAGGTTCGATGCAAGAGGAGGAAGGTGAACCAGATGAACTATGCATTTCGCACAGCTATGGACCGGTGGATTGATGGAGTATACCATTACCCAGTGGAGGAAGGACATACCCTTCACACCTTGAGCAGATAATTAATGGCCCACATGGGGCAGGCAGAGTACAGAAGCGCAGTGGAGCGCGTGATGTTAGGTTAGGATTTATGTATACCAGTCCAGTAGTAGTAGTTGTACCTATGTATGTATTGTTAAATCCCATCTTTGGTGTAAGATGTGGGATAGTTTATGTGAACCCCATGTTTTGTTAGAGGAGTAGTATGTTGGTTTTTCCCCATCTTTTGTTATATTAGGGGATATGTAATAACATTTATAGCAGTATGTTATAGGAAGATCTAATCAATGTAACAACTTTTGGCATATGAATATAAATGCTCTTATTTTAAAAATGTGTTATAAATTTTTTTTAGCATTAAAGAAATAGTAAAATAATATAATTAGATAATAAAATAAAATTTTCTGATGCAAAAAATGATGCCCAGACGTAAATTAATAACACTGAAAGAATTAGTCAATAATGAAAGATATCAAGTAGACCCTATTCAACGATTAGTCGACTTGTTAGGAAAAGCCCTTCAAGGGAGGAACAAGGAACTTGTACGCAACAACCCCTAAGCGGTTCCATTAACCAACTTTAAAGACTTTAGGAGTGTAGGACCTCTAGAATTTAGAGGAACTATCGATCCTATCGAGGCTTAGACTTGGATTAAGGAGATGGAAAAAGTGTTCACCATTGCTCGTGTGGGTGAAAACAGAAGACTGCATACACTACGTATATGATGAAGGGTGAAGCAAACTACTGGTGGGAAGCAAATCAACAGAGAGCGGGGGAAGGAATTATAACCTGGGAAAGGTTCAAGACATTTTTCTTCGAAAATTATTTTTTGAAAAGCATGAAGAATAGGATGGAGGTGAAGTTCTTGGAATTAAAACAAAGGGAAATGACAGTGGCGCAGAATGAGACCATGTTCAACGAGCTCACAAGATTTGCCACGCATCAAGTAGACACCGAAGAAAGGAAAGCCATACATTTCGAATTAGGACTAAAACCGTGGTTGTGCAACAAAGTATCAGTTCTTCAAATCAACTCATTTGCCACACTGTTGGAGAAGGCCATCATTGTTGAGGGAGGTAGCGATGTATTGAGCCAATATAATAAGGAAAATAAGCATAATAATAGCAGAGGAGAAAGTCGAGGAGGAAGCAGTAGTGGGGAAAGCAATTTAGGAAAGAGAAAGTAGGATAATAACAACAACAAAAATTTGAAGGGAAGTAATCCGGGAGGATTTAAGAAAAGGAGTGAAACATGTTCGAAGTGTGGGAAGAATCATTAAAGGGAATGCTGGAAGGGAAGGAGTGTTTGTTATAATTGTGGCCAAGAGGGGAACATTTCACCAAAATGTCCAAAGCCAAAGAAGATCAAATAATGTTTTGTTTGTGGCTCGACTAAGCATCAGATAAAGAATTGCCCGAAGAAGGGAAACATCGGAGGTAGCGGTAGCCAGGGAGGAGGCAGCAAGCTCAAGATTGGCGGACCAACGCAACCCAACCGGTCGACAGCCAGAACCTTCAACATGACCGTCCAAGATGTTGTAGCTGCAAAGGACGTAGTGTCAGGTGTTATCCAAGTCAATAATATAAATGCTTACGTATTATTTAATTCAGGTGCTACCTATTCCTTTGTGTTTAAAGACTTTGATAGTCGATTAAATATACCCCAAGAACGATTAGAGAATCCTTTGAACATAGAAGTTGCAAATAAGAAAGTAATCCCCGTAGAGTTCAAAACCAAAATTTTTGTGCAGAAATAAGGGGATATAAGTTCAATGTTGACTTGATTCCTATAAAATTTGGAAAGTTTGATGTAATATTAGGAATGGATTGGTTGTATAACCATAAGGCGATAATTGATTGCCAGAAGAAATGTGTGAACCTTCAGGCTCCAAACCAGTTTAATGTAGTGTTTTATGGTAGCTTATCGCTTAGGCAATTATGTTGTCTTATGATGATGCAGGCCAAGAAACTGTTGAGAAAAGGATGTATAGGTTATTTAGCCTATATCGTCGTGGATACTCAGAAAAAGGGAGTAGAAATAAAAGATATACCAGTAGTAAGAGACTTTAAAGACGTGCTTTCAAATGACATACATACATACATGGACTTGATGAACCGAGTTTTTAAGCCATACTTAGATAAGTTCATGGTAGTTTTGATCAACGACATTTTGATTTACTCGAAGACTAAAGAAGAGCATGCTGAACATTTAAAGATGATTTTAGAAGCGCTGAGAATGGAGAAGATGTACGCAAAATTTTCAAAGTGTGAGTTTTGGATGGAGAAGGTTCAATTTTTAGGACACGTGATAGAAAATGATGGAATTTTAGTAGATCCTCAGGCAAGGGCAATGCTACGGAATAGATTTAGTCCTTTATGTTAGATGTTATTACTATGTTGTAATAAGACCTATTTAATAATGTATTAAGTTATGATTAAACTTAAGTTATGTAATATGTTTTAGTAACGGTTGTGAGACCTTAGGAAGAGAATAATTATATTAATTCAATGTAATTTATTCTATTATTCCGTTTTATGAGTTATTAGTGTGTTATTAGAATTAGATAAGCACCAAATATGAGATATAAGTGTCTGAATTTGAGGGCATCACAATACCCATATGAACTTGGTATAGTCGTCTACTACTACTAATGAGTATCTTTTACCTTCATGTCTAGTTGTTGGAATAGGCCCAAAGTGATCCATATGAAGAAGTTGTAGTGGCTTTTCATTTGAGTTAGCTATTTTGCTTTTGAATGAGCTCTTGGTCTATTTTCCTATTTAACAAGCTTTGTAGGGTCTTTCCTTGATGAAGTTCAGTTTGGGTAGATCTCTAACTAGATCCTTTGATGCAAGCTTTGATATGTTCTTGAAATTTAGATGAGATAGTCTTCTATGCCATAACCTACTTATGTCTTCTGAAGCTATTTAGAATAAACAAGATGATATCAAGGAACTTGCTTTAAAGAGATTCATCATATAAACATTTCCTTCTCTTGATCCAATTAGCTTTACAGAATTGGTTTCCATATATTAAACTTGACACTAGTTGTTGAGGAAGATAACTTGATGTCCTTTATCACATAAATGGCTTATGCTTAGCAGATTATGCTTTAGTCCATCAACATAGGCTACTTTACTGAAAGAAACAACTTTTTTTCCTATATAGCCATATCCTTTGGTTTTACCAAAGTTATTATCTCCAAAGATAACTGTTAGACCATCTTTATCTTTAAAATCTGACAGAAGAGCCTTATAACAGTCATATGTCTTGAGCACCCATTATCAAGATACCAAAAGGATTCAGTTGACCTTGGTACCTACATGGATAATCATTTTTTATTTTGGTACCCATAATCTTTTGGATCATTGAGTGTTAGTTATCTCAGGAACCCATATTTGCTTAGTCTTGGTTTGATAATATGCATTGTAGTAATCAACAAATTTATGCCCGTATCTATGATATTTATAACATTTTATGTATTGTGTGTGAATTTCTTCTCATTTGAACCTTATAAGGTTGATATAACTTTCTTTCTAGTTGACCTATCTAAGACTAAGCAAAAAATGATATAACCGAATAATTGAGAAGAACCGAAATTTTTGTAATCAAAATTTCTTGATAATTCGATTATTTTTTGCAATTCGATTATATCCGAATTTTTATTTGGTTTTCGGTTTCGGGATTAGATTTTGGGTTATTCGGCTAAACGAATAACTGAATAAGAAATAAAAATGAAGGCTTAAAAGTTAAAATAATTATCTGATCACTTCATTCTCTAGTTCTCTATCTCTGATCTCAATTCTTAGATCTCGACTCTCATCTCTATGTTACTCAATTCCTTAGTTCCTCACTACTCACTATATTAGTCACTCAATCTCTCATCTCTCAGATATAGATCTCGGTACCCACTACCTAGAAAAGTTATCATTTATTATCTCTCGAGGAAGCTGTTCAGGATGTTATACAACGACTTTTGAAGCTCAAAGTTGATGAAGATAAACATGGTGAATAAGTGAAGTCATTAATTATATGCCAAATGAATTTTTCACTATTTAGTTTCTTTTTCTAATGATATTTAATCTCAGCAGATGATTTAACCTCTGTATATGTTAGTCCCCCTTAGATATCAGAGCTTTCGAAGAGTGATGTCTGGTATGCTACTTTTGGGTCAAATATGAGCAGATCAAGATTCCACTGCTATATTGAAGGCAGACTGGTAAAGAAACTATGTTGCATGCCTCAATTGGTCTTGAAATCATTATATAAGAAGTCTTCCTACTAATTTGAATCCCTTCTTAAAGATTCTTTTTTTTGTTTGATAAAATGGAATATAATTTCAGTTATATATCGAAATAACTGAATTTATAATTCATTTACTTGGTTTTCGGTAATTCGACTATTTTTAAATTCAGTTAATAATTCGGATAGTGAAATTATGAAGATTTTAGTTTTCGATTATAACCGAATAAGCTATTTGGTTTGGTTATAACCGAAATGCTCACCCCTAGACCTCTCTGCCTCTAAACAGTTTTACGATTTTGGTATTTCGTAGAGTAAGAATTAATTCTATGATTGTTTCCAAATTTACACGTAGAGTTACTTCTAATCTCTACGACTCTTCTAGACATGGTCTTAGACTTGATCTTACTTTACAATTTTACAAAACCCAAACAAGTATGTGACCTGTTATTTTTTGGAATAACAACTTGGTCAATAGAGATTGGTAGACAAGAAACACTTGGTTCATTGACTTCTTTGGATTTCACAAACACAATGTTTCTATGGGAGGAAGAAGCACTATTTTTGTTTGTTTCAAGATATTTTTCCATACTTAGATTTGAGGAAAACAAACCATGAAATCCTAATCCCGATCTGTCAGAGACCTCCCTTTGACTTGTGATCAAAGAGTTCATAGATGAGGAAGATTGATTCCACATGAAGATTGTCTTTTCCATTTCCTCTATTTTAGAGTTAAGAATAGATTCTCTTAAAGTGTTTGTTTTAGTTATCTTTCTCAAATCCTTATTCTCTGTTTCAAGCTTAGATATAGAGGCAGTGCTTCGTAGAGAGGTTTCTAATTCTACTTGCACTTTCTCTTTCTCCTCTTGAAGAAAAGAATAATCCTTTGATAGAACTATGAATAACTTCATGTATTTATGTAATTCAGAAGTAATATTATGCAAGGCAGATCTAACATCATCCATATTAATATCTGGAGAGTTAAAGTAAAATACCTCACCGATATCGTTTTCTCGATGATCAGTGGTTGAGTTGTACTTTCAATCTATAGCCATCAAACACAGGTGGGCTACTTGTGGTTCTTCATCATTGCTTGAGTCTGAGCTGGTATCATCATCTCAGTCACTCCATGAGCTGTCAGCTACTAGACCTCTTTCTTTCTTGTGAGACTTCTTGTATTCTTTGTATTCTTTTTTCTTGTCATGCTTCTGCTTGTAATTTTTCAGATCCTCGCATAGTGGTTTGGTGCATTCTGCTATAAAGTAACCAGGCTTCTTGCAGTTGAAATACAAGGCCTTTTCTTGTTCTCTGTTGCTGCTTCCTCTGTTAAAATTTCTTCTTGGTCTCTAGTTGTTGTATTTTCTCATGAATTTTCTCAATCTTCTAGCAAGCAGAGCAACATCATCATCATCAACATCCAAAGCCTTCTTATCATCTTCTCCAACTTTGATTCGAGTTTTTGGATATTCCATCAGAGGCTTTAAGTTTTCTTTTCTTTTTTTTTCAGTCAGAGTTTCTGCTCTTTGATTTAGCTCCAGCTCATAGGTAAAAAGATTAACATAGAGCTTCTGCAAAGTTATTTCGTGTAGATTCTTTAATTCTCAGACGATTGTGGTCTTGGCATCCCACTTGCTAGGTTGGGCTCGCATGAATTTGATATTCAGGTCTTTGATATGTTGTTGTAATATTTTCACCAGGAACATGAGTGAGCATCTCGTACTGTTGAGTTAGGAAAAATTGCTTGTTTTCTCTAACTTCTTCTGTTCCCTCGTGCATCAGCAGCAATGCCTGCCATACTTACTTGGTAGTAGTGCAATTTTCAACATTTTTAAAGAGTTCATCCTCTAAAGCCATAAAAAAAATATTTTAGGCCCTTGTATCTATCAGTACACGCTTCTTCTCATTCTCAGCCCATTCTTCACGCATCTTAATGACTTCCTTATTTAGATAATCTGTTGTTGGAGCTAGCTTTGTGGGAACATATGGACCAGTGAGAATGTCATCGAATAAATTATCATCAATAACATCCATGTATACCTGCATAATCACTTTCTAGTTAGAAAATTTTTCTGTTTGGAAGAGGTGGCTTACTTCCACCACCAAGTTCAAAATTTTTTTTATTTTGTGCCATGGATCTACTCAAAGTGTAAGGTTTATGTTCGTGAGACCCTAATTTGATACCACTTATTATTTCCCAAAGACACTTGTAGATCTAGAAGGGGGGTTGAATAGATCTTCTAAAATTTCAATGATTAAAGGAGTATCACAAAAAGTTCTGACAGATTGAAAGATAAATAAATAAGCAGGTAAAATACACAAGTAATTTTAAGTGGTTCAGAGACTGAATAACTCCTAATCCACTCTTCTAATCTTCGAGTAGAAAATCCACTAAAGGTTTAGTCACACAGACAAGGAAACTTTGACATCTTCAAGCCCAACAGACTTGGATATTTAGTCACAATGACTAGGCCACTTTTCCCTCTTCAAGCCCGCAGACTTGGATATTTAGTCACAAAGACAAGGACTCTTAGCCCTCAGATGCTTTGATAGTTGATGTTTGTTGTAAGGTGCTGCTAAGTTTGCGTTAAGCTTTTCTTCTCAGGTACTTAACAACTCAAACTTTGTATATTGGATCGTTGAGTTCGTTCTTTGACTTTAGCAATTTTTAGGCTTTTTGATCACTGTTCGTCACTTTTCAAATTCAATCCTTGTATCCTTTTATACTCTGCTGAGAAATCTTCCCGTTGCAAAATGCCCGTTGGTGCATTTAATGCTCAGATATACTAGGATACTTGATTTTAACATTTTAAACCTAGGAGACGATTCCTTTTTCCTTGTTTGTCACATCAGTTTGCTTTCTCACCTAACACTCTTGACATGTCACTGTCACCAAGTAGCTAGTAGACACACAATCTAATCTTCAATTTTTGCTTAAGGTTATTTGGAGAGAGCATTGGGTCCCTCAATTTGCAACGCTCAAATGTCAGACAGTTTGTCAGACTTGTTTTTTCTACGATCGAGTTCTCTTCTACGATATAGAAGATTCACTTGTTTACTTTGAGAGCTGAAGTGACTCTACGAATTAGAGTGAGCTTTGTGATAGCTCCGAGTTGTCCTGCGATCCACTTGATGTATTACAATCTCAATCTTACTCTGCGATCTTGAACTCAAGGTGACAGAGTAATCTTACGATCTTACAACATCCTATCAACTATACATCAATTTAGCTTCTTTAAGATCAACCTAACATTATTTGATCTTTCTATTCTAAGTCCTTGTACAATTGAACGATTCTTTATAAGGACTGTACAAGTCATACTGGAACAAATATACATTAAACTCATTCATTATCAAATTAGAATATGCAAACTCTAACAAATAGTGTTTTCGCATTATTTCTCGAATTTTTTTTTTATTTCTTTTACGAAACAACCACACTTATGCATAAATACATAACATATATCTAGGTCATTAAATCAACCTTTAATCACATAACACAAAATAATATCAATAAAATTTCATTTTATTAGATATATACATCGAAAACTTAATTACAAGGCTATACGTTTTCTTGGATCGTCACAATAAACACCACTAAAACGCCATCCTTTTAACTCCAATATTAACGACAAGATCCGTCCTTTCTCCCAATCACTGAACATCGAGCTAAATTCTACACAAAAAACAGGCAAACACACTGAGTAGTCTGACGATTGGGATCGTCAGGGGATAATTGCTATGTGAGAATAAGTACAGGATGAAGATAAAATTAACAATGGAGGCACGTTACTGTTTTAGTGCTTATGTGAGACAAAATGTTATTACCTGTAACTTAGGGTATAATTGTTTATTTATGGTTCACTCACACCGCCCTATTACGTCAAAACATTTTTACAACAATAATTACCAAACTGATGTAAAAGTCAATCTCCTTAAAAATGAGAAGTCGGAATCAATCCGAAATGTATAACCTTCATAATTGAATGAGATTTAGTTTCCTTAAGTACGAGTACAAATTAAAAAAGAGAATCACAAGTCAACTAAGACGGTAGATTTCTTAAAATGTCAAGTCTCCTGACTGAAATATTCTATCACATAGCACTTGGGTCCGCAAAATCATGTCCCAAACAACAACCATTAGACTAAGACTTCATCCCCGTTGCCTAGCTTAAATATCTAAAATTTTGCTTAATAACAATTATATGCGACTCCTTTGGAGCGAATTAAAACATCAACATGGTACACTTACAAACACTAAAAATGATATCATTACAACCAACAACTATATATAATAAGTTGTACCTCCATATATATTTTTTTAAGTAAACCGATTTTCTAATTTCATTAGAAGTTGAATCATCAGAAATGAATTTGTCATTATTAATTTGTAAGCTCCAAAATAAGTTTAACGATCACCCATTAAATGAACCACGAGCCTCGACAAGGGCTAGAAATGCGTCGCCATTGAGGGTGGGAGGTAATTGCCACACTTTGGGAGATGTGAAACTCTCGTTTCACTCATATGATTTGTGTTCTTTATTTTTTGTTTTTTTTCTTATATGTCCAAAAAGTAGAAACATTGTATTGGTCTTAAGCCCAAGTGCCCAACTGAACTCAGATTAGAACTGCTAAGGCCTGGTACTTCCGGGTTTTATGAACCCGAATTGCAGTCGGGTTTATCTTATTTCAATTTTGTCATTTTCGTTTCCCTGAAGTTGCATTTGGATAAGCCTCTCAAAATTTGCAAACCGAGAAGGCTTTTAGCGTTCTCACTCCACCAATAATTGAAGAAATCAGTGTGGGAAATCCATGGCGATTTCATCATCACTATCTGCACCACTTTTCCCATTGTGTAATTCCTCTTCCATTTCTTCTAAACCAAAGCTTTCTCTGTTCTCATTGCCTTCAAATGCCTTAAAGATTGAAACCCTAAAATCTTCTCGGCCTTCGTTCACCAGGGTATTTGCTGCTCCTGAAGTTCTGGATTCTACCGTCGAGGTTTCTGATTTTGCTAACAATGTCTATAATTCAAACACAAATGGTTTGTGCATTATATTTGGTTTGATTTTTGGTCTAATTTTTGGTGGGTTTTTATTAGGTTGAAGATTCTGAGGCTCCTGCTTCTTCAAAAATTAGTGTCGGTGCTGATTCCGATAAGGTAACTTGAGGCGGGGAAGGTTATAAGAATTTTCAGAATTATTCTCTACTTATAATTGATTTCGGGCTTAGTGAATTTGAGTTATACACACACATTGACATATACATATATATGTATAAATATAAATATTATAGATATATGCATGTATTCCTTTTGCACTGTGTTTGTGAGTTTGAGAAGAAAAGAAAGGGAGAGAATTTAAAATTTATGATAAAAAAAAGAAAATATAAGAAAGGAGAGTTAACTTCTTATCCGTGTTTTTTTGTGTTGTGGTTATGGGTTGGTTTTAGATTACAAAATTTAATTATGGTTCCATTTAAAAATTCTATTTTTAATCTATTTTTAATATGAGTTGGAACCAAATATCCATATTTCAAATTTCTATGAAATAAATTATTTATTATATTTAATTTATATATTCTTTTACCTTATATCTCTAATTTTATTATACATTCTTAATTCCTCTCTCTAAATTTTTTGTACAATCAATTTTTTTATACTCTCTTTCTAAAAATTTTATACTATCTCGACTGTCCACCACCCACACGTGTTTTGGACTCTGACCAACTTCATAACTATAATTAAAATAGTGTCATTTGATTTTTATTTTTAAAAAATTCATTTCTTTTATTTATAGTATAAAATTATTTAATATAATTTTTAAAAATTAATCATCACAATTTTATTAAAATAATACTACATCCGTTCCAAAATTAGATATACATTTTGATTTTTAGAGTCACTTTGAAATCCTAAAATTTATAATTGATATGAAGTTATTTAATTTTAATATAAACAAATATAATAATTATAAACTAACTATAAAACACTACTAATTATCATATTTGTTGTTTTTAAAACTTGAACGAAATTATATCAATTTTGAGTTTTAGGATTTAATGAATTGACTCAAAAAATCAAAATGTATCTCTAATTTTGAAACTGAAGAAGTATTATTAATTATTATTAAACTAAACAATCAATAAATTGAAGAATAAATACAGAACAAAAATGTATCCTAAAATATTAAAACAAATTTTTATAAATGGTACTGGTTTTATGAAATTGGAACAAATTTTGAGATATATATATATATATATATATATATATATATATATATATATTCTGTATCGCTGTGATATATAGTGTCCGCAAGTACCCTACTTTCACGGCGTCCCAGGTCTGCTCCTGCGTTCCTCTATTTTCTCTACTCTTGTTTATAGCTTTCTGTCTGAATATTTTTGTTATATTTATGTGAATGGGGTATACATAGGGCATTCATATACAAAAACTTTGTAACAGATGAGGAGTGTAATTATCTTATAGATGTGGTAAGGTCTTATTTGGGTTGAAAATAGTTTAACCTGTTTGGACCTGTTTTTCTTTTTGGAAATATGGTTCCGAACTTTAACCAACTTAAATGATTAAAAACAGTTAACCAACCCAATTGGTTCCAATTAATATGGGTTGACCAATGGTTTTGTAATTAGATTGCCAGGCCTAACTATAAGGTTATTTTTTGTATTTTGAAATGTTATACAAGTCTTGGATCAATTTCCTCCCAAATATTTCCAACTTTGGGAATATTTTCGGGAGGAAATTTGCTTCAAATTCCTCTTTTCTTTTATGTCCTAACAAAACCTTTAAGTCACAAACAAAGGTTTTTCAGTTTCTCTCCTTATAGTTCCTGTGGGTGAAATTAAGCAGTTTTCTCCTCTAATAAATTATCCTTTGCAAACCTGTCAACTCACTCTGAGTTTAGCATCAATTCATGGTTTTAATCCCTTTTGAGGGCTTTTTAAATTTCTACTTGACTACTTTCTTATGTCTGCTTATTGTAAACTTTGGTATTTAACATGAAAAATTATTATTTAATTTTATTTGTAAAGAACAATATGTGAATTTTTATTGCCTTAGAACAGCTAGTCAATGTTTTTTTTGGGTATGATAATGGAATTTTATTTTGACATATACATACAGGAAATTACTTCTTTTAGAGTTTATTTGAGTAATCAATATATAGGTATTGTGTAACTTTTTGCTGCAAAGCATTGTGTAACTTCTCTTCTGTACAATTTGCAAATTTCATCCCCCAAGTCATAAAGTGTAAGCTGAGATGATTTAGGTAAATTTATATGTGGATCCAATTTTTCATTATCAAACATTTCTCCTCGTGGAAAAAGTTTAGAAGTTGGAAAAAACCTCAATGACCTCTAATCATCTTAGATTGTTTCATTGAAGAATATATGTGTATTTATAAAGTTTGACTTTTTATTTTGGTTTGGTGTAAATATACTTGGTTGAATTGACTTCATCCATTTTCGACATAAGCTTTAGATAATATGGCCTATTGAGCATTTCAACTAGATGAAATGATACACTAAACATAGTCCTTATCATTTTGTAATCATAACACAAGTCTTGCTACATATGTCAACATAAATTTATGTCGAGTGTAAATACCGACATATGTGCATACACGGGATAGATAGGAATTAAAAATGACCCCATCCTAATTTATTTTATTTTAGAGTTCCAGTTGTTTGATAATCGTTCTAAAACATCCGAATGACAAAATTTTATTATTTTACCCCCGAAAAAATTCAAATTATTGTACAATTTCAACTTAGTAATATATACTTCAAATTTACTCATTCAAATTTAAAAAATCTGATTTAGCTATTCATATAAATCATTTCCCTCATAACAATGTACTTGTGTTGAATATCCTATCCTTCAAAATTAAAATGCTCCTTAACATTTTCAAAATATAATAAGGTATATGTGTTGGTTCACAACTTTAGCAGCACTATTCCTCTTTTTCAGATGGCACCAAAGCAGAAAATTAGAATCAAACTGAGGTCGTACTGGGTACCGCTAATAGAAGACTCGTGCAAACAGATAATAGATGCTGCTAGGACAACCAATGCCAAGACCATGGGTCCTGTACCACTACCAACCAAGAAGCGAATTTATTGTGTACTTAAATCTCCACACGTACACAAAGACGCCAGGTTCCATTTTGAGATCAGAACTCATCAGCGCCTCATTGATATTCTGTACCCAACAACCCAAACAATCGATTCATTGATGCAGCTTGACCTTCCTGCTGGGGTCGATGTTGAGGTCAAGCTCTGAAGAAGCACTGCTGCAGCATTAGTAAACATTGTAAGCTTTTTCCTCTCATTTGTTAGTTTCAGGTATTGTTGAACTTTAAACTTGTGTGAATTAGAATGTCGGACAAAGAAACAGTAGACAGGTGAGTATTATGCATATTTCTGTAGCATAGTTCAATAGTTTCGCAACCTCAAATTTCACAAGGGATAATCTGAGATTCATGATTTTTTTTCCCTTGTAATATTGTTGCATCTTCAAAAGCTACTTGAGAATATAGCCTTGATGGACTTAGCTTGAGATACTTCAAAGAAGGCTGCTGCAAAAATTTAATATTGATGCTAAATTAAATGTGAGAAATTTGTCTAAAATTATCTGTGGGTTCCTTTTGTTGATTTTGAATCTGTTTGAGCGATTAACACCATGTACCTTCGTTGGAATGCATCTTCACTGTCCACTTTTCCCATTTTTAAGTTTTGTTAGCTGGCTCAAGGTATTTGTTCTCTACCTATTACCCTTGGTCCCCATTTTGAACTGCTTTGAACCTTCTTTGTTACCAAAGTCGAATGTGCATTTTTGTCCAGGCCGAAGATGCTTCATGTTGCCAAGATATCGCAGTTTTGTAACCTTTGCAGCTCATTCAAGAACCTGTTAATGCTGGAAAATGTTGGACAAATAGGACCCAACACGATGATAGAAAACACTTGGGTCACCTTGACAGCTCATTCAAGAATCTGTTTGGTTCAAGAAAATGTCGAATAAATATGAAGAAATCCATCTTCTAAGCAAGTTTAAAGCTCAAACATTATTAATCAAACAAAATGGGACCCTCTTATGCTTGTACATTTTAGGTATTTATAGGATAACATGGAACAACACTCCATACATAGGTAAATGAATAATCTTACAATTTGCTATCTAGACTTTTCAAATTAATTATTCAGTTCTCTATCTGGACTTTTCAGATTAATTATTCACTTTTCTATCTGAACTTTTCAAATTACCAGGTAAGATAACTTGAAAAGCAGTGAAGAAATTAACTAAATACATCAAATATTTTAGCAAGGACTTATGAATATAGAAGTGTGCCAAAGTACTCTGGAAATACCAAATTTTCCAAACATGCAAAACGGAAACCAAGATGATAAATTAGTTTAAAATTTGCATTTCCGTCTGAAATCAGTGCCAAAATTGGTGAGAAGTATTTTAAATAAACTAGACTATCTCTGTATTTTAAATATAAGTCGTTTTAGAACTGTATATAAATATTCATGAAACGATTGTGTAACATTAAATAATTGTGGAATTTAGAAAAAGTTATTAGTAGGATATTTATTAGGATGATATAAAATAATGAGAATCAAAATTATATTTAATATGTGTGATAATATTGAAAATTAAACAATTAATATTTACTTAAATTCTCAAACCCCAAATATACCCAATTGAACAAAAATATTTCACTAAAATTATTTATCATAAAGTATGGAGGGAGTATTAATTAGGAAAAAATAATTTTGAATAACTTTTAATGAGCACTAACATAGGTGCATTTTTTGTTCGGGAGAAAATAGTATGTTAGTCCAATTCATAAATCTCATCACTAATTCAACTATAGTTATGCACTAGAACTCACCTAATATTTATTATGTGCTATTATGCGCTAGAACACAATTAGTACACAGATAATTTCAACAATTTTTTTTCCCAAGATGCCCAAGTTGCCAAAGATGTTGCTAATATGTCTTAGAAAAAGTAAGGGTGGAATACTAAGGTACCTCACTTTTTTTCAACTCCAAAAAAGAGGGAAAAACTCTCTTTATCTCCCTATATCTCCAAAATAAGAGGAAATAGTTTTTTCAATAAATCTACTATCACATAAAATCTCTACATACAAATACACATACATCATTCATATTTTGATTGGTCAAGCAAGAAATAATACGTGTAAAGCGATTTTACGTGATAGTATACTTATTTTGATTTTTTCCTCTCCTCTTTCTAACTAAATTTTACATTTATCCATAAAGAACCTCCAAAATACAACATATGTAAAGGAAAAGAAAAGCAATATATATTTCTTATATGTTATTTTTAGACATTTCAATTTCAACATGTATTTACGTAGAGAGTGTACCAGTGGTAAAGGAATGCTGAAACAAGGCTAAATTTGGTGCTGGAACAAATTTTTTTTTTTGCCAACGCTGAGCGGTTGATGAGCCCATAATCACTAAATTCAGCTAAAAAATAAAATGAAAAAAAATCATGGGTTAGTGAGTTTTCGAAGGGAAAAAAAATGCATGTATATAGTTAGAGCATTCAGAATAATTTTTTTATTTTTATCCCTACTCTGCAATGTTATTGGGTCATTCTGCACAATAGAGATTCAATTTTTTCACTCGCCCTACAAAAAGTTTTAAAATATACTAACAAGTGTTAAATATATTGATTCCTTAAATAATGAAATTTAAAATTTAAAAGTTCCAAATAAAAAACATCAAATTAATAATAATCTTATAATTTATAAAAAAAGAGAGTATAATTTATCAATTATATTCCACTGTAAAATAATTTTTAATTTAAATTTTTAAGTAACTTATGGAGTGAGTATTGAATGGATTATAATTGCAAATATACATAAGATCAATATTAACTTTTAAAAGTTAATTTGTGATATTTTAAAATTTAAATTTAATATGATTCATTTACATTTTATAATTAATAGTACTTTTATAATATTTATAATTATATTGACATAAATTTATATCAATTTTAAATTTGAATACATTTTGAAATTAATTTTATTTAAAAGTCAATATTAATCTTGTAATTTGAAAATGAAGTAGTAAAAAATATCAAGATGTGTATGATTGATGAAAGTTGTCCACTCCACTTAAATGGTGTGAAATGTCATTTTGTATATATAGAAACTGCACTTTTTGATTCCCTCCTACTTCTGGAGATGTGTATGATTGATGAAAGAGGTGTGAAATGTCATTTTTTGTATATATAGAGAATCGGTCTTTTGATTCCTCAAGACCTTGAGGACTGATCGTAGTGTCTTGTTGGAGAGTAAATCCTCAGTGGATAGGATTAAAATAGAGTTAAATAAAGATAAGAAAATTGTTATATATATATATATATATATATATATATATATATATATAAGAAGACAGTGAACTCTGAAAAGCGAAAATAGGTATATATAATAATGATTTATTGATGTATTCTTCAAAATGGGGGATAAAGAGTTGATTAGGAAAACTGTTGTTAATGCTCTTAGAGTTTGCGTATTTGATTTGATGATGAATATGATTAATATATATTTGTATCAGTAAATTTTGTAAAATTTTTAATGATGTTATGTTGTACAAGAATTTAGAATAGAAAGATTAAATCTATTAGGTTGATCTTACTGTGATGATGTATAATACATATGTGATTTGATTAATGTATATTTGTATCATGTAAGTTTTGTAAAGTCCTTATCTGAGATACATTTATATAAAGACTTAGAATAAAAAAGATCAAATTTATTAGGTTGATCTTATTGAGGTGATCTGCTGTATAGTTAATAGGTCTAAGTTGATCGTAGAGTTATTCTGCATATTCGTAGTTTCATAATGGATAACAGAGTTAGCTTATCCTTCGTAGTGCATCAGATGATCCATCGTAGAGTTCTCACATTGGTTGTAAAATTAAGTTGAAGATCAAATAGTAAAGACTGAATGTAAAGTATACTCTGAAGACAGTTAGTAAAGCCCAAGTAGTAAAGTGACTCAATGATCGTTTAGTAAAGATCATGTGACAAAGTAAATCAGACTGTTCGTAGAACATCATCTCAGTAATCGTAAAACTACAAAGAGACAACAAAGTCTTCAGATTGTTCGTAGAGTTGTCTTCGGAATTGTTTTGCTTCCGAAGTATTCGAAGAAAAAAAAAGTTCACAGAGTCTGCTCAATAATCGTAGAGTGTTCTTCATCAAAAGTCATTCGTAGAGTAAAACTTAGAACAAATGTTCGTAGAACAAGTTCGTAGAGTTTAAGTTGTAGATCAGGACGTAGAGATCAGACTCTACGTTCTTCATGTCTACTATTGACAAAGTTCGTAGAACAAGTCAAAAGACTGACAAAAGAGCATTGCTGATTGAAGGTCCCAAGGCATTCAACAAAACATCCTTGATTAGAATCGAAGTTCAGAAGTTTGTGTTTAACAATTAGTTTGTTGAAAGTAACAAATACCAGGTGGTAGGTGAGGCTGCACACTGATGTGACAGGTCACATCAACCTAAATGTCTAACATCAAGGATCCCAAAGTATCTGGTCATTAAATGCGCCAACGGACACCTTGCAACGAGAAGTCTCTCTTGCAGACTATAAAAGACTTGAAGGATTCAAATATAATAAATAGGTAGAGACAGCAAAGTAAGCAGATAGAGAGAAGATCAAAAAGCCAAAGCTCTGCAAAAGTTAAAAGAGCTCTACTCTACCATCCTGAATATATTATTCAAGCACCTAAGTACCAGAAAGAAGTCAAGGTTAATTACAAAGCTTAGCATAACATCAAACAACTATCATCCAACAGTAATTCAATTGTCTTAGTGACTTTCATCCAAGTCTAAGTGACTTGAAAAGGTCTAAGTGACTTCCAAAACTGTGCGACTTGAAAAGATCTTAGTGATATGGGACTAAGTGTTCTTATTCCGAGACTCACAAACTTGAAGGAACCTGTTAAAAAGAAGCAATAAACAAATACTAATAAACAAAAACATATAACTTGCCTACAGATACAGATTAAGTGTATATAAAAATGAATCCAATCAAGAATTCTCTGGCATCTATTTTGTCTTCACTGAGTTTCTTAATAGATACCGTCAACATGCCTCATCTGACAAATTACAGAAATCATCTCTCGACATTTCTTTACTGAGCTTCTTATGTACCACATCCACATGTCACATCAAATTGAACAAAGTAACATATAAATATATTTTTATGAAGAACATAATATTTGCATTGCAGTAGGGAACTTTACAAAGCTGGAAATATTTAAAAAAAATAGGCATCTCCATCCAAAACAAGATATTAAGACTGAATATCTCACCCACACAGGCATTAAAACTGTTGAAATTTTGAGTTCCCCGCAGTTCCTTCCTCTTTAGATATCATCTAAAGGAAGCAATGTAGTCCTGAAGAAGTTATGTTCATCCCTGGTTCATCCTGTCCTAACGAAGAACTTCACCATCAACTTGGTAAGAAGGAGATCAGACCATTTCTAACAGAACCCAAGAATTTGTGGAAATCTCAAACTTTTAGAAGCCATACAAGGTTTTCTCCAGTAATGTGCATATCTTCCCAATGACCCTCAGTTGTGATCTTTTACAACTGAAATGATTCATCGTTAAGCATTAAAGTCTATCAACCCTTTTTAAGGATAACATAATAGCTAAAAAAACTGATAAGTGTAACTGAATAAGTAGTCAGGCTGATCAAATTCTTTACTATTCTTGCAACCCTTGATGGACTTGAACATAGACAATCATGTAATTAAACTGTGAAAGGTGAGTTATACCTCAATTTACAACTAAAAATGCCAAGGGGCAAAGAAACTTCTGGCGGAAGAGACTCTGATCCTCGTAAGATTCTTCAACACAATCAATTTGTTCTCACACCATTTGCAACAGCTCTATGCGTCCACTTGAGTTTGCAGCAACAACCATGTTATATTTCTCCCTCCAACAAACACTGGAAACAAATGGTTCATTATTATCAGTAGTCTCTTGTCCAGAAATAGGATCAACTGATCCAAATTTGTGAGAAGTAATTGGCATGGGCAGAGATCTGTAATATGCATACACGTGAAAGAAAAAATAAAATAAAATCATAACACATAGTATGAGCATTAGTTGTTCTGAGGAAAAAAAATATTTTGAAAATGAGGTGGCGGGTGGAACACTCATCTCTCAGTGCTCTTAGGAAAGAATAAGGAAAAAAGAAAAAGAAAAAGATCAGGGTGTTACTGAATAGGCTTATGAGAAAGCAGACAGCCAGCTCATTTTGAGAAGCAGAAAAGTAGCTATTTTCCATCACACTGAACCCATTCATGTCTGGCTTGTGAACACAAATCATGTGGTTTTTCTCAAAGACAAGGACCTACATTATCATAACGAATACCCAGCAAAAAGATAAACAAAAATAATTAAAAGTATTCAAATCAGTACATTGTTTAATATGTTTACTAGCCGTAAACATGCCATTTTTTCTCAATGTGCTACATGTAAACTAAGCTTTGTCGGAAATTGGAACTCCAAAAATTCAGACGAAACAAGTGCAGCACAAAAAATTATAAAATCAAACTCATACCTCATTAGTTTCAGAACCGCATGCTATATACCCATTGAGAACTGATAAACCAACAAAATTCTGCACAAGCAGAAGCAAAACAGTTAAACTGAAACATTGTACAGACTCAAAAAGTATTTCTGATACAGGGGATAATAAACCAACCTTCTCATTAGTATGTCCACTAAAGGTTGAGCTGCAAGCATTGGAGGAGAACCCCTCTAGGCTGGTTTTTTTGAGATCACAAATCTTTAAGTATTATCTGTAGATGCAGAAACAACAATTTCTAAATCTAAAAATTTCACATAGCTAACAGCCTTTCCGTGGCCAGCTAATGTGCACCAAGAGATACTAGTATATCATAGCAACAGACCTTGAAATCAGCAGACCCAAAAGCCAACAGATGTGAGGAGTAAGGAGAGAACTGAACACAACAGACATTTGCTCAGTTGCAGATTGTGCCAATAGAACTTTTCTGTTCAAGGATCACATCTAGCAGTTACTAAAACAAATTTTAAGGAGAAAGAAGCTTCATTCAGTGCAACAGACAATATCAAACAAAATAAAAGGTTGAGTGAGGAATGAACTGCCCAAGTATATGGCTGTTGTAACCCATTGTCAGCAATTACTTGTATGATATGCATAGTCATTCATTACTAAGCTCTTTGTTTTCCTTGGATACATTAAATTCTTCAATCATGTTGTAAAAAATAGGAAAAAGGGGGGAAAAGAAATAAAAAAGAGAAGGAAAGATATGACACCATAGTTGTGTAGTCATTTGATTAGTTATCCAAGGACCTTTCTCTTACATCACTTTATCATTTCATAATTTCTAATAGCCCATCTTGTTTGTCACGCCCCCAAATTCGAGTCTTCTTCAACCCCTGATCTAGTGCTGACGATACAACATCATCTATTAAATCTACCAATAATTCTATTGGTTTAACTAGTCTATTACAGATATTACATCAATTCTTTACCTCCATCCCTGAATCGCAACATCTCTCCTTAATATTTACAAATATTATACTTGGTAAAATTTCTTTTAATTAAAAACATAACATCATACTCTTTATTCCAGAATCGTAAACTTTACAATTTTCGGTTACATCTCAAAGTCATAAAAATTACAACATATTCTAATGCATTAAATATGCAACTCCTCCAACCATACTTCCTCTCGAGTATTCCATAACTTCAATCCAACACTAAACCCTTCTTCTCAACTTCATCACCATTTATCTATCTTAGACTTTTAATATTAGCAATCAGTCAGTTCCCAGAAAAGAGGGGGGTTTTCCGTTAAAGCGGTGCTTAATTAGACAACATCTTTCCTTAACAGAACTTTCTAGACATTGTCTGTTAATCTAGCATAGTTAAATGACTTCTACATCTACTAACTTAAATGTAAAGTTCACTATACATTTTTATAATAATTCCCAACTCTTTTAATCAAATCTCCAAAGTTATTACAACTTTAAGTTCTATTACAAATAAAGAAGACCAATTATCTACTCTTCTTTAACTTTCCCATTCTATTGCCAGACTCTTCTGGTAATACTTCTTTAACTGCAAATGAAACATATTTGAGCATAAGATAGCTCAGCAAGTCTAACACATAACACAGAAGAGAACTCACACTTCTCTGATTCAAAGGGATGAATAACTCAACAATTGTTCATAATAGTAAATTGAGGGTTGTTAAACCAACAACTGTTCATCAGTCATAAGACTTAGAACTCTTCATTCGTCAGTCATAAAGACTTAGAACCCTTTGAAGATATTACAAGGGGATCAACCTAATAATATCTTATGCATAACACCTTCTATACTGACAACTTTCATTTTCAACAATATAGAGTTTCGGATTTGACACATCATAAATTCCCCACTGAATAAGGGTTGTTCATTTCAGTTACTAACATACAGATTCCGCCCCAAAACAATTTTTGTTTGGCACAATAAACTCAACTCAAATAAAGAATTATAACAATTCAATATCTCATCAATAATTATTCTGAAAGGAATAGCTCAATACTCAAGTTAAGCCGAATCAAATGGCAAATAACTCTTCTCAATAAATCATTTCACAATATATAATGAGTTTCATAATTAAAAGAAAGAATTAAATGAAATTCAACAATTTAAAACACATCGTTGCACTTTGCGGAAGTACATAAATCGAATGAGTTAGAAAACTTGCCTGATAGTGTCTTCTATGTTTACGCTAATTTTTCGTCTTTCTTATGACTTATATTATTCATTAGGTTGACATATGGTTAGTCATATCAAAGACTTTACAATCTCAGTATACTCTAATTAATCTTTAGTATGAATTTTATTTCAATACTTTATTACTTACTATGTTTCATTTTAATGTTAACATACATATCATGCTTTATCTTATTTAATTAGTTTGTTTAATGAAGCAATTTAGATAGCTAGTTTTATCAAGTTTTACAACATAAACATACTAACATGCATAATCATGTTTTACTTTACTTATTAGGATATTTACTTAAGCTAGTTTATT
The DNA here is from genome assembly GCA_020205615.1 of Panax quinquefolius. NCBI lineage: Eukaryota > Viridiplantae > Streptophyta > Magnoliopsida > Apiales > Araliaceae > Panax > Panax quinquefolius. Next base: position 105,558,877 of record CM035155.1, on the reverse strand, counting down.
ATGAACATATGACTTGTTACTTATTAACATACAAATTATGTTTAGCATGTAATATTACATGATTTCGAATATAAGAACGATTAACTAATAGGACTACGACAAGTCGTAAATTACCTCTTGGAGTTGTAAGCTTTACGATAACTTGATTATATAAGACTTTAATCTCCTTCTTTCAATTAGCGATTGATCTACTATGATTCTGTCTTATGATTATTGTGAATTGTTTGAAGGTTAATTAGCATGGCATGAGGGTCTTATTTATAGGCAACCAAAACTTAGGGTATAATGGTCATCACACCACAACCAATCAAAGTGGCCAACAAGGCCATCTAGCTCAACCTCTAACAACAAGGCCAAAAGCTAAGCCACTCACAAGTGACCGACAAGGCCAATGGCTTACCAAGCTTGACACTTGCTACCCAAAAGCCACATCTCACCTTTCTATGCTTGACAACACTAAAGAAAATAACTAATAAGCCACATCTTACCTCTCAATGCTTGACAACACTAAAGCAAGTAATCTAATAGGCCACATCTCTTCTTTCATTGTTTAACAACACACCAAGAGTTAGCAAAACTCAATTTGGTGACTAACTCTTCAAAGCAAGTATTACATACTTTCCAGCTTGTAAGTATTACATACTTTCAAGCTTGTAAGTATTACATACTTTCATGATAGCCAAAATATCTCTACTTTCTCTACACCCTAATGGGATCCCACTTAATTTGGTTATTCCAAACTTAGTTTACTATCTAGCTAGCTTCTAGTATGCTCCTTAGTAATATTTCCTAACTAATTCGGTTAGCCAAAAATTGTTGACTTTCCCAAAGCTGACTTTACGTTTTTATGAATAGTGATTTAGCGTTTTTATGAAAAGTGATTTCCTAGTTAAGTTTTACAAAAAAATTCTATACTTGTACTTATAATGAAACCATACACATTCAATCACATAACACATAATTTCAATCACAAAAACATCCTTTATTAATCATATAAAGTTACATTACAAGTTTTATAAGGATTCGAAATATTACATTGTTTGTATCATGTTTTCATAGACAAGGAGACTACTACAAATTGCTAAATAGCATTTATCAGTCCTCTTCTTTCAGTCTCTGAGTCAGTGCGTGTGTGCACATAATTACATCTATATCATCGTATCATAATGCAGAGGGAATTACCAGATTTTTCAGCACATCTTCTCTTCTTTCATTTGTTTATAATTTACAGTTAGCTTTGTCCACAAACCCATAAAGACAAGAAGTGGAAAATAAAACTTGCCAAATTTCAATTACAATCTGTACAAGTATGGCTGGATTGCTTATTTAAAGATGTTTATAATAATAGCAAAAGAGAGCATACCTCATTAATGCTCCACAATTTGATGGAACAATCATCACTTCCACTAGCAAATTTCATTGGATCCACTTGAGAAAAGTCAACAGACCAAGCCCTATTTTGGTGTTCTGTGTATTGAGAAAATCCTTGACCAGTGCTTGCATTCCACATCTGATCAATTTGCACAAACAGTTTGATGAAAAAGGAAAGCGTGAAAATAATTAATTAACAGAAGTAACATAATAGCTGAATAAATAGCCTGCATAGAAACTGTAAGGAGACAAATGAAAGGAACTTGGCATTTTCATGCTCCCTTTAAAAACAGATGGGACATTTATAAGATTTACAGCAAATGCTAAAACAAAAAGAATACAATAGGCAGCTTTAAGAAAGAAAGAGAATCCATGGTAACTTTATGAATCATTAAAAAGATAATTGTTTCTGAATTAAGTTTAACGAAAGCTGTTAATTTTATATAAGCCAAAGAATATAAAATATGGCCAATCCTGCTGTAAAAGTTTATATTTCAGAAATACTTCATTGCGCAAAGAATGCACACCTGAACCACACCATCATAATCAGTTGAAACCAAATAGTTATTAATGTATTTGTTCCAGCAAACACAGCTAAGCTTAGATTTGTTAGACATCTCAACCACCGGATAATGAATATCAACAGAGTCATTTATAAGCGAAGCAAACTCAAAAACTTTAATTTTCTTCGAGATCCCAGCAGTTGCAGTGTAGTCCTCCTCACGGTCAAAACTCAAAGAGCAAATCATATTTGCAGAATTGAGAAGATCGCCATTTCTCAAGGTCCCACACACATCAAACTTCTTATAGCGAGCAAACTTGCATATGCCTTCAAAAAAGGCACTAAAGCAATTAACAGGTTTCCCTTCTATGCTGGACTCCTCGTTTTCAATTTTAACGCGAGATGACCTGTCACGATTTATTAAGACATTCTTATCTGGCCGTGACATGGCAGCGGTTTCTGTATGTTGGATTTGGGATCTCATATAGAAGTAAGCATTTTGAAGCTGACTGAGATTTTTCATCAATATCCCTGCAGGGTTGTTCGACATTGAGAATGATCTGGAGACATCACATGAATTTGTATTATTTCTAGGATTGATCGCACAGACGTTGCCCGTCCAATCTGAGGGTTTGTTCGATACATACCTTCCCTCAAACTCCTTGATGTCTGCTTCTACGCACGCTATGTTTCTTGTAAACTAGAAGTTTCCTTCTTTTGTTCCTCCAGCGAATTTAGAAAGAGCAGTAGGAGCTCAGACTGAGCGTCATCATCCTTGTCAGTCCATGGCGACAAGTTGTCTTCTGAGGAAAATTCTTCAGATCCACAAATCATTTCAGACTGTAAGATTTCTCTGTTAAACATGAAAAAAATACTTCTGATTGTTTCACATCATACTGCAAAAGTACAATTCCGAACCAAAAAGACACATGAATTTTTTTCCAAAAGAACAGGACTTGAGACTACCAAATAATAAACGAGCTTATATTCTAAGCTAGTGATATGCTCATATACTTGGTGAAACCACTGAAACAAAAGATATTTGACAGGTACAAGCTGGTAAAAAGCAGCATTTGTATGCAAACACAAATAGAACCAGCAGTAATTATTTTACGGGCTAAAAGTCAACCAACTAGGAAAGGCAACAATAGTGATAACCCTGTGAAACTCTTTTTTGAATTTTGCTCTATGCACCATAATGGTGCGTATGGAGGGACTTTTTATGAAAATCGCGTCCGTTTAATCTTATAATGGACAGTACAAAATGGGCTGATTACTAAACACTCCATAACCAAATTTGGCTATGGATCACTCCCCATATATATACACATATATGGATTATGGATGCTTGTTAAATGAAAGATAAAAAAAAAAAAAAGAAGAATAGTGCTGGCATGATCTTAAGTTGCACTCCAAGTGGGAGGCTAAGAATCCCCAAGTCTTTTACAGTGCTTTGCCTCCTGGGTGGCTATGCTACTTTATCTCAGTGGGTGGCTTACTAAAATTTAAATTCTAACATTCAAATAATAATCAGTACAAGCTACTTTCGGCTAGCATTATGACTGGCTATTAACATTCGAATACTAGCAACAATCAGTTCAGTTTAATATAAATATCTCTAATTGCATATTACTAGCATCATTACAGTGCCTCAGAAAGTATACACCTAAGGTTACCATTTTAAGATAAAAAAATTTTACACTTTCAGGAGTTACAATAGAAGGTAGTAGATGCCAGATGGATGAAATGTTGACATAGAAATACCTTGTTGTTGGACGAGAAGAAGGTTCAGGATGAAGAAGAAAAAGACAGACACCAGCTTCTTTTGAATTTTCTGAAAGAAATTTTGATGGAAGGATCTGAAGACGCAAATCCAGCATTGCTTCAGAATGCACCTCAAATGAGTCAAAACTGCATAGCAACTGATTGGAATAACTTGTATTAATATAAATGATTAGAAATTCTTCCTCACTGGTATGATCAAATCTATTTAGGGAATAAGAAAAATTACACCACTGAAATACCAAAATTTAAAATTGAACAAGACAAGGTTCCAGCAAATGCTGGTATACCTTTTCAAATGCAAAAAATAAATCAGATACAATTAGCAAAACCTCATTAAATGGAATAGACATGCGAGAATAAACTACCGACTAAAAGAAGGTAAGAGGACATAATTATAAATGTTATCAGTATCTCAAATCATAATTGCTTCTAGACAAGCACAAGTTTATTTAAAAAAATATTAACATATGCACAGTATATGCCTAAATCTATTCTAAGAGCCCATGAAGATCAAGAACCAAGGGAAAGTATGCAATAAAACTATCGCATTCTATCATCAAGTAAAAGGTCCATATATAAGCAAAGATAATTGAGATGTACTTTCTCAAAGTAACATCTTTGGGATATTACTGAATGGTATCATTACCATTCCGACGAGGTCAAGGCCATGAGCTAATGTCTCACATTCACTAGCCTGACGTCTCAATGATCTAGCAATATGGGAGAACTATATTTTTCCAAATCTGGCATCAAATTACATTCCCAATATTATATAAGACAAAGATCTTCTGTTAGGTAGCTGGTAGTAGCTGCGGTGTTGTTTAAAGGGATAGAATCCTCAAGAGTCTAAATGTTAGATAGATTCAACTGTAATAAAGATATATCAAACCAGGGGGAAAAACAAGAAGCTTTGAGAAGGTCTTGCGGGAATTGAAGGCTGCATACTCTTGATTATTAATTAATCAAGACATGTTTATTGTATAAACCTAAAAAAAAGTTGCACAAAAATGTGGTTTGGAGCCAAATAGCAAGGGATGGTGTCAACTGGAAAATTCAATAAAAAATAAATGCATACAGTTTAAACACGGTACCTCAAATAAGAACACAACAAGACTATAGACATTGGATGGTAACAGTAAGGCTCGATTAATTACATTCGAAAAAAAATACAACGAGGCTAGGATTTGATTAATAATATGATTCAAATTTGAGATTAAAATAGTTGAATAAAAATATGAGTAGAATCATAAAGCGAGGTTATACTCAATTCGTTTAAGATTCAAACGCTTTCGAATTTTTTATTGTGATTCGATACATACTCTAAGTTAATACATATTCGATTAGATGTTCGATACATTCTTTTATAATATATACAAATTTAAATCAAATTAGGATAATTAATTATTATTTTATTTTATTTTTAATTTTAATTGTGATTTTATATTTGTAAAGTGTAATAATAAATATATTTTCTCATTTTAAGTAAAATAACAAATTTAATTTATAATTATATTTATTATAAAACTAGTTATTATGTGAAGACTCGAATTCGAGCTTGAATTTGAAGCTCGCGAGTAGTTTGAATAAATATTCGAGTCGAGTCGGATCGAATTCGAGTAATAAATATTTGAGTCGAATTCGAGTATGAATTTATCATTTCAACTCGAATTCGAGTAGCTCTCTGTTCGCTCCGGTTCGACTCGTTTACACCCTTAGGTAACAGACCTCTCTCGTTAAGCTTCTTAGGACAAGCATACCATTTCTTTTCTAATTGAAAAGTCACATAATTGGACCCAAGCCCTACCTGATGTAGGACAAATTATAAACTGAATTCTGCAATTGGTTGATGCACAAATAAATCTAGAATCTAAACTCTATACTTAAATTCTAGGATTTAGAGTTTCAACTATTAACTCTAGAAAATATCTCCAAGATATAAGAAAAGCTAATAATAATTACATATCTCGAATAATTTTCCAAGGAGCATTACATCGGTATTTATAACAAAACAATCCTAAATTGAACTTGGAGATCAAAAAGACAAAAATACCCTAACTAACTAAAACAAGTGATTGAAATACCCTAACTAATTAAAACAAATCCATAATAATGAAATAAACAAAATAAATAAATAAGGTAACTAAATCATTGATCCCCATCATTTCTCCCCTGCTGAGAAAAATTTGAATCTGTCGAAATGAAATCTTCGTAACGCGCCAACAATGCAGGATCAATGCAATGAAACTCGTCCACACCACTTAACCAAAAATTGGCAATATCCTCCGCGCCTAGTCGACACAAACCTCTCATCCAAAACATCCTCAATCCCATCTGTTGTAGACTGTGAAGAAACAAGAGGAGGTGCAGGGGGAACAGGTAAAGGAGGTGTAGACACTCGAAATTTTCTTTTCCTGTTACTAACTGTGCAGGAGGGAAAAAGCGTCTTTTTCACACTCCAGAGGTAATCCTGGAGGACCACAACATCAATTTCAACCTCAGAGATAACCCTGAGTACATTCAGAGTCAACAACATGACCATCTCAGAGATAACCCTGGGAAAAACCCACTACAACTGTGCGAAAACCGGAGATAACCCCGGGAGGGGTAAAATGATCATTTTTCCAACTCAACTTCACTTCAAATCAAATACACTCATTTCAACTCAAATTGATTCAAAAGTAGTCCCACAAGACTCATATCTAACCTTTGAGCGAAAACTACATGAAAGCAGCTCACCGGATTGCCAGACGAAAACCCGGGAATGCTATTTCGGTCATGGACCCATCTTCCCGGAATCAAAAAAGGGCAAATCATATGTCATTTTGTAGCTCTCAAAAAGATCTTTTCGGAATGGTATGGCACGCTTCCATCGGACTCCCGGATTGAAAGTTATGAAAAACCGAGCGAACAACGCGTTGTCCGAGTGTACGTACTGCGACACGGCGGGACCCACACCGCCCTGGGCAGCCCGGGCAGCCGCAGGTCTACCTGCGGCAATCAGTTCTATAAATATGGGGCTTGGGCTAGCCATTTTGGGAGAGAAAATAGCGAGAAAACCCTGTCCAATTGGCTTTGTACACCCCATAAACTGAGTGTTGTCTTATTTCAAACACTTTTAAGCTTATATTTTGTCATATTTTTACCGGCGGGAGCCGATTATTCATCCATCTAGAGTCATAGAAGCCTGCTTTGGCAACCCACTGTAAGCCTTCTTACACCCTATAAAGCCTTTCTCTTCATCTTTGCATACACTGTTCTTCACATTGAGAGTCGTGTTGTGTGTGTATGCCCGGACTTCGGTCCGTGATTTTCATTTCTGTCTTTATATATATATATTTATATATGTATATATATATATATATTTATATATGGACTAACATTATCGAGTTATGCCTCGATTGAGCCTAGACTTCGGTCTGGAGCGTTTATTTGCTTATATATATATATATATATATATATACATTTCTGTCAGGCCTGGATTTTACTTACGTGGCCTTTTACTACTTTATTTACGTTCGTCTGCCTGGAGTTTACTTGTGGCGGTTGATCGCTTTCTGACTTTATTTACATTTAAATCGCCTTGGAGTTTACCGTGGCGATTGATCATTTTACAACTTTATTTACATTTTGTCCCATTGAAGTTTACTTACGTGGTGGTTGATCATGATCATATATATATATATATATATATATATATATATATATATATTCTTGCTTTTATATATTTACATTTTCGATCCTCCATGGAGTTGCTTCATGGTGGTTGAAATGTCTCATATATATATATTTACTGACTTTTATATATATAATCGCCATCGCTTTCCATACAAATTGCAGTATCATGTGAGCCTAGGAATCATGTGATCACAGATTTAGTCTCATGAATCTAGATTGATTTCCATGATGGACATTTTTCAAATTTGAAAGCGACTTGTACATTATTCTGATGTGTCGAATTTCCTTAGATGGCTATCATGCCCGTGAGGAGTTTGGCATTGCTGTATATTATTTTCTCGAGAATGATTCGCATCTCGAAAATAAAAGTAAACAAGCCGAACATTTAATAATAAAATGAAAGTATCAAAGGCCTCAATTACTATTGAGTACAAGGTTTGAAAAACCTCTTTTTACAAAACTTCATTGCTATATCTTGTTTAAAACTAATTTTTTCTATAAATTCAAACCATATTATATAGGTGCGAACGAGGTACATCACTACTTCTAAATAACTGCACATTGATCCACACACACACACACACACACATTCATATAACAGTTTCTTTAAAAAGTGGCGGTCACCGTGGTAACACGGATGTCGGGGGGTGCCTAACACCTTCTCTCCGCATAATCAAGCCCCCGGACCTAAAATGAATCTCAGTTTCACAGACCAGTTTAGCAGTGTCACATCATTAGGTCAATGTGCAAACCTATTCGGTTACGTTGGTGCAACCAGTTAAATACACCAACTGGCGACTCTTAAAGTCAAATCATCGACATTATATATGTCGGACCTTTTTCACTTATTTTTTCAAAAAAAATCTCACATTAACATGAGAACACCAAAGAACAAGTAACAAAAAGGGACACTCAAAAATCCCGACGTCGACAGGTGGCGACTCTGCTGGGACTCCAGTAAGAGGGCTTAAGCCGCTATTACAAGCTTTTTAAAACTGTTATATGCTTGTGTGTGAATGTTGCATTTACATTTCTGATAAATGTGTACGAATGCATTTTACTTACTGCACTATACTATATCTATTTGTGATATTAGTGCTTCACACATGTCATCATTTTTATAAACGGTGAGACACGTTGTATGTGAATGTATGTTGTGTGGTTCCTCCATCAGGAGGCTATCCGATCGGTGTTTGATTACTGGACTCGCAGGAAGAATAATTCCAGTGAGGCTCAGGAAAGGCACCACCCAGATTCGCTCCAGTTGAAAGACCGGATTAACTTCCCGTCAAGTAAATTGCGATGATCTGGGAACCTTCACCAAAAAAGCATGAGAGTAACCCTAAGATAGGTCAACCTTTGATAAACCAAACGCGGAGGAAAGTCTCTTCATACTTTCCATTTTCAATTACTTGTAAAAGCATTTACTTGTAATTTTATTCCATGTTCATCCATATGTAATGTTAAATATGAAAAAATATGTGTACATGCATATTAAAACCTGACATGCTATAAACCGCTTGCATCCGTTTTACAGGATAATATTCCTAAAATGGATACATCACATAACATGTAACATTTATACATTCCCTAAGGCTAAACTACGTAAGTCTTTTTGTAGGGAAGCAATTGATCTCGTTTCCCGTTCAAAGTCCAAAAAGGCATTAAGCCCACAGTCAGACATGGATAAAAGTGCCCAACCTGATCCAACTTTTGTCTCTCGCAAAGAGTTCGAAAAATTAAGTTATCAAATGACAGAGTTGGTTGTTATGCTCAAAGAACTACACCAATCTATTCAGGGTCCACAAATACCCATCCACATAGAATCCTCTGCAGATGGAGGAATCTAGCGCCAAACAATGCCTACTCAACCAGAGTCATCCACTCCAGGAGGCAGTTAGGGTATTGGTAAAAAAATGAAAACCCAGATACCTAAACCTCATTCCAATAAAGAAATCACAAATCTCAGGGATGATCGAGAAACCGGGGATATAAGAAAGAAAGTCCAACAAATGGAGGAGACCATCCAGTCAATCAAAGGGACTGGAAATTATGGGAGTGTCACCTATTCAGATCTTTGCATATTCCCAGGGGCTCGCTATCCTACTAAATTCAAAGTCCCAAAGTTTAAAAAGTACAATGGGGAAGGCGATCCCTATACGCACCTGAAAGTGTACATTGGCGAACTAGGATCTTATGCTGAAGATGAAAGCCTCAAAATGCAGCTTTTCCAAAAGAGTCTCACTGGAGAGGCTAAAGCCTGGTATGCCAGGCTTGACAATGCCAAAATTCACAACTGGGAAGAATTGGCCCACGTCTTTCTAAATCAGTACAGTTTTCAGTCACAAATGGCATCAGATCGATACCAAGTGACTAAAGTCAAAAAACAGAGTACTGAATCTTTCCAAGAATATGCCCAAAGGTGGAGACATCTAGCAGCGCAAGTCATTCCATCAATGACAGAAGCTGTGTTTGAGATGGTAATGACGTTTATTGATATCCAAAAGGCTCCATACTACGAGAGGATCCTAGCAGGCATAGGAAAGCCATTCTCAAAAATGATCAAACACGGCGAAATGGCAGAGATGGGCTTGAAAGTAGGCAAGATTAAAGACTTCACGGCCTTGGAAGCAGTCGCCAAGCATATACAGATTGGCAAGTATGCGAGCGATCCTAAGGGTATACCTGATAAAGGCAATGAAGATGTATCCCTTGTTGTACAGGGGCAAGTTAGGAGACCAACCTACAGTCCCCCTATTCGGAAAATACAAGACAATCTGCCATCTCAACAATAGGCTGCGTTCAACCAATACCCAGATAAGAAAAGAAAATTTGAAAGAACGAAAAATCGGGTGTTCACTCCACTAGGAGATTCCCTTGAACATATATTAGCGATATTAATGGATCACAAGAAAATTACCGAACTGGCTCCACCTCTAGAACCAGGGAGCAAAAGATATAATCCAAGCCAAAGATGTGCTTACCACATAGGGTCTCCAGGACACGATACGGAAGATTGTTGGTCCTTAAAGCATAAAATTCAAAATCTGATCGAAAGTGGCAGTATTGTGGTCCAACAACCTGATCAACAAAATGTCAACACCAACCTTCCATTGCAGCATGATACGGAAGAAGTAAATATGATCGAATTGAAGAAAGCTGAAATATATCCAATTCGTGAAAGTGCATACGAAGGATAGAGGACTACCCCAAAGGCACAAAACAAATGTCCTAAAGTGGGAAAACTCGGAGGAAGGTATCATGGTAATGAAAAAATTAGAGATGATCCAGAAGGCCAAGAAAATGGGGATGATAAAATTGCTAGCAGACCTCGTCAACGGAAAAATCGCTCGGGGGAATGCGAATTCTCAAAGAAGAAAGATCAAACAACCTCCACAAGAGCCCGAAAATTCACCCCTCTAAGCAAATCCAATGAAGAAATGCTATACTCTCTGATAAGCGAAGGAAGGATTACTGAGTTGTCGCCTCCTATAAATCCCAAGATAAAGAGTTATGGTTCCACCAAGATATGTCTCTACCATTCTAACTCACTTGGATATACGATTGAGGAATGTTGGTCTTTGCGACATAAAATCCAGGATCGAGGGAGATTTCATGATCGAATTCTCTTAAGCCCAAGAAAAGTGTGAAGGAACAGATGAAGGAAAAGGTAGCGAGGTTGTCGGGGAAACCAACCCATCAAAGAATCAAGATTTTATACTTTTTTGCGATGGGTCCAATTCAAGCATCCACGAGGAATGTCTTGAACCGAGAAGCGATCAAGTTATGGCCATAAGTGAAGACATTCAAAACCAAGAAGTAACCTCTCGTCATGAGCCTCAAGGCAACACTGACCTCTCGATAAGCTGGACTATCAGGCCTCAACTAGCCAAAAAGATGTAGATCCAGGGGATTAAGTTGCGAGTTCCAAAAGATGTTGGGATGGTATCACTTCCTTTGCAGTATGCTTTTTTATTTTCCATGCATGTATAGAAAAAAAAAATAAAAAACAAAACAAAACAAAAAGAAAAAAAAAACAAAAAAGAAAAAAAAATCAAAAAATCAAAAAGTCAAAAAATTAAGTCATTTAGGTTTCAGCTCATCAAGCCTGAACTACGAAAGACCTGATCTCCCCTCATCAATGGGAGTACGTAGGCAGCCATTTATGGTGCGGTCAAACCAAACGCTTCTCAAACCAAACACTTCCCAAGCAAACACTCCCAAACCAAACATTTCTCAAACCAAACACTTCCCAAACAAACACTCTCAAACCAAACACTTCCTAAACAAACACTTCTCAAACCAAACACTTCCCAAAAAAACACTCTCAAACCAAACACTTCCCAAACAAACACTCCCAAACCAAATACTTCTCAAACAAACACTTCTCAAACAAACACTTGTCAACCCTTTTATCTTATCAAGGCGAACTACGTCAACCTGATCTCCCTGATACCCGGGAGTACGTAGGCAACCATCAGTGGTGCGGTCTGATCCTCAAAAGAAATATACAAACCCAAAACATTAATCTCAAGTCTACGCCCAAAGACAGCCCTCCAAGTCAGCGACCTATATGGAGAAGACCCAACAACACTGTAATGTCATTCCATTAAATCTGGCACAAATCCCAGAAATGAAGAAACATCGATATGCCAAGACAACCAGCAATGAGGACCTTCAAAGATTCGACACCCTTAATCACGAGTCTTCATCAAATCAAAAGAAAATCAAGACCGATTACAATAACAAATCAGGAATAATGATTAAAGGCATCAAAACCCAGGTCCTATACTTGTTCACCATCTAGTACAGAGGAAAATGTCTCTTGTGATCTCAGCATCTTATCAGCCCATCTGTCAAAACGATTATCCCAGACAACAAGCAAGGCTGGGGCAATTTCAAAATCGACGACAACCCGATATTGCAACCACTACAACAAGACTTGGGCAATCTCAGAAACAGCGACAACTCAACACTGGGGCATTTATCAAACATCCTAAAGAGGAAAATTCCCCAGTCAACACCATCAGCATGGTCCATCATCATCAAAGCTTCCCTCACATCAGCTCATTAGCGATTTGGATATTATTCACTTGCGACTTCATCAACAAAGAGAGTTTCTCGTATGAATCCCCGACATCAGTATACGAAAGGACTAGGGCATTTTCCGATTCCAGGAAAGCAAAGAATTTTAAGGCGGGATCAGGCCTCTCATCAAAAGAAGGAAAACTTCTGAAAAGAATCATGGCGACATTAGCTTGCCCTTACAAACGAAGGGGAAAATTCTCAACAAAGTTCTTAACTTAAGAGCAGAAGCCCAATAACAAAGGGTCTGGCGAATGAAATCTACACCATCAAACGTGTTAATTTGTGCCAAATCCTCATAAGTTGAGGCCTCTACACTAAAGTTCAAAGTTTGGTAGCGAAAGTACAAACTGCACCCCTGTGGATATCGGTGACATTGGATCATCGATTCGATCGGGTCATGAATCAAATGTTCAAGGAAATAGGGCACAAGCACTCAACAGCGAAAGGAAACTACAAATCACCTCAAAAAGGGTGAGGCACTACATCAACGTACATCTCTATCCAGCGTAACATCAGGCAGAATCTAGCGAAGCAAACCTTTGAATATTACTTTAGCGAAGGTATAGGGAGATCCGATATTCAAAACCATTGGTATCAATTCAGTGCAACATCAAGACAGTCCAGCAATGAAAGCTTTGTATACTACCGTTCGAGTGGGAACCAAAATAGTTGGGTGATGTCAACTACCAGCAGGGTAGGATCTGTTATTAAACTACCATCAGGGTATGCACCATTGTAAACTACAGCGTATGCATCGATGACATCTCAATTTCTCTTCATCAAACAGAAATTAGCGGTACCGACAAAAAGCCAAGCCGTTGTAGTCAACACCAGCATAGGCATCAGTAATCCCCGGTAAAGGTAAAGTGATTTACGAAAACATTTTTAACATGCATCATAACATTCATTACATTGCGATTTGCGATTTGCGATATGCGATATGCGAAATGCGATGTACGAGTTATGAAGTGTGATTGGCCAAAAGCGAAATGCGAAATGCGAAATGCGATTTGCAAAAACATTTTAACACTCATCATCACATTCACTACATTTTGCATCGTTAAAAATACTTTGTCATATTTCAAGTGTCTACTAATCTTTATCATGCCCATTCCATTGCATTGAATGAACATGATAAAGAGGGGCATCTGTAGACACTCGAAATTTTCTTTTCTTGTTACTAACTGTGCAGGAGGGCAAAAACATCTTTTTCACACTCCAGAGGTAATCCTGGAGGACCACAACATCAATTCCAACCTCAGAGATAACCCTGAGTACATTCAGAGTCAACAGCATGAGCATTTCAGAGATAACCCTGGGAAAAACCCACTACAACTGTGCGAAAACCGGAGATAACCCCGGGAGGGGTAAAATGATCATTTTGCTAACTCAACTTCACTTCAAATTAAATACACTCATGTCAACTCAAATTTATTCAAAAGTAGTCCCACAAGACTCATATCTTAACTTCGGAGCGAAAACTACGTAAAACGGCTCACCGGATTGCCTGACAGAAACCCAGGAATGCTATTTTGGTCATGGACCCATCTTCTCGGAATCAAAAAAGGGCAAATCATATGTCATTTTTTAGCTCTCAAAAAGAGCTTTCCGGAATGGTATGACACGCTTGCATCGAACTCCCGAATTTAAAGTTATGAACGACCGAGCGAACAGTGCGTTGTTCGAGTGTACATACTGCGACACGGAGGGACCCACACCACCTTGGGCAGCCCGGGCAGCCGCAGGTCTACCTGCAGCAATTAGTTCTATAAATATGGGTTTGGGCTAGCCATTTTGGGAGAGAAAATAGCGAGGAAACCCTGTCCAATTGGCTTTGTACTCCCCATAAACTGAGTGTTGTCATATTTCAAACACTTTTAAGCTTATATTTTATCATATTTTTATCGGCGGGAGCTGAGTATTCATCCATCTAGAGTAATAGAAGCCTGCTTTGGCAACCCACTGTAAGCCTTCTTACACCCTATAAAGCCTTTCTCTTCATCTTTGCACACACTGTTCTTCACATTGAGAGTCGTGTTGTGTGTGTATGCCCGTACTTTAGTCCGTGGTTTTCATTTCTGTCTTTATATATATATATATATATATATATATATGTATATATATTTATATATGGACTAACATTATCGAGTTATGCCTCGATTGTGCCTAGACTTCGGCCTGGAGCGTTTATTTGCTTATATATATATATTTATATATATAACTGTTGTCAGACATATCTGATGAGCCTAGACTTATGTCTGGAGCATTTGCTTGCTTTCATATATATATATATATATACATATATATATATATACTTATATATATAATTGTTGTCGGATATATCCGATGAGCCTGGATTTACATCCGGTGCGTTTACTATTTTATATATATATATGTATATATATATTTACATTTCTGTCAGGCCTGGAGTTTACTTCGTGGTCTTTTACTACTTTATTTACGTTTCGTCCTGCCTGGAGTTTACTTCGTGGTAGTTGATCGCTTTTACAGTTTTATTTACATTTCGTCTTGCCTAGAGTTTACTTTGTGGCAGTTGATCGTTTTTACAGCTTTATTTACATTTCGTCCCACCTGGAGTTTTCTTCGTGGTGGTTGATCATGTTCATATATATATATATATATATATATTTACTGCTTTTATATATTTACATTTTCGATCCCCATGGAGTTGCTTTCGTGGTGGTTGATCATGTCTCAGATATATATATTTCTGACCTTTTATATATATAATCGCCATCGATTTCCATACAAACTGCAGATATCATGTGAGCCTCAGGAATCATGTGATCACAGATTGATCTCATGAATCTAGATTTGGTTCCGTGATGGACATTTTTATTTGTGTTGATTGTACATTATTCTGATGTTCGAATTTCCTTGGATGGTCATATGCCTGTGAGGAGTTTGGCATTCTTCAGATATTATTTTCTAGAGAATGCTTCGCATCTCGAAAATAAAAGCAAACAAGCCGAACATTTAATAATAAAATGGAAGTATTAAAGGCCTCAATTACTATTGAGAGCATGGGTTGAAAAACCTCTTTTACAAAACTTCATTGCTATATCTTGTTTAAAAACTGAATTTTTTATAAATTCAAACCCTATGTATATAGGTGCGAATGAGGTACAACACTACTTCCAAATAAGCGCACATTGATCCACACACACACACACACACACACATTCATATATAATTTCTTTAAAAAGTGGCGGTCACTAGTAGTAACATTGGATGTCGGGGGTGCCTAACACCTTCCCTCCGCATAATCAAGCCCCCGGACCCAAAATGAATCTCGGTTTCATAGACCCATTTAGCAGTGTCACATCACTGGGTCAATGTACAAACCTGTTCGGTTACGTTGGTGCAACCAGTTAAATACACCAACTGGCGACTCTTAAGGTCAAATCGTCGATATTATATATGTCGGACCATTTTTACTTGTTTTTTCAAACAAATATCACATTAACATGAGAACACCAAAGAACAAGTAACGAAAAGGGACACTTAAAAATCCCGACGTCAACAGTAGGAACAAGTACAGGCTCAACTGTTATTAGATGAAGAAGTAAAAAATGGGGTCAACAGAGTAGAAGGTCCATGATATGGAGTAAGAGCGGACACATTAAATACAGGACCAATACCCATATTACTAGGAAGATCCAACTCATAAGCATTAGCACTAACCTTCTCTTTAACACAAAATGGACACATCCGCTTAGCATGCACCTTTTTCCATGTACTGGGAGGTAACCTCTCGACACGGTGTCGAAGCATCACCTGATCATTCTCATTGAACTCTTGGTACCTGCGATGAACATTTGCAGTATACTTATAATTTTCATTGCTCAAATTAATTTTTTTTCTTATCTCAACATGCAAATCATGAATATGTTGTGCAAAAGTCTCAGCAGACTCACTAGATATATATGCAGGTGGAAGAGGAACAAGGTCAATAGTGTAAATTCAAAAAGGACTCTCCCCAGTAGAGCGATTAACCAAAATATTATAAGCAAACTCAACTATAAGCAAAACTCTATCCCAACTAGACACGTGATCTCCTATAAGGCATCTCACCAAATCACCTAAACTCCTATTAACTACCTCAGTTTGACCATCAGTCTGTGGGTGATAGGCAGTGGAAAACTTAAGTGTGGTATTTAGTTTCTTCCATAGGGTTTTCCAAAAATAACTCTTGAATTTAATATCCATATCAGAAACTATATATAAAGGCAAACCACGTAGCCTCACAACCTCACTAAAGAAAATTGATGCAATGTGTGAAGCATCATCAGTTTTGCTGCATGGAATAAAATGTGCCATTTTAGAAAAACGGTCCACAACAACAAAAATAGAATCATGACCTCTAGGGGTCCGCGGTAACCCCAAGACAAAATCCATGCTAATATCCTCCCAAGGAGCATGGGGTACCGACAAAGGCATATATAACCCCGTGTTTTGCTTCCTACCCTTAGCGGTTTGACACGTGCGACACTCGAAAATAATACGAGCTACATCCCTCTTGAGGCACGACCAAAAGAACCTATCCTCCACAATCACAATGGTCTTATCGCGACCAAAATGGCCTACAATCCCTCCTGCTTGTAACTCCCACGCATAGACGTGCTAGGAATACACAAACGGGTGCCCTTAAAAAGATACCCATCATGGATACGAAAGTCGCCTAAGGGTGGTCCATTAGAATTCTGTAGGGCACTATATGTCTCTTTATAGTCACGACAAGAAGGGTACTCATGGATAATACGCTCAAGCCCAATAACCTTCACACTCAAAGTGTTAAGGAGAATAGATATCCTACTCAACGCATCAGCGGTTTTGTTCTCTACCCCTCGACAATGTTTTAGGACAAAAGAATAATCCTGAAGAAACTCAACCCACTTAGCGTGTCGATGACTCAACTTCTTCTGGGAGTTTATATATTGAAGTGCCTGATGATCGGAGTATAGCATAAACTCTTTAGGCAACAAATAGTGTCTCCAATACCTAAGTGCCTGAACTACATCATAAAACTCTCTATCATAGACAGAATACCTTTGTCGGGCCTCATTTAGTTTCTCACTAAAGAATGCAACAGGATGACCTTCTTGACTAAGTACTCCCCCTATTCCTACACTGGAAGCGTCACATGCTACCTCAAAAACCTTGATAAAATCTGGTAGTGCGAGGACAGGTGCCTGCGTCAACTTGTCCTTAATCTCCACAGGCTTTAGCAGCCGATTTAGACCAAACAAACTCCCTTTTTTTTAAACAATCGGTGATGGGAGCCATAATGGTTCTAAATCCCCTAATGAACCTCCTGTAAAAAGTAGCAAGTCCGTGGAAGCTTCAAGCTTCATGTATATTAGAAGGTTCTGGCCACTCTTTAATAGCCTTGACCTTTTCAGGGTCAGCAGAAACCCCATCTTTGGAGACAACAAACCCGAGAAATATGACAGATTCTTGCACGAAGGAACACTTTTTCAGATTAATATAAAGTTTCTCACGTTGGAGAGCGGACAAAACTTGGCGCAAGTGAAGTAAGTGTTCCTCTCGGGTGTGACTATAAATGAGGATGTCATCAAAATAGACCACTATAAACTTGCCAATAAAAGACCGCAACACCTAATTCATGACTCTCATAAAGGTGCTAGGTGCATTGGTTAGACCAAAGGATATGACTAACCATTCATATTGGTGTACACACGTGCTCCGCTCATCATGTCTAACATGTCATCGAGCCTAGATATAGGAAACCTATACTTGACGGTGATTTATTGATAGCTCAACTATCATAACACATCCTTAAACTTCCATCAGCCTTTGGGGTAAACAAGGCTGGTACCACACAAGGACTAAGACTCGCGCGCACAAAACCCTTGCTCAGCAAATCACCTACTTGTCGTCTCATCTCCTCTTGGTCCTTAGGGTTCATCCTATAATGGGCTATGTTAAGTAAAGAAGACCCAGGTACGAGGTCAATAACATGTTGGATATCCCTAAGTGGTGGTAATCCGCTAGGTAACTCACTAGGCATCACATCAACAAACTCATGGAGAATCTGCCTAACACCACTAGAGTCAACCTTGCTACTCTTCTCAGGAACGTCCCTAACCTCTCTAGCCAAAACAACGTACACAACCTTTTCCTCCCTCACACTTTTCTTAAAGGCCTTTTGACCAAGGATATGGAGATATTTAGATTCTTGTGTAGGAGTATTATTTTCTTTTGGTTGACCCTTGGGAGACACTCGTGGTCTCACAGGCGCTAAAGTAATCTTCTGCCCCTTGTGTGTGAACACATAAGTATTCGATTTCCCATAATGGGTCACATCAAGATCATATATCCAAGGTCGCCCTAAAAGAATGTGCATAACATCCATAGGAAGGACATCACACCAAACTTTTTCCTCATACCCCTTAAGGTGGATCGGCACTAAACACCTAAGTGTCATAGGAATAGATGTCTTGTTGACCCAAGAAATATTATAAGGCTGGGGGTGTAGTTCTGCCTTTAACTTCAATCGTTCCACAGTTGTGGCAACCACATTTAAACATCTTCCTCCATCAATGATTAGATTAGAAGAGATTCCTTCACCTCTGCTATATGTTTGAAATATGGCAGTTCTCTTCCAATCTTCCTCCTTGTTAGGACTAACAAAGTTGCACCTCATAACGTTTAAGGATTGGTCAACTTGTTCAAGGTGTGCATCCACTTCTTCATCCTCCGTGTAATATTCATCCTCAACTTCACCTTCCCTCGGCTCATTTTCCTCACCATGCCCTTCATTAACCACTCCCACTCGGAGTTTGTTAGGGCACTCAAAGAACTTGTGGTCAAGCTCTTTGCTGGAGAAACACATCCCTGTCATTGATTGTAGGTTTGGGTACTGAAGTACCCTTCCCTAGTCTAGGGTCCCGATTTGGTCCACTCACAGTGTTATTAGCCCTAGAATTATCTCGAGGTGTGGAAAAAGACCTGCCCTGTGGGGCATAACGTCCAGTAAATTGGCCTGAATAAGGGGTCACTCTCCAAAAAGAGGATCTTTTTACGTTGTATTCCTGATCTAAGGCTGCCTGGTAAGCATCATCTAGGCAAGTGAGTTGGGTTGGAAAAATTTAGAATTTAATATCATCTCTCAACCCTTCCTTAAACCTAATGATGGTCAACCTCGTCTCCATAACTAGCTCACAACGCTCCATTAGCTCCCTATACCTACTGACATATTCAGAGATAGACAAATTGCCTTGCTTCAAATTTGACAACTGTTCAAGCATCCTATGTGAGATCCCGAATTTTATGAAATAAAAGTATTCAATTTTTCTATTTTGGCAAATAGTTAAATTGATAAACGTTTAAAGTTAAGGGTGATATGTGAAAATTTTTCAAAGTAAGCAAGTTGTCATAAAATAATCGGTAGTAAAAGTACAGTAATACGTGTGGTTGTATAGTAGCACACGGTATTAATTATTGATGCTTACGTGAGAAATCACTCAGTTATACTCAATTATTGCTACAGTAATTGCTGTATCATATCTTTCATATTATTGATTCAATTGTTGTCACAGTATCATTTGCATAATATGTTATATTATTAAATCAATAATTGAGATGACAAAGTTATTCATATTATTATTTGCAATATTGACAATGTCTAGAAGTTACATCGAGGAGAGGTTTGGTCACCTAATTGCTGGCATGATAAGGAGAAATCCTTATCGGAAAAGCCCTCTTCACAGGAACGACTGGTTGTTAAATATTGTGAGTTATAATATTAATGATGAATAAGTTCGTGTTGATTAAAGATGAAATTGATAGTTCCATTGTGAGAGAATTATTAGTGTTAGTGGAAATCGACATTTATTTCGACGAAAATTGATGTCTGGAAGTTATATTGACCAATCGGGTAATTAATCGGATAAATGAGCAATTAATTACTATTAATTCACATGCTTATAACTATCTGTTCACATGTGTGTACTATTGATTCACATGATTTCCTATTAGGGGAGTTGGTGCAAGATTGATAATACTTGCATGACTAAATTAAAAATAGAGGTATAGATGAAGGTAATATACGATAATTATTTTTTTTCACATGTTTAGAACTATTGAGTCACATGATTTACTATGGATTCACATGATTTACTATTAGGGGAGGTGGTGCAAGTTTGATAATACTTTCAGGACTAAATTAAAAATGAGGAAAAAGAGGAAGGTATTATAATGTAAGATTTTAGGCCCCAAAATGTGGAATTATTGAAACTATATTTTCCTCTAAATAGAAGCTCATTCTTCCTTTATTTCTCACCAATTCACTAAGTCTCACAAGAGCAATTATAGAGATAGAAGCTATAGAGAGAGAAGTTATAGAGAGAAAGAAGAAGAGTAGTCTGCTACTTCACTACTCCAGTATCCAGTCTTCTTCTGAGATAAGGGTTATTATTTTTATATTTTGAAGAGATATTATTTTTCGTATTTGTATGAATATTATTATCGTTCAATATTCATTATATTAATTTAATATTCATAAGGAATATTATTTTCGTTCAACCGTTGTAAGTAAGGGGTTTCTGCCAGGGGCAGTTTCATAATTTTTCTATCCCTAAAAAATTCTAGAAAAATTTGAAATGATAATTTGATGAGTTTTCTAGATTGTGTCCAAAAATGGCGATTTTTGGATGTATAGATTAGGAGTTATGAATTTTATGGGAAAAGACTATTTTAAAAATTAACCCGTATAACTCCTTGTGGTTAACTCCAAAATTGGTGAATTTTTTATTGGGAGTACATCTATATAACATCAGTATACCCTGTAAATTTCGGAATTTTTGGACAAAAGTACAATTTTTGATAAATGTCTAAATATTCGGTAGTTTTAGTTATATGAAAAATAGTAAATGAATTTTAAAAATTCTGAAAAAAATATATGTTCAATATGGGACTATATTACGCTAAATCCTTAAAAGAAAATTTGTTTGTCTTGATTTGGTATTTTCATGAAAATGGACTAGTTATGAGTAAATGAATTAAATATGTTATGTGAAGTAAAAAAATTGGAAAATAGGATTTTATGGCTTGAGAATCCTATATAAGGTATATCTGATTTTTGATGAGAGTTTTGGTTATTGGTGATGAAATCTTATGAGTTTGACATTTAGGATGATTAAATGCCTTAATTAGTAAAGTGTAAATAATTAAAATAAATTATTTATAAGTTTAAGAAATGATTAAAATATTGTGGTAATATTAATAATATTAGATTATGAGATTATTAAGTGATTTATAACATTTGGATTAAGGTGTTATAAATATTGATATGGATTTTATTGTGAAACTTTATCTTTTTGTCTTAGGGTTACTTATTCACGTATCGACACTATTCACGTATCGACACTATTCATGTATATGACACTATTTGCGTATATGACATTATTTATGTATATGGTACTATGTACGAATATGGAGTACTATTTATGAGTTACTATTCATGAGTTACTATTTACGAGTTACTATTTATGAGTTACTATTCATGAGTTACTATTCATGAGTTACTATTCACGAGTTACTATTCACAGGGTACTATTTACCCAAAAAATATATTTCTTTTCTGTCCAAATTATTTTTGGTACATGAATATTATTCTTGAATTTTACTCCACAAAGCAGTATCATATTGACAATTTGGATATTTTTAAACTCTGAATAAATTTAAAGTCTTTAATATTTATCCTTGATTTCGTTTGATTAATGCTTATATCATTGTCATCATCCTCATGCTTATATTGTGATGAAAGTC
This sequence comes from Panax quinquefolius, assembly GCA_020205615.1. NCBI lineage: Eukaryota > Viridiplantae > Streptophyta > Magnoliopsida > Apiales > Araliaceae > Panax > Panax quinquefolius. The sequence goes on along the minus strand of CM035155.1, from coordinate 105,536,643 downwards.
ATCTTTGGCTTATGTGTAAAGATGGACTATTGATTATTGGTTTTACAGTTGTATATCTTTGGCTTACGTGCAAAGATGGACAGGTGTATGACATGATCATAACCACTGGTGATAATAACGAATATCCTTGGCCCGTAGTGCATGGATAATTTGATGATGTGATTGGCAGGATCATGACCATTAGTTAACAGTTGAATGTCATGTCAGTAGTACTCCTTTGACGACAATTGATTGGTATGATCATGACCATTAGTTTTATAGTTGAATATCTTTGGCCCGTAGTGCAAAGGTAGACAACTGATTGGTATGATCATTGTTATTACATTTGAATATCTTTAGCCTTTGGGGTAAGAATTTTGAGTAAACGTTCTATTAAGCCTTTATGGCAAGGAGGAACTGTTGATTCACATTATTATAAACATGAATATCCTTGGCCCGTAGTGCAGGGATGATTCGATGATGTGGTTTATTTATTAAGCTGAGTCTCAGCGATAAAGTTGATGAAAAACTTTTTTTTAAAATCATAAAAGATAGTAGATATCATGCTCTACTTGACTCTTCTAATGGATTGCTTATTCCGCTGCAGTTGTTGATCTAAAACTTGTTGTCTATTGTATTCTATCAGTTGTTATACTCTTGAAGGCTAAGGATAATTTATTCTGCATTATCTTAGTCATAATATTTCTTATTGGGCTAGTTGAGCTCACCCTTTTCTTTTACTGTTCTCTTCAGGAAATGAGAATATAGCTGGGACGAGTCGGGGAATGGAGTGACGGTCCATGATAAGTGGCTATAGTAGTCCTCACTATTATGTGAAATAGTGTGATAATAATTGTAATGAGGACTCCATTGAGAGTGGATACTGTCTAGAAGGCAATATTCTTGTTTAAACTCTCAGCTATGTTTTGTCGTATTTTGCTCGACAGTTGTATAAATAAGTTTGTATTTGATTTATGTAGTGTGTTTTTGGCGACTCAAGATGAGTGATGTATACCTGTTTTGGGGGCGTCACATCTTATCCTTGTGAACGGTGGGTAGATAATATTTTCAGAGATGTGCTTTCATTGTATATACTTTTCTTTCCAACCTTCGGAGATGACGATCATCATTTTTAGCAGTAGCATAGACTCAGGTTCCTGTTTCAGTTGTTCGCATGGGTTGTAGCGATGGCCTCGATGATGCGGGTTAAAGAATGAAGCCCTTGCCCCTTGGATGCGAGGTACCTACTGCCCAATCTTCGAATTTGGCAATCGTGGCATGAGTGATGTCTTGACTTGGGTACTGTATTTGTTCATTATCCTAAGTGACCTCTGCTCGTGCACAAAGACTGGCTACAACGGACACGTGTGGGATGCTTCCTGTGGTGCTCCCCCTCATATAGAGTAACATATTCTGATGAATGAGATGGCCCACATCGATGTATTTCCCTGTGACTATTCCCCACAAAATAATTGCCCGCTCAGTTGTGATCTCATGTTGATGTGATGATGGCATAAGCTTTGCACAGATGAATAAATTCCAAGCCTTGGCGTAGCGATTGAGGGTTGAAGCCTGAAAAGTTCTAGGATGATTTGTATCAGGCTTGTAAGTTCACTATGTACCCGGTATGCATAAGTCAGTGATAACCCTGTCCAGATCGGTCTCAAACCTCGCAGCCTCGACCCAGTTTATACGCCCGGTTGGTTCATCGAGTATCCTGAAAAATTCTCTAATTGCTTGCGGGCGATAGTCCACTTGAACTCCCCTGACAAAAGATTGCCCACTCATGGTTTCTTTGGCATTGGCATAAAATTCCCAAACAATCCCCATGGGTACAGGCATTGGAGTAGCAGTCACTCCAACCCATCCCCTTTCTCCGATCATTTCCCAAAGCTGGCCATCCTGTTTCTTGGGCTTGAAACCTCGTTCCCTCATAAAAGTCTTGGCCACTATCTTGTAGTACTCCATTTGGGTCTCAAGGCTGACAAACTTTGTGAGGTCAATAATGTCCTCACTTTGGCTGCTTGAGGAAGATGATTCTGGAGTGAGAGAATGTTTTCTTTTTGGTCCCATATCAACTGATGAAGAAAAATTCTAAGAGAATAGAAGAAATCTACTGAAGAAAATACGCTCAATATACTGCCACCCCCAAATTTGATATTTTCTACACTCTACAGAAACCCTAACTGGATGAATGAGGATATGTATGAGAAGTTGAACGTGGGAAGGAAAACGAAGGCGTATAAATTGGTAGTGGGTGAGGAGTTTAAATTTGAAAAGAAACGGTTTGGGAGAGGAGAAGAGATAGAAGTGTCAGTTTTTAGGGAGAGAAGTAGAGAGGCGCACGTTTGAAATAAAGCTAATTGATAATAGAAATGGAGTGGGTCAAGGTTTTAAATACTTAAAATTTTTTGAAATCGACCTCGAGCGGTGGTGTGTGATTTTTATACTCTATGAATGGCGCGCAAGCGTGGTATTTGTAGATTAATGTAGAAAAAGAGCGAAAAGCGCCTGTGGACCAGATTTCTAAAGAATTATGGTGAGCGCCGCCATATTTGAACTACCCATCTGTGTGTACGCGTTGCCTTGTACCCTGACCAAAAACTGAGCTCCACTTGAAGTAAGAAATCAGTAGCCAATTACATTCTTCACTTAACCCTGCACATAAAATATTTACACTTATAAGATATACCAATTCTGCAAATCCAAATATGTACTAAATAACATGTAAGAATGAATATATCCAATAGAATGCTTTATATGCTACTCCTAACCAAAATGATATGCATAATTAACTCCAACAAAACTTATATAAAAAATTCTATGCTATCAAGAATGAAATGAGAAATAGACATGATTTAAACAGAATTAAATAAGAGGTAAGGATAGAAATAATGGGGTGCCTCCCATTGAGCGCTAGTTTATAGTCAGTTAGCTTGACTATCTCTGTTCCAATTATGTAGAAGAAAGAATTGAAGTGACCTTTTTCCTGTCAACCTCACCACTATAATAATGCTTAAGCCGCTGTCCATTGACCTTGAAAGGCTTGTCTAGGAACTTATCAAATATTTCAACCACACCATGTGGATAAACCGTCTTCACAGTAAATGGCCCTGACCACCTTGACTTGAGCTTCCCTGGAAATAGTTTAAGTCTGGAATTAAACAATAGAACTTTTTGTCCCGGTTCAAATACTCTTTCCATAATTTTGCGATCATGCCATCTCTTCACCTTTTCCTTGTATAATTTGGAGTTCTCGTAGGCTTGCAATCTGAATTTGTCCAACTCATTGAGTTGAAGTAGACGTTTTTCTCCTACAGCCTTCAAATCAAAATTAAGCTTTCTTATAGCCCAATACACATTGTGCTCAAGCTCCATGGGAAGGTGACAAGCCTTTCCATATACAAGCTGAAACGGTGACATTCCCAATGGCGTCTTATAAGCGGTCCTGTAAGCTCATACTGCGTCGTCTAGCTTCAATGACCAGTCCTTCCTTGTGGGATTCACGATCTTTTCAAGAATTCTCTTCACTTCGCGATTCGATACCTCTATTTGGCCATTAGTCTGGATTTGATAAGTGGATTTTACACCTACTTATTGGATATCAATTTATGCGAATTATGCCAATCTCAAGTCCATTCTAGTATGTTTTAGTTTCATTTCATGTTATTTTGCATTGCATATACTTAGAACTCCTTTGGTGGAACAATTGCAGGAAATGGCATAAGGCTGATGTAGATGGTATGAGGTTGACGGATGCATGGCATGAAGGTATAATGGAGCAAGGAGACCAAACATGGAAGGAATGAGCAGCAGGACAAAGCGATAGCAGCAGCAACATTGCAGAACCAGAATCCACAGATTGTAAGCCGCGCGGCCGCGCGACATATTAGGCCTGAGGGCGTGCCCCTGCGCGAGAGCCCGGTTGGACATCATGACTTACTGCAAGTCTCGCGCCCGCCAAGAGAATACATTTTGAGGCTGCGCGCCGCATTCTTGATCTTGGCCGAAATGTTTATTTTAATTTCCAATTTTAAAGGGTTGTAATTGATTAGAAACGATATCTGATTGGTGTCAGACATAACTTGAATAACTTTTGACGTATTTTCATATCGTAACTAGGGTTTACACTCTGGGAGAGATTCCAACGAAGAACGAAGCCTAAAACTCTATCTTCTCTAATTCTTCTTGGGATTTTCTGTCATTGTGGATTTTTATTATTGTTTAACAGGATTTCTATGAGGAGTTGAACGTTGATATTGGTTTCCAATCTGCAATTGAGTTTGATCGTTCTATCCTTCATCTTTCAATTGTTTGCTTGTTAATCATGTTTAGCATTGATCCCATAATGGCTTTTGGTTCAGTCATAAACTAAACTCCATTATGGGATTCTAATGGATTTTAATATGTAATTTAGTTGCATGCTTGATTGCTGGGGTTGTTTTACATATCATATGGAGAATTCTATTATGATTGTTTTGAATGTATGAATGCTTGATCACCATTCCTTTCAGTATTCGCATGGAATTGACAATGAACATGCGAGTATGGATTGTAGTCATGATAGCATACGTATATGGGGCTATTTTATATGGCTTGTGTATTTCGTGAATGAGATAGACATATACTTATTCACCGTATGAGTTAAATTAAGGGCTTGTGCTTAAATTCAGTATGATTGCAATTTCACATAGACATATAGTGATTTTGGTTATATTGATGATTACATGGAGTCTAGCATTTGTGGATGCTGTGTAAGTAGGTCACGGTGCATTGAAAAATGGCTATGACTCTATTAGTGCTCTTGACTATTTTCCTGTGATATGTGAACAATTTTTGCATGATAGTGGTAATTAGATGAAATATTAAATGAAGTTAGGATCCCATTATTTCCAGATTTGATTTATTCCATTCTTATTCTCATTTTAGTTATTATTTGCTTTTAGAATAATTCAAAATTATAATTCTTGGTTTGAGCATATAAAAATAGTGATTGAGTTGATGAATAGTAGTTTAAATTTGACAACTTTCTCTGTGGGATCGATACTCTACTTACTCTGTATTACTTGTTGACACATGTATGCTTGCATGAGTTAGAGCTCTTTTTGTTAGAACTGAAAAAGAGGCAACAAGTTTTTGGCGCTGTTGCCGGGGAAAGGAATTTAATTTAGATAATTATCATCAGTTTCAAGCTATATTGTATGACTTAGACAATTCTGATCGTTTCTCATTTCTATTTTTGTTTTGTTTTTGGTTTCAGCACTTGTAGATTTTTATGCACACGCGATCATCCAACTCAGAATTAACACCAGCACAAGATAACATTAACGGAAGGGGTTGGAAAGCAAGTGTGTAGAGAAATTTGCAAGCTCAATTAGAGAGTACTATAATTAGTATGGCAGAAGCAGAAAATTGAGCAAAGAGAAGAGAACCAGGCTCTACGAGATTATTCCATGCCGAACATAAACGGACTACAGTCTAGCATAGTCAGACCGGCGATAGCAGCCAATACTTTTGAGATTAAATTGGGCACTATTCAGATGGTGCAGAACTCGGTTCAGTTTGGGGGTGCTGCAATGGATTATCCAAATGAACACCTATTGAGTTTCATCAAGATTTGTGATACATTTCGATACAACGGTGTGACGAAGGATGCTATTAGACAGAGGTTGTTCCCATTCTCATTGAGGGATAAGTCGGGAAGTTGGCTTCATTCTTTACCGTCAGGGTCAATCACTACATGCGAGGACTTAGCACAGAAATTTCTAGCCAAGTTCTTCCCAATGGCTAAAACTGCAAAGATGAGGACAACAATATGTCAATTTGAGCAACAATAGGGCGAGTCCTTATATGAAGCATGGGAGAGATACAAAGAGATGCTAAGGAAGTGTCTGCATCATGGTATGCCGGATTGGATGGTAATCAACACCTTTTATAATGGATTGGGATGGCAATCGAGACCTATTGTAGATGCAGCTGCTGGAGGGGCATTATGGGCAAAAAGCTATGACGAGGCCTATACCCTTATTGAGACTATGATAGCTAATGATTTTCAGAATCCTACAGCTCGGATGCCACAACCCAAGGTTGCAGGTGTGTTGGAGGTAGATGCTATTACGCAGTTGTCGGCACAGATGGCAGCTATGGCAAAGAAGATAGATACTTTGGCAGAAAGCAGGATGAAAATAGTTGCCTTCGTTTGTGAAATTTGTGCGGGGTCACACTCCACGAATTAGTGTGCTATCAGTTCGGAGTTGGTACAGTATGTGAGCAACTACAAGAAAGACCAAGGTCAATTTTAGAACACATACCACCCCAATAACCGAAACCATCCAAACTTTAGTTGGTCAAATAACCAAGGAAATCAAGAGAATCGGTTTGGTAGAACCAACATTTTCGATCCACACACTATCTCAAACATACAGTTTACACCAAAACCACTGTTTCCACCGGGATTCTCTCAGCAACAACATCACACTCCTGTTGCACCTCAGCAAGAAAAGAAATCAGAAGTGGAGGAGATGATGTTGAAATACATGGAAAATACAGAGGTGATGATCAAAAGCCAAGTAGTGGCCATCAAGAATTTGGAGACTCAAATGGGGCAGATGGAGAACATGCTTAACAACAGGCCCCAAGGTTCTTTGCCAAGTAACACTAAGACAAATCCAAGAAGAGACGGGAAGGAACAATGTCAAGCAATCACATTGAGATCTGGGAAAGATTTGTGACAGTCTTTAAGTCGCGCTACCCGCGCCTAAATTGTACTTAAGGAAGCTGCAAGGCAAGTACTGTGAGATGAAGCAGTCCTTTGAAAGAAGGAAAATTTGGAAAATTCTGAGGTTCCGCAGGAAGAGAAAGATAAAGCAGGTTCAGAGGAGAAGCTCAAGAGTTCAGTGCCACCAATTCACCCTCAAGTACCGTATCCGCAGAGATTGAATAAGTGGAGGGAAGATAAACAATTCAGTAAGTTCTTGGAGGTATTCAAAAAGCTACAGATCAACATACCATTCGCCGAGGCATTGGAACAAATGCCAAGCTATGCAAAGTTTATGAAGGGTATATTGTAAAGGAAGAGAAGACTAGATGAGTTTGAAACAGTAGCCTTGATGAGGAGGAATGCGGTGCGGTGCTTCAAATGTAAATTACCTCTAAAAAGTGAAGGATCCGGCGACTTCACAATTCCATGCACAATCGGAAAGATGAGCTTTAGTAAGTGTTTATGTGATCTGGGGGCAAGTATAAATTTGATGCCTTTGTCAGTGTTCAATCGGGTTAGGATTCTTGGCTCAAGTAAACAAACATATCATTACAGCTAGCTTACAGATCGATCACGTATCCACGGGGAATTGTTGAAGATGTGTTGGTAAAGGTGGACAAGTTTATATTTCTGGCTGACTTCATCATTCTAGACTACGAGGAGGACAAAAGCATACCAATAATACTGGGGAGACCATTCTTAGCCACAGGCAGGACTTCGATCGATGTGCAGAAAGGGGAACTCACTATGCGTGTACATGATCAAGAGGTCACTTTTAATGTCTTCAAGGCAATAAAGTTCCCAACGGATGAAGAAGAATGCTTTCTGGTTAACTTGGTGGATCGGGGCCTAAATGGCAAGATACAAAAACCGGGGAATTATGGACCGTTGTGTGTAACGGGTAAAAATTCAGAGCTGAAGGTAGAGCCATTGACGAAAGCTGAAGTTATTAAATTTCAGGATGAGGTGGACAAGCAAAAAGTCACCTCCATTCTTCCTTCGACATGATATTCAGAGACAGTCAAGCTAATTGACTATAACTTAGCGCTTGATGGGAGGCAACCCATTATTTTCTATCTCTAAAATCTTTCTTTCATTCTTTATTTATTTAGTTCAAGTTATTTCGTTAACTCAATTGCTACCTAAGTTAAGACCGTGTTATTATCTCTGCATAATTAGCATATTAGCTGATATTGAATAGGAGCGTGTATGTGCATTGTATTAAAAAAATGAGGGTGATACAATAGACATTCATGTTTATTTATTAAACCATGCTTTGATAAGGTCTATTGATGTATTGCAGGTATATTGGAGAGCACGCATTTCTGTCTTGTAGAGTCTAAAAATAAACACAATGATGCGAGGAAGCGAGGGTTCATGGCTATCTGCTGATGATGAACACAAAGACAAGACCGCACTGCCAAGGCCACACATATCGTAAAAAAATACTACTCATGGCGCGCCACATGAAACACATTGAATGCTTGCACATGCTGCATGACAACCGGATTAAGACAGATCTGAAAATTTTAAAAACGAGTTGTGGACCATTTGGACTCTCATTGGAAATAATAACAGAAGTGCAATCCAAGTGTCTCTCCATAACTCACGTCTCTATCACTTTATCAGTTACAAATTAAAGTCGTACATCTCTCCATTACATTCCCACGATTCTCTCCACGTCTAAGGCTCATACCCACGATCTCATCCACTGCTATAAAGCTAGGGCTTCTGATTCAGTTGGGCAGACGCGAACTTGGAGTATTCTCATCACTGGTTCTTCTTCATTCTCAGTGATTTCATCTGCATTCTTTCTCAATCATCTGCAAATGGGTCCAAAGAGGGCACGATCATCTTCTTCATCATCATCTTCCTTCGGTAGTCATGGGGAGGACATTGTCGACCACACCAAGTTTCTGAGTTTGGAAGCCCAGCAGGAGTACTACCGAATCGTAACAAAAACATTTATCAAGGAAAGAGGATTCAAACCAGAAGGCCAGGATGGACAGCTTTGTGCCATGATCCAGAGCGAAGGTGGGGTGATGACCGCCTCTCAACGCCTGTTAGATGAGCATAGTCCGTGAGTTTTATGCCAATGCCAAGGTCACTATGAGCGGTATCTCTATGGTTCGCGGGTTCGAGATAGACTACAGACCTCCCACCATCAGAACCATTTTCCGACTCACTAAGACACCACCAAGAGGGGCAGCTAATTGGATCACAGGGGCACATATGGAAACCGACTTGGAGCTTATTATTGCTGAATTGTGCATGCCAGGCACGAAGTGGACTTACAAAGTTGTACTTAAAGCGACCTCACATATTCCCGGACGCCAAGATGAATCGATATGCCAAGGCATGGAATTTGTTCATATGTGCCAAGCTATTGCCTTCGTCTCATCAGCATGAGATCACGGCGGAAAGGGCTATAATTTTGTGGGGTATAATTACGGGCAAGTATATTGATGTTGGCCATCTCATCCACTAGAATATGTTGAGATATCTGCGGGGAGGCACCACTGGGAGCATTCCACATGCTTCAGTGGTAGCGATGCTATATGCTCATCAGGGATGCCACTGGGGAAACGAAAAAATGCAATATCCAAGCCAGGACATCACACATGCCACCATTGCTAAATTTGAGGGCTGGGCAGGAGGCGAAGCACACCCGCGCGGATGAGGCATCACAACAGCCCCCTTAGACCGATGAGGCAGGTCCATCGACACGACCACATGCTCCTCATTGTGATCGCCAGTTCAGAAGGTTGGAGCGACGAGTTGATGCCATATATGACAATTTTGGAGCGTTTGCTACGGGTCTCACGCGAGCCTTGGCCGAGGCCTTTGCGCAGCAAGGAATAATGCTAGTGTGGCCTCAATTTGGGACTGCAGTGCCTTATCCACCACCAGATTCACCACCCGAGGAGGGTGGTACAACCGATCATTAGGGGAGTTCTCTTGTACCCTTTACCTTCATTCAATGGGGCATTGAATACTTTAAGTTTGGGGGTATTGGGGAGTAGTATAGTAGCATGTAGTTTAGTTTTGCATGATTAGTTTAAAATTTAGCATGTGTAGTTTATTTGTTTTATGTGGTAGAAATTTTTTGTTTTAGTTAGTTTGCATGTCTCACAAAAATTCTTGCTTTATAGAAATTCTTGCCTAGCCAATGATGATAGTGAATTGTGAAGGATTTTAGAGTATATTGGATAACATGAACGTAGTTATAATGTTTTACACAATGGAATTCATGTTGCTGTTTAAATGCTTTCAGTTTGCACGGATGTGTTCACAATCACTTGCAGGTATAAGAATTATGTGTTGCATTGCTTGTGGGAAAATGTAGTTTTAAAAAGAGAAATATGTGGAACATGCATGTAGACTGTATGAAACATTGACATTTGAACTTTAGGAAAACATGTGTATGCTATGTATAAAAAAAAACCAAATAGTAGTAACGTGGCTAGTCTTATTTCGGGGCCCTAGCTACTTGAGTAAGTACGCCCGAGGGGATTGTCTCTACACCTAACTCCCTAAGGTCTTTCATGGTCTGGGTGTCGTTGGTTGAAAGCTCGCTAAGGGGTAGTAGTGTTGCCTAATGGAATAAGGCATTGCACAGTCAAGTATAAAAAAAAAGAGAAAAAAAGAAAAATAGCAATAAACACCGCGGGAAAGAGCAAAAATCGCCCTCGTGAGTAGCAATAAAGCAGTTAAGCCCATTGTTGAACTTGAGTTTGTTTGGATATGTTAGAACAGTCTTCGTTGCATAAGTATACATGAGTCTTAATTTAGACTATAATTTTCTGTTTTGAGCAGTTTAGCATATGTATTCTTTGCTTGAATCAAGTTTTGGTGAACACAACACACACACACAACATCTCTATAGCATGTATGAAGTATCTGAGTGTATGATGTTATGGCCAACGTTCAGTTTGAAGTTGTATTTTTGAATCTGGATAATTCACTGAGGCATTTTAGACTGAAATTCTGTTTAAGTTGGAATGATGTGAGACTAGTTCGCATAGTAATTTAGCTGCATAGTAGTGCTTTTGTATTGTCATTGTTATTTAGCATGCATTGCTTGAGGGCAAGCAATAGTTTAAGTTTGGGGGTATTTGATAAGTGGATTTTACACCTACTTATTGGATATCAATTTACGCGAATTATACCAATCTCAAGTCCATTCTAGTATGTTTTAGTTGCATTTCATGTTATTTTGCATATACTTAGAACTCTTTTGGCGGAACAATTGCAGGAAATGGCATAGTTTGGTGGTGCTAGATGGCATAAGGCTGATGTAGATGGCATGAGGTTGACGAATGCATGGCATGAAGGTATAATGGAGTAAGGAGACCAAGCATGGAAGGAATGAGCAGCAGGACAAAGCGATAGCAGCAGCAACATTACAGAACCAGAATCCACAGATTGTAAGCCGCGCGACATATTAGGCCTGAGGGCGCGCGCCCGCGCGAGAGCCTGGCTGGACATCATGACTTACTGCAAGTCTCGCGCCCGCGAAAGGAATACATTAGAGGGTCGCGCGGTCGCGCACGATGGTTGTTGATGCTGAGCTGTTTATTTTAATTTCCAATTTTAAAGGGTTGTAATTGATTAGAAACGATATCTGATTGGTGTCAGACATAACTTGAATAACTTTTGACGTATTTTCATATCGTAACTAGGGTTTACACTCTGGGAGAGATTCTAACGAAGAACGAAGCCTAAAATTCCATCTTCTCTAATTCTTCTTGGGATTTTCTGTCATTGTGGATTTTTATTATTGTTTAACTTAATTTCTATGAGGAGTTGAACGTTGATATTGGTTTCCAATCTGCAATTGAGTTTGATCGTTCTATCCTTCATCTTTCAATTGTTTGCTTGTTAATCATGTTTAGCGTTGATCCCATAATGGCTTTTGGTTTAGTCATGAACTAAACTCCATTATGGGATTCTAATGGATTTTAATATGTAATTTAGTTTTATGCTTGATTGCTGGGGTTGTTTTACATATCATATGGGAATTCTATTATGATTGTTTTGCATGTATGAATGCTTGATCACCATTCGTTTCAGTATTCACATGGAATTGACAATGACCATGCGAGTATGGATTGTAGTCATGATAGCATAAGTATATGGGGCTGTTTTATATGGCTTGTGTATTTCGTGAATGAGATAGACATATACTTATTCACCGTGTGAGTTAAAATAAGGGCTTGTGCTTAAATTCAGTATAATTGCAATTTCACATAAACATATAGTGATTTTGGTTATATTGATGATTACATGGAGTCTAGCATTTGTGGATGCTGTGTAAGTAGGTCATGGTGCATTGAAAAATGGCTATGACTCTATTAGTGCTCTTGACTATTTTCCTGTGATAAGTGAACAATTTTTGCATGATAGTGGTAATTAGATGAAATATTAAATGAAGTTAGGATTCTATTATTTCCAGATTTGATTTATTCCATTCTGATTCTCATTTTAGTTATTATTTGCTTTTAGAATAATTCAAAATTATAATTCTTGGTTTGAGCATATAAAAATAGTGATTGAGCTGATGAATAGTAGTTTAAATTTGACAACTTTCTTTATGGGATCGATACTCTACTTACTCTGTATTACTTGTTGACATATGTATGCTTGAATGAGTTAGAGCTCTTTTTGTTAGAACTGAAAAAGAGGCAACAGTTCCCAATGGCATCTTATAAGCGGTCCTGTAAGCCTATACTGCGTCGTCTAGCTTCAATGACCAGTCCTTCCTTGCGGGATTCACGATCTTTTCAAGAATTCTCTTCACTTCGCGATTCGATACCTCTATTTGGACATTAGTCTGGGGATGATAAGTTATAGCAATGCGATGATTCACCCCATACTTAGCCAACAGAGTCGTGAACTGACGATTACAGAAATGGCTGCCCTCATCACTAATAATGGCCCTTGGAGTCCCAAACCTTGTGAAAATGCTCCTTTGTAAAAATCTTAGAACTACCTTGGCATCATTAGTTGGAAGAGCTTCCACTTCCACCCACTTAGAAACATAGTCGACTGCTAACAAGATATATAGATTCCCATATGAAGAAATGAAAGTACCCATGAAGTCTATCCCCCAAACATCAAAAATTTCTACCTCGAGGATTGTGTTCAAAGGCATTTCATTTCTCTTCGATATGTTCCCGACTCTTTGACATCTGTCACATTTCTGAACAAAACTGTAAGCATCTTTAAAAATCGTTGGCCAATAGAATCTGCTTGTAAAACTCTAGCTGTTGTCCTTTCACCACCGTAATGACCTCCATACAATGACGCGTGGCAATCCTGCAAAATACCCTCTGTTTTTCTATATAGAATACACTTCCTTATCATCTGATCGGTACATTTTTTAAACAAGTATGGTTCATCCCATATAAACCACTTCACATCATGTAGGAACTTCTTCTTTTGATGTCCAATCAAGTCAGATGGGATTATCTTGCTCATCAAGTAGTTAACATAGTCTGTGAACCATGATACTTCACCTTTCACCACAAATAACTGCTCATCTGGGAAGGACTCATTAATCACAACCTTGTCATTTATATCCTTTCCCGGATTTTCTAGTCTAGATAAGTGGTCCACCACTTGATTCTCAGTCCCTTTCCCGTCCTTGATCTCTAAATCAAATTCTTGCAAAAGAAGTATCCACCTGATTAGTCGAGGCTTTGCATCTTTCTTTGCCAATAAATACCGAATTGTTGCATGATCTGTGTACACTATCACCCTAGTCCCAATCAAATACACATGAAACTTTTCAAAAGCATACACAACTGTCAAAAGTTCCTTCTCTGTGGTGGTATAATTCAACTGAGCATCAGTGAGGGTCTTGCTCGCATAGTAAATCACATGAAAGATCTTTTCCCTTCATTGGCCCAAAACTGTTCCCACAACAAAGTCACTTGCGTCACACATCAACTTAAACGGTAGGTCCCAATCTGGTGCTGTGATCACTGGTGTTGTAGTTAACTTTCTCTTCAAATGCTCAAATGCAGACATGCATTCTTTATCGAACTTAAACTATGCATCCTTCTCCTATAAGCTGCAAAGCGTCTTTGTGATCTTGGAGAAGTCTCTAATAAACCTGCGGTAGAAGCCTACATGCCCAAAAAAAACTGCGCATACCTTTAATAGAAGTTGGTGGAGGCAAATTTTCAATGTCCTCTAGCTTCGCCATGTCCACCTCTAATCCTTTCTTCGAAACTTTGTGGCCCAAAATAATACCCTCTTGTACCATAAAATGGCACTTTTCCCAATTCAAAACCAAATTTGTTTCAACACATCTCTTTAATACCATCACTAGATTCTCTAAACTCAAATCAAATGAATCTCCAAATACTGAGAAGTCATCCATAAACACTTCCACATTGTGCTCCACCATATCTGAAAAGATTGCCATCATACACCTTTGAAATGTGGTCGGGGCATTGCACAACCCGAAAGACATCCTTCTGAAAGCAAATGTTCCGTATGGACATGTGAAAGTATCTTTTCCTGGTCTTCTAGAGCTATCACAATCTGATTATAACCTGAATAACCATCCAGAAGACAATAGTACTCGTGACCTGCTAGTCTGTCCAACATCTGATCAATAAACGGCAACAGGAAATGGTCTTTCCTTGTAGCTTTATTAAGTCTGCGATAGTCCATGCAGACTCTCCACCCCGTCACTGTCCTAGTTGGTATCAATTTATTGTTCTTATTAGAGACTACGGTCATTCCCCCTTTCTTTGGCACACATTGTACCGGGCTCACCCACGAGCTATCTGAAATCCGATATATTATTCCTGCATCTAGCCACTTCAGAACTTCGTTTTTGACCACTTCCTTTATAATCGGATTTAGTCTCCGCTGTTGCTCCACTGAAGGTTTACTATGATCTTCCAGCAGGATCTTATGCATGCAGAATGATGGGTTGATCCCTTTGATGTCTGCTATGGTCCATCCAATGGCTAATTTGAACTCTTTTAGAACTCTTAGCAGCTTTTCTTCCTGGACAGATGTTAGTGCAAAAGAAATAATAACAGGTAATTTTGAATTATCATTCAAAAATGCATACCTCAAGTGGTCTGGAAGAGGTTTCAACTCAAGTTCTGGAGGCATCTCAAGAGATGGCTTAAGTTTCCCTGATGTCTCCCAAGCAATCTTAAGTGGCTCGATCGGAGTCTTGAATCTTCTGAACTGTGGTGTTGTGTCAAGAATTTGAACCAACTCAGTAATCTCACCATCTTCTATCTTAGAAATTTCCCAAAATAACACTCTTTAAAGGTTCATTTTCCACCAAATGCCCTACTTCATCATTCAACATCTTGTCCACCATATTAATCCTAAAGCATTCCTCTTTGTCTGTAGGGAATTATATAGCCTTGAATACGTTGAAGGTGACTTCTTGATCGTGAACCCTCATTGTGATGCCCCCAAAATAGGTATACATCACCCATTCTGAATTGCCAAATACATGGTACAGAAACAACTACAATATCACTATTACAATTGTCGTGCAAAATACGACAACACACATGCTGTGAGTTTAAATAAAAATATTGTCTTCTAGACAATATCCACACTCAAATAAGTCCTCATTACATTTATTGATACACTATTTTACAAAAATAGTGAGGACTGCTAAAACAATTGTCTAGGACCATCACTCTTTACCCCGACTGGTTCCTGTTACATTCTCACCTCCTGAGAAGAAAAATGGAATAAAAAGGAAAAGGGTGAGCTCAACTAGTCTAGTAAAGAATATTATGACTATGATAAAGAACAACAATTTATCATTAGCCTTCAACAAATCAGATAAAATATAATGGACAACCAGTTTTAGATCAATATTCGCAGCGGAAATAACAATTCATTAGAAGAGTTAAGTTGAGAATGAAATCTACTATCATCAATGAATTTAAAAGCCCATCATCAATATTTTATCCCTATAACATCAATCAATATACATCTTGCATCAATTATTCATCTTTGCACTACGGGCCAAAGATATTCATTTGTATCACCAGTTGGTCATGTTCATCTCAACACCTGTTCATCTTTGCACTACGGGCCAAAGATATTCATCAGGTAATCATTCATCTTTGCATTACAGGCCAAAGATATTCATCAAGTATCACCATTAAAGACTGAGGATGATGAAAAACATTTTAGAGAACGAATCCAGTGAAACAAAAGGACAAGGATTAGAGATTCGTACTTTAGATAATTGAAGTTTAAAAATACTCCATAATGGAGTAAAATTCAAGAATAAAGATCAAAACATGGATTCAATTTCAAGAATAAGGGTCACAACGGATAACTTGGAAGAAGAAGAAAAAAAAATATGTTTTTTTTCTTTTGTGAAACGATGACAAGTGAGCGATTACTTCGTGAGCGAGTGCTCGTGAGCGATGGCGTGAAACGATATCCATGAATAATAAGAAGTGAGCGAAAGAAGTGAGAATGTAACTTTGAATAGTACCCGTCATGAAAAGTTCTAAATTTGATTAAAAAGTTCAGACCAATATTCCTATGAAATGATATTAGATTAAGCGAAGTTTCTAATCATTTCAGGAATTATAGAAGCAATACTTACCATAGTAAGTTCAAATTCAAGAATACGAGATGAAATAATATTGCTTACATAATATGGAGTATGAAAGAAAATAATATTTCTCACGAGTATTGCAATAAACTAATATCCTTTACCTTAGAAGAAACTGGATTTGACTGGAGAAAATCTTGCAAAAAACTACGCTCAAAGTATTCTTATACTCAAGAAAATACTCACAATACTTTAGAATAAGAATTTCTGAATTTGAAATGGTGTGTTGAGGAAGGAGGGGTAACCATCCTTTTATAGTGCAACGGAGGGAGAAAAGTTAAATGAATATGCCTAACTTTGCCAACTTTTTCTCCGCCTAATCTTGTTGTACAAGCCTAACTTTTATCCATTCTTCCTTGGGGCCACCTTTGAAACAACTAAAATTGTAATATATTATAATAATATTTTTGAATAAATATTTTATCAGAGAAAATAATTGTAATTCCACAGAAAATGTCAAACTTTCAACAATTATTTCATGCTAAAATTCCTTCATTTATATCCACATAAAATAAATATTTCCTTATCATATAAATCAATAATTAATTATTCACAAATAATATTCTGAGAATCACAATAATAACAACTACGCCGTGGTTCCGAAAGAAGGGGCTTCAGATAAGGATTTCTCCTTACTGGCGTGCAATTAGGTTACCAAACCTCTCCTTGACAGAACTTTCTAGACATTTCCAATAATGCTATATAATAATATTATTCAAATAATATGAATTATTGATTTGATACTAGGAAATACTGTGTCGTGACAATTATTGAAATAACAATAATATAAAATATCAATATGACAATTATTGAATCAATAAAATAAAATATTGAGCGAATAAAATTATCGTAATAATTATTAAGTAGTGCCTTCTTATGTAAGAATCAATAATTCAAAAATACTGTGCCATACCGTGTGCTACTGTGCAACCACGCGTATTACTATATTTTAACCACCGAGTATTCCAACAGTGTTAATGGTAACGATTACGCCGTTATTTATAAAAAAAATCAAATTTGTCATTTTTTTCATCCGACCGTTATACATTATGGGCCCTGAATAATGATGGCAGGTAAATGCACGAATATTCTCGACAAAAAGAATATTCCCCGACCAAACGAATATTACCCGACAACAATGATTATTTTATAACCACTTGCTTATTTGTAAAATTTGCACATTTCACCCATAACCAAAACATTATATCAAATTAACTCCTTATTATTTCAAGAGAATGAATAGAGAAAATTCAATTTTATTTATAATAAGTTGGAGTCTTACACTCATTGTCAACTCACCTTTCTGAGCATCTATTAAAGTTCGTCCTGTGGCTAGAAATGGTCTCCCAAGGATGATAGGTATACTTCTGTCTTTTTTATAATCCAATATGATGAAATCAGTCGGGAAGATGAATTTATCCACCTTTACCAACACATCTTCCACAATACCCCGTGGATAAGTAATGGACCTGTTAGCAAGCTGTAATGAAATGTTTGTCGGCCTTGGAGCTGGAAATCCCAACTGATTAAACACTGATAGAGGCATCAAGTTGATGCTCGCCCCTAAATCACACAAGCATTTGCTGAAACACATCTTCCCAATTGAACAAGTTATCGTGAAGCTGCCTGGATCCTTTAGCTTAGGAGGTAACTTGCGTTGAAGCACTGCACTACATTCTTCAGTTAAGGATACTATTTCGAAATTCTCTAGTCTTTTCTTCCTTGACAAGACCCCCTTCATGAACTTTGCATAACTTGGCATCTGTTCCAATGCCTCAGCGAAGGGTATATTGATTTATAGCTTCTTGAACACCTCCAAAAACTTGCTAAACTGCTTTTCTTCCCTTTGCTTCTTTAATCTCAATGGATATGAAATAGGGGGATGAACAAGTGATGGTTTGGTCACTAGTTTCTTAGTAAATTCTTCACTCTTCCCTACTTCTCTCTGTTCAGAACCTTTTTGAACCAAACTTTCATTAGACAATCTTTCTTCATCGCGCGGCCGTACGTCTTCCCTTTATAAAAATGGCGCGGGCGCGCCATGATGTAATCTATAATCTGCTTCCCTGATCTAAGAGTTATGGCTTAACACTGTTCTTTACCCTCTCTTCTTGATTTGCTTCTGTTGTACTTGGCAAAGTCCCTTGTGGTCTGTTGTTGAGCATACTAGCCATTTGACCTATATGCGTCTCCAAATTCTTTATAGCCACTGCCTGGCTCTTGATCATTACCTCGGTATTTTCCATGTACTTGAGCATCATCTCCTCCATTTCTGACTTCTTCTCTTGCTGAGAAACAAGTGGTGGATGATGTTGTGGTTGCTGTTGAAATCCTGGAGGGTAGGGTGGTTTTGATGTATACTGTTGATGAGATGGTTGTGACTGAAACTGATGTTCTGGTTGAAACTGTTGATTATTTTGATTATTGCTCCAGCTAAAATTGGGATGGTTGCGATTGTTGGGGTTATAGGAATTCTGGAACTGATTCTGATTTTTTTGATAGTTGCTCGCATACTGTACAGATTCTGAACTGATAACACAATGATCGGTTGAATGTGACCCCGCATTTATATCACACACAAAAGCAACTGTCTTTACTTTACTTTCTGCCAACGAATCAATTTTCTTTGCCATAGATGCCATCTGAGCTGACATCTGTGTGATAGCATCTACCTCTAACAATCTCGTAACTTTAGGCTGTGGCATCCTGGCCGTAGGATTTTGAAAATCATTTGCTGCCATCGTCTTTAAGAGATTATAAGCCTCTTCATAACTATTGGCCCATAAGGTTCCTCTTGCAGCAGCATCTATAATCGGCCTTGACTGTCATCCCAGTCCATTGTAAAAAGTATTTATCACCATCCAATCTGGCATTCCATGATGTGGGCATTTCCTTAGCATCTCTTTATACCGTTCCCAAGCTTCGTACAGTGTTTCACCCTGATGTTGTTCAAATTGGGAAATTGCCGTCCTCATTTTTGCAGTCTTAGCCATTGGGAATGTTTTGGCTAAGAACTTTTGTGCAAAGTCCTCCCATGTTGTAATAGATCCTGATGGCAAAGAGTGGAGCCAACTTCTAGCCTTGTCCCGTAAAGAAAATGGAAACAGTCTGAGCCTAATTGCATCTTCCGACACTCCATTATACTTGAACGTGTCACATATCTCTATGAAGCTCAACAAATGCTCGTTCGGGTCATCTGTAGAAGCACCCCGAATTGGACTAAATTCTGCACCATTTGAATATTGCCCGATTTTATCTCAAAAGTATTGGCTGCTATAGCTGGTCTCACGATGCTTGACTGCAACTCATTTATGTTGGGCATTGAATAATCTCTTAAGGTCCTGTGTTCCTCTCTTTGCTCTTCTGCCACCATGTTGGATGTTGAAGTATCAAAATCTACTTGTATATTCTTGCGTACTCTCGATTTCCAACCTCTGCCGTTGATATTATCCTGTGCAGGCACCAATTCAGAGTTTGTCGATCGTGTATGCATAAAATGTATACAAGTACCTGAAATACAAACAAAAACAAAATAGAAATAAGATAAGAAGAGAATTGTCTAAGTCACACAAATCTAGCTTTAGTTGATGATGACAATATTAAAAATAAACGTCTTTCCCCAACAACGGTGCCAAAAATTTGTTGCCTCCTTTTTGATTTAACAAAATGGACCCTAACTCATACAAGTATACATGGGTCAACAAGTAGTACAAAGTAAGAAAGTATCAATCCCACGGAGAAAGGTGATAAATCTAAATTATCATGCAACAACTTAATCACTATTTTTATATGCTCAAACTATCAATCAATAAATGAATTTATATTTAAATTAATTACCAACATAATAAATAGATATTACTAAGATGAGGTAATTAAATTGGAAAGATATGGGATTCTAATATCATCTTACGCTTCATCTAAAATGTACACCTCATGTTATGTATACTTATAAAATACGAAAAGCTAGTCCAGAGCACATAAGTGAAACACAGCCATTTTTCAATGAACTATGCCCAATTTACACAAAATCCACAATTGATAGAATTCATGTAAGCATCACAATTACTTAACTCACTATATGTTTATGTGAATTTACAGCAAATATGATTTAAGCTCAAACTCTCTTAATAACTACAAATGGTGAAACAGTATATGTGAGATTTCGAATTTTATGAAATAAAAGTATTCAATTTTCTTATAATTATTATTTTATTTAGTAAATGGTTAAATTGAGAAAATGTTAAAGTTAAGGGTGACATGTGAAAATTTTGCAAAGTATACAAGTTGTTATAAAATATTCGTTTGGTTGGGGAATATTCCTTTTGTCGGGGAATATCTGTACGACGACACAATCATTGGTGGACCCCACAATGGAAGTATTGTCGTAGTTAGAAAATGACAGAATTATCTTTTTTTAAAAATAACGGCGAAAGTGTTACCGTTAAAACTGTTGAACTACCCGGTAGTAAAAGTCTGATGTCGCGTGGTTGCATAGTAGCATACGATATTGATTATTGATGCTTACGTAAGAAGTCACTCGGTTATATTCAATTATTACTACGAGAATTGTTGCATCATATCTCTCGTATTATTGATTCAATTATGGTCACAAGATTATCTCGTGATAATATGATATATTATTAAATCAATAATTGAGACGACAAAGTTATTCATATTATTAATTGCAATATTGATAATGTCTAGAATTTCTATCAAGGAGAGGTTAGATAATCTAATTGCTTGGCGCCTTGATAGGAAAAATCCTTATTGAAAGCCCCTCTTCCGGGAACAACCTGGTTGTTAAATATTATGAGTTATAATATTAATGATGAATAAGTTCGTGTTGATTAAAGATGAAATTGATAGTTCCATTGTGTTGAGATTATTAGTGTTAGTGGAAATCGACATTTATTTCGATAATAATTGATGTCTGGAAGTTATACTGACCAATCAGGTAATTAATCGGATAAATGAATAATTAATTGCTATTAATTCACATGCTTATAACTATGTGTTCATATGTGTGTACTATTGAGTCACATGATTTACTATTAGGGGAGTTGGTGCAAGATTGATAATACTTGCATGACTAAATTAAAAATGGAGGTATAGATGAAGGTACTATACTGTAATTAGTTTTTTTCACATGATTATATTATTGAGTCACATGATTTTACTATTGATTCACATGATTTACTATTAGGGGAGTTGGTGCAAGATTGATAATACTTGCATGACTAAATTAAAAATGGAGGTATAGATGAAGGTACTATACTATAATTAGTTTTTTCACATGATTATATTATTGAGTCACTTGATTTACTATTAGGGGAGGTGGTGCAAGTTTGATAATACTTGCAGGACTAAATTAAAAATGAAGAAAAAGAGGAAGGCATTATATTGTAATATTTCGAGCCCCAAAATGTGCAATTATTAAAATTATATTTTCCTATAAACAGAAGCTCATTCTTCCTTCATTTCTCACCAATTCACTAAGTCACACAAGAGCAATTATTATAGAGAAATTATAGAGAAAAAGAAGAAGAGAAGTCTGCTACCTCACTATTCTAGTATCCAGTTTTCTTCTAAGGTAAGAGGTATTATTTCTTTCGTATTCATGAAGAGAGTTATTTTCTTTCAATACTTGTAAGGGTTGTTATTCCATTCTTTATTATTATGTTGGAATAACTTTTCATCATCCAAGTACCGCATACACGTGGTAAAATTCTTACGTTATTCCATTCTTTATTATTTTGTTGGAATAACACATGCATATGATCTCATCGCATGCTCGGTGAATTTTGTTGTTATTCAATTCTTTATTATTACATTGGAATATCCTATCTCGCATGCGGATTACGCATGACACAGTTCCATTCTTTATTATTACATTGGAATATCCATACATGCGGATTACGCATGAATTCGGTTCCATTCTTTATTATTCGTTGGAATAACCTATCTCGTGTGGTCTATTGCATACACGGTGAATTCTTACATTACTCCATTCTTTATTATTCATTGGAATAACTCATCATGTGGATTATCGCATGCATGGTGAATGATCCTTCGTATTCATTCCTTATTAAATTGTGGAAATGATCTGTCTATGTGGATTACCGCATGGCGGACGAAAATCCATTTGCAGTTTCGTAATTTTTCTGACCCTCAAAAATTCTGTTAAAATTTAAAATGATAATTTGATGAGTTTTATAGATTGTGTCCAAAAATGGCGATTTTTGAATGTATAGATTAGGGGTTATGAATTTTATGGGAAAAGACTATTTTAAAAGTAAACCCTTATAACTCCTTGTGGTTAACTCCAAAATTGGTGAAATTTTTATTGGGAGTACATTTATATAATAGCAGAGATATATACCTGTAAATTTGAATTTTTGGACAAAAGTACAATTTTTGATAAATGTCTAAATATTCTATAGTTTTAGTCATATGAAAATAGTAAATGAATTTTAAAATTAAAGAGAAAATATATGTTCAATATGGGACTATATTCTGCTAAATCCCATAAAAGAAAATTTGTTTGTACTGATTTGGTATTTTTCATGAAAATGGACTAGTTATGAGTAAATGAATTAAATATGTTATGTGAATTAAGAAAATTAGAAAATAGGATTTTATGGCTTGATAATCCTATATAAGGTGTATGCAGATTTTTGATGAGAGTTTTGGTTATTGGTGATGAAATCTTATGAGTTTGACATTTTAGGATGATTAAATGCATTAATTAGTAAAGTGTAAACAATTAAAATAAATTGATTATAAGTTTAAGAAATGATTAAAATATTGTGGTAGTATTAATAATATTAGATTATGAGATTATTAAGTGATTTATAACATTTGAATTAAGGTGTTATAAATATTGATATGAATTTTATTGTGAAACTTTATCTTTTTATGTCGGGGTTACTATTCACGTATATGACACTATTCACGTATACGACACTATTCACGTATATGACACTATTTGCGTATATGACATTATTTATGTATACGGTACTATGTATAAATACGGAGTACTATTTACGAGTTACTATTCATGAGTTACTATTCATGGGTTACTAAAGGGAACAATCGAAGTCTCACCGCCTCATCCGACACCCCATTGAACCTAAAGGTGTCACACATTTCCAAAAAACTGACTAAATATTCGTTCGGATCGTCATTTGCCAATCCCTCAAACTGAACTGAATTCTGAATTATTTGTATCATCCCAGGCTTGATTTCAAATGTGTTAGCAGCTATTGCGAGCCTGGTGATGCTTGTTTGCAGTTCAGTCACCTTGGGTGTGGCGAAGTCCCTTAATGCTTTCCGATCTTCAGCTTCTATTTCCTCTTCTTTTTCAGATGTTTCTAATTCTTGCCTCGTTTCCTTGATCCACTTACTCAACCTCTAAAACCTTTTCTCAATGTCGTCCTCAAAAGGCAACAAGTCTAGATTTTTGGACCGAGTATGCATAAACTGCTTCCAACACTTGAAATAAGAAGCACAAAACAAAAATAAAAATGTCTAAGTAAAACTGGATTAATTAAACTGATATTGTAAAAGTATTAAGAACTATACTAAATAGTCCCCGGTAACGGGGCCAAAAACTTGTTGGGTAAATTATAGTTACGCACAACACGCAAGTATACGTGGTCAACAAGTAATAAAGTGATGAGTAGAGTATCGTTCCCATAGAGACAATTTAGCAAGAAACTTAACTTCACAATTATCAATTTCCTATTAATCCTAATTTTATTAAACTATCCAATTCAATGATTAAAAATTATAGAAACTAAATTAAAAACAAATAAACTACCACAAACCAATTACCAATATCAAAATCTGGAAATTTCAAACAGTTAATGGAGAATTAGACTTATGATTTCACCCTAAGCTTCACTCTGATTTTAACACTTTTATTCCAATTCAATTCACTATCCCAGTTTATTAATCAATAACACGAACATAGTATTAACCACCTCTCAATGGACTTATATCGTATTAACGTCAATCCATAATTAAGATAGAAATTCGTTAAACACCTTAATCAATTAACCCACTATATCTCTATGTGAATTACAATTGAAGAAGGTTGAAGAATAAGTTCTCTATCCGATTACATGCGATGTCAAGCATATCTCTACCTTAACATTCATCACAATTAAGCTATTCACAAAATCATGAACACATGCTATATCAACTAGGTCTAGATTTGCATATCCTCTCTCGATTCCATACAAATCCACAAAGAATTATTGATCAAGCAATTCATAGATTCAAGCTCAAATCAATATAGATAAACTAGAAATAACTTATTAAATTGGAAATCAAAGTTTACAAAATCATAGATTCACTCAAAGATCCATCATAAGCCTAAAAAGTGAATTAGTTCATAATAAATGAAATAAATACTGAATAAATCATGGAAATCATTCTTTCAATTACAAATAATAGCCTAAAACGAAGAATATTGAAAAACACCCTTCACGTAGCCTAGAATCGCAATCGTCTCAAAAATCTCCTTGAAATACTCCTCCAACGCTTGCTTAGAAAAACCGAGATTAATCTTTGTAATTTGCATTGTGTGTCTTTAATCTCCTTGTTTGTTGTTAATTATATACTTCAACATGTATTCTAATTACAATTCCATGCCAATATGAGTCCCAAGTCATCACCATCACTAAAACTCCACATTTGTAGCATTAGAAACCCACTAGGAGACCTTTTATTCGAGTACCCAAGCCCCAGCTTGTGTTTTCCCTTTGTAATAGCAAGCCCCGGCTTGCCTACCTGCTGCTAAACCGCCCAAGACCCAAGCCCCGGCTTGCTATCAAGGCACAAAAGGGCAAGCCCTAGCTTGGGTACCTTCTAGAAATCTGCTGCAACATCCTCTGCTAAAACTGCCATAACTTACAATCCGGAAAGAGTTACGAGGCCCACCACCTATAAAATCGAAGCTATCGACGAGCTCTACAACTTTCATTCTTTGAGTTTCCAGAAATAACGAACGGATGAAGGTCGAAAATGGACTTGAAGTAGCTACTGTGTAAATGACAAACATAACAACTCATAGCTTTGATAAATATGCAATAATCTCACATCCGAACTTCCGATTGGAATGATACAAGACGTTCCGAAAAGCCAAGAAAGAGTTCTACAACATAGTCCAAGTTCCACACCACGAACATGAAATACACATAAAATGAACATGACGGCCCGAATGATATCCGAAATTGCTTTTCCTTGCATTTTTCATACCAATAGTTGCTCACTCAGCTTCCAAACATATAATCGACAAAATGAAAATAAAATGCATGAAAAGTAACTAAAAAACACGAGATTAAGCAAATAATTCAAGTAATAGATGCCAGATAAGTAGGTATAAAACCTACTTATCAAATACCCCCAAACTTCAACCTTTTCTTGTCCTCAAGCAAAAACAAAACAAAAATGTAATGCAATGCAATGGAATGCAACTAATCTATATGCCTACGAATCCAGTAATAATGAGAAAAACAAGTATTTTCGCCCGGCCTCAGAGAAATCAAGTAAACATGATAATACATCCATGCTAACTGTTATTACTGGTATAGTGCGTGTGTGCTCAACATCCATGCTAACTGATATAATGATAAATACAACTCATAATAGATCTCTTTAAAGGCATCATACAGTGTAAACTCACAAAATTCATGAACAAGCTAGATCAAACTAAAGTCAAACTTCCACCAAATTCAAGAGTCCAATCCGGGATACTTATGCTTTATTTTGCATTACGGGGGTTTTTTGCTCTTTTCCCATTTTATTGTTTCTTTTGTTTTTTTAGATAACCATGACTGTGCAATGTCTCATTCCATTAGGCTAACAGTGCTACCCCTTAGCGAGCTTTCGACCAACGACTCCCAGACCATATAAGACCTTAGGGCGCTAGGTGTAAAGACAATCCCCTCGGGCGTACTTGCTCAATTAACAAAGCCCCCGAAACAAGACTAGCCACGATATTTTTTTCATCATTTTTTTCTTTCTTTTTTTTCTTTTTTAGATACTTATATATCCCAAAATTTTCCCCCAAACTTAAGTTTTTGTCTAAATTTAGCCATCTCCGCCTGTTCATGTCTTTCATTTATTCAAACTAATATTATTCTTAAGAATTTAATTATGTATAAATCTAAACTTAATCAGTCAACAAAGTTGTCTCTAACGTGCTAAGCTGATTATATCAGTTTCAAACAGGAAAAGATACAATTCATAACAAGAAATCATATAAAAGTTCTAATAATCAGTACTATACTTGTCTACTCAATCCCATTCTCATCATTGGCCAAAATAGATTGTAACTATCAAACAGCTGGACTCATGCAAGATGAAAATATTAACTGACTATTATTTTTGAATTTTTTGATTTTGAATTTATTTTATTTTTATTTATTTTTTTCTGGAAATATGTGGTAAACATAACATGATTGCAAAGATAAATAAAAACTATTTACATTCCTAAGCTACTATGCAACTACATAATTACCTGAATGCAACATTTAATAATTCTAAAACTACATAATGAACTAACATATGCAAACCTAGCTAATGAAATATGCAACTAAATCCCCCAAACTTGAAAAGTACAATGCCCTCATTGTATACATAAAGCAATAAATAAGAGAGGACTTCCCTGTAATCGCCTAAGTCTGGGTTGGTGGTGTCTGTTGTTCTTCATCGGAATCGTTGGGTGGGTACCTTGGCATTGGGGCTGGTTGCTGGTATGGGAATTGGGCAGTAGGATTGAAGCTTTGGAGTGTAGCATTCAATGAGGCGAAAGATAAATTCATGGCCTCAAACATGTGGTCCTGCCTCGCTGCTAGTCTCCGCATTTCTCTTCGTGCTTCCTTGTTGTGCTCATCCACTTGTCGTTGAAGGTTGAGGAACTGAGGGCTAGATATTACTCCGGGCTGTGGTGATGTCTCTGTCTCTTTCTCTCTTATTGTCTCATTCTCCTGAAACTCATCGTCATCCGAGGTGTCCTCAGCGTCAGCCTCATCCTCCGAGGCTGAGGGAAATACAAATCCTACTCCTCTCGGGTGCGACTCGCCTCCGGGCCACACCGCATATCTTGCAATCATTCTCGAGTCGAGTGTCTGAAGTGGCATCTGGGTTATCTCAACATCTGACCATCAAACTCCTGCATGTATACACAACCCACAAATGAGTGATGGGTGTGGCAATCCGCCAGAGAATGGTCCTCGAAGGCATCTACGGATTGAAAAGTTGATTATAGCCCCTATGTCGATGATGAAATCTTGTACCATGGCATACAAGAGTACTACCTTATCATTGGGCACATCTGACATGTGTGTAGATGGAACTAACTTAGCGCACAGAAATGCGTACCATATCTTCCCATACCGGCTGAGATCCTTACTGCGAAAGATAGTGCCTCCATGACTTGATTTGGTCCATGAGGTACCCGGCTTTGTCATCTCCTTCATAATAGCCTCATAATCTGGATCATTGTCACGTAAGTGTTGGTACTGGCAATGTCTCGGCACTCGTAACTAATAGTACGTGTTGATGGCGTCAGTACTGAAGGGAACTAACCTACCCCGTACAAACGCATTGAAGGGGGCCTTATCCTCGGCGTTAGCGTAGAATGCTTTGACCACACTCACAACTGCGGCCTCGGCCTCTGCTATTAATTTATTCCAACCTTTTTGATATATTTGTTGCATCATTTAGCCATCCACAGGCTCAGGTGCCAACCCCCGCTTAGGTGTGTGTGATTTTGTCACCATATAGTCGTAACGGTCGGCGGCGGCGGCACTTATGAATTTTCGCTTATCAAAGGTCCTCGTTGCCTTTTTGATGCCGGTTTTGGTGCCATTGATTTGGAATTGATGAGTTTTTCCCCCAAACATTACTTAAGCAATTTGTCGAACACTTGGTGTGCGAGACTTGAAATTCCCACAAACTTGGTGATTTGGTTCGAACTATGGTGATAGAAATTGAGGAATTAGAAAACAACTTCTACTTTCAGTATCTGTCTAGGTTGGTTGTAGAGATTTGCACACACCCTATCCTTGAACTTCCAAATTGGTGAGAATTGAGGTTGTTGGATTGTGTGGTGAAGGGGTGGTTTTATAGAGAGGAGATTATGTAGGGAATAGTGGGTGACTAGCTTGAATTAGTGGGTAAGTGTTTGGTTGTAGTGAAGAGATGGGAAGTAATATGCAAGGTCGTGGGTTTATGTTGTGAAGGAGTGGGGTTGAGTTGCAATGAGATTGGGAGATCATGTCAGAAGATTGTAACTGCTATAACCAACTCTTCAATTTTTGGACCCCCAAGCCCCGGCTTGCTCAATGTGCTTTGAAAGGCAAGCCCCGGCTTGCCTATGTTCTATTAATGCCCATGAGGAGCAAGCCCCAACTTGCTATTTGTGCTTGAAGGGGCAAGCCCCAGATTGCTATCAGTCTGCTAATGCACATGAGGGGCAAGCCCCGACTTGCCTATGTTCTGTTAATGCCCATGAGGAGCAAGCCCCAGCTTGCTTTTTGTTCTTGAAGGGGCAAGCCCCAGCTTGGTAGTGTTCTGCTAAGGCATTTAGTCTGCTAATGCAATATAGTTTTCCTCTCCCTTGCCTCCTTAGTGCATCCCATAGCTTCTTAAGTACCTGATCAACATAAAAAACATCCTCATAAGTAGATGTTGAGCAAATTCAAGCATGGAGGGTAAGATTATTTAACTATCAAATATACTGTAAATACTATTTAATGAATTGACATGACTATATTCTAGACCAACTATTATTCTACACTACCATTTCACTAGCATGGATAAAATTACTTAAGAAAATAAAAATGAAGAAAAAGAATAAAAATAAATAAAAATTGGGTTGCCTCCCAGTGAGCGCTTGATTTTAAGTTGTTTAGCCTGACTACTCCCTGTTTCATCCCTGATCGGTTGGGTTAACTTTGGCATGATGATTATTAATCGCGCGACACCAACATTGTTGTAATGCATGCCTGTTCACTTGCATGTTGGATAATAAATTTGACTTTCTATCCTCAACTAATGCCTTGAGACCACTATCCTCTTTGCAACCCCTGAAATTGACACGTGTAGATTCCTCGAGCAACTCGCACTCTTCCTTGTCAGTTGGGATTGGGATTTCCTTGAACACCTTTACCGTTACTACCTGATCAAACACTTTCATAATCAGTTCTCCGTTAGGCACGTCAATCAGTGTTTGTCTAGTCGTCAGGAATGGTCGTCCCAAGATGATAGGGATGTTCTTATCTTCTTTAAAATCTAATACCATAAAATCGACTGGAAAGATTAGTGACTCAACTTTGACCAATACGTCTTCGACTATTCCTAAAGGGTACGTTATTGATATATCGGCGAGTTATAGACTAATATTGGTTGGTTTTGCTTCCTTTAATCCCAGTTTTTGGTAAATGGATAGTGGCATAAGATTTATACTTGCTCCTAAATCGCATAGAGCTCTTCCCACATCTTGATTGCCAATTGCACAAGGAATTATAAAACTTCACGGATCTTTCAATTTAAGCGGGAGCTTTTACGTAGTATCGCTTTGCATTCCTCGGTTAACGCCACTGTCTCAAAATCCTGGAGCTTACGTTTTTTCGAAAGTTTGTCCTTCATGAATTTAATGTAACGCGACATCTGCTTAAGTGCTTCGGCAAATGGAATATTAATGTGTAACTGTTTGAATATATCCATAAACCTCGAAAACTAGTTCTTTAACTTGTTATTATCTAACCTTGAAGGAAAGGGTGCAGGTAGTGTATCTTTAAGTTGTTTCTCTTCCTTTGCTTTTTGCACCACTTTTTCTGTACATTTCTTCTTTAATTCCTTCCCTTCATCCTCACATTCATCTCCTGCACTAGCTTTCGTATCCCAGTTAGAAACCAACTCTTTACTGCTTTTAAGCGTAATAGCATTACACTGCTCGTGAGTTCCCTTTGGATTTCTTTCGGTGTCGCTTGGTAACGTTGCTTATTGCCTGTTGTTCAATGCTAGGGCAATTTGTCCTATCTGATTCTCCAAGTTTTTGATCGCCATCTCTTGTGATTTCATAGCCATCTCTTGTGATTTCATAGCCATTGCTTGATTTTTCATAGCCACCTCATTGCTAGTTATGTATTTTGTCACCAACTCCTCTAGATCTGATTTCCTTTCTTGATATTGAGCTGGTTGTTGCTGGTTCTGAAATCCTGGTGGATATGATTGTCGTGAAGCTTGATTTTGCTGGTTGTTGCTCCATGATAAATTCGGATGATTCCTATTTCCTTGATTGTATGTGCTCTGGTATGTGTTCTGCGGAATTCTGTTGTAATTGCCGACGAACTGTACAGATGATGGATTAATCGTGCATTGATCTGTTGGGTGCTCTCTCGCGCACAACTCACATATTATTGCCACTTGCTGTGCTTGCTGGGCTTGCGCCTCTTTCATCGAATCCAAGTTCTTTGAAAGTGCAGCAATCTGTGCTTGTATAGCTGTCACACCATTTACTTCTAACACCCCAGCTGCTTTTGCCTGTGTCATTCTCACTGTGGGCCACTGGTAGTTATTAGCCGCCATGGTTTCAATCAAATCGTAGGCTTCCTCGTAACTCTTAGCCATGAATGCTCCGCCCAACGCTGCATCAATACTCATTCTGAGATTCCTATGTAGTCCGTTGTAAAAGGTGTTCATTTGTAGCCCCTTGGGCAGTCCATGATGTGGGCATTTTCTGAGAAATTCTTTGTATCTCTCCCAGGCCTCATATAACGACTCCCCATGTTGATGTTCAAACATCATTATCTCATTCCTCATCTTCGCAGTTTTCGCCGGTGGAAAGAATTTTGCGAGGAATTTCTGAGCTAAATCCTACCATGTAGTTATCGAACCAGACGGTAAAGAATGCAACCAACTCTTCGCCTTGTCCCGTAAAGAGAATGGGAACAATCAAAGTCTCACCGCCACATCCGACACCCCATTGAACCTAAAGGTGTCACACATTTCCAAAAAACTGACTAAATGTTCGTTCGGATCGTCATTTGCCAATCCCCCAAGCTGAACTGAATTCTGAATTATTTGTATCA
Organism: Panax quinquefolius; assembly: GCA_020205615.1. Lineage (NCBI taxonomy): Eukaryota > Viridiplantae > Streptophyta > Magnoliopsida > Apiales > Araliaceae > Panax > Panax quinquefolius. The sequence goes on along the minus strand of CM035155.1, from coordinate 105,505,178 downwards.
TCACAGGCTTGATTTCAAATGTGTTAGCAGCTATTGCGGGACTGGTGATGCTTTTCTGCAGTTCAGTCACCTTGGGTGTGGTGAAGTCCCTTAATGCTTTTCGATCTTCGGCTGCCATTTCCTCTTCTTTTTCAGATGTTTCAAATTCTTGCCACATTTCCTTGATCCACTTACTCAACCTCTGAAACCTTTTCTCAATGTCGTCCTCAAAAGGCAACAAGTCTGGATTTTTGGACCGAGTTTGCATAAACTGCTTCCAACACCTGAAATAAGAAGCACAAAACAAAAATAAAAATGTCTAAGTAAAACTGGATTAATTAAACTGATATTGTAAAAGTATTAAGAACTATACTAAATAGTCCCCAGCAACGGCGACAAAAACTTGTTGGGTAAATTCTAGTTACGCACAACACGCAAGTATACGTGTTCAACAAGTAATAAAGTGATGAGTAGAGTATCGTTCCCATAGAGACAATTTAGCAAGAAACTTAACTTCACAATTATCAATTTCCTATTAATCCTAATTTTATTAAACTATCCAATTCAATGATTAAAAATTATAGAAACTAAATTAAAAACAAACAAACTACCACAAACCAATTACTAATATCAAAATCTGGAAATTTCAAACAGTTAATGGAGAATTAGACTTATGATTTCACCCTAAGCTTCACTCTGATTTTAACACTTTTATTCCAATTCAATTCACTATCCCAGTTTATTAATCAATAACATGAACGTAGTATTAACCACCTCTCGATGCACTAATACCGTATTAACGTCAATCCACAATTAAGATAGAAATCCGTTAAACACCTTAATTAATTAACCCACTATATCTCTATGTGAATTACAATTGAAGAAGGTTGAAGAATAAGTTCTCTATCCGATTACATGCGATATCAAGCATATCTCTACCTTAACATTCATCACAATTAAGCTATTCATAAAATCATGAACACATGCTATATCAACTAGGTCTAGATTTGCATATCCTCTCTCGATTCCATACAAATCCACAAAGAATTGTTGATCAAGCAATTCATAGATTCAAGCTCAAATCAATATAGATAAACTGGAAATAGCTTATTAAATTGGAAATCAAAGTTTAAAATCATAGATTCACTCAAAGATCCATCATAAGCCTAAAAAGTGAATTAGTTCATAATAAATGAAATAAACACTGAATAAATCATGGAAATCATTCTTTCAATTACAAATAATAGCCTAAAACGAAGAATATTGAAAAACACCCTTCACGTAGCCTAGAATCGCAATCGTCTCGAAAATCTCCTTGAAATACTCCTTCAACGCTTGCTTAGAAAAACTGAGATTAATCTTTGTAATTTGCATAGTGTGTCTTTAATCTCCTTGTTTGTTGTTAATTATATACTTCAACATGTATTCTGATTACATTTCCATGCCAATACGAATCCCAAGTCATCACCATCACTAAAAATCCATATTTGTAGCATTCAAAACTAACTAGGAGACCTTTTATTTGAGTACCCAAACCCCAGCTTGCCTTTTCCCTTTGTAATAGCAAGCCCCGACTTGCTATCAAGGCACAAAAGGGCAAGCCCCAACTTGGGTACCTTCTGGAAATCTGCTGCAACATCCTCTGCTAAAACTGCCATAACATCCAATCCGGGAGGAGTTACGAGGCGCACCACCTATCAAATCGAAGCTACCGACGTGCTCTACAACTTTCATTCTTTGAGTTTCCTGAAATAACGAATGGATGAAGGTCGAAATTAGACTGGAAGTAGCTGTTGTGTAAATGACAAACATAACAACTCTTAGCTTTGATAAATATGCAATAATCTCACATCCGAAATTCCGATTGGAATGATACAAGACGTTCTAAAAAGCCAAGAAAGAGTTCTAAAACATAGTCTAAGTTCCACGCCATGAACATGAAATACACATAAAATGAACATGACGGCCCGAATGATATCCGAAATTGCTTTTCCTTGCATTTTTCATACCAATAGTTGCTCACTCAGCTTCCAAACATATAATCTACAAAATGAAAACAAAATGCATGAAAAGTAACTAAAAAATATGAGATTAAGCAAATAATTCAAGTAATAGATGCTGGATAAGTAGGTATAAAACCTACTTATCAGTCAGCTCAACCGAAGAATAACGACCAACAACTCGATGATAATTGTACCGGTGGCAACGGTCATCGGAACAATGATAACCATCGTGGAGGAAATTATCATGTCAGAAATGGTAACCACTTCGGTGGTAATCATGGCCAAAATAATAGAAGAAATAATTCAAATGGAAATTTCAAGAAGAGAAGATTTAACGATGACGGGAAGACATCGGCAGCAGCACCAACACCAGCAACAAATTCTAGGGGAGGAGAACGACTGCCAGTTAGATGCTACAGATGCGGAGAGGAGGGACATATAAGTCCAAACTGTTCACTGCCTTCTAAGGTATTTTTTAGTTATGGAAAAGATGGTCACATAGCTCGATTTTGTCTGTGGAAATAAATCAAGTCCAATTTGGGACGGTGGCACCAAAGGCGGATACGGACAAAATAAAGTCGGCGGTTTACGGAAGGCGTTTTTGTGACTTCTCAAAAGCGAGTAACCCGAACGAAGTTAGCACGGGTTAGTTAATTATAAATTCTTACGAAGTCTATACCTTATTAGATACCGGTTCTACCCATTCTTTTATCTCTCCTGCTTGTGCTCAACGTTTAAACTTAACTCCGGAGAAATTGGACTTTGACTTATCTGTGGAGACTCCGTTAGGAGGAACTTTTATCACATCCACTATTTATAAATCTTGTTTGATCCAACTTGGCACCATCACATTACCTGTTGATCTTATCTCTTTAAAGATACTTGCTTTTGATGTGATTTTAGGAATTGATTGGTTAACCACTCATCATGCCAAAATTGATTGTTTTCGTAAGGTTGTTAGTTTTCATATTCCTAACCAACCTGTTATGCGAATTCAAGCAACCAAACCACTAAAGTCAAAAACTTTCATATCAAGCCATTAAGCCATTCGTTTATTGAAAAACGGATGTCAAGCTTTCTTAGCGCATTTCATGGATTTAAACAAAAATACGTCACATTTGAATAATATTTTTGTTGTTAGTAAATCTCCTGACGTATTTCCTGAAGAATTTCCTGGCCTACCCCCAGAGCGTGATATTGAATTTTGTATCGACTTTGAACCCGGTACAAAACCCATTTTCAAAAATCCATATCAAATGGCTCCTATTGAACTTCAGGAGTTAAAAACCCAACTATAGAAGTTGGTACCCAAGCCTTTATTTGGTGACTTCCTTTGTGGAATGCACCAAAGCCAAACTCTCCGTAGGGGACGCTATATTTGTGTGGTGGTAAAATGATGAGTGCTATTGTGACGTGATATCCAAGATTGGGATATGAGTCAAAGTTGAGAGCAACTTAAGTCAGTAATTAAAATATTTAGCTTTCTAGGCTTAGCTGGTTACTATCGGAGATTCGTGGAAGGATTTTCTCAAATTGCTACTCCGTTAACTTAGCTGACTCAGAAAGATACAAAATTCATATGGAGCGAAGAATGCAAGAAGATTTTCCAAGAGCTCAAGAGGCGACTCATTTCGATGCCTGTTCTGACCATACCATCCTGGAAAAGTGAACGTGGTAGTTGACGCGTTGAGTAGAAGATCGTACGCGAGTACGAGTGCGATATTGTTAAACATAAAGACCTATTTTGTATAATTTACAAATGATAAAGATAGAGTTAAAAACTCTAGGGACCCACGTGATGATATACGAGTAGAATCGACTTTAAATTGATAAAGTTAAAACCGCTCAAGCTACACACCGGAGCTGATGAATATAAAGAAGAAGGTGCAAGAAGGCGTTATTCTAGAAGTAAGAGTCGATGAAGAGAAGAAAGCTCAAACCTTCGATTTATATGAAATCCTCGATCGAGTAGGAACTGTGGCCTATAGACTCGCCTTAATGCTAAGTATGTCGCGTGTTCGTAACATTTTTCACGTATCGATGCTACGTAAATATATGGACGATCCAAACCACATTATTGCGTTAGAACCAGACGAGATAGCCGAGAATTTGACGTACGAGGAGGTACCTGTCAAGATCTTGGATAGGAAAGAGCGTGTCCTACACACAAAGGTTATACCACAAGTTAAGATTTTGTGGAGGAACCATGCTATTGAAGAAATGACCTGGGTGTTGGAATCGGAAATGAAAGCGAGGTATCCTTATCTTTTTGAAACACCAGGTACATACGTCAATTTCGAGGACGAAATTTCATAAGGAGGGGAGTTTGTAAAACCCCAACTTATTATAAATAAAATTGAATTTTCTCTATTAATTATCTTGAAATAAGAAGGAGTTAATTTGATATAATATTTTGGTTATGGGTGAAATGTGCAAATTTTACAAAATAAGCAAGTGGTTGTAAAATATTTATTTTTGTCGGGGAATATTCGTTTGGTCGTGGAATATTCTTATTATCGGGGAATATTCGTACGACGGCGCAGCCATTCGTGGGCCCCATAACAGAATAACTGTCGGATGAAGAAAATGACAAGTTTGAATTTTTATAAATAACGACATAATCGTTATCGTTAACACTGTTGGAATACCCGGTGGTTAAAAATCTGAGAATCTGTGGTGGCATAAAGATAGCACTACAGATTACACAATATTTTGAATTATTGATTCTTACGTATGAAGGCACTACTCAATAATTGTTACGATAATTCTCGCTCAATATTTTATTTTATTGGTTCAATAATTCTTTGCGTTGAAATTTTATATTATTGTTGTTTCAATAATTATCATCGCACAAAGATTTCCCATTATCGGATCAATAATTCATATTATTTGAATAATATTATTAGATAGCATTATTGGCAATGTCTAGAAAGTTACATCGAGAGATTTGGTCGCGCCTAATTATGCTTGATGAGGAGAAATTCTTATCGGAAAACCCCCTCTTTCACAGGAGCTACTTAGTTGTCATTATTGTGATTCTGTAATATTATTTATGAATAATTATTTATTGATTTATATGATAAGGAAATATTTATTTTTTTATGTGCATATAATTTAAGGAATTAATGTTGAGGTGTTTTATCAGTATTTTTGTCGGAATGGAGGTATTAAAAATCAAATCAGTGTTTTTGAGATATATTGCGTGAGTTATAATTTTTAATCCGACCGTTGGATCATTATGATTTTTGGATACGTTATACATATATAAGTTCAGTATATGTCCACAAATTTTGAACCGTTAAAAATGAACGTATGATTTGTTATGAATTTTAAGAGGTGACTAGTTCAAAAATTGTTGAAGTTTCTGAATTTATCATTTTGGTGGAAAATTCTAGAATTGGTGGGCCCCACTTTTGGTTGGTGAGAAATATGATCAAATTTTATTTCAAATGTGGTGGGTGGCAATAGTAGCAGGTAAAGCCATCGTAAGCGAGTCAAGTCCGCTTCGGCGTAGTTAGATTTTCTATAAATAGGTGCTTAGGTTAGAATTAAAAATCACACCAGAAACATAAGCTTTTTCTCTCTATATTATCGAGCGTATTTTATGAGTATTTAGATACTTTGAGAGTTTCTATTCAGTACAAGTTTCATTCAGCATCATATCCGATATTCCATTTCGAAGTACTGTTTCTTTGAGGTAAGGGATGTTATTTTATTCTTAAATGATATTATTTTCTTCAATATCATTATGCTAAGATATTGTTATGAATTTTATTGTGGAATTTCTACCTTTTTGTGTCGGGGTTACTATTCACGTATATGGCACTATTCACAAATACGGCACTATTCACCAAAAAATAAAATTTTCTCTTTTTCGTCCCAGAGGTCTTTTATGGTTACTATCTTTGATTGTATCCATGTTTTGATATTTATTTTTGAATTCTACTTCACAATTGGTTATTATGGAGTATTATTGAATTTGGATAAACCGAAATACGAATCCCTAATATTTATCCTTCTGTCTCACTAGATTCGTTCTCTAAAATGTTTTTCATCATCCTCAGTCCCTAATGGTGATACTTGAAGAATATCTTTGGCCTGTAGTGCAAAGATAAATGATTACCTGATGAATATCTTTGGCTCGTAGTGCAAGGATGAACAGGTGTTGAGATGAACATGACCAACTGGTTATACAAATGAATATCTTTGGCCCGTAGTGCAAAGATGAATATTTGATTCAAGATGTATATTGATTGATGTTACAGGGATAAAATATTAATGATGGACTTTTAAATTCATAGATGATAGTAGATTTCATTCTTTACTTAATTCTTCTAATGAATTATTGTTTCCGCTGCAGTTGTTGATCTAAAACTTGTTGTCTATTATATTCTATCAGATTTTTCCCTGTTGAAGACTAAGGATAATTTGTTGTATATTATCTTAGTCATAATATTCTTTATTGGGCTAGTTGAGCTCACCCTTTTCCTTTTTGTTCCATTTTTCTTCTCAGGAGGTGAGAATTTAGCAGGGACTAGCCGGGGTATGGAGTGATGATTCAAGATAGCTGTTTTAGTAGTCCTCACTATTTTGTAAAATAGTGCATCAATAATTGTAATGAGGACTTTATTTGGGTGTGGATATTGTCTAGAAGATAATATTGTATTTAAACTCACAATATGTGTTGTCGTATTTTGTACGACAATTGTAATAATAAAGTTGTAGTTATTTTTTGTACCATGTATTTGGCGACTCAGAATGGGTGATGTATACCTATTTTGGGAGCGTCACATATATGATCACTGGCTTAGATTTGAGATTAAAACTAGGAGGGGAGAGACGGGTAATTCCTTCGCTAGTATGACCTACCTAAGTATATTTGTTATTTAATTGGTCGGTCAGAATATAGGAATAATATGTGACATGTCAATTAACCCTTATTTTGAAACTATATTCTAGAATGATATCTGAAATACAGGAGATGAGAAATGGGAAAATCATGATAGAGATGAAATAACCGGGAAGGTACAATTCGAAAAGAAAGCAAGGTATTCTCATCTCTTTGAACTACCAGGTACGTAAATTTCGAGGGCGAAATTTCATAAAGAGAGAAGATTGTGAGATCCCAAATTTTATGAAATTAAAGTATTCAATTTTCTTATAATTATTATTTTATTTAGTAACTGGTTAAATTGAGAAAAGGTTAAAGTTAAGGGTGATATGTGAAAATTTTGCAAAGTATGCAAGTTGTTATAAAATATTTGTTTGGTCGGGGAATATTCTTTTTATCGGGGAATATCCGTACGACGGCACAATCATTGGTGGACCCCACAATGGAAGTATTATCGTAGTTAGAAAACGACAGAATTATCTTTTTATAAAAATAACGGCGAATGTGTTACCGTTAAAACTGTTGAACTACCCGGTAGTAAAAGTACAGTAATACGCGTGGTTGCATAGTAACACACGGTATTGATTATTGATGCTTACGTAAGAAGTCACTCAGTTATCTTTGAATTATTACTACGATAATTCACGATCATATCTCTCATATTATTGATTCAATTATGGTCACAGTATCATCTGCATAATATGATATATTATTAAATCAATAATTGAGATGACAAATGTGACGCCCCCAAAATAGGTATACATCTGCCATCTTGAGTCGCCAAATACATGGTATAAAATTCAAATACAACTTAATTATACAACAATCATGTAAAATACGATAAAACATATGCTGTGATTTTTAATACAAATATTGTCATCTAGACAATATCCACACTCAATTGAGTCCTCATTACATTTATTATCACACTATTTAACATAATAGTGAGGACTACTAATGCTATTATCCTGACCGGTCACTCCGCTCCTCGACTAGTCCTTGCTACGTTCTCATTTCCTGAAAAGAACAATGAAAGTAAAAGGGCGAGCTCAACTAGCCCAGTAAGAAATATTATGACTAAGATAATACATAATAAATTATCGTTAGCCTTCAATAGTGTTAAGCGATACAATATAACAAACATCAAGTTTAAGCTGCAATGTGAACAAGCAATCCATTAAAAGAGTCAAGTAGAGAATAAAATCTACTATCTTTTATGATTTAAAAGGTTTTTCATCACTTTTATCATTGGGACTCATCTTAATAAATAATCCACATCATCCCCACACTACGGCGCCAAGGATATTCATTAGTATCGCGAACCACAAATTATCCATGCACTACGGGCCAAGGATATTCGTGTATTCATCAATGGTCATGATCATGCCAACAACTGTCCATCAATGCACTACGGGCCAATGAGGACTTTTACCACATCATTTGTAACATTACGATTATGATTATACCGATTAATCCTCATTATAATCATACCAAGTCCATCTATGCACTATAGGCCACGGATGACTTTCAACATAATATAAACATGAGAATGATGACAATGATATAAGAATTCAATAAAACAAGTTCAAGAATTTATTTATCCAGGAACCAATAACGTCCAAATTGTCAACATGATACTTCTTTGTAGAGTTAAATTCAAGAATGCTCAGAAGAATATTTCCATGAAAAGATACTGGATGAAGCGTAAATATCAAGGATATTCCACTCATTTCATGGAGTATAGAAGTCAAAACTTTAACCAACTGAGTATAATAAAGAATGGAACAACAAAACAAATCACCGTGCATGCGATAGATCAGATAGACAAAAGTTATTCCAATGAATAATAAATAACGGAATTCAGTCGTGCAGAACGCACGCATGTGATATATTCCAACAGAATAATAAATAACGGAACAAGGTCAGGCGAAATTCGCACCGACAGGATGTTCCAACAGAATATTAAATAACGGAACCAGGTTATGCGTAAACGCACAGACAAGATGTTCCAATAGAATAATAAAGAATGGAATAACAGAAGAATTTTACCATGTATGTATGCAGTACCAGCATGTAAAAGTTATTCCAACATAATGATAAAGAATGGAATAATAGTAGAATTTTACCAAGTATAGGGTAGACCACGTATACAGGTTATTGCAACAGAAATAAAAAAATGGAATAACAAAAGTTCTCTTCATGAATATGAAAGAAATAATACCCCTTACCTTAGAACAAACTGGATATAGGAGTAGTGAAGTAGCAGAATACTTTTCTTCTTTCTCTCTATAGTTTCTCTCTCTAGAGTTTCAGTGAATTCGTAAGAAATAATGAAGGAATGAGCTTCTATTTATAGGAGAATGGGTGAATAGTAACTAATTCCCGAAACGGTCCAGATTGATTTACTTTTTAAGCAGATTTCATTCAAAATGGTTTACTATAAAATATTCTAATAAAACAAAATCTTTTAAATAAAATATAATATATTCTATTTATAATCTAATAAAAAGAATAACTTTATAAAAGTATTCTGTTTTATATAAAAAGCTTTTCTGTTTTATTACATTAATAATACTAATAAAACAAAACTTCATCATCATTATTATAATTCACACTATTAATAATTGTGTCGATTCGCAGGAAAGAGGGGCTTTCCAATAAGGATTTCTTCCTATCATGGCGCAATTAGGTGACCAAACCTCTCCTGGCGTAACTTCTAGACATCGTTAATATTGCAAATAATAATATTAATAACTTCGTCATCTCAATTATTGATTTAATAATATATAAAATATCGACAATAATTGAATCAATTATCATGAGATACTATGCAACAATTACTGAAGCAATAATTGAACAAAACTGAGTGACTTCTCACATAAGCATCAATAATCAATATCGTGTGCTACTATGCAACCATGCGTATTCCTGTACTTTTAACACCGGGAGTTTCAACAGTTAACAATAAAACTTCCGTCGTTATTTTCATAAAATATTTTTGTCGTTTACTCAATCCGACAATAATTTTGTTGTGGGGTCCACCAATGATTGTGTCGTCGTACGAATATTCCCTGTTAAAACGAATATTCCCCGACCAATTGAATATTATATAACAACTTGCGTACTTTGCAAAATTTATAACTATTACCCACAACTATAACATTATATCAAATTCATTCCATAATATTCAAAAATTATAATTATAGAAAATTCATCTTTATTCATAAAAATTGGGGTCATACAATCTCCCTTTCTTATGAAATTTTTCCCTCAAAATTAGGGTACGTACCTGGTATGTCGAAGAGATAAGGATACCTTGATTTCATTTCAGATTCTAACTCCCAGGTCATTTCCTCAACATCGTGGTTCCTCCATAAAACTTTGACTTGAGGTATAACTTTGGAGCGTAGAATATGTTCTTATCCAAGATTTGAACACGAACTTTTTCATACGTTAAATCTTCCGCTATTTCGTCCGGTTCTAACTCAATAATGTAGTTCGGGTCTTTCACATATTTACGTAACATGGATATATGAAAAATGTTATGAACATGAGACATACTTTGCGGTAAAGCGAGTCTATAGGCTACAGTCCCTACTCGATCAAGGATTAAAAATGGGCCAATGAATCGAGGATTGAGCTTCCCTCTCTTTCCAAATCTTGTAACTCCTTTCCATGGAGCAACACGTAATAACACATGATCTCCAATATCGAATTCCACGTTCTTTCGATGAAGATCAGCATAACTCTTTTGTCGGTCTTGTGAGGTTTTTATACGTTGTCGAATCGTTTGAATCTTTTCCATATTCATACATACCAACTCCGGTCCCAACAATGTTGCTTCACCCACCTTATCCCAACATACTGGAGAACGACACTTTCTTCCATACAACGCCTCGAATGGAGCCATGTCAATACTTGTTTGATAACTGTTGTTGTAAGAAAACTCCACCAATGGTAAGAACTTGTCCCAACTTCCCTTGAAGTCAAGGACACAGAGTCTTAATAAATCTTCAAGAGTTTGAATAGTTCTCTTAGATTTTTCGTCCGTCTGAGGATGATATGCAGAACTTAATCCTAAATCCGTGCCCATAGCTTTTTGTAAACTAACCCAAAATTGTGAAGTGAATCTTGGGTCTTGATCAAAAACTATGGATACTGGCATACCATGCAGTCTTACAATCTCGTTTATGTATATACGAGCAAGACGTTCAAGTGTATAAGTTTCTCGTATTGGTAAGAAATGAACAAACTTGGTCAATCTATCAATAATGACCCAAATTGCATCTATGCCTTGAGAACCCTTGGGAAGACCAGTAACGAAATCCATGGTAATATGCTCCCACTTCCATTCTGGAATTTCAAGTGGCTGCAATAGACCTTTTGGTACTTGATGCTCTGCCTTGACTCGTTGACAAGTTAAACACCTTGAGATAAACAACGTTATCTCTCTCTTCATATTGCCCCACCAAAATGTATGTTGATGATCATGATACATTTTGGTACTCCTAGGATGGATTGCAAATGGTGTTTTGTGCGCCTCCATCATGATTTTATACTTTAACTCAAGATCGTTAGGAACACAAAGTTTGGAGTTGACTCTAAGTATTCCTTTTTCATCGATTCTTGCTTCCGGCATAACACCTTCTTGTACTTTCTTCCTCATATGCATCAGCTCCAGGTCTGTAGCTTGAGCAGCTTTAACTTTATCGATTAAAGTTGGTTCTACTCGTATATTCACCATCATCATGTGGGTCCCTAGATTCTTTATCTCTATCTCCATCCTTTGCAAGTCATACAAAATGGGCCTCTGCATTAAAAATATCACACTCGTACCCGCATATGATCTTCTACTCAATGCGTCAGCTACCACGTTTGCTTTTTCAGGATGGTATTGGATGGTATGATCATAATCTTTCAACAGTTCAAGCCAACGTCACTGTCGCATGTTGAGTTCCTTTTGAGTGAAGAAATATTTGAGGCTTTTATGATCCGTAAAGATCTCCACTTTCTCCCCATACAAGTAATGCCTCCAAATTTTAAGTGCGAAGATAATGTATTTGCTAACTCTAGATTATGAGTAGGATAATTCCTCTCATATTCTTTGAGTTGTCGAGAGGCATAAAGCTATGACTTTTCCATGTTGCATGAGAACACATCCTAACCTTTTTCAAGATCATCCTTTGTAGATGACAAATCCTCCGAGGCAGGATGGTATTGTCAAACAAAATAAATGAGTCTTCTCTTGAGTTCTTGAAAAATATTCTCACATTCCTCGTTCCAACCGAATTTTGTATCTTTCCGAGTCAGCTGAGTTAAGGGAGTAACGATTCGAGAAAACCCTTCTACGAATCTCCGATAATAATCAGCTAAGCCAAGAAAGCTACGTACTTCGGTCACTGATTTAGGTTGCTCCCAGCTTTGAATAGCTTCAATCTTTGCTAGGTCAACAGATATTCCATGACTTGATACCACGTGCCCAAGGAATGCTACTTCCTTAAGCCAGAACTTGCATTTCTTCAACTTGGCATAAAGCTTATATTTACGAAGCTTTTGAAGTATCAGCCTCAAGTGTTGCTCATGATCTTTACGGCTTTTGGAATAAATAAGGATGTCATCAATAAAGACGACCACAAAGTGATCCAAATATTCCTTGAATACTCGGTTCATCATATCCATGAAGGCAGCATGAGCATTAGTCAATCCAAAAGACATGACTAAGAATTCATAATGCCCATACCGAGTTCTGAAAGTCGTCTTTGGAATGTCATCGGTTCTAATCTTCAATTGGTGATATCCGGAACAAAGATCAATCTTTGAAAAAAAATTGGCGCCTTGCAACTGGTCAAACAGGTCATCAATGCGAGGTAATGGATATCTATTTTTGATAGTGACATAGTTCAACTCCCGATAATCAATACAAAGTCGCATACTCCCATCTTTCTTTTTCATGAATAGAACAGGAGCACCCCAAGGAGACGTACTAGGATGAATGAAACCGATGTCTAACAATTCCTGCAGTTGGGTCTTTAACTCCTAAAGTTCAATAGGAGTCATTCGATATGGGGCTTTGGAAATGGGTTTTGTACCAGGTTCAAGGTCGATACAAAATTTAATTTCACGCTCTGGGGGTAGGCCAGGAAGTTCTTTAGGGAATATGTCAGGAAATTCATTAACAATAGAAATATCATTCAAAACTGATATATTTTTGCTTAGATCCGTGACATGAGCTAAGAAAACTTGACATCCATTTTTCAATAAACGAATAGCTTTATGGCTTGAGATGACAGTGATTGATTTTAATGGTTTGGTTGCTTGAATTCGCATAATAGGTTGGTTAGGAATATGAAAGCTAACAACCTTACAAAAATAATTAATTTTTGCATGATGAGTAGTTAACCAATCAATCCCTAGAATTACGTCAAATGCAAGTATTTTCAATGAAATAAGATCGACAGGTAATGTGAGGGTACCGATTTGAACCAAACAAGACTTATAAACAGTGGATGTAATGAAGGTTTCTCCCAATGGAGTTTCAACAGATAAGTCAAAGTCTAATTTCTCCGGAGTCAAATTTAAACGTTGAGCGCAAGTAGGAGAAATAAAAGAATGGGTAGAACCGGTATCAAATAAGGTATAAACTTCGCTAGAGTTTATGATAAGCTTACCCGTGATGACCTCGTTCGGGTTCTTTGCTTTCTGGTAGGTCACGACAAACGTTCTCCCTTGCACTATTGGCTTTGACTTTTCTGGGACGTCCTTTGGTGCCTCCATCCTAGCTAAACTTATCTTCGGTGAATGACAAAATTGGGCTAGGTGACCTTCTCTTCCATAATTATAACATGCTTTGGACGACATCGCGCAGTTTGGACTGATGTGTCCCTCCCCTCCGCATTTGAAGCATATAATAGGTGGTTGTTCTCCTTTCTTAACAACGGGTTCTGGTGCTGACGTCTTTTCGTCATTATTGAATCTCCGCTTCTTGAAATGTCCATTCTTATTGTTTTGGCCATGATTACCACCGAAGTGGTTACCATTTCTGGAATGTTGATTCCATCCACGCTTATTGTCACCGTTTTGATGACTGCTATCACTAGTATTATCATTTTGTCGGCTGCTCTCTTTTGGTTAGGTTGACTCATTATCGCTCTCCAATAACTGAGCCCTATTAACAACATCTGAATACAAACATAGTTTATGAGAGATAAGATATTGACGTATCTCGGGTTTCAAACCTCTTAGAAACATTCGTGTCATTCTCTCCTCATTATCAACCAAATGGGACGCAAACCGGACCAACTCGGCAAACTTGGCTTCGTACTGCGACACGGTCATGTTGTTTTGCTCCAGCTTGATGAACTCTACCTCTTTCATGTGACGAATACTTTCAGGAAAGTACTTGTCGTTGAACAATTCTTGGAACTTCTCCCAATTCATCTTCAGTGTGGCAGGTTGAGTACGTTTTACAGATTCCAACCAGTAATCTGCCTCTGCACATAACATGAAGGTGGCAAAGGGAACCTTTTGCTCATCGGAGCATCCCAAGACATCAAATATCTTGCAGATCTACTTTATCCACGTCTCCGCCTTAAGTGGTTTTGGCTCTCCAAAAAACTCTGGTGGTCCCAGATCCTTGAACTGCTTAGCGGTGATCGTCTGAGAGTTGCCAGTGTTTCCACCTGCATTTTGTACAGGAGCCACTCTTGCCTGATGTTGCATGAATTGCATAAAGCCTCTGAACATTCCATCGTTCATCATCTCGTCAGTGTTGTTGTTTGCATGAGGATTGTCGCCTTCCTGATGCACATTATCCTGATTATTGATCCGTGGAGACTCAACGGTCTCTTGTGCTTCATTGCTAATCTCAACATTCTCGGATGCCATTTTCAAATACTGCCACAAAAAAAGGTTAATTGACATGCAATATATTATCCCTATACTCTGACCGACCAATTAAATGCCAAATAAACTTAGGTAGGTCATTCTAGCGAAGGAATTCCCCGTCTCTCCCCTCCTAGTTCTTGTCTCACATCTCAGCCAGGGGTCATATCTCTAAGCTTTGATACCAACTATGACGCCCCCAAAATAGGTATACATCACCCATCTTGAGTCGCCAAATAGATGGTATAAAATTTAAATACAACTTAATTATACAACAGTCGTGTAAAATACGACAAAAAATATGTTGTGAGTTTTCATACAAATATTGTCATCTAGACAATATCCACACTCAATTGAGTCCTCATTACATTTATTATCACACTATTTAACAGAATAGTGAGGACTACTAATGTTATTATCTGGACCGTCACTCCGTTCCCCGACTAGTCCCTGTTACGTTCTCATTTCCTGAAGAGAACAATAAAAGTAAGAGGGTGAGCTCAACTAGCCCAGTAAGAAATATTATGACTAAGATAATACAGAATAAATTATCGTTAGTCTTTAACAGTGTTAAACTGATACAATATAACAAACATCAAGTTTAACTGTAGCGGAACAAGAAATCCATTAAAAGAGTCAATTAGAAAATAAAATCTACTATCTTTTATGATTTAAAAGGTTTTTCATCACTTTTATCGCTGGGACTCATCTTAATAAATAATCCACATCATCCCTGCACTACGGCCAAGGATATTCATTAGTATCGCAACCACAAATTATCCATGCACTACGGGCCAAGGATATTCGTGTATTCATCAATGGTCATGATCATGCCAACAACTGTCCATCAATGCACTACGGGCCAATGAGGACTTTTACCACATCATTTGTAACATTACGGTCATGATTATACCGATTAATCCCTTGTCATAATCATACCAAGTCCATCTATGCACTACAGGCCATATATGACTTTCAACATAATATAAACATGAGGATGATGACAATGATATAAGTATTCAATAAAACAAGTTCAAGAATTAATTTATCCAGGAACTAATAACGTCCAAATTGTCAACATGATACTTCTTTGTAGAGTAAAATTTAAGAATGCTCAGAAGAATATTTCCATGAAAAGATACTGGATGAAGCGCAAATATCAAGGATATTCCACTAATTTCATGGAGTATAGAAGTCAAAACATTAACCAACTGAGTATAATAAAGAATGGAATAACAAAAGAAATCATCAGGCATGCGATAGACCGCATGACAGATAAAGTTATTCCAATGTAATAATAAATAACGGAACTGTGTCATGCAGTAACGCATGCATATGATATTCAATAGAATAATAAATAATGGAACCAAAGTTAAGCGAAATTACGCATTGACGGGATGTTCCAATGAATAATAAATAACGGAATTCGGAACCCGGTGCAGTAAACGCATGCATGTGATGTTCCAACAAAATAATAAAGAATGGAATAATGAAGAATTTCACCATGTATGCGGTACTTGGATGACAAAGTTATTCCAAATATAATGATAAAGAATGGAATAATGTATAATTTCACCAAGTATAGGGTAGATCAGCGATACAAAGTTATTCCAACAGAAATAAAAAAAATGGAATAACATAAGTTCTCTTCATGAATATGAAAGAAATAATAACCATTACCTTAGAACAAACTGGATATAGGAGTAGTGAAGTAGCGAGAATACTTTTCTTCTTTCTCTCTATAGTTTTCTCTCTCTAGAGTTTCAAAGTGAATTAAGTAAGAAATAATGAAGGAATGAGCTTCTATTTATAGAGATCATGATACATTTTGGTACTCCCAGATGGATTGAAAACGTGTGTCAGCGCGCCCATCAGCGATTTTATACATTTAAATCACAATCGCTAGAACACAAAGTCCGGAGTTGACTCAAGTATTCCTTCTTCATCGATTCTTGCTTCAACATAGCACCTTCAGACTTTCTTTCCTCATACGATCAGCCTCCTGTGTCCTAGAGTTTCGAGCAAATTTTAACTTTATCGATTAAAGTCATTTTCTACTCAGATACTCACATTTATCATCACATGCGTCCTCGAGTCTTTTAACTCTATCTCCATCCTTTGCAAGTCATACAAAATGGGCCTTCATGCTGACAATATCGCACCAAGATTCAACCATACGATCTTCTACTCAACGCGTCGGCCACCACGCTCGCTTTTCCAGATGGTATCGATGGTACGATCATAATCTTTCAACAGCCAAGCCAACGCCATTGTCGCATGTTGAGTTCCTTTTGAGTGAAGAAATATTTGAGGCTTTTTAGCGATCCAGAAGATCTCCACTTTCTCCCATACAAGTAATGCCTCCAAATTTTGGTGTAAAGATAACGCGCTAACTCTAGATCATGAGTAGGATAATTCTCTCATATTCTTCGAGTTGTCGCGAGGCATAGGCTATAACTTTTCCATGCCAGATGAGAACACATCCCAACCTTTTGTTCAAGATCACAGAGATGACAAATCCCTCCGAGCCGTATGGTATTGTCGTAACAAAATAAATAAGTCTCCTCTCGAGTTCTTGAAAACTCTTCTCACATTCTTCGCCCAACCTAACTTTTGTATCTTTCCGAGTCACCGAAGTTAATGGAGTAAGCGATTCGAGAAAATCCTTCCACGAATCTCCGATAATAACCACTTAAACCGAGAAAGCTACGATTTTGGCCATCGATTTAAGTTGTTCAGCCAATAGCTTCAATCTTTGTCGGGTCAACAGATATTCCACGACTTGATACCACGCGCTCAAGGAATGCTACTTTCTTCGCTTTAACTCGTGATTTCTTCAACTCGCATAAAGCTTATATTCATTAAGCTTTTGGAGTGTCGCCCTTCAAGTGTTGCTTCATGATCTTCACGGCTTTTTGAATAAATAAGGATGTCATCAATAAAGACGACCACAAAGTGATCCAAATATTCCTTGAATACTCGGGTTCATCATATCCATGAAGGCAAGTTAGAGTATTAGTCAATCCAAAGGACATGACTAGGAATTCATAATGCCCGCATCTCGAGTTCTAAAGCCGCTTTTGAATGTCACGTTCTAATCTTCAATCGGGTGATATCCTGAACGTAAGATCAATCTTTCAAAAAGAATTTGCGCTCCTCAGAATCGGGTCAAACAGTCATCAATACGCGGGCAATGGATACCTATTTTTGATGGTGACATGATTCAACTCCCGATAATCAATACAAAGTCGCATACTCCCATCTTTCTTCTTCACTTAATGTAACAGAGCACCCCAAGGAGAAGTACTAGACTTAATAAAGCCAATGTCTAACAATTCCTCGCATTGGGTCTTTAACTCCTCAAGTTCAATAGAGCTATTCGATATGGGCTTTTGGAAATAGGTTTTGTACCGGTTCAAGGTCGATACAAAATTCAATTTCACGCCCGGGGTAGGCTGTGAAGTTCTTCGGGAATACGTCAGAAATTTATTAACAATAGAAATATCGCTCAAAACCGATTTATTTTTGTTTAAATTGCGATACGAGCTAAGAAAGCTGACATCCGCTTTTTCAATAAACGAATAGCTTTTATGGCTTGAGATTTAATTGATTGATTTTAATGGTTTGGTCGTTTGAATTCGTGATAATAGGTTGGTTAGAATATGAAAGCTAACAACCTTACTTAAAACAATCAATTTTTGCATGATAAGTAGTTAACCAATCAATCCTTGTAATCACGCCAAATGCAAGTATTTTTAATGAAATAAGATCGAAGGTGTAATGTGAGGGTACCGATTTGAACCAAACAAGACTTATAAACAAGTGGATGTAATGAAGGTTTCTCCCAACGAGTTTCCACAGATAAGTCAAAGTCTAATTTCTCCCGAGTCAAATTTAATCGATGAGCGCAAGTAGAGAAATAAAAGAATGGGTAGAAC
Source organism: Panax quinquefolius (assembly GCA_020205615.1). Lineage (NCBI taxonomy): Eukaryota > Viridiplantae > Streptophyta > Magnoliopsida > Apiales > Araliaceae > Panax > Panax quinquefolius. The sequence goes on along the minus strand of CM035155.1, from coordinate 105,486,486 downwards.
CCAGATCAAATAAAGTATGATTTCATTAGAGTTTATGATAAGCTTACCCGTGATGACCTCATTCAGTTTCTCGCTCTCTCGGGAGGTCACAACAAACGCCTCCTCAGACTCACCGGCTTTGACTTTTCGGGACTACTTTGGTGCTCTCCATCCTAGTTGAATTTGTCTTTCGTAGAACGACAAAATCGAGCTAAGTGACCTTCTCTTCCACAATTATAACACGCTTTGACGGCATACGCAGCTTTGATCGATGTGTCCTCTCCTCCGCATTTGAAGCATATGATAGGTGGTCTTTCTCCTTCCTTAACAACGGTGTCAAAGCCGACGCCTTTCCATCATTCATGAATCTCCTTTTCTTGAAATGTCCATTCTTATTGTTTTGGCCCTGATTACCACACCAAGTGGTTACCATATCCGCCCGTTGATTCCTCCACGCTTGTTGTCACCGCTCGATGACTTCTCACCGGTATTATAATTTTCATTACCGCTTCTTTTTAGTCAAGGCTGACTCGTTATCGCGCCTCCACTAATCGAAGCCCTATTTACAACATCTCAATACAAACACGCTTTATGAGAAATAAGATGTCGACGATTCCGCTTCAAACCTCTTAAAACATTCGCCATTCTCTCTTCATTATCCACCAAGTGGGACGCAAACCGTGATAACTCCGCAAATTTTGCCTCAGATCATGACACACTACCATATTGTTTTGTTCCAACTTGATAAACTCCACCTCCTTCATGTGGCGTAATACTTTGTGAAAGTATTTGTCGTTGAATGCCTCCCGAACTTCTCCCAAGATATCTTCAAGACAAGAGTCGAGTACGCTTTACCGATTCCCACCAAGAATCGGCCTCTTCTCCGCAAGAATATAAAGGCTAAGAAAGGAACCTTTTGCTCCTGAGCATCCCAAGACATCAAATATCTTGGTAACTGCTTTTATCCATGCTTCCGCCAAGTGGTTTTGCTCTCCCTTAAACTCCCGGTGGTCCCAGCCTTGAATTGTTTAATGTGACCGCCCGAGAGTTTTCCGTGTTTCCACCCCACGCTTTTGGACAGAGTCGCTCTCGTCATTGTCAGATGAATTGCATAAAGCCTCCTAACATTTGATCATTCATCATTTGGTCAAGGTTGTTGTTGTCAGATGAGGATTGTCGCCTCGATGCACATTATCCTCGATTATCGATATGTGGTGAATCAACGATCGCTCAGGCTCCATGCTATTCTCAACATTCTCGATGTCATTTTCGACATCGCCACAAAACAAAAGGTTAATCGACATGTAACATATTATCCCTATATTCCCACTCAACCAATAAAATAGCACATAAACTTAGTAGGTCATACTAGCAAGGTATTCCCCTGCCTCCCTCCTAGTACTATTCTCACATTCAGCAGTGGATCATATCCCTAAGCTCGATATTAACCGTGACGCCCCCAAAATTAGGTATACATCACCCATCTGGGTAGTCGATACATGGTATGTAATTTAAATACAACTTACTAATATAATCGCTGCATAATACAATAAAACATAAACCGTGAGTTTGAATACAAATATTGTCTACTAGAGATTATACAAACTCAAAAGGAGTCCTCATTACAATTATTATCACACTATTTCACGTAATAAATGAGGACTACTAATGCTATCCTCTCGACCATTACTCCGCTCCCCGACTCTCAGCCTATATTCTCATTTCAAGAGAATAAAGGAAAGAAAGGTGAGCTCAACTAGCTCAAGAAGAAATATTACGACTAAGATAATGCGTAATAAATTATCATTAGCTTCACAACAAAGTTGTTAAACCGATAAAATATAATGAACATCAAGTTTAACTACAAATGAACCAAAGAATCCATTAAAAGAGTCAAGTAGAAAATAAAATCTACTATCTTTTATGATTTAAAAGGTTTTTCATCACCGTTATAGCCGAGACTCAAATTTTTAATAAATATTCCACATCATCGAATCACCCCGCACTACTACCAAGGATATTCTTTAAGATCACGCACCACAATTATTCACGCACCACGCCAAGAATATTTCAGGTATTCATTAATGGTCATGATCATGCCAACAATCGGCCCATCAATGCACTACGGCCAATCGAGGATTTTTTACCACATCATTTGTAACATTACTGGCCATGATTACAACCAATAGTCTCTCGGTCATAATCATACCAAGTCCATCTATGCACTACAAAAGCCATGATGACTTTCAACATAATATAAACACGAGGATGATGACAATGATATAAGAATTCAATAAAACAAGTTCAAGAATTAATTTATCTAGAACCAATAACATCCAAACTGCCAACACGACATCGCTTTGTAGAGTAAAATTCAAGAATATCGAGAAGAATATTTCCATGAAAGATATCGACGAAGCGCAAATATCAAGGATATTCCACTAATTTCATGGAGTATAGAAGTCAAAGTTTTAACCAACCGGTATAATAAAGAATGGAATAACAAAAGAAATCACCATGCACGCGATATGATCGCATGACAAAAGTTATTCCAATGTAATAATAAAATTTTAACCAGTCGTGCCAGAAAACGCATGCATGTGATATTCCAATGTAATAATAAAGAATGGAACCAGTCCCACAGAAACACATGCATGTATGAGATGTTCCAATGTATAATAATAAAGACGGAAACTGTGTCCTGCAAAACACACGCATGTGATGTTCCAATAGAATAATAATAAAGATTTTAACTGTGTCCTGTAAAACACATGCATGTGATGTTCCAAGTAATAATAAGAATGTCACCAAGTATAGGTAAACCACAGATACAAAAGTTATTCCAATGTAATAATAAGCAAATGGAATAACAATGCTTTCTTCATTAATAAGAAAGAATAACACCTCTTACATTTTTAGTAGAGATTGAATATCGCAAAGAAGGTAAGAATAAAATACTCTTCTTCTTTCTCTCTTATTCTCTATACTTTTCTCTCTATAGTTTGAATGAATTCGTGAAAAATAATGAAGCACTAGCCTCTATTTATAGAAGATTTCTAGCTTAAGCACTAGCCATGTGAAAAGGCAAGTGGCTCGACGAATCGTGATGTGAAAAGAAAAGTGGTTCGACGCTCAGTAATGTGAAACGACAAGTGGTTCGACACTCGTAATGTGAAAAACAAGTGGTTCGACGCTCAGAATGTGAAACTACAAGTTGGTTCGACGTATCGTAAAATTTAAGGTAATTACTATCGACGAAGCGTAATTACTATCGATTTAAGGTAATTACTATCGATTTAAGGTAATTACTATGCAAAGGTAATTACTATCACGAAGGTAATTACTATCGATTTAAGAGACTTTAGATGACGACATATGGGCCCCCCATAAAATAATCAAACTTACCACAAACGCCCTCATAATGCACTCTTTATATACATCAAGGATCGAATAAATATTACCACAAATCATTTTATTTTTAATCAACACATATTTAATCTTTCAACAATTATTAATCATTTATAACTTGTCGCCTCAATTATCGATTTAATAATATAATATATTATACGTATGATATCGTGACAATAATGAATCAATAATATAAGAGATATGATGCAAAGAATTATCAGAGTAATAATCGAGTATAATCGAGTGACTTTCACGTGAAGATCAATAATCAATATCGCTAGGCTACTATACAACCACGCCAGACATCGCATTTCTTTACTACCGGGTAGTTCAATGCTTTTAATTCAGAATACCTCCGCCGTTATTTTTATAGAAAGATAATTTTGTCGCTTTTTAACTACTTATAATACTTCCGCCAGGGGTCCACTAATGATTGAAGCTGTCAGATTTAATATTCCCCTACAAAAAGAATATTCCATTTTAAGATGATTAAATGCATTAATTAGTAAAGTGTAAACAATTAAAATAAATTTTTATAAGTTTAAGAAATGATTAAAATATTGTGGTAATATTAATAATATTAGATTATGAGATTATTAAGTGATTTATAACATTAGGATTAAGGTGTTATAAATATTGATATGGATTTTATTGTGAAACTTTATCTTTTTTGTCTTGGGGGTTACTATTCACGATACTTAATTATTCACGTGATACTAAGACTATTCATAATGTATGGCCTTTATTTAACAGATATGACATTATTTATGTATACTTAAGATTACGTATCTAATCTGAAATACTATTTATGAGTTACTATTCATGAGTTACTATTCATGAGTTATATTCACGAGTTCTTATTCACGGGTACTATATATAATTAAAAATATATTTCTTTTTTGTCCAAATTATTTTTGGTACATGAATATTATTCTTGAATTTTACTCCACAAAGCAAAATATCATGTTGATAATTTGGATATTTTAAACTCGGATAAATTTAAAGTCTTTAATATTTATCCTTGATTTCGCTTTGATTAATGCTTATATCATTGTCATCATCCTCATGCTTATATTGTGATGAAAGTTATCTTTGACTTACGTGCATAGATGGACTGCTGATTATTGGTTTTACAGTTGTATATCTTTAGCTTACGTGCAAAGACAAATTGTTGATTATTGGTTTTATAGTTGTATATCTTTGCTTACGACTTACGCAAAGATGGACTATTGATTATTGGTTTTATAATTGTATATCTTTCGCTTACATTGAAAAGATGGATCGTTGATTATTGGTTTTACAAAGAGTATATCTTTGGCTTACGTGCTAAGATGAACTGTTGATTGATATCTTTGGTCGTAGTGAAAAAGATGAACTATTAATTGATAGCTTTGGTCCGCATCGCAAAGATGGACGGTGTATGACATGATCATGACCACTTGTGATACTAATGAATATCCTTGGTCGTAGTCTGAGGATAATTCGATGATGTGATCAAGCGGGATCATGACCATTAGTTAACAGTTGAATGTCTTTGGCCGTAGTGCACTGACAGACAATTGATTGATATGATCATGACCATTGGTTTTATAGTTCAATATCTTTGGCCAGTAGTGCAAAGATAGACAACTGATTGGTATGATCATTGTTATTACATTTGAATATCTTTAGCCTTTGGGGTAAGGATATTGAGTAAATGTTCTATTAAGCCTTTGTGGCAAGGAGAAATTGTTGATTCACATTATTATAAACATGAATTATGAATTTAACTAACATCTTTGGTGGTTTAGGAGAAGAGAGGTGATGAAAGTTCTATTTGTCTTGGGTATAATAAAGAACTGTTGATGAGTATTACATGGATAAAATTGATGATAAACTTTTAAATCATAGAAGATAGTAGATATCATGCTCTACTTGACTCTTCTAATGGATTGCTTATTCCGCTACAGTTGTTAATCTAAAACTTATTGTCTATTGTATTCTATCAGTTGTTATACTGTTGAAGGCTAAGGATAATTTATTCTTCATTATCTTAGTCATAATATTCTTACTGGGCTAGTTGAGCTCACCCTTTCTTTCACTGTTCTCTTCAGGAAATGAGAATATAGCTGGGACGAGTTGGGGAATGGAGTGATGGTCCGAGATGGTGGCTATAGTAGTCCTCACTATTTTTATAAAATAGTGTGATAATAATTATAATGAAGACTCCATTGAGAGTGGATATTGTCTAAAAGGCAATATTCTTGTTTAAACTCTCAGCTTATGTTTTGTCGTATTTTGCATGACAGTTGTATAATTAAGTTTGTAGTTGATTTATGTACCATGTATTTGGCGACTCAAGATGGCTGATGTATACATGTTTTGGGGGCGTCACAGTATATGCCTATCCGGGTCACGAATCACAAAGCCTAACACAAATAAGCCTTATGAACATATGCCATTATGGTCTAATCTATACTTATATTTCATTTTTCAAATCCATACAAGCAATTAGTGTGAATGGTGATCAAGCATTCATACATTTAGCACAACCATAATGGGCATTCCAATATTAAATAAGCAACATCACAATCAGTCATACATGTTTAAACTACGCATTAGAATCCATTAGAATCCCATAATAGAGTTTAGTTCATTTCTGAACCAAAAGCCATTATGGGATTAAAGAAAACCATTAAAATAAGAAATGAAATCATGAGTTATGGAAGAAATGAGAGATCAAATCTTTAAATTCATGCTGCAAGTTTTGTTTCCAAGCTTGTCCAAATCACCCAAAAATCTCCAAAATGAAAACTATATTTATTAAGTAATCTAAATAAAGAGAGGAGCTAAAATGTAGTAATCAAGTGCTCAAAACCCTCCCTCTAGTAGTCTAAACCTAAAAACAAGGATGAATACTTCAAAACCACATCTTGGTACCAACCATATTGTCTCAGATGAGCAAAACATACTCAATTTCAAATTACAAAAAGTCACTATTTTTTAAACTGAATAAGACTGGTGCAGTCGCGCGATAGTACACTGCAAATCGAGCGTGGGCGCGCTGTAGGGTTGTCTGCCGAGTGCATGGCGCGGGTGGCCATGGCCATTTGTTGTTGGAACGCGGCCGCGCGGTATGTTTATCTGCTTCTGCACTTCCTTTGGCGTGGGTGAGCCATGATAAAGCTGTATAGCAGCGCGGCCACGCTGCTGCTGCACTTTGCATTCTGCTGCTTCTTGTCCACTACTTGCTTGCTCTTCCTTTCCTCTCTTTTGCATTTCACCATTTCATTGATCCTCCCCCTCACCTGCTCCAATTCAGCTGCAATCTACACTCTTGCTCAAGTCCACCTTTCCATGTTCTTACTAGCTCATGCCATTTCATGCCATTCCATGCCATTCCACACCTTAAGTTGCTATGGGAGTTCCAGCTATGCACACTACAAAACAGACACAACAAGAAAATAAAACATAATAAAAATACTCGAGTTGAGCATAATTCCAGTGAGTTAGTAACCAATAAGTAGGTATAAGACCTACTTAGCAGCATTATCCTGGGCATACTCCTCTTTTGATCCTAATTCAAAACATTATCAGCGCCTTAAAAATCCACATCACCGTCTTCTGTTTTACCGAGGAGAGTTTGATAATATGATGGAAACAGATGGGGTGTGGCATCCATATCAGTTATTTGATAGACATTTGTGACAACCCGAATTTTTCATAAGTTATTTAAATAAGAATTTAATAATTGAAATTTTTATTACGATGTGATTAATGTAACAATCCAGAATTTTAATTGTAATTATAAATATTTATTGAATTATATAAATATTTAATGGATGTGTTTATTGTTGAATAAATATTTGTTTAATTTGATTTGATTTAATTTGGTTAATTATTTGTTTAATAAATAATTAATGGGTTAAGGAAATTAATTGTTTTGAGATAATATTCTAATTTAATTTAATAATTAAGTTAGAGAGGTTATAATGATTAAATGATTTATTCAATAATTTTTTATTAGAATTAATTAAGTTAAGTATGAAAACTTAATTAAATAAAGTGTGATAAATAACTATATTATAAAGGAGTTATTAAAATAAATTAAAGGAGTTTAATTTAGTTTTGCCAAACAAGGCTTAAATATATTAATTCTTTAAAATTTAAAGGGTTTTCAAAAACAAAGCCCTATGGCTTTTTGGATTTTGAAATTTAAATTATTTATAAAATAAACTAAATAAATAATTTATATATTTATAAGTTATACGTCTGATAACTGATAGTAATTATTAGGTTTATTATGACCATATACGTTTTTTTGACGTTGGTTTATTTTTAGAGTATGCATAAGTTATCAGTTGGATTTTTAGTTAACACCTAAGCCTAAGTAAGAAAAGAGATAGAAGTAAGAGAAAGACAAGTCTTTGAATTCTTCAAGCTATTCTCAGTGATTTACAAGTGTCGTCTGAACAAATTAAAGGCCACGTGAAGTGCAGATATCTGTAAGCTGTTAAACTGTTATTAGTAAACAACGATCGAGGTTCAAGATTCAAGGTAAAGTTATGTCTTACTTGAAAGATATGAGTCAGATGTGATACTTGAATATTTATACACTTTTTGTGATATTATTATTTGAACCATGTTTAAGGTTCCGAATAATTTATTAATGTTGAATTGTAATATCGTTTTGCGATGTAAACTATTGTAGTATTAAAATGTTTTTGAGATATCTAGATGTAAAGGTTGAAGGTTTTGGGAACGAGGATAGTTTGTAATAAAAAAAAATTAATTATTCCGAAAAATTTCAATGGATGTATTATCGTTTAATGATGTAAAATTAGAAGTTAAATGTATTATTAACGACCGAAGTCGAGAATTAAATTGTATGAATTTTGGGGTTGTTACAGTTGGTATCAAAGTTGTAGGTTATAAACCTTAGGTAGGAGTACCATAGGCTATAACCTTAGAGAAGGAAGGTGAAGGTAATGAAAGAATAAGCTCAAGTAGAGTTTGAATAATAACAAGTAATTTAAGAAATTTATAAAGAAATGATTAAAACATGTGTGAGAGGATTCAAAGAAGAATCTCGCTAAGTTATAAGGAGTATGAATGTGGGGTTACCCAACTCCAATAATAAGGATGTAAGGTGATAATAAATAGATAATGTCTATAAGAAGAGAATGGTAAAGAAGTTAAAAATCAAAAAGTTATATTTAAGTATGGTACAATTGTACTCTTTAATGGTTGATGTATGGTATCTGGGCTAAACGATTCCTTCATAGAGCGGAGGTATATACGAACTAGCAACTCGGAACCTAGTTTGTTAGTTGTTTGTGGGAAACCACTCAGCGTACCATATTGAAACTGTTAGAGACTCGATGTGTACCAAGTATAGAAGTTGATATGTATGATGAAAATGTGGAACTTAACTGAAATGTTGAGCAATGTAAATGAAGTTAGAAATTCTTAAAGGAAGAATTGTTTATAAACAAGAGAATTCAAAGAAGAATCTTGAAGAAATATAAAGATAAGATATGGGAGTTGCCTAACTCCAATAGCCAAGATAACGAATAATGATGAATAGATAAAGCCTGTAAGATTAAAAGTATAAACGAAATCGTAAATGATGAAAAAGGAAATAAAGATGATCGTATAACAAAACAATTATGAGTTAAAAAAAGAATTTTAAGGGAGATGATTATAGAATAGGATCACGACATGATCTGTTTAAGTTATAAAAGAAAGATGGTCTGTAATGTTTGAATAATTATAGCTTGATGCTATGAAGGTAATGTACTATGATATAGTACAAGATAACTCACGAGGAGTTATAGATGATGTGGTACGAAAAATTTGTATCGAGCAAAGAGCAAGTTAAGAGTAAGATAGAGTTAGGTGGGATTTCAATTGAGGACTCATGTGATGGCTGAGTTGTACAAACTTTTGTATGGGGGAGGGTTTTGTGCTTGCACTCAGTTTATTACATTGATAATCATTGAAATGTTGGTGTCGCGCTATCAATGCATATGTGGTGAAAAGGTGATTCTTTTCTCATGTGTATATTTGATAGTTAGAAACTATTAAGATTAGTCAAATATTATTAGGATTAGGTGCGGTTCTTAAAACTAATGCATATGGTAAGTTCGTGACTCATAATAATATGGTATGTTTTGAACCCCTCAGCGAATGGACGCCTATGGTCTGACTAGGACAAGTTCTTAAACTCATATTATTGTGGCAAGTTCCTGAAATTCCAATGTGCGGTAAGTTTGATGAACTATTTTGGGTAGAAAACGGTTATAGTATAGAGATCATTGATGATGTTGAAGATTGATAGAATGGATAAGTAATGAAGTCATGAAGTAAAGATTGAAGTTGATGGATACCTGGATATTCTAAATCTACTAGTTACGTTAGACTTTCAAAATTTATTGACTTCGTGCCGATGGTTGTACTTTTAATTTTTGAAAAATGTTGGATCACACTAGTGAACCTAAAGACTTTTGAAAATAGTGTTATTATTCGCGTATCTATGTTGTTTGTTTCGGCTAGAAAAAAATGATTTTTTTTAAATTTTCAAAATATATTTTAATTATATATATCGGGTGATATGATAAATGATGGAGTCATCAATGCAATGGAACCCGGTGTTGGATGTGATCATATGATCGTCAGCCCACTATGGTGAGATGTAGTATGACAACGTCATAATCATGATGCCATAAAAAGGATTTTTTAGGTTTCTTTAAGATCTGAAAGTATATATATATGTGTATATGTATATTTCGATTGATGTTTGAATTGCTGTAGAAGTCTATGCTATTTGATTCAGCTAGACGGTTATTGAAAGATGTTCATGAAATTCAAGCGTTTATTTAAAATTTATGCCAAACCAAATTATTTTAGTGCGGATTCAGATGTTGAAAAGCTGAGGTGAACAACCCTATAAGGGGACATGTTTTTGGGGACAATGGTTCCGAGCGTAACGCATATAATCGTTACAAAACACTACGTTCATGACTAACGTAGTGGTACAATAAGTCGCCACCTAGTGTACGTGTGGAGGGTGTTTTCAGTCTTTATGATTGATAAACACTCTGGTTTGCAGTGTGAAGGATTGAGTTGAAGCACTAGTAAATCGAGAATAGAGTTCACAGTCTTGTGACCCCTTAACATGATTTGGAATCTTTGAAATTCATGTTATTCATATCGCTTCCCAATTATTGAGCAATTGTGGAAGATTCTTATTATTCTGAAAGGTGAAAGTGGAAAGGATGGGAAAATTAAGCAAAACATAATAATTTTAAGAAATAATTGAAACTCCAGAAGGAAGAGAAATGTGAAACTCTTAGAAGAGGAAGAGGTGAGGAATATGATGATCTTAGAAAGATCCTAAGAGAAAGAATTTGGTTGTAGAACCCAATGAATGAATAAAGTATTAACGTAAAATCTATTTTGATATATTAAACGAATAAAGATTAATAGATAAAATTTTGAGGACAAAATTCTTATAAGAATGGGTGAATGTAATATCCCGAGTGTTTATGATAACGATCCTTAGCTAAGGAAAAAAATGGGTTAAAGAGTATATAATACTCAAAATATAATTGAGTTAAAGTGAAAGTTATGAAATAAAGCCTAGAATGTGTTGAAGTAATGAATGTAGTAGGAAATATAAAATCTATATTAAGGTAATGTGTTGAAGATATTCAATGATAAATTTTTGGAAAAGAGATTTGGTGAAAACCGAGTAAGGGAGGTTTCGTTGATTCCGAGGACGGAATCCTTATAAGGAGGGAAGGATGTGACAACCCGAATTTTTCATAAGTTATTAAAATAAGAATTTAATAATTGAAATTCTTATTACGATGTGATTAATGTAACCATCCAGAATTTTAATTGTAATTATAAATATTTATTGAATTATATAAATATTTAATAGATGTATTTATTGTTGAATAAATATTTGTTTAATTTGATTTGATTTGATTTAGTTAATTATTTATTTAATAAATAATTAATGGGTTAAGGAAATTAATTGTTTTGAGATAATATTCTAATTTAATTTAATAATTAAGTTAGAGAGGTTATAATGATTAAATGATTTATTCAATAAATTGTTATTAGAATTAATTAAATTAAGTATGAAAACTTAATTAAATAAAGTGTGATAAATAACTATATTATAAAGGAGTTATTAAAATAAATTAAAGGAGTTTAATTTAGTTTTGCCAAACAAGGCTTAAATATATTAATTCTTTAAAATTTAAAGGGTTTTGCCAAACAAAGCCCTATGGCTTTCGGATTTTTGAAATTTAAATTATTTATAAAATAATTTGATAACTGATAATAATTATTAGGTTTATAATGACCATATAAGTTTCTTTGACGTTGGTTTATTTTTAGAGTACGCATAAGTTATCAGTTGGATTTTTAGTTTACACCTAAGCCTAAGTAAGAAAAGAGAGAGTCTGAAAGAGAGAAGTAAGAGAAAGACACGTCTTTGAATTCTTCAAGCTATTCTCAGTAATTTATAAGTGTTGTCTGAACAAATTAAAGGGCACGTGAAGTGCAGATATCTGTAAGCTGTTAAACTGTTATTGGTAAACAACGATCGAGGTTCAAGATTCAAGGTAAAGTTATGTCTTACTTGAAAGATATGAGTCAGATGTGATACTTGAATATTTATACACCTTTTGTGATATTATTATTTGAACCATGTTTAAGGTTCCGAATAATGTATTAATATTGAATTGTAATATCATTTTGCGATGTAAACTACTATAGTATTAAAATTATTTTGAGATATCTAGATGTAAAGGTTGAAGGTTTTGGGAACGAGGATAGTTTGTAATAAAAAAAATTTAATTATTCCACAAAATTTCAATGGATGTATTATCGTTTAATGATGTAAAATTAGAAGTTAAATGTATTATTAACGACCAAAGTCGAGAATTAAATTGTATGAATTTTGGGGTCGTTACAACATTTGTCTTGGGATTTTTTTGAGACAAGGTTAGGTGGAGCAGCTCGTATACCATTAATACATTACAACATTGTTGAGTTCTAAATGCCTGGCAGATTTATGAGGCAATTTGGATATTTGCAGTCGTATCCATCTAATGCTAAAAATATGGTGGAATTGCGGAAGGAACATAAATTATTTGAGAGAATATATTTTGAAAACCATAGGGCCAACTATATTCGATTGTGGGAGGCATACATAGAGAGTTTAGAAGTACAAGTGTTGGAGGCTTTGCAACATATATCTACCGAGGATTACATGGTACAGAAAAATTACTCGGAGACTGTGACGCCCCCAAAATAGGTTCACACGACCCATTCTAAGTCGCCATGTGACGCCCCCAAAATAGGTCCACACAACCCATTCTGAGTCGCCAAATATCACTCTATAAAAATCAAATACAAACTTCATTTATCTAATCGTTGAAGCGTAAATGCGAGTACGACAACACATAAGCTGTGAGTTTTAATACAATATTATCTCATGGACAGTATTCAAACTCAAATTATTACAATGCCATATAAAATACAGCAGAAAATATTTTAAGACCCCAAAGAAGAACGAGAAGATTACTATCATATTCATTCTAATGAGGTGCACTTTTGACGCTTTCAAAGTCGGGTTCTCATCACCCTATTGTTGTTCGCCAAAATCAATTATTAAGTGACGTATAAAATACGACACACATATCTTAGGTCCTCAATACAATTATCTGTTGCATGTCATGCCATTTTATAATGTATTGAGAAACTTCAACAGTCTCATAATCATAATTGTGATTCTAAATTCCTCTTCGCACCTAGGACGAAGATAATTTTCATCACCTGTCTTTACCTGAAACATCAAAAATCATGGTTATACCAAATAACAATTCTTGTTCATAATCATACTAATAAATTCATCTTTGCACTACGAGCCAAAGATATTCATTAACAATTCATCTTTGCTCTATAGGCCAAAGACATACAACTGTATTATAAAAGACTCAAGTAGAGCATAATATCTACTATCTTCTACGAATTAAAAGTGTATTATCAATATGTTATCACTGAGACTCAGCTTAATAATTAATCCACAGCATCGAATCATCCCTGTTCTACGACCAAGAATATTCATTAGTATTATGACCATGAATTATCCATGCACTACGGGCCAAGGATATTCGTGTTTTCAACAATGGTCATGATTATACAGAATAATCCCTGGTTATAATCATACCAACAAGTGTCCATCAATGCACGTAAGCCAAAGATATACAACTATAAAATCAATAATCAACGGTCCATCTTTGCACGTAAGTCAAAGATATACAACTATAAAACCAATAATCAACGGTCTATCTACAACTATAAAACCAATAATCAACAATCCATCTTTGTACGTAAGCCAAAGATATACAATTATAAAATCAATAATCAACAGTCCATCTTTGCACGTAAGCCAAAGATATACAACTATTAAACCAATAATCAACTGTCCATTTTTGCACGTAAGCCAAAGATATACAATTGTAAAATCAATAATCAACAGTCCATCTTTGCACGTAAGCCAAAGATGACATTCATCACAATATAAGTATGAGAATGATGACAATGATATAAGTGAAAACAAGGATAAATATTAAAGACTTTAAATTTATGCAAATATTATCAATCATTTAATAAACTCACAATCTAATATTATAACAATATTTTAATCACTTCTTAAACTTATAAACAATTTATTTCAATTGTATACACTTTACCAAATAATGCATTTAATCATTCAAAAATGACATACTCATAAAATTTCATCACCAATGATCAAATCCCTCATCAAAAATCTGCATATATCCTATATAAGATTCCCAAGCCATAAAATCCTATTTTCCAATTTTGTTACTTCACATAACATATTTAATTCATTTACTCATAACTAGTTTATTTTCATGAAAAATACCAAATCAGTCCCAAAAATATTTCTTTTCTGGGATTTAGCAGAATATAGTCCCATATTAAACATATATTTTTCTCAGAATTTTTAAAATTCATTTACTATTTTTTATAAGGCCAAAACTGCCGAATATTTAGACATTTATCATAAATTGTACTTTTGTCTAAAAATTCCGAAATTTACAGGGAATACTCCTGTTATATACATGCGGTAATCCACGTAGACAGATCATTTCCATAATTTAATAAGGAATGAATACAAAAGATCATTCACCATGCATGCGGTAATCCACATAGGTATGTGTTATTCTAACGTAATAATAAAGAATGGAACCGTGTCACGCAGAAATGGCAAATACAAACAGGATATTCCAGCGAGAATAATAAAGAATGGAATAACAACAAAAATCACTAGGCATGCGATAGAATCGCATAAACAAAAGTTATTCCAATGTAATAATAAAGAATGGAACGTGTCACGCCAGAAACCGCATGCATGTGATATTCCAACAAAATAATAAAGAATGGAATAACAAACGAAATCACCAAGCACGCGATAGACAAAGATGATAGGTTATTCCAATGAATAATAAAGATTGGAACTGTGTCATGCGTAAACCGCATGCATGTGATATTTCAACGAATAATAAAGAATGGAATAACAACAGAAATCACCGGACATGCGATGTAATCGCTTGCAGACGAGTTATTTCAATGTAATAATAAAGAATGGAATAATAACTCGAAATCACCGGGCATGCGATGTAGCCGCACGCATACAAAGTTATTCCAACATAACAATAAAGAATGGAATAGCGGAAGAATTTCACCATGTATGCAGGTGCCAGATGTATGAGCAGATTATTCCAACATAATAATAAAGAATGAAATAACAAAAGAATTTCTCACCATGTATACTAGAGTCCGCGTATACTGAGTTATTCCAATGTAATAATAAGGAATGGAATAACAATAGCTCTCTTCATGAATCTGAAAGAAATAATACCCTTTACCTCAAAAAGAAGATTGGATCTTTGGAATAGTGAGGTAGCAGACTTCTCTTCTTCTTTCTCTCTATAATTTCTCTCTATAATAATTGCTCTATAGCTTTAGTGAATTGGTGAGAAATGAAGGAAGAATGAGCTTCTATTTATAGAAAAATATAGTTTCAATAATTGCACGTTTTGGGGCTCGAAATATTATAGTATAATACCTTCAACTTTTCTTTCATTTTTAATTTAGTCCTGAAAGTATTATCAAACTTGTACCACCTCCCCTAATAGTAAATAATGTGAATTAATAGAACAATCATGTGACTCAATCGTTATAATTATGTGAAAATACGAATTATAGTATAGTACCTCCATCTATACCTCCATTTTTAACTTAGTCATGCAAGTATTATCAATCTTGCACCATCTCCCCTAATAGTACATGAATGTGAATCAATAGTACACACATGTGAACAAATAGTTAATAGCATGTGAATTAATAGCAATTAATTGCTCATTTACCCGATTAATTACCCGGTTGGTCAATATAACTTCCAGACATCAATTACTATCGAAATAAATGTCGATTTCCACTAACACTAATAATCCCAACACAATGGAACTATCAATTTCATCTTTAATCAACACGAACTTATTCATCGTTAATATTATAATTCATAATATTTAACAATCAAAGTTGTTCGTGAAAGAGGGGCTTTCCGATAAGGATTTCTCCTTATTGCGGTAGCAATTAGGTGACCAAACCTCTCCTTGAGAGAACTTCTAGACATTGTCAATATTGCAAATAATAATATGAATAACTTTGTCATCTCAATTATTGATTTAATAATATATAAAATATTATACAGATGATGCTGTGACAATAACTAAATCAATAATATGAGAGATATGATGCAGTAATTACTGTACAATAATTGAGTATAATTGAGTATAACTGAGTGACTTCTCACGTAAGCATCAATATTCAATACCGTGTGCTACTATGCAACCACACGTATTACTGTACTTTTACTACCGGTTATTTTATGACAACTTGCTTACTTTGAAAAATTTTTAAATATGACCCTTAACTTTAAGCTTTTATCAATTTAACTATTTACCAAAATAGAAAAATTGAATACTTTTATTTCATAAAATTTGAGATCTCACAATCTTCCCTCCTTATGAAATTTCGGCCTCGAAATTTACGTACCTGGTAGTTCGAAGAGATGAGAATACCTTGCTTTTTTTTTGGATTGTACCTTCTTGGTTATTTCCTTTGTATCATGATTTTCTTATTGCTCATCTCCTGTATTTCAGATATCATTCTAGAATATATCTTCAAAATAAAGGTTAATTGACATATCATAATTTGTCAACTTATCAAGTAAACAATTTCAACTTAGGTAAGTCACACACTAGCGAAGTATATAACTCGTCTCTCCCCTCATAGTTCTAGACTCATATCTCCACCAGCGACCATATCCCTAAGCTCTGATACCATTTGTGATGCCCCCAAAATAGGTCCACACGACCCATTCTGAGTCGCCAGATATCACTCTATAAAAATTAAATACAAACTTCATTTATACAACTGTTGAACTATCGCGCAGAGTACGACAACATATAAGCTATGAGTTTTAATACAATATTGTCTCGTAGATAGTATCCAAAATCAAATTATTACAATGCCATATAAAATACAACAGCAAATATTTTAAGACCCCAAAGAAGAACGAGAAGATTACTATCATATTCATTCTAATGAGGTACACTTTTGACGCTTTCAAAGTTGGGTTCTCATCACCCTATTGTTGTTCGCCAAAATCAATTATTAAGTGACGTATAAAATACGACACACACATCTTAGGTCCTCAATACAATTATCTGTTGCATGTCATGCCGTTTTATAATGTATTGAGAAACTTCAACAGTCTCGGACCATCACACTATTTTCTTGTTATCCCCGCTTGACCCAGCAACATTCTTATTACCTGAAAGGAGTTGTGAAGCAAAAAGGGTGAGCACAACTACCCCAGTAAAGAATATCATGACTAAAGATAATTAAATTATCAATAGCCTTCATCAGTAATAAATCAGAGATTTAGAACATATGGTAGATGATAAAACTTTTCAACCATAGTTGCAGCGGAACGAGCAATCCATTAGAAGAGTCAAATAGACCATAGGGTCTATTATCTTCTCTATGTTAAAAGTCCACCAACAATGTTTTATCCCTGTAACATCAATCAACAATTCCTATCCACAATCATGTGAATAACTTATAATCATAATTGTGATTCTAAATTCCTCTTCGCACCTAGGACGAAGATAATTTTCATCACCCGTCTTTACCTGAAACATCAAAAATCATGGTTATACCAAATCACAATTCTTGTTCATAATCATGCTAATAAATTCATCTTTGCACTACGAGCCAAAGATATTCATTAACAATTCATCTTTGCTCTACAGGCCAAAGACATACAACTGTATTATAAAAGAGTCAAGTAGAGCATAATATCTACTATCTTCTATGAATTAAAAGTGTATTATCAATATGTTATCGCTGAGACTCAGCTTAATAATTAATCCACAGCATCAAATCATCCCTGCTCTACAACCAAGGATATTCATTAGAATTATGACCACGAATTATCCATGCACTACGGGCCAAGGATATTCGTGTTTTCAACAATGGTCATGATTATACCGAATAATCCTTGGTTATAATCATACCAACAACTATCCATTAATGCACGTAAGCCAAAGATATACAACTATAAAACCAATAATCAACGGTCCATCTTTGCACGTAAGCCAAAGATATACAACTATAAAACCAATAATACACGGTCCATCTTTGCACGTAAGCCAAAGATATACAACTATAAAACCAATAATCAACAGTCCATCTTTGCACGTAAGCCAAAGATATACAATTATAAAATTAATAATCAACAATCCATCTTTGCACGTAAGCCAATGATATACAACTATAAAACCAATAATCAACTGTCCATCTTTGCACGTAAGCCAAAAATATACAATTGTAAAATCAATAATCAACAGTCCATCTTTGCACGTAAGCCAAAGATGACTTTCATCACAATATAAGAATGAGAATGATGACAATGATATAAGCAAAAACAAGGATAAATATTAAAGACTTTAAATTTATCCAAATATTATCAATCACTTAATAAACTCATAATCTAATATTATTAATATTATAACAATATTTTAATCACTTCTTAAACTTATAAACAATTTATTTCTATTGTTTACACTTTACCAAATAATACATTTAATCATTCAAAAATGCCGCACTCATAAGATTTCATCACCAATGATCAAATTCCTCATCAAAAATCTGCATATACCCTATATAGGATTCTCAA
This sequence comes from Panax quinquefolius, assembly GCA_020205615.1. Taxonomy (NCBI): domain Eukaryota; kingdom Viridiplantae; phylum Streptophyta; class Magnoliopsida; order Apiales; family Araliaceae; genus Panax; species Panax quinquefolius. The sequence goes on along the minus strand of CM035155.1, from coordinate 105,467,768 downwards.
GCCATAAAATCCTATTTTCCAATTTTGTTACTTCACATAACATATTTAATTCATTTACTCATAACTAGTTTATTTTCATGAAAAATACCAAATCAGTCCCAAAAATATTTCTTTTCTGGGATTTAGCAGAATATAGTCCCATATTGAACATATATTTTTCTCGGAATTTTTAAAATTCATTTACTATTTTTCATATGGCCAAAACTACCTAATATTTAGATATTTATCATAAATTGTACTTTTGTCCAAAAATTCTGAAATATACAGGGTATACTCCTGTTATATACATGTACTCCCAATAAAAATTTCACTAATTTTGGAGTTAACCACAAGGAGTTATAAGATTTTACTTTTAAAATAGTCTTTTCCCATAAAATTCATAACTCCTAATCTATACATCCAAAAATCGTCATTTTTGGACACAATCTAGAAAACTCAACAAATTATCATTTCAATTTTTTTTTCAGAATTTTTGAGGGTTAGAAAAATTACGAAACTGCAAATGGATTTTCGTCCGCCATGCAATAATCCACGTAGACAGATCATTTCCACAATTTAATAAGGAATGAATACAAATGATCATTCACCATGCATGCGGTAATCCACATGTATGAGTTATCCAATGAATAATAATAAAGAATGGAACTGAGTTGTTATGCGTAAACCGCAGGTATGTGATATTCCAAATGAGAATAATAAAGAATGGAATAACAGCAGAAATCACCGGGCATGCGATAGAGCCGCATATAAGCAAAGTTATTCCAGCAGAATAATAAAGAATGGGAACTGTAAATGCGTAAATCGCATGCAGTAGGATATTCCAAATGTAATAATAAAGAATGAAATAACAATAGAAATCACTAGGCATGCGATAGACCGCACAGACAGGTTATTCCAACAGAATAATAAAGAATGGAACCAGGTCATGCATAAACCGCACAAATAGGATATTCCAACAGAATAATAAATAATGGAATAACAACATAAATCACCAGGCATGCGATAATCGCATGCAATTGAGTTATTCCAATGAATAATAAAGAATGAAATAACAACAGAAATCACCAGGCATGCGATAGACCGCACAGACATGTTATTCCAACATAATAATAAAGAATAGAATAGCAGAAGAATTTCACCGTACGACGCGGTACTTGGCAGACAAAGTTATTCAACATAATAATAAAGAATGGAATAATGGAAGAATTTCACCATGTATCATACTAGAGTCAGCGTATACTGAGTTATTCCAACAGAATAATAAGGAATGGAATAACAATAGCTCTATTCATGAATACGAAAGAAATAATACCCCTTACCTCAAAAGAAGACTGGATACTGGAATAGTGAGGTAGCAGACTTCTCTTCTTCTTTCTCTCTATAATTTCTCTCTATAATAATTACTCTATAGCTTTAGTTAATTGGTGAGAAATGAAGGAAGAATGAGCTTCTATTTATTGGAAAATATAGTTTCGATAATTGCACGTTTTGGGGCTCGAAATATTACAGTATAATACCTTCAACTTTTCTTTCATTTTTAATTTAGTCCTGCAAGTATTATCAAACTTGCACCACCTCCCCTAATAGTAAATAATGTGAATTAATAGTACAATCATGTGACTCAATAGTTATAATCATGTGAAAATACAAATTACAGTATAGTACCTCCATCTATACCTCCATTTTTAACTTAGTCATGCAAGTATTATCAATCTTAAACCACCTCCCCTAATAGTACATGAATGTGAATCAATAGTACACACATGTGAACAAATAGTTAATAACATGTGAATTAATAGCAATTAATTGCTCATTTATCCGATTAATTACCCGGTTGGTCAATATAACTTTCAGACATCAATTATTATCGAAATAAATGTCGATTTCCACTAACACTAATAATCCCAGCACAATGGAACTATTAATTTCATCTTTAATCAACATGAACTTATTCATCATTAATATTATAATTCAGAATATTTAACAACCAGGTTGTTCCTGTGGAAAGAGGGGCTTTAGATAAAGGATTTCTCCTTATTGGTATGATTAGGTGACCAAACCTCTCCTCGATGTAACTTACAGACACATTGTCGATATTGCAAATAATAATATGAATAACTTTATCGTCTCAATTATTGATTTAATAATATATAAAATATTATGCAGATGATACTGTGGCAATAACTGAATCAATAATATGAGAGATATAATGCAGCAATTACTGTAGCAATAATTGAGTATAAGCGAGTGACTTCTCACGTAAGCATCAATAATCAATACTGTGTACTACTTAATGCAACCCAGTATTACTTTACTTTTACTACAGGGTTATTTTATGACAACTTGCTTACTTTGAAAATTTTTTAAATATGACCCTTAACTTTAAACTTTTATCAATTTAACTATTTACCAAAATAGAAAAATTGAATACTTTTATTTCATAAAATTCGGGATCTCACAGAGACAGATACACCATCCTCGACACTTTAGGCGTCAAGGGGAAGATTATGAGCCACGGGTATTTATTGACCAATACGTTACTATAAACACTGTAAGTTGTTCAATTTATAATATTTTTTTAATGTTTTTTTCATTTTTTACTGATTATCTTGTTTTATTAATATAATTTTTTTATTTAATTGTAGATTGAGAGTGCAAAAGTTATATTTGAAAAGTTATTGTCAATTGGACATCCACCTGAGTTAAGAACCATGTATGACACATAGACCTGGCAAAAGAGGCCCATGGGCCAGCCCGGCCCACCCGAAAAAAAAAAAAGGGCTATGGGCTTTATTATTGCAGCCCACGTAAAGTTGGGCCATTTTGACCGAAACTGCTTTTTGCGGTCATAGGTGGCTTACCAATTCGTGAATTATTTTTTTAGATAAACAAAAATAATGCTACTTGTGAGGGTTGAATACAAGAATGCCAAGTTATTAAATAAGAGTTCAATCCAACTGAACTATAATAGTTACTTGTTTTAACATGCGTCTAAATAAAAGTACAAAAAATAAAAAGACAACCGTTTAAACAAAATGTACAATCTCTAGTTTTAATTTGTTTGTCTTTTTAAGTGAGTTAAATTTGAATCATAATTAAAAATATTCAATTTAAATTAATTAAAATTTAATTCTATCCAATACATAAGCTTCTTAAACATCAATATCATTTATAAAAGATTCTACATTTAACTTTAAAAATTATGTTAGAAAATGTATTTATTTAACTCTAAATAATATAAAATTTTAAGATTAATAGAAATTGTAGATAGTTTTACTACATTCACAATACTCCATATTGATTAAAATTAAATACATATATATTAATCCTAAATTTAATCATAATCATATCATATATTTATTTTAAAATTTTAAAATATCTCTTTTTATCAATCAGATGTTGTAATAATATTACTGATTTGGGCATGGACATACTAAGTACCTAAATTATTTAATTTAAATATAATAAAAAATATATTTCCAATTTTGCCCCTACTTCCGAGGAAGAAGAAAGTAATATATTTTTATTTTTAAAGTGCTTGTATTTTTATTGTTCATCTTGATTGTTGTTATCTACTTGTCACCAAATATACTTATCATCAGCTGTTAAAAGCTCAAGCGAAGCAGAACTATATGGTCTTTATTCTTTTACTTTGAGTTAAATTGACAAATTGTGTAGCATGAGTTTGTAAAAAAAAATGAAAGAGGAAGCCCGCGGGCTGTCCCGGCCCGGTCCATCCTGGGCCACAGGCCTCACAATTTTAGCCCAAGAAAGTTGGGTCATTTTAGTCCGACCCAAATTTGGCCCGACCCGTTTCTAGCCCAGCCCGTTTGTCATGTTTAATTACACATGGTTTGATACATTATACATGTCGTTCATGAATGACTATAGAGGGGTTCCAATCAATTCAAATCCAACGCAACCTCAAGTTGGGCAAATGGAGATTGACATGACGGGATCCCAGCCTACGGTTCAAGAGACTCAGCCTAGCGTTGGCCCTTTTACTCGACATAGTAAGAAATTGTCAATTAGAAGGATAGAGGGAACAAAGAACACTCACTTTTTTAAGTACTTAAAAATAGAGAAAATCAATTGGATAAATCAACATTGGTTTAGTCCAACTCACGACTCATCAGACTTTCCTCATAGTCATCCAGAAGGTCTATACAAGTTTGAATTTAAAGATGTAAACTGTTTGAGACCCAGTGGTTGGTTATGAAAACATGTCTTGGATGCATATTTGTTGTTGTTGCGAGACAGAAAAACTTAAATGTGTAACGAAGGTATCCAAAGATGGGGCTCGATTTTACTTTAAACGTACTTTGTGTTGTTAGGTAACTAATACTTACCAAGTGCCGTAGTAAACATCTAACTTGAGAGAAGCTCTTCCAACAATTGCATACTCAGTTGCAAAATAGCCAAAAGTCCCCTACATTCTAGCGGGAGAACTTGAACAACTTGGTAGTCCATCATTAATCAAACGTTTAGCCATACCTAGATCAGTAATCTGCAACCAAATATCAACTAGTTAACTAGGGAATAGTAACCAACAAACTAAACGCCACAGTAGAAAAAATAACTACATTTTGCTGTCTTGTCTTTTAACACTGGAGCCTAGTTGGTTCAGCTATGACATTATCCGTAAATATAACACAATTTCGCGTACCATGTCACCACAACTAAACTAAACACCCGTTATATTTAAGAATAAATACGAAATACCAATATATTCTTAAAGTTTGCAAACAGATTTTTTTTTTTTGTGAAACATAGGAAATATTAATTTGTTTAATATTCAACCACGAGTCTCAAAATCTTGTGCAACGACAATCTTCATCTTGAGCCATAACAAAGTAACAACCCAAGTAATTGTTAAGAGTATAAATTGACCAACAACTCCATGCATACCAAAACAAACATTGTTAACTAAAGCATTCAGAGTTTGCAATCGATTACGTATTCCCTACAAAGTTCACAATGTAAGAACTAAACATGGCTGCTGATATACGTGGGTTAAATATATCTGATTACTACAACTTACCATGTACCATTGAGGAAACTGATTGTTCAAATCTGTTTGCCAGTCAAGGCATTAATTCCTTTGCCAGTCTACGGAAATATAGACATATTGTAACCAATTAATATGATGCAGCAGTGCTAGCATAATTACAAAAGAGATGTCTGCTATAAAATGAAACACCTGTTCTAGTCCATTATACAGTGCATCTAGCAATAGCAGCAACAGCTATTAATTCAATAACCCTGTATTCAGTTATTAATTCAACATCCCATCGGTAAAGCTTGTGTAAAATCTTCTACAAAAATAATTTTCTAGCATAATAACGACACACACATAACACTAGATGACATTAAAAAGTTTGTATGTGAAATTTGAAAACAAAAAAAAATTGCAGTTTATACCAAAGCAGTACTTGTAAAATAGTTGAGCAGCAAAAACTGACCCTTGAAAGATATTTATCAGACAACGAGAAGCACAAGAAGGTGGTAATAAAAAAAAAAAAAAAAAAAAGATACTCAGATCTTGAAAGACACATTTGTATAAAGGGAATATACAAGGCTACAAAGAAAATTTTCAGTATTATGTAAAAAATCATGTGGCTTAATAGATCAAGGGAAATACGCGCAAACCAAGAGCATGAGTTCAAACCCATGAACACATACACATTTCTTTCCCAAAATTCAACTCCATTCCAAGATAAGCGAAACTCAAGTACCCTTTTAGAAATAGAGAGATACATATCATACTAAAGGACACTTCAGCTATCACTTCTCACCCTCAAAGATAGCAATGAAAATAGCAACAAGAGGGCCTACACAAACAATTACCTTTTTAAAACAAAAATGTTTTCTAACATGGCTGAAAACATACATCTGAAGTGAGAGGCCGGAAACACTTGCCTTTACAAAGAAAAATATGCAAGCTCAACTCAAGCAGATTAAAAAACACTAGTCAGTTAGATTTTACAAATCATATAGTCATCCTCAATTATGCCCATCAGCGTTCTCATTATACAGGCACTAGTGAATATTACCATCTCTCTCAGAACCAATTGGTGGGATGAAGACTATGTAGGCAGTAGGCCTACATTTTGTTTACAATGATGTTGAAATTTAATGCCAAGTTTAGCTAAAATGAATCAGATTATATTAAGATGCTACATTTTGTATACGCTATTGACCAAAGTAAAATAAACAGGAAAACCTAGTGATAAATGTTTCAATTAAAACTCTTAAAGAACAAAAACATAACTAAATAGAATTTCACAGTTTACCGGTAATAGGATTGGCAGGAGAACCTATATAGACTTTAAATTCAGACACTGAAGTAGCTGTGTGGAATACAAAAATGGAATCATTTAGAAACTAGTAACTGAGTTACTAAATCAACATATTACAAATGTAAAAGAGATTAAAAAGGAAGTAAGTGCTCATATCAGCAAAAAGTGGACTTAAGCAAGCAGCACTAGAAATAAGCAGAATATCCATATAAATATTTTGATTTATAACACAGTTCTATAGTAGCCTTAAGCTACAAGACTGACTTGATTTATAACACACAGTTCTATAGTAGCCTTTAAGCTACAAGACTGACATGATTGAAGATCTAGCACCAGTGGAAAAATATATGCAACTATCGTGGGGCCTACGAGTTTTAAGGGCCTAAAGCGAATGACAACAAAAAAAATGCTACTTTTCATGCGAATTCATATTAAGATAGGCATAAAAAAATGAAAAACTTTTCCTGAACAAAAAGGCATCCATACGAAAGAATACCAAATATAATAACCGACTATTTCAATATTTCCAAAGCATCATTTAGATATCACATTATCACTAAGTCAAAAAAGTAATTAGTTCAAAGACATCACTTGAATATCATCCTTCTTGAGTTTTAGCAGCAAAAGTATTAATAATATCTACACAATCAATCTTATCCGCCATCTCATGTTTAATGGGTAGGATGGATAATCCATTCAACCTTTCTTGTGACATAGTTAAGCAGAGGTAGTTCTTAATTAGCTTCAACTTTGAAAAACTTCTTTCTCTGGAAGCAACCGTAACAGAAATAGTCAATAATATCCGATACGCAATCCACACATTTGGATAAAAATCCTCCATCAATTTCAATTGATTGAGCACTTCAATTGGTTTTGTCATCTCTTTTGGTAAACCTTCTCTGAAGACTTTCAATTCCGAAAACAACTCATTTCCGTTGATATCGGAAGTTCCTTCATGTTTCAAAGCATCTTCTAACTTGGAGCAATACATCTTCAAACGTTCATCGGTTGTAGACTTAAACTTGTTCACATCAAACAAAAAACTCCAAATTTCCTCATATTTCTCAAACTTTTCAAACCGGCTATTAAGTGATGAAAGAGCTTGATCTACTATAGATAAGAAGTAGTTAACTCTAAATAAGTCTTCAGCCGAAAGGGTCACCTCTTCACTCCCATTCTCATCAAAATGTTTCTTTCGATGAATAACACGCTTTTCGTAAAATATGGGTTCAACTCCCATTTTGGACGTAATTGCCTTAGCTTCATCAATAGCCTCCGCCAAACCACTTTCTCTATATTTCTCAAGAAAGGAAACAAGCCCATTTAACTGATCAATGGCAACATCAATATGCATATCTTCTTTTTGCAAGGTCTTGCTGAAAACGTTAACTGCAAACAAAATAGTATGCTAAACAACAATGTTAACTAAGAATCCAAAATCCTCAATTGCATATCTTACTAAGGCATCAACTTCACTCTTTGTACCAGCATCTTCACGAGAATCAGCCAATTCAAGTAAAGCCTCTTTGATTTTTGGAGCTTGGTATCTTATTACTCTAACACTTTCAACACGACTTTCCCAACGTGTTTGTGATAATGACTTAACAGTGAGATTTGCAACATGTTTTATCAAAACTTGCCATCGCTTGGTAGAAGCTGCAAACAAACAGTAGATACGTTGTACAACTCCAAAAAAAAGATGTAGCTTTGTTATAACAGTTGGCCATATCGCAAAGCATGAGGTTAAGACTATGGCAACCACATGGCGTGTAAAATGCTCTAGGATTTCTATCGAGAAGCCTTTTCTGAACACCTTTGTGTTTCCCTTTCATATTGGATGTCGTTATCATATCCTTGCCCTCTTATATTACTAATGTCGAGTTGAAGAGTGGACAAGACTTCTTCTAGTTCACCAAAAAGTCTGGATCCCGTTGTATCTTCCACTTTCAAAAATTATAAGAAGAATTCCTCCACTTTTGGTGTACTCATTGAAACATCCACACATCGTATTATAAGTGACATTTGTTCTTCGTGACATATATCTAGAGTACAATCAAGAATCACGACAAAATATTTTGCATTTTTTATCTTACAAATCATTGCACTTTTGACATCATCAACAATCATTTGTATCAATTCATTCTAAATTTTATGGTTAAGATAATGATAATGAATCTCACCTTTCAAAATTCGGCGAAAGTGCTCTTGCATTATTGGATCATATATAGAAACCATTTCGATTATGGTTAGAAAAATCTCATTCTTCTCTTGATAAATCTTCTCATTATCTCCATGAAATGCTAAATTCACTTTAGCAAGTGCTTTCATAGAAGCAATTATTCTTACTAGTACCCCTTTCCAATGTTCTTTCTCTTTGTTGATTTGATCTTGCACACTTTTGTCGATTGTTTCATTTTTTTTCAATCTCCTCTTTAATCCATTTGCTCATGTAAGTAATATGTTCGTTACTACCTTCATGAATTTTGAGCCTTTGACCAATATTTCTCCAATTTCTCAAGCCATTAGTAGCCAACAAAGTATTGTTTTCACCTTGTGCAAACAATTTACAACAAAAGCAAAACACTTTGTCGGAAGCACTTGAATATACAAGCCACCTCCTATCTTTCTTCTCTCTGTTTGACAAACGACAGATGTAATGAAAGGAAGTGAAATGCCTACCCTCTGTATCCTTAGGAAATTGATCCCCATCTCTTCTTAAAAGCCCTCTTTCAACTATAAAGTTAATAAAATTTTGATCAATTTTGTCCCAGTTGCTTGGATCATCAATGTTTGTAGGTCCATATTCACAATCCAAGCCTTCATTGCGACCCTCATCATTCATATCTTCATGGTCACTCTCATTCACACATTCATTTGGTTCCTTTGCAAGGACATCCGTATCTTCCACTAAATAATTTTTGTTCTTCATTCCCCGTATCTACTATCTGTTCTTCATTCTCTGACTGTTCAACCACACTAGAACTCTCTTTTTGTTTCTTACTACCAAAAAATTTATCGAGTGAACCCGCTTGAGATTGAACTAATTCATCTGCTTTTTCTTTCTTTTTCTTTTTTCAGATCCAGACATATACTTTTTAGGAGTCATGATGAATTAAAATTTAAAAATCTGCAAAATTCCAGCATAATCTCGTGATTATCTATAAATTAATTACCAAATAGGGCCTCCTTTATTAAGAGTCTAACACTACTCCCAAACAATTAAGAAAACCCAAAAGAGATTAAATTTTTCACTTGATTCATAATAGCATAAACAAATCCATAATAGCATAAACAAATCTACTCAATCAGTCATCAAGCCCAATTAAATTAAACAATGCTTCTAAATCTCATAAACAAAACAATTAATTTAAAAACCCTGAAAAATAGAATTAATACCTGAAAATTGAAATTAGCTTGAAATATGTGAGAAGGAATACCGGAATAGCATTTAACACTTGAGCCTTCTGATTTTTTTGTTTTTCTATCTGTATTTATATCTATATGTAATTTAGCTATGACAAAGGGATAGTGATGAAGGAGACGAAGGTTTCCGCTGGAGAACAGGAGAAGCTCAATTGCCTTTGCCGCATTCACTCACCACTCAGCACTCAGCCAATTTATTTTTCAAAGAATATTTAAGTATTCTATTTAAGTAATTAAAGGAAGAGAATATTTAAGGGGGGGCTAAAAATTTGTGGGCCTAAAGCTCGAGCACCTTGGGCTTTAGCCCAAGGCCGGTGTTAGCAACTATATGCTGGAAAATATTGAATATTCAGTCAAAACAGTCAAAATAAGAAGTTTAAAAGGAAAGATGTAAAGAAAACTTGTGCGCTCATACCCATCTACTGGCATGTGCATTTGAACAAGACCAAAGAAGTAAATTTCTCAGCAAACTATAGACTAAACTGAACTGAACCATGTCAATACAACACAAAATGAATCATAAAAATACAAACCAATACAAAACACAAACATAAATACACAATGCTTAGAACGACATCCACATTAACGTAAATACAAAAGATGGAATCATTTTGAAACTGGTAACCGAGTTACTAAATCATCGTATTACAAAAGTTAGTAAAATGTACATTCACTAGTCTTCATTTGAATCTGAATCTAAAGTTTGTTCGTTACAAATATATTTTTCAGGAATGTCTCTAGCTTTGCACATCTTAAGCTCATGTGTTATTCTAAATCTAAAATTATAAGCCTCGTTAAGAGTCCACCTCGGTTCATTCATGATGTTTATACGGTGCAAAAAGAAATCCACGTACTTTGCAACATATATGCCACAATCGTCTTCGTTCCATTGTCTCGGTCTATTCACACAGACTTCAACTTTCGGCTTCGATTTTGGCCACTTTGCTGTATGATTTGCCTAACGAAGCAGTAAAGGAATTAACTCCACCTATAAATCAGAAACCCATTACTTATAATTTTGAAGTAGTACGAATTATATGTCTGTGTAATGACATGAAAAACAAGAATTATATTAATGAACTCTTCAGAACCGCAAAGCGGTTTTGGTATAATTATGACAAAGGCATTAATGGTTTGTCATCATAAAGTGGGTCAAGTAGCATTACTTTCCACCTGTTGACACTCCAAATAAATAAGTAAAAATGACTGTTGGTTTCGTTGAAGACTGGAACGAATATGTAATCACACTCATGTACTGGGGCACCAACTGCAAGATTGATGTAACTTCTTAGAAATTTTTCGTATAGTTGGCATGTTTACTCCGATACTTGGTAAGTTTTGGGTACTTAACAATGCAAAGTACGTTGGCATGAAATAAAATCGAGCCCATCTTTGGATACCTTCGTTACACATTTTAGCTTCTCTGTCTCGCAACAACAACAATATGCATCCAAGACATGTTCCCATAACCAACCATTGAGTCTCAAACAGTTCACATCTTTAAATTCAAACTTGTATAGAACTTCTGGATGGCTATAAGGAAAGTCTGATGGGTCGTGAGTTGGACTAAACCAATGTTGATTTAGCCAATTGATTTTCTCTATCTTTAAGTACTTAAAAAAGTGAGTGTGCTTTGTTCCCTCTATCCTTCTAACTGGCAATTTCTTACTATATCGAGTAGAAGGGCCAACACTAGACTGAGTCTCTTGAATCGTAGGCTGGGATCCCGTCATGTCAATCTCCATTTGCCCAACTTGAGGTTGCGTTGGATTTGGATTGATTGGAACCCCTCTATAGTCATTCATGAACGGCTGGTATAATGTATTGAACCATATGTCATACATAATTCTTAACTCAGGTGGATGTACAATTGACAACAACTTTTCAAATATAGCTTTTGCACTCTCAATCTACAATTAAATAAAAAAAAATATATTAATAAAATAAGATAATCAGTTAAAAACACAAAAACATTAATAAATATTATAAATTGAACAACTTACAGTGTTTACAGCCACATATTGGTCAATGAATACTCGTGGCTCATAATCTTCCCATTGACGCCTACAGGGTCGAGGATGGTGTATCCGTCTCCGAGAAATTTTTTTGTACCATGTCATATAATCCTCGGTAGATATATGTTGCAAAGCCTCCAACACTTGTCATTCTAAACTCTCCATGTATGTCTCCCACGATCGAATATAGTTGGCCCTATGGTTTTCAAAATTTATTCTCTCAAATAATTTATGTTCTTTTCGCAATTCCACCACATTTTCAGTATTAGATGGATACGACTACAAATATCCAAATTGCCTCATAAATCTGTCAGGCATTTGGAACTCAACAATGTAATCTATTAATGGTATACGAGTGGCTCCACCTAATCTTGCCTCAAAAAAATCCCAAGACAAACGTCTATCAAATAACTGATATGGACGCCACACCCCATCTATTTCCAACATATTATCAAACTCTTCTCAGTAAAACAGAAGATGGTGGTATGGATTTTTAAGGCGTTGATAATGTTTTGAATTAGGATCAAAAGAGGAGTATGCCCAGGATAATGCCCTAGGTATCAACTTCTGGGATTTAGTCCTAGGGGTAGGATGACTAATGTTGAACCTTTCATGAGCCCACGTCATAAGAAGGGTTGCACAACCTGCGAATTTTTTCGTTGTTTTGTGAGTAGCATCACCCCTATACAAATGCCCTAAAACTACCGCCCCCAAGCTTATGTAACTACGTCTTCCAATCTTTCCAATAACAACAAATATCTAGGATGCACAACATTTTTATTCTTGGTTGGAAACAAAATAGCGCCACATAAGTACAACAGATATGCCTTAGTGTGTTTTACAACATTTTCTAGAGTAGCATCACCAGGTACTTGTCCACATCTATGTCTTAACCAAGGCAAACTTATGCCCCCCTTTTATAGGATTGTTCCCACTCATCTACTACAACTTGTTGCCCAAAAACCCTTATAAAATAGCTTTTGGGATTTTTTAATTCTCCGCAAGTCAAAGGTTTTCCTAATACAAGCAACCCAAATAAAAATATTACATCCTCTATAGAAATGCTAATCTCTCAACAATTTAAGTGAAACATATTTGTTTCACTTCTCCAACGTTCAACTAGAGCAGATACAAGAGATGCATCAGTCTTTGACACTATAGCTTGATGACAATATATACCAAAACCTATTTGTTCCGGCAGATATTCTTGTTGTTCAGTCAAGTTTCATTCAATTAATTTTGCAGACATTTGACAAATTTCTAACACACCCCTATCCTACACGTCCAACAACATAAAAACATAAATCGTCACAACATGAATGTTTATAAAAAAAGTTTAACAAAATGAATGTTGTTATACATTAATAAACTTACAATATTTTGCCATAAGTCTGACGATGCGTGATTTTCTTAGTCCCATAACACAATAGGATTAGCAGGTCTGGGATTAATATCCATATGTTTCCTAAACATTCATCACAACACACAAGTATTAAATAATTTATAAAAATTCCCATCAAAAGTTTTTGTTCTGCATTGACTTCATTCTCAACTACGTAACTAGATCGATGACAAGGCTGAGAAAATGAGAGAGCAAAAGCAATATATTGAAAAGGTCACTAGAAAGGGGTTAGGTGTATATATTGGAGGGTAATTAATAGCCGTATACGTATATATGATATAAATGTAATAAGGATATATAATAGTCTATGGTACAAATGCTTTGAACTGTAACAAGGAAATGTATGATTACTATGAGGAGGGAAAAAAGAACAATTACAGAGCATATACAAGAGAGCTATAACTATACAACAAGACTAAATCACAAAACATGTAGCTATTTTGTTGTATATTTGTGTTCAAAATGATTAGAGATAGCACGAAGAACATTTAGCTGAATTTGGATTTTCGAGCAGAAAAAAAACATCAACCCCTTAATTCTGTTGACACTTTTGTATTAAGAAAAAGACAGTTTATTGCAATAACTAATGAATTAAAGTCTCAATCAAAACTACTAGACATTCATAAAATCCATACACTAAGAGTACTTATCTTCTCAAAGTATAAGTGAAAACAGCATGGGAATATAACAAACAAGATAATTGAGATTGACAATATCAAATTCAACAACAATTAAATAAGCTCAATAAACAAAACAATGAAATTAATAAAGAAAATCAATCCACTACCACGGTTCTCAAAACAATGTACAAAAAAAATTTGGGACACTTTTAGATATTATCAATTGGAAACAGCATGGTATTGACAATTTGACACCTACAACATTATTTGTCCCACATTATTCAAATAATTACTCTAATTAACGAAAACCTGTGAAACACAATAAACTAATGAATTAAAGATTATCAACAGTTCTTGATAAATCAAAATCAGCGAGGCCCAAATGCAAAAATTGAAACTTAAAATAGTATATACAATTAAGCAATCTTGTTGCTGTTGCAATATGACTTTGTTCTTGGCAACAAATAAAGTTCCAATATTCCAGCATATGCATCAAACCAAATGGTATTTTATTTGCTCACTTTACTAGAACATTGTCGACGTCGGGATTTTTTGTGTCCCTTTTCGTTACTTGTTATTTGGTGTTCTCATGTTAATGTGAAATTAATTTGAAAAAACAAGTGAAAAAGGTCCGACATGTATAATGTTGACGATTGACTTTAAGATTCACCAGTTGGTGTATTTAACTGGTTGTACCAACGCAACCGAAAAGGTTTGCACATTGACCTAGTGATTTGACACTGCTAAACGGGTCTGTGAAACCGAGATTCATTTTAGGTCTGGGGGCTTGATTATGCGGAGGGAATATGTTAGGCACCCCTCGACATCCGTGTTACCACGGTGACCACCACTTTTCAAAGAAATTGTTATATGAATGTGTATGTGTGTGTGGATCAATGTGCAATTTATTTAAAAGTAATGCGAGGCCTCGTTCGCACCTATATACACAAGGTTTGAATTTTATAGAAAAATTCAGTTTTAACCAAGATATAGCAATGAAGTTTTATAAAAGAGGTTTTTCAAACCTTGTGCTCAATAGGAATTGAGACCTTTTCATACTTCCATTTTATTAAATGTTCGGCTTGTTTGCTTTTATTTTTGAGATGTGAAGCATCCTCGAGAAAATAATATCTACAAGATCTTAGAACTCCTTATAAACATAATGACCATCCAAGGAAAACTCGATAATTTGTAAAATAAAAGTACAAGTCGCATGACTAAAAAATGTCCATCATGGGAACCGAATCTAGATTCAGTAGACTGAACATGTGATCACATGATTCCTAGGCTCACATGATACTGCAATTTGTATGGAAAGCGAGAATATATATATATATATAAAAAGTCTGTAAATATATATACAGATGGATCAACCACCACGAAGCAACTCCATGGGGATCTGAAATGTAAATATATAAAAGCAAGAATATATATATATATATATATATATATATATATATATATATATAAACATGATCAACCGCCACTTAAGTAAACTCCAAAGTGGACGAAATATAAATAAAGTCAGAAGCGATCAAGCGCCACTTAAATAAACTCAGTGAGACAGAATGTAAATAAAGTCAGTAAAAGTTTATCAATCTGCTACGTAAGTAAACTCTCTAAAGCAGCAGAATGTAAATAAAGTTGTAAAAGGCCACGAAGTAGACTCCAGGCTTGACAAATATATATATATATATATATATATATGTACAAATATATATATAAAAGCAGTAAACACACCGGATGTAAATCCGGGCTCATCGGATATGTCCGACATCAATTATATATATGTATATATATAAAAGCGAGTAAACGCAGCGGATGTAAAATCCAGGCTCATCAAATATGTCTGAAAGCAATTATATATAAATATATATATACAAAATCACTTAAACGCTCCGAATGTAAAATCCAGGCTCATCGATGAGTTCGACAAACGGTTTATATATATAATATATATATATATATAGATAAACGCCGCATCAAGTGCAAGGCTCAATCGAGGCATAACCCGATAATGTTAGTCCATATATATGAAATATATACATATATTAGTATATATATACTGACATGAAATGAAAACCACGGAGATAGAAAGTCCGGCAAACACACTCACACGACTATCAACGGCGTACAACAATTGTGTGATATATGAGAAAGAGGCTTTATAGAATGTAAGAAGGCTTACGGTGGAAACGCCAAAGTAGACTTCTTAGACTTTAAATGGATAAACACTCAGCTCCCACCGGATAAAAAGTAGCTATATGTGAGCTAACTAGTGTTTAAAGAAGAGGAAACACTCAAAAGATGTATATGCAGAGCAAAATGGATAGGGCTTCCTCGCCTTTTTCCTTCTATCTCTCTCTTCAAATGGCTGACCCCTCAGCCTATATTTATAGACTGATGGCCGCAGGTACACTTTGGGCAGCCGCAATTGTACCTGCGGCTGGTCGTGGTGGATCCAAGCCTCGCGGGTCCCGTCGTCTTGTAGTACGTGCAGTCGTGCACTGTAATGTCCGTTCGAACTTGCAGAACTTCAATCCGAGAATCCGAACGAAGTATATCTGTACTTCTTCGGATTTCTTGTGTCGAGAGTTACGTAATGACATGGATTAGAGGTTGTACGAAGTCAGAAAGAAGGGTCTATACCCATGGTCTTCAAGCTTCAAATTCTATCCAAAGTACTGCCATACGAAATAGTCACTCGGGATTGTCAATCCTCGGCTCTTGTGGGACATTTTTGTATGTATGTATGTATGAAGTGTTGAGACGACGTGCCATTTGTCGAAGGAACAAGATGATGTGTGACTCCTTGTCGGGGTTATCGCCGGTTTGAGTTGAAAGTAGATGTTGCTCAGGGTTACAGCTGAGATTGGACCACTTGTTGGTATGCTGTGATATCATCTTGTTGAGACAGTAAGATGACGTGTTGACTCCTCACCGGGGTTATCGCCGGTTTAAGCGGAAAGCAGACGTTGCTCAGGGTTACATCTGAGATTGGACTGCTTGTTTGTATGCCTCAACGTCATCTAGATTGAAGCTGATTGCATGTGTTTGCAACAAGCATTTTCGGGGTTATCGCCAGAATTACAATGGCATACCTTGGGGTTATCACCAAGGATGGGGTTGCTACTCCCAGTGTTGTCTCTAGGACTGGAACTGAGCGTCGCAGTGTTATCGCCGAGACAGAACTGTCTTCTCCGGTGTTGTTACCGGTCTTTTGATCTGCATGTCTCAGGGTTATCTCCGAGATTGGAAATGACACTCCCGGTGTGTGTTCCGAATTTGAGATGTTGTTCCCGGTTTGTGTTCCGGGTTAGAGCTGAACTTCCGATAGTATCCGGCATGGATGTAAGTTGTCTTTCAGGGTTATCTCCAAAAGACAAATCTACCCTCCTGCAATGTTAGGAATAGGAGTGCAAAAAATTTCGAGTGTCTACAGATGCCCCTCTTTATCATATTCATGCAATGCAAGGCATGGATAGGATAAAGAATCCTAGACACTTGAAATGCAAGCAAGATAAACATGATGTTATATGCAGCAACATGATGCAAATGCATGATGCATGATTGCCGTATAATCCTGTTGGGATGACAATCAGTGATGGCTTGGACATGCGATCCAAATCTTCAAGGATGTTGACGTTGGGACTACCACCAAAATCTTGAATCCTAGACACTGGTTTATACTCTATAGAGGTACCTCTTGTGTGGAAGAGATCTGTGGGAATAAAGCTGTCTGTTTTGAGGATGTGTATAACATGTTCCCTCATACTGTCAGAGTTACTGCCAACAGTTTTGTTACTGTCAGGGTTGCCTGACCTCCGTTGATGTGATCACCGGATGAATCCCTACTAGGTGCATTGTCAAGGCTGCTTGACCTTCATTGATGTGTGTATCAATGGTTGTATTGCATTGTAACCCCCACCGGGGAGACGTAGATGTTTGAAGGATGTGCGTTGTGACCCCTGCCAAGGAGGCGTAGATGTTTAATAACTTCGGCGTTGTAACCCCCGCTGGGGAGGTTTGATATTTTGTGGTTTCGCGTTATAACCCCCGTCGGGGATTGTTTAAGGTTGTAACCCTGCAAATGACGGCATCGGACCTTTGTGGGGTATTGTCGAGCATGGTTTATGAAAGCTGAGCTCATTGGTATAGTATACCCTGCATTCAAGCGAATACCATTGAGACGACAGGACTGTAACTCTGACCGACAAGAAACCAGGATTTCAGGTTGTTCCGCTCCATCGCGTAGCATTTTTATTCCTGATTTGGCCTTTTCAGCTTGTGAGACCTCCTTTGTAACTCTAACTGGAGTGAGCCAGAGGTGTGGGACCCATGTAGAGGGGCCGTAGGTGTACCTGCAGGAGCCACAGGTTAACCTGCGGCCAGCCGTGCCTATGTATAGGTGGCTGGTTGCTTTCATAAGTCATTTTCAGGTTACGCAGCGAAGGAAATTCGAGAGCTCTTCTTCAGATCTGCTGAGTTCAGGCAACTTTTTGCATATTCTGCCACCGTACAAGTGTTCTTCACTATCCTGGTAACACATGCATGTATTTTTTTCCAATTTTTGTCCGTTGAAAAATGACTTATCGCATGAAATGCATTTAGACACATAGTAGTGAATATGCATGCTGATATGACTTGATAAAAAATATTAAACATAGTAAATGTTAGTATTAAACCATGCTGAACACAATGATATGAAAAAATTTGACTTTTGAAGCCGTCAAATTGGTACCTTTTACTGTCATTTCTTATCCTATCTGAGGACAAATGAGTAAAGGTAGAATAGTAAAATAATCCTGGTAATTAGATCACACTTACGGATTTTTACTATGATGTGATGAATGCATACAGGATGTATATGACTGTGTATAGGTGTGCTACTGAATGGCCACCTAGTCATGCCTATGTGCATGTGGATAGTCCCATTTACAAAGGGGTTATGGCAAAATTTTCCCAAAATGTAGGCATTGAGTAGTTATGCATTTTTAACTCTACTGTAGATGTCTGTTAAAATAATGCATGTATGCATGTAATCGTAGAATGCATTTTGAAAAAGACTCCAGGTAGGAAATTACCACACCCTTTCTGAGGTGATTTGGAGACTTGTTGTCCAGATATTATGAATCCAGATTAGCCGAGCAGTTTCCGTAGGACCACTTCTGGTGTATGGAGGAGGGCTTTTGAAGAGCCTCAGGGCCGTTCTGTGAGACAACCTCGTCGTTTGGCGGAGGCGGTGGTACGTCCTATTCGGGTTGAGGTGCCGAATGTCGAGGACGAGGAGGAGGATGTACCGTTCGAGGTTCCTGCTCCTGTTGTACGTGTTCCTCGTAGGAAATTGCCAGGTATTCAAGTGGCGAACCCAGATCTTCTAGGTGACTTGAGTAGGCATCCTTCAAAGATATACCTTAAACGAGGGATGAAGTTAGATCTTTAATCTTCCTTATTTCCTATTAATGAGGAGTCAAGGAGTCTGATGTTGATCTACATTTGATGTAGGTTCCCGGCTTCATACAGCCTCGAGGGAACTAGTTTAGCATCCACTCTATGTATCAGGCCTTTCATGATGACTATAGAGAGATCGTCCATGGTCGGGATTCGGAGGTTCTTCTCCATTCTACCCCGTCATTTGTCCCGGGTTACCTCTCAGGGCATTGTCGAAAGCGGTGGTTCCACTGCACTCGATCACTCCATTCTTTGGATCATGAGGTGATGATGACACGTGATTGATGATTGGCGGTTTATCACGGTATGGAGTTTGGAGGGGAGCCGTTGCCTTGCATCTGGGCGGATATCACCCCACCGCCGTCGAGATCCTTGTTGGGAGTTCCATGAAGCGCTTCAAGGAAGGACTGCTCAGACAGTCCTTTGAGCATAGATGATATGAGCGAGCTGTTGAGTGAGCCTATACCCGATGATGTGAGAGTCAGGGATCGCATTCTTCAGTGATTGTTCCTGATGATCATTAGGGGCTGCTTCATAGCAGATAATTCCTCTATGGTGTCCTTCGCTTTGATTAGCACCACTCGACACGTGGACCGTATAGGAGAGTATGATTGGGGTTCCTACATCTTTGCCTATTTCCTCAGGGGAATGCAAATGCGATCGCAGGGCTTAACCGAGGCGTGGTTAGGATTCTACCCATTTCTGTTGGTGAGTGTTTCTCTTGTCCTTTCCCATGTGTGGGTTAAGAGTGTTGACTGATAGCAGATGTTTGCCTTTGTGTTGGCAGTTTTGGGCCTATGAGAGGCTTCCTTGTTTGCGTCTTGTGAGCGGGTTAGGTTTAGATACCTATCCACGAGGATAGAGATGGCATCATTCCATACTGGCGGAGGTCCCTGTTGCTGAGGGTTTCACTCATTGTCGCCTATAGCTGGAGTTGTTGACAGCCGATGTCATCACATGGATTCCCTACTCTGGAGAGCATTTGGGAGTTGGCTTTGAGGATGGGTACCCGACTGGAGTAGAGTACATCATTTCCACCCGCAGGATTCCTCTCTTCACAGATGAAGGATGGGAGCTCTATTTAGAAGAGCGTGCTATCAGGAGCACTACAGGAGAGATTTGTATTGTGATCTTGCCTCCTGCCAGGCGTTATTGGCATGTTTCACAGTCCCCCGTTATTAACATCCCATTGATGGGGATTGACGGCTTTACATTGTCAGAGGGCCCCTGTTCTCAGAAGATGTTCCAGCATTGGTGGATCCCTCGTACGATTGGAGCTCGGACCGCGCCACCACATTTTATGGGGATATGGTTCGAGGATCCGTGATGATGACGGATTTGGCTAGCTTCGTGTCGAGATCCGACTCATGTGACATAGATTGACAAATTGACGCGGCAGTTGGACCGGTCACATCTTTTCATTCGTCATTTGGGCAGAGATCCTGCAGAGGTAGATACTTTTGATCCTTCTAGCTCTGGCGTTGATCCCTCGGATGACCCATATGGTTTTACCGGTGCAAATCCTCCTTTGTATAGGCCTGACATCCCTGTAAATAGAGATCCAGTGACTCAGGAGGAGTTACATCAGGTAGACAACATCGATGATGTGGACATCGACACCATTGACTTTTTCTGATGTATTTCTTTTGATAGGTCTCTGTTAGCTGCTGGGTAGCTTCCCCCCATTCTCGCTATATCTTTTGATAGGCCTCTGTTAGATGTTGGGTAGCTTCGCCCCATTTCCCTGTATTTTAGTTGTCTGAGAGATGTATTAGATGATGATATACTTAGGAATGTATGCACAGTTTTCCATTCCCTATATCATATTTCCATCTATTGTATCATGCATATTATTGTTATGCATATGTATGTATGTCCAGAGATATTCAGATTTATTGACCTGGATGGTCTTATGACACGGCCCGTCAGATGTCTTCTTTGACAGTTAGTCGTATTGATCATACCCCACCATTTGCCAGTGGTAACTGGTATGCGATCATGGTATGATAGTATATCACCATCGATACATGGTGATCGTAGATGATTCTTCGCAAGATACTATGACCTTATTGATGTTTTGAGTTCCTCCAGGATTTGTAGAGGGCATCTTTGAGAGCACCGGAGTGCACGAGATGATGGTGTATTCCGCTTTGGGACCCGTGAGTTGACTCCTACTTTGGAGGAGTATGCACGATTGACGATGCTGCCTCTGGACAGACCTTGCATGCATATGGCGATGGGAGACATGAGTAGACAGTTCATGACTCTCACAGGATTGAGGCGCAAAGTAGTGCAGGATGAGATTACATCCAGCCATGTTATATCCTAGCTGCTTTTCTATTTGTGTGTTTGGCTCGAGGATGACTATATGCACAAGATTCCGGATTTCACCACATCGGAGGATCATTGGCGTTCAGCCAGAGTAGATGTACTGCTTCTATGCATATTGTCATACGTATACATGCTGCGGTACATGGATGAGCTAGACATCGGCGTCATTATGGCAGTGAGAGCTCTCAGGGAGGGTCGTACCATTGTACCGATGATTATCACAGAGACCTCGAGAGGTCATTACATACATCTTCTTGCACTTATCCCAAGCAAGAGTGTTCACAGGTAGCTCGGTCATGCTGTATGTGTGGTTCATGTCACACTTGAGACCGATTGGCACATTTAGACATCATGGATTTTGTTTCACCTATGAGATAGCTATGTCGTACTCCTTTCAGCCTGCAGGGTGTACAAATATTGTATCTTGGTCCGCTTTCTTGGCAGAGAATGGAGATCCATTTGATATAGCTCACCCTATAGCTTCATTACTCATGCTCCGGGCATGGATTATCTCCCTCTAGTTGGTTTGAGGGGCATGATCACTTACCACCCACTGGCCGTGATGTGTTAGTTTGACCAGTTCCAGGATTTTCATCCGTATGAGGGGGCAGTGAGTCAGCGCTTCGCATCACACCGTTTGTCAGCGGAGGACAGATCCAGGTTGTATGCCTGCTAGGATCAGCAAGAGTCGGCTTAGTTTTCTTTCAGTCATCCAGGTTGTTCTGCAGAGTATTCCGCATGGATGGAGACAGAGATCGCATTGGTCTGCAAAGTATCCACAATCGGTGAGACCGATTCGACGATGAGGAGCTATAGAGGAGGCCATCATTCCCACCGATGACACGATCTTTGGGTCACAAAGATTTGTGATAGATTCTCCCACCCCGAAAGTGCCACGCATTTCAAGATTCAAAGACAAACATTTAGAGTCGAGCTTACATCGATGACCTATGATGAGAGATCGGGCTAGGGCCACGATGTTGTGACTCTTGATGAGAGAGATACTGGCTCTGTTAAAGAGGGATGAGGCTAGATCGCCGGGGATGCATTGATAGTTGAAAGTGGATGCCGCCTTATCTACTAGGGATGTGGCCATTCGCAGATAAAGATTTTATTGAGATCCCGGTGTGACTGGTCCACCTGGCCGATACATGAGTGCTTATATTGATGAGCATTATGCCACCATGCGCTTAGCCTTTGATCCGCTAGCTTCGTGTAGATACCCTCAAGGTGAGAGGGAGCTTGCAATGCTTCCTTCGTCTTCGAGAGAGGATGCTATGTTAGATTTGATAGTTCGCATGTATACAGATCTCGTAGATAGCTTTGTATTTTCCGCACGCACTACTAGCTTAGCCATTTTGTCATGTACAATACTGAGATGTATATATCAATAAAGATATGTATATGGCGGAAATATATTTTGATTCACTTCCCTTTTAGTTATGCCTTGATACTTGCTTGATGTTCACTGTTTCTCCGGGGCCTTTGATCTTGATGCATTCTGAACTTATCCTTGATAGATAGACATTGAGGCGTTCAAAAGGTCTCTCGTAAGCGGATCATTGATTACTGAAAATCCCTACCATCTTTGGTGTCTTGGGACTGGTATCTGTATGGAAAAATGAAAAGGAGGGTAGTTTCTTCCTCTCAAAGATTGACCGCACCACAGATGGTCGCAAGTATTTCTATTTGTGAGAAGCCTAGTTAATTCCATCTCTTATGGGTTGGTATTGCTCTTTGAGGCACGATCGCAGCTTAGATGGTCACCGAATCTTCTATTTGTGAGAAGAGGTTGGATAATTCCATCCCTTTGATCTGAAACCGATGAAGTGGGGCAATTTGAAGGTTGATCCCAGTACCGTGTGACAAGTATGTTTGTTCTGGTAGGGGTTAGACTACACCATGAATGGCTGCCTACGTACTCCTATTGAAGAGGAGATCAAGTCTGCGTAGTTCGAACCTGGTGTAAGAGGTTCAACGCTGAATGCGGAAGGCAGATGGGTGTAGAAGTATTTTTGTTGTTTTTGTGAAGAAAGGGTAGAAATGTTTTTGTTATTTTTTCTTTATTGCGACCGGGCCATATAGAATATGGTTGCCTACGTACCCTCGGGTATCAGGGAGATCAGGTCGACATAGTTTGCCCCTCAGGACAAATCGCAGCTGAAGAGAAGCGTAAATCCCATGCACAGGCTATACTACGAGGAGAAGAAAGTTTAATCCCATAGAGGGGATAAACTGCAAGTGTGGAGAAAGTTTAATCCTATCTTGAGGATAAACTGCAGGGGTGAAAAGTTTAATCTCGTCTTCAGGAGAAGTAGGGGTGAAAAGTTTAATCTCGTCTTTAGGAGAAGTAGGTGTAAAAAGTTTAATCTCATCTTCAGGAGAACCAAGTGTGAAAAGTTTGAAATGAAATAAAACCAGGCTGCTGGCTTGAAGTGTATGTTTTCCTGAGGGGCAGAAAAGTTTGTAAAAAGGAGAGAGGGTTCAAAACCGGAATGACTGGTGATTGGATGATCAAAACCAGGATGTTTGTTCGATGGTAACTTCAAACATAGTACCGTTTCATGGTGTCCGAGTTGATAAAGCTGCGGAAATTCATCACCATCCATTTCCTGCAACCTGAGAGCACCTCCTGTCAATACTTCTTTGACAATAAATGGGCCTTCCCAGTTAGGGGAGAATTTTCCCTTAGATTGATCTTGGTTGTCAATGATCTTCTTCAAAACCAAGTCATGTTGTTTGAATTTCTGTAGTCGAACTTTTCTGTTGTAGGATCGTGCGATCCTCTGCTGATATAACTGACCATGGAATATAGCCGCGGTTCGTGTTACGCCCCCAAAATTAGGTATACGTCACCCATCTTGGGTCGCCACTTACATGGTACATAAATTCAAATACAAACTTAATTATACATCTGTCGTGTAACATACGACAATACATAAACTGAGAGTTCTAATAGAAATATTGTCATTTAGACAATATCCATACTCAAGGAGTCCTCATTACATTTATTGTCACACTATTTAACAGAATAGCGAGGACTACTAATGCTATCTTCGGGACCATCACTCTTTTCCCCGACTCGTCCCAAATTTATATTCTCATTTCTCAAGAGAAACGTTGAAAGAAAGGGTGAGCTCAACTAGCCCAAAGAAGAAATATTATAACTAAGATAATGCGAATAAATTATCAATAGTCTTCAACAATGTTAAACCGATAAAATACAATAGACAAACCGGTTTAAGCTGCGGTGAATATGCAATCCATTAAAAGAGTCAGTAGAGAAAATAAAGTCTACTATCTTTTAGGTTTTAAAAGGTTTTCATCAATTTTATCACTAAGACTCAGTTTAATGAATAAACCACAATATCTAATCATCCATGTACTACTCATTCAAGGATTTTCATCAAATTATCAATGGTCATGACTATACCGAATCACCCCTGGTCATAATCATACCAAAAACTATCCATCACTGCATTACAGGCCACTGAGGACTTTTATCACATCATTTATAACAAGCCATGATTATACCGAATGATCCCTGGTCATAATCATACTAAGTTCATCTATGCACGTAAGCCAAAGATAACATAATATAACATGAGGATGATGACAATGACATAATAATTCAATAAAACAAGTTCACAAATTAATTTATTCAGGAACTAATAACGTCCAAATTGTCAACATGATACTGCTTTGTAGAGTAAAATTCAAGAATGATCAGAAGAATATTTCCATGAAAAGATACTGGATGAAACGCAAATATCAAGGATATTCTACTAATTTCATGGAGTATAGAAGTCAAAGTTTTAACCAACTGGGTATAATAAAGAATGGAATAACAAAAGAAATCACCATGCATGCGGTACTTCGCATAGACAGGTTATTCCAATGAATAATAAATACGTAATAATAAAAAGCGGAACCAGTAGGTGTAAAACACATGCATGTGATATTCTAATAGAATAATAATAAAGAGCAGAATAATAAAGAGCGGAACCTGTGTCCGGCGTAAAAGCATGCATAAAGGATGTTCCAACGGAATAATAAAATAATAGAAGAATGTCACCAAGTATAGGGGATTTAGATATACAAAAGTTATTCAAATGAATAAATAAGAATGGAATAATATAAGGATTTCACCAAGTATAGGGAGTCTCAGCGTATCTGAGTTATTCCAATAGAATAATAAAGAATGGAATAATGAAGTTCTCTTCGTGAATAAGAAAGAATAACACCCCTTACACGGTACAACAAATAATATCCCTTACCTTAGAAGAGGCGAATATTGGAAAAGTGAAGTAGCGAGAATACTTTTCTTCTTTCTCTATATAGTTTCTCTCTAGAGTTTCAATGAATTCGTAAGAAATAATGAAGGAATGAGCTTTTATTTATAGAAAAGCGAGGGTGGCTCTTTGGTCTTAACGAAGGGTCAAAATGACTCTTGGTAATATTGAAGAGACAACTACTATTCATGAAGGGTAATTAACCTTTGGAACAATCAAGAAGGCGTTAACTCTTGGTAATATTGAAGGGACAACTACTATTTGCGAAGGGGTAATTACTATTGACGAAGGTAAATACTATTGAAGAAGGTAATTACTATTGACGAAGGTAAATACTATTGACGAAGGTAATTACTATTCACAAAGGTAATTACTATTCATAAAGGTAATTACTATTGACGAAGGTAAATACTATCGATTGAAGGTAATTACTATTCACAAAGGTAATTACTATTCACAAAGGTAATTACTATTGACGAAGAGACTCTTAGATGATGACATATGGGCCCCCCATAAAATAATCAAACTTACCACAAACGTCTCATAACAGACTTTTTATATACATCAAGGATTGAATAAATATTACCACAAATCATTTTATTTTTAATCAACACATTTTTAATCTTTCAACAATTATTAATCATTTATAACTTGTCGTCTCAATTAATAATATAACATATTATACAGATGATACTGTGACAATAATTGAATCAATAATATAAGAGATATGATGGAGAAATTACTGTAGCAATAATTGAGTATAGCTAAGTGACTTCTCACGTAAGCATCAATAATCAATACCGTGTGCTACTATGCAACCACGCGTATTTTACCACCGGGTAGTTCAACAGTTTTAACGGTAATACCTCCGCCGTTATTTTTATAGAAAGATAATTTTGTCGTTTTCTAACTACGACAATACTTCCGTTGTGGGGTCCACCAATGTTTGAGCCGTCGTACGAATATTCCCCGACAAAAAGAATATTCCCCGACCAAACGAATATTTTATAACAACTTGCTTACTTTGCAAAATTTATAAATATTACCCACAACTATAACATTATATCAAATTTATTCCATAATATTCAAAAATAATATTTATAGAAAATTCATCTTTATTTATAAAAGCTGGGGTCTTACAGTTCGTCTTTCATCTATTAGAGACAATTGGTGATACTTGTCTTGTACCCATTAGTCTTCATCCAACTAAGCATCCATCAATATTCTAAGGGATTCCATTTCTACTTCTATAGGGAGCACTGCTTCCATCCCATAGACTAACGAGTAGGGGGTTGCCCCAGTGGAAGCACGCATTGTTCTATAGGCTAATAAAGTTAGGGGCAAGAGGTCTGGCCATCCTTTGTGATTGGCGGACATTTTCTGCATGATCTTCTTGATGTTTTTATTAGCTGCTTCAACAGCACCATTCATCTTTGGTCGGTAGATGACAGAGTTGAGATGTTTGATATGGAATTTTCTGCATAATTCCTCCATCATGTTATTGTTGAGGTTTTTAGCATTGTCTGACACAATGACCTCTGGTTGTCCATATCGACAAACAACATTGTTTCTGATGAAATCAATGATGACTTCTTTAGTAACCTTGGGGAAGGAAGCTGCTTCAACCCATTTGGTGAAGTAGTCGATCATGGTGAATACGAATCGATGTCCATTACTGGCTTTTAGCTCGATGGGCCCGATCACGTCCATTCTCCACATTAAAAAGGGCCATGGAGAACTCATATTGTGGAGTTCCCTTAGAGGGGCATGGATAGCATTCCCATGGATCTGACATTGATAGCACCTCTTGACGTGATCATCACAGTCAGCTTTGAGTGTAAGCCAATAATGTCCCGTTTTGAGAATTTTCTTGACAAGTAGGGGTCCGCTCATGTGAGGGTCGCATACTCCACCATGGATCTCATCCATGAGTCGCTGAGCTTGGTCTTTGTCCAGACATCTGAGGAGACCTAATCCTGTATCTCTTTTGTAGAGTGCATCTCTACTCAGGTAGAATTTCATAGCAAGTCAATGAATCCACCTCTTCTCAGTTAGGCTCGCCTCAGCGGGTGTAGATCCATCTCGTAGATACTCCTTGATATGTTGATACCAAGGGTTGTGGATGGGAGGCAACTCATCCGATACTTCTCTAATGTAATTCCCATAGACTGGGGCTTTCTGCATAGCAATTGTGATGCTTGGCATATTTTCCTTGTCAGGTATATAAACCAAGGAGGCCAACGTTGCTAATGCATCTGCAAAGTCATTCCTATTACGAGGAATGTGTAGAAAGGAGATTTCTTCGAACTCCAAAGCCATCTATAGAACTTGTCGATGGTAAGGCAGTAAATGTAATTCTTTGGTTTGATAGATTCCTGTGGATTGCTTGATTACCAATTCGGAATCCCCAAAGACAGTTAACCACCTGATACCCATTGAATGGGCAAGTTTGAGTCCCATGATACAGCCTTCATACTCAGCTGTGTTGTTGGTGTTGACAAACTGCAATTTGACGACGACGGGATACTGCTCCCTCGTACAGGATATTAAAACCGCTCCGGCTCCAAAGCCTTCTGAGTTAACAGCTCCATCAAAATAAATTTTCCACTAACGTCATCTATCGTACTGATGTGGTAGCTGAATTGTCATTACTCCTTCATCAGGAAAGTATGTTTCTAAGGGTTTGTAATCCCCTGCAGGTGCAGCGGCTAATTGATCTACAATTCCTTGACCTTTAACCGACTTTTGAGTCACGTAGACGATGTCAAATTCTTTGTAGGATCAAGCGCCATCCGGATATCGACAATTTAGTATGGGTTTCTTTGAACACATACTTAAGAGGATCCACGCGGGATATGAGATGGGTTGTGTGACCATGGAGATAATGCTGTAATCTCATGGAAGCCCATGCTAAAGCACAACAAGTCTTCTCGATCAGAGTGTACTTGTGTTCACTGATGCTGAATCTTTTGCTAAGGTAATAGATAGCTCGCTCTTGGCCTCTATTGTCTTTCTGCCCCAACATACAGCCCATAGCATTGTCATTTATGGACAGGTACATGAACAAGGGAACATCATCCCTGGGAGGTACCAAAATAGGAGCGTTGATCAGTTTCTCCTTAATTGTGAGGAAGGCTTTTTGACACTCGTCATTCCATTTCATGGAGGAGTTCTTCCTTAACAATTTGAAGATTGGCTCATAGGTTGCCGTGAGTTGAGAAATGAATCGGCTAATGAAGTTGATCATTCCCAAAAATCCCCGTATTTCCTTCTCTGTCTGAGGAATGAGCATTTCCTTGATGGCCTAGATTTTGGTAGGATCCAGTTCAATCCCTTTGTGGCTGACTAGGAAGCCTAGCATTTTGCCTGACTTAACACCAAAGGCGTACTTAGCGGGATTACACTTTAAGTTGTACTTACGCAACCTGTTGAACAGCTTCTTGAGATGGTCTAAATGGTCATCCTCCTTCCGGGATTTGACAATGATGTCATCCACATAGATCTCTATCTCTTTATGCATTAAATCGTGGAAAAGAGCCATCATAGCTCGCTGGTAGGTTGCCCCGGCGTTGATGAGGCCAAATGACAACCGTTTGTAGCAAAAGGTTCCCCAAGACGTGATGAAAGCAGTTTTCTCATGATCTTCCTTAGCGACCATAATTTGATGGTACCCCGCAAATCAATCAGCAAAGGAGTACATGTCGTACTGAGCAGTATTGTCAATGAGAATGTAGATAAATGGCACGGGAAAGCTATCTTTAAGGCAAGCTTTATTCAAATCCCGATAATCAACGCAAACTCGCACCTTTCCCCCTGGTTTAGGCACGGGAACAATGTTGGATATCCACTTCGGATATGTAGACACCATGATGATGCCAGCTTGAAATTGTTTCACAATTTCTTCTTTAACTTTTAAACTCCACTCGAGTTTCAATCGCTTTGAGCTTTTGCCTAAGCGGCTTGAATCCTTCTTTAATGGGAAGGCGATGAAGAACAATGTCGATTGGACAATCCCACCATGTCTTCATAAGACCATGCAAACACACATCGGAATTGGGCTAATGAAGGCAACCATGTCATTCCGTTGATTTGTGGTAAGGTCTAAACCAATCTGGATTAACTTAGGGTTGTCTAAGGTTCTGAGATTGAAAGGAGTGGTTTGATCAAGATTGGGTTTGGATTTGTCGCCGACCCATTCCTTAATCTCTTGAGGTGTCTCAATGTCCTCTTGGATGTCCATCAAGTCTCGAGTCCAACTTTGCATCAAAGTTCTGACCCTTGTGGAGAGAAGGCACCTCATCAATGAGTATCTGAGCACATCTAAATTTAGAGTCCTAAAACAAAATATGTTTCACTTAATATATGCAACCGCCGATCATACAAAAGTGTTAGCATGTACGTGATAAAATAAGCGCTAGTCTTTGTAAAGGAAAGCAAGCAATTAAAGTTATCTACAAGGCGAGAGGATTTTCTCACGATTTTACCCTCGTCGACCAATGTATGGAGTCTTTGCCCAATTGTCGAGGGAAAAGTCTGATGGACTACTGATGATAGAAGGATTGTCGATGTCCTCCTTTTCCCGAATGATAACCATGACATCTGGGCAATCATTATGCAGGGTGTATCTGTTGGTGTGTTCATCATGAACAATGACGCGAATGCCCGCCATCATCAAGGCAAGGTCATGTTTACGTTTAGTTCCTTTTCTTCGCGCCGGGATCGAGAATCGACACCTCTTTAGCTTTGATTGCCTTTGGTTTTGGAAACAAAGATAGCCATAAAAAGATGGGTTGGCACCTTTACTGGAGACTGCATTAACTCATGCGGTAAAGGTATAGAAAATCGCCGTGTGGCGGAAGTTTGAGGAACCTGCTTATGCTTATGAGGGTTCTTGTGAGTGGAACTAGCAGAATATCCTAGCCCGGCTGTCCCAATTTGACTGGACATTTGGATAGGGTTCTTAATACCCTGTTGATCCTTACCAAGCCCTTGTCCAGGTTGATAACCCAATAACATCATTTCTTGAGTGGCTGACATAACCTCATCGTGAAATCTTGAGTGCACGGAAGTAGGCTCAATAGAATGGTATTGCGTGTTACTCACTTCCAGAGTATGGAAACTGGCCGTCTCAACTTCTGAATTGAAGCTGATAATTGGTAGAGTTCCTGATCTAGGACATTCCGGCTCAGCATTGACAGTGACTAGACTGTTGTTGATGATGTACTTGAGTTGTTAATGTAAGGTGGAGGGAACAGCTCCAGCCATGTGTATCCATGGTCTCTCCAATAGCAGGTTATATCCTGAATCTATCTGGAGGACGTGGAAGGATACGTTGAATGTATTAGGACCAATCTCAATTGATAATTCAATCTTTCCAACGAAATTTCGCCGAGATCCATCAAAAGCTAGGATGATCGTATGGCTACTTTGGATTCGATTGAGATTGATATTCATCTTCACCAAGGTGGCATAAGGACAGATATTCAGAGATGAACCTCCATCTATCAATACTCCATCTAGCATGTACCCGGAAAACAACACTGTGATGTGCAGTGGTTTGCAATGACCGGTCCCTTCGGGAGGTATGTCATCATCAGTGAAGGATATCACATTGCTGTTGAAAATGTGATCAACTAAATGTTGAAATTTTTCTACATTCACTGATTTTGGCAGGCAGGCTTCTTCTAAAACCTTTAGCAAGATCTTCCAATGCTCCTCGGAAGAGAAAACTAGGTCCAGAATTGAAATCTGGTGTGGAGCTTCTTGCAAGCTTAAAACCACTTTGGCTTCGTTATGGCCCATAGTACGGAGGAATTTTTCAATCTTCTCCATGGGCAACTTCCCCTTTTCTTCGCAAGTATGCTTGATAACCCGTTGAGGAAGGTATAGTGGATTTTCTTTCGACACTATAACAGTAATATGAGACATGGATCCTTCATCTTCTCCATAATTCCATGGAACTTTTGTGTAAGCTGACAACAGGATGTTGTAGTCTGCAAGGTAAAGGAATTGGCTCTGGTGCGGCCACTTTCAAAGGATTGTCAGCTCCTTTGAGATGAATTGGTTGTATGGGAAATACTTTAATAGTCTCATCATCCACTTCGGATATAACTGCTACTGATCCCTTCCATTGGGTAGGGCATGCATTCCCACCCTTAAGTTGCACAGTGTAATCATCCGCTATTTACAGGACACCGCTATCAATAAGATTCTGAATGAGATGGCGGAGTGCCCAACATTCTTCTGTGCTGTGACCGTGAGAATGTGAATGATATTGACACATTTCATTAGGATTGAACCGCCCTGAGCGGGGATTGATTGGAGGCAGAAGGAATGTGATTCTTCCTTCATTGATCAACATTTGAAGTATCTCTTCCATAGATTGGCCCAAATAGGTGAATTCCCTTTTATTGGCGAAATCCCGACGGGCTTTAGCACTTGCTCGCTTTGCAATCTTATCCTCCATAGCTTCGCTTTCTGAAGGTGTTGATGAAGCATTCATAACAAATGGAAGGAGATAGGCGTGCTCCTGCCTGATTAATTGGCGTGCGACTTGATGATGGTGGGTCACCAGTTCTGCCAATTACTTAATTCATTTGCAAAGAGCTTTCATTTTTCGTTCCATGGTAAACTGAAACTTTGCATAATCCCATTTGTCAACACCGTCTTTGACGGGTTGGGATGATTCACTGATGAGAATTGGAACCATGTCCGATTGCTCAATCGATCATGTTCACCTCTTCTTCTTTGTGTTGTGGAAGAGGGTTGTCTTGAACGTGAGGTTGATCGGGTTTAGTGACCACGATCTCACCATTGTCTATTAGATCTTGAATCTTATGCTTCAAGGCCCAACAATCTTGATTATCATGTTCGGGTGCCCCGGCATGGTAAGCACACTTCCGAGTAGCATTAAAACCCTTCCCATTAGGGTTGGCTGGTGGAAGAAGATGTGTAATTTTCCTCTGAGCAGTCAGAAAGAGCAAGAATATTCTCGAGCGAGTCCCCTAAGGGTGTGAACATTTGAGGCCGCTTCACTTCTCTACTTTTAGGTAATGGAGGGTGTGAAGATTGTACTGGAAAAGGGGAGTAGTTTCTCCTTTGCATAGGCATGCTTGGATTGCCTTTTTGTCCTTGTAGTATCAAGGAAACATCCTCCTCTTTCTTTTTATGGACCGTCCGGGGGTTGTTTCCATAAGATCTCGTTGGATGTGCTCGGCCAATGACTTTAAGAGCGGCTAGGTCTTGAATCTTACCGGACTTCAATCCCATTTCAGCCATCTCGCCATGTTTGATCATTTCAGAAAATGGTTTGCAAATACCAGCTAGAACTCTTTCATAGAAAGGAGCTTCCTGTATATCTATGAAAGTCATGACCATTTCTAATTCTGTCATGGAAGGAATAACTTGAAAGAAAGCGCCTCCACCTTTGAGTACTCTCTCCGAATGACTCATTATTTGTTTCTTGACTTAGGGAATTTGGTACCGGTCAGGAGCCATCTGAGATTGAAAACTGTATTGAGTGAGGAAGGCGTGGACCAACTCTTCCCAATTATGGATCTTAGATGTGACGCCCCCAAAATAGGTATACATCACTCATTCTGAGTTGTCAATACATGGTACAGAAACAACTACAACTTTATTATTACAACAGTAAAACTATGAGTTTGAATACAAATATTATCTTCTAGACAATATCTATACTCAAATAAATCCTCATCACATTTATTGATACATTATTTTACAAAATGGTGAGGACTAATAAACAACTCTCTCTAGAACCTTCATTCCATACCCAGACTGCATTACTTTATATTCTCGCCTCACGAGAAGAAAAATGGAACAAAAAGGAAAAGGGTGAGCTCAACTAGCCCGATAAAGAATATTATGACTAAGATAATATACAACAAATTATCATTAGTCTTCAACGGGGAAAAATCTAATAGAATACTGATAAACAACAAGTTTTTAAATTAATATTCATTGCGGAAATAATAATTCATTAGAAGAGTTAAGTAGAGAATGCAAACTACTATCTATCTTATGTATGAATTTAAAAGTTCATCGCCTATCTTTTATCCTGTAATATCAATCAATATATATCGGAATCAAATATTCATCTTTGCACTCTGAGCCAAAGATATTCATCGATTAGTCATGTTCATCTAAACACTGTTCATCTTTGCACTAAGGGCCAAAGATATTCATCGAAATCATTCATCTTTGCCTTTCTGAGGCCAAAGATATTCAATAATATCATCATTTAAGACCGAGGATGATGAAAAATATTTTAAAAAAGCGAATCCGGTGAAACAAAATGACAAAGATTAAGGATTAAGGATTAGTACTTTTGTTGTATCCACGTCCAAAAATACCTCAAAAATAATCATAGTGGTGTAAAATTCAAGAATGATCAAAACATGGATACAATCAAAGCTAGTATCCACAATAGATATTTTGGGACGAAAAGAAAATTTTTCATTTTTCGATGAATAGTGCAAGTATTAAGTGAATAATGCAGTATACATGAATAGTCTTAGTATCGTGAATAGTAACTCCGACACCAAAGTTCCAAATTTGATAAAAAAAAAACTTTAGATCAATATTTCAACATAATGATATTGAAGAAATAATATCATTACGAGAAAAAAAAAATATCCCTTACCTCGAAAGATCGGTGCTTACTAAATTTGAAACAGGATATAAGGCTATGACTTGAACTTGCAAGTATAGCAATACTCAAAGTATACTCAAAATACTCACAAGAATAAACTCGATAATATAGAGAGAAAACTTGAGTTTACGGTGTGATTTTCAATTCTAACCTAAGCACCCTATTTATAGGAAATTGCTTAGAACACAAAAGTAGAAAATTTAATAAAATATTAATAAATTTATATAAATCATACGCAAACTTGGAAATTATGATTTCAGCATATTTTTCAACACATGTGCCTACCAACCAACCATAAAAACGTTTTTGTTATTTTAAACAATTAAAACTTCCAAAAATCAATTATTTCAGAACTCCGGAACTTCAATAATTCACAATAAATAGCCCTTTTGTCAAAAAATTCGAAACTCGTAACTTTTTATAGGAAATTCAATTCTCTACAACTGCGTGAAGAAAGTTTTTCCAAATTCAAACAAAATTAGTAAAAGAAATCCACAAGCAGGCGATTTTACGAAATTTATAATCAAATTTCGATTCGATAAATGGGGTCCCGCAGAGCATGTTTAACATGTTTTAAACATTTATTACAACAAAATACTCTTCCTCCTCTTATACTCATATATCCCACATTCGTTGTAAAAATATCACCATTATTATATTATTAAAATATAATAATATATTTAAATAAATTATTTTATCGGAAAAAGATAAAATTTCAATTTTCAACAATTGTCACATTAAAATTTTCTCCATCTATATCCACATAAAATCAATATTTTTTCTCATCATATGAATCAATAATTAATTATTCACAAATAATATTACGAGAATCTGATATTAATGACGGCGGTTCCTAAAGAAGAGGGCTTTCGATAAGAATTTCTCCTTCTTGGGCGCAATTAGGTGACCAAACCTCTCCTTAACGAGAACTTTCTAGACATTGCAATAATAATGTTATCTAATAATATTATTAGGATAATATGAATTATTGCCGATAATGAAAAAAATCTTGTGTAATGACAATTATTGAAACAACAATGAATATAAAATATCAACGCAACAATTATTAAATCAATAAAATATGAACATTAATTCTTTGTAACCATTATTGAGTAAAGTGCCTTCTTACGTAAGAATCAATAATTGGTGCAATCTGGTAATCTTCAATGTTTTAACCACCGAGTATTTTAACAAGATTAGCAGTAACAACTTCTATTTGTTATTTTTAAACAACTTATATTTGTCATTTTCTTCATCAATCGCTTTTTCGTTATGGGGCCTACACACGGTCTTGTGTCGTCGTACGAATATTCACGACAAAGATCTGAATATTCCACGACCAAACGAATATTCCAAACAACAATGAATATTTTATAACCACTTGCTTATTTTGAAATATTTGCGTATTTTACCCTAAGCATCCACATTAATCAAATCACCCTTACTATTTCAAAATAATAAATAGAAAATTAAATTTCATTAATAATAAGTTAGGGTCTTACAACCTCCCCCTCCTTATGAAATTTCATCCTCGAAATTGACATACGTACCTGGTGTTTCGAAAAGGCGAGGATACCTCGCTTTCATTTCCGTTTCCAATTCCCAGGTCATTTCCTCTATAGCATGATTCCTCCACAGAACTTTAACTTGTGGTATGATCTTTCTTCAGCGTAGGACATGCTCCTTCCTATCCAAGATCTTGTGGTACCTCCTCATACGTTAAGTCTTCTTCATTTATCTCGTCAGGTTCTAACTCTATAACGTGGTTCGGGTCTTTCACATATTTTCTGAAATACGGATATGTGAAACACATTATGAACACACGAGACATACTCGAAGTAACGCGAGTCTATAGGCTACATTTCCTACTCGGTCAAGAATTTGAAATGGACCGATAATTCGTGGATTGAGTTTTCCTCTCTTCCCAAATCTTGTAACTCCCTTCCATGGAGCAACTCGCAACAATACATGTTCCCCTATACTAAATTCCACGTCTTTTCGATGAAGATCTGCATAACTCTTTTGTCGATCTTATGCCGTTTGTATACGTTGTCGAATCATTTGGATTTTTCGGTGAGTCATACGTATTAACTTTCGGGTCCCAACAATGTTGCTTCACCCACCTCATCCCAAAATATTGGAAACGACATTTTTCGTCCATATAATGCTTGAATGGAGCCACACCTATACTTGCCTGATAACTTTTGTTGTAGGAGAATTCCACCAATGGTAAATACTTATCCCAACCGCCCTTGAAGTCTAGGACACGAGTCTTAATAGATCTTCAAGAGTTTGAATAGTCCTCTCGATTGTCCGTCTGGTTTGGGGATGGTATGCGAACTAAATCGCAAATCCGCGCCCATAGCTTTTTGCAAGCTAACCCAAAATCTTGAAGTGAATCTTGGGTCACGATCAGAAACTATGGATCTTGGCATGCCATGCAACCTCACAATCTCATTCACGTACATACTAGCAAGGCGTTCAAGGGAATAAGTCTCCGTGATCGGCAAGAAATGAAGCGAGACTTGGTTAATCTATCAACAATAACCCAAATAGCATTGATGCCTTGAGAAGCCGTAGGAAGACCCGTAATGAAATCCATGGTAATGTGTTCCCACTTCTATTTTTGAATCTCAAGTGGTTGCAACGGACCCTTAGGTACTAGATGCTCCGCCTTTACACGTTAGCAAGTTAAACACATCGAGATAAACTTTGCAATCTCTCTCTTTATATTGTTCCACCAAAATGTATGTCGAAGATCACGATACATTTTGGTACTTCCAAGATGGATTGCATATGGTGTATTGTGTGCCTCCAACATAATCTTGTACTTCAAATCAGAGTCGTTAGGGACACAAAGTCTAGAGTGGACTCGAAGTATTCCTTCTTCATCAATTCTCGCCCTTAGGAATAGCTCCTTCTTGTACTTTCTTCTTCATACGCATCGATTTCCGATTCGGTGGCTTGAGCAACCTTAACTTTTCTATTAAAGTTGGCTCTGTGCGTATACTTGACATCATCGCACTCATTCCGCATATGATCTTCTACTCAACGCTAGCGTCACTACCACGTTCGCTTTTCGGGATGGTATTGAATAGTGTGGTCGTAGTCTTTCAATAGCTCGAGCCAGCGTCATTGCCTTAGCGTGTTGAGTTCTTTTTGAGTGAAGAAATATTTAAGGCTTTTATGGTGCGAATATATCTCCACTTTCTCCCCATATAGATAGTGCCTCCATATCTTTAAGCAGAAACGATCGGGCCGCTAACTCTAGATCATGAGTAGGATAATTCCTCTCATACTCTTTAAGTTGTCGCGAGGCATAGGCTATGACTTTCCCACGTTGCATGAGAACACATCCTAACCCTTTGCACGAAGCATCATTTGTAGATAACAAATCCATCCGAACCGGATGGTATTGTTAGAAACAGTCTTAGAAATAAGTCTCCTCTTAAGCTCTTGGAAACTCTTCTCTCATTCTTCGCTCAAAGCGAATTTTGTATCCTTTCGAGTTAATTTGAGTTAATGGAGTAGCGATTTGAGAAAACCCTTCCACGAATGTCAAGATAATAACCACTAAGCCCAAAAGCTACGTGACTTGATCCACCGACTTGGTTGCTCCAACTTTGTATTGCTTCAATCTTGCCGGATCAGCGGATACTCCATGTTTCGACACCACGTGCCCAAGGAATGCTACTTCCTCAAGCGAACTCGCATTTCTTCAATTTGGCATATAGTTTGTTTTCACGAAGCCTTTGGAGTACCGACTTCAAATGGTGCTCATGATCTTCACGACTTTTGGAATATATGAGGATGTCATCAATAAAAACAACAACGAACCGATCCAAATATTCCTTGAATACTCGGTTCATCATATCCATGAAAGCCGCGAGGAGCATTAGTTAGT
Source organism: Panax quinquefolius (assembly GCA_020205615.1). Classification (NCBI taxonomy): domain Eukaryota; kingdom Viridiplantae; phylum Streptophyta; class Magnoliopsida; order Apiales; family Araliaceae; genus Panax; species Panax quinquefolius. The sequence goes on along the minus strand of CM035155.1, from coordinate 105,429,360 downwards.
CGAAAGACATGACTAAGAATTCATAATGCCCATACCAGAGTTCGAAGGCGGTCTTTGGAATATCCTCGGTTCTAATCTTGGTGATGATATCGAGCGAAGATCGATCTTTGAAAAAATTGTGCCCCTTGCAAATTGGTCAAACGGGTCATCAATACGAGGTAGAGGATACCTATTCTTGATGGTGACATGGTTCAATTCGATAGTCAATCTAAAGTCGCATACTCCCGTCTTTCTTCTTCTACGAATAAATCAGGAGCACCCCGAGGAGATGTCTTGGGGCCGAATGAAACCGATGTCCAACAATTCGTAGTTGGACCTTTAACTCTGAAGTTCAATAGGAGCCATTCGATATGGGGTTTTAGAAATGGGCTTTGTACTGGGTTCAAGATCAATAAAGAATTCAACTTCACGTTACGGGGTAGGCCAGAAGTTCTTTGAAAATACGTCGGGAAAGTCAATAACAATGCAGGAATATTATTCAAATTTGGCGTGTCTTTATTCAAATCCATAACATGGGCTAAGAAAGCTTGACATCCGTTTTTCAATAAGCGAATAGCTTTATGATTAGATATGATGATGATTTATTTTAATGGTTTAGTTGCTTGAATTGCATACAACGGGTTGTTTAGGAATATGAAAGCTAACAACCTTACGAAAACAATCAATTTTGGCATGATGTGTAGTTAACCAATCAATCCCTAAAATCACATCAAAAGCAAGTATCTTTAAAGAGATAAGGTCAGCTGGTAAGGTGATGGTGCCAACTTGAATCAAACAAGATTTATAAATGAGTGGATTTGATGAAAGTTTATCCTAACGGAGTTTCCACGAGAGATAGGTCAAAGTCTAATTTCTGCGGAGTCAAGTTTAAGCGTTGAGCTGGCGGAGAGATAAATGAATGAGTATAGCACGGTATCAAGTAAGGTATAAACTTCGCAAGAATTTATAAATAAGCTTACCCGTGATCACCTCGTTTGGATTCCTCGCATTTTGACCGATCACAACAAATGCTCTTTCCGGAACCGATTGACTTTGACTTTTTTACGGACGGTCTTTTGAGTCACCGTCCCCATTGAACTAGGGTTTCGCTCTGATACAATCTCGGCGATATGTCCTTCCTTTCCATAATTATAGCATACCTTGAGCTGTTGTGGGCGGTTTGGTACGATATATCCCTCTTTCCGCATTTATAGCATAATGGGTGGTCGTTCTCCTCCTTAGAACCAATTCTTTGCCAAGACCGTTGTCGTCTTCACATGGTCGTTGTTAAATCTCCTCTTTTAAAATCTCCTTCGACTCGCTTCTATTTTCGGGGCCATGATTACCACCGAGTGGTTACCATTTTGTCCGTCTTTTTTCTTTCTCCATTGGTTATCGTTGTTTTGTTGACTACCATCTCTCGGTATGATCACGGTTGTGGTCCTCAGTTGGTAGTACTCGTTATCTCGCTCTAATAATTGAGCCACATTTACAACAACATCCGAATAGAGAGAAAATTTATGAGAAATGAGATCTTGACGTATCTTTGGGTTTCAAACCTCTAAGAAACATCCGCGTCATCGTTCCTCATTCTCCACCGAATGAGGTGAACACGGATAACTCTGCAAACTTTGCCTCGTCTTTGAGACACCGTCGTGTTGTTCTGCGCCCGATCTAATAAACTCCACTTCCTTCATATAGCGAACACTTTCGGAAAGTATTTATCATTAAATAGTTTCAAACGTCTCCCAAGACATCTTGAGTCTGAAATTTGGATGGAGTACGCTTCACGAGACTCCACCCGGTGAGTCCGCTTCGCCACGGAACATAAAGGTGGCGAATGGAACCTTCATTCTCTGTGCATCCCAAGACATCGAATATCTTGGTAATTTGCTTGACCCATGTTTCCGCCATGATCGGATCGGCTTTCCCTTAAATTCGGTGGTCCCAACTCTTTGAGCGCTTGCATTTGTGTGACAACCCGTGAATTGCTATCATTTCCTCCGTATTTTGAACACGAGTCTCCTAAATGCGATTTTGCATGAGCTGCAAAAAGCTTCTAAACATCCCTCATTCATCATACACGCTCGATTGGTGTTGTTGTTCATGGGAGGAACATTGCCGACTGTTACACGTTCTCCTCAATGGTGAGTCTGAGCGTCTCCACGGTCTCATTTCCATTGTTAATATTCTCGATCGACATTCTCAAATCGTCATAAAACAAGGGTTAATTAAGGAAATCAATATATCACATAATATCCCTATATCTTGACCAACTAACAAATAAGCTTAGGTAGGACACCTTAGCGAAGGATTTACTCGTCTCTCCTCCTAGTTCTATTCCCGATCTGCGCGGAGATCATATCCCTAAGCTCGATACCAATTGTGACACACCCCCAAAATAGGTCCATTCCATCCAACCCATTACGAAGTCGTCAAATACATGGTATGCGAAATAACTACAACTTTATTATTACAATATATAAAGCTGTGAGTTTAAATACGAGATATTGCCATCTAGACAATATTCACACGCAAATAAATCCCCATCATAATTATTGATACATTATTTTACAAAAATGGTGAGGACTACTAAACAACTCTCTCTAGAACCTTCATTCCATACCCGACTTCGTACTCATTATATTCTCGCCTCACGAAAAGAAAAATGGAACAAAAAGGAAAAGGGTGAGCTCAACTAGCCCGATAGAAGAATATTATGACTAAGATAATATACAACAAATTATCATTAGTCTTCAACAGGAAAAATCTAATAGAATCTGATAGACAACAAGTTTTAAATCAATATTCGCAGCGTGAAATAATAATTCATTAGAAGAGTTAAGTAGAGAATGCAAACTACTATCTTCTATGTATGAATTTAAAAGTTCATCACCTATCTTTTATCCCCGTAATATCAATCAATATATATCTAGAATCAAATATTCATCTTTGCACTCTGGGCCAAAGATATTCATCGATTAGTCATGTTCATCTAAACACATGTTCATCTTTGCACTATGGGCCAAAGATATTCATCGAAATCATTCATCTTTGCACTCTGAGCCAAAGATATTCAATAATATCATCATTTAAGGCGAGGATGATAAAAATATTTTTAAAGAAACGAATCCAGTGAAACAAAATGACAAGGATTAAGGATTAAGGATTCGTACTTTGTTTTATCCACGTCCAAAAATACCTCAAAAATAATCATAGTGGTGTAAAATTCAAGAATGATCAAAACATAGATACAATCAAAGCTAGTATCCACAATAGATATTTTGGGACGAAAAGAAAATTTTTTATTTTTCGATGAATAGTGTCGTATTAGAGTAAATAATCAGTATCGTGAATAGTGTCAGTATCACGTGAATAGTAACTCAAACACCAAAGTTCCAAATTTGATAAAAAAACTTTGGATCAATATTTCAACATAATGATATTGAAGAAATAATATCATTAAGAAAATAAATAATATCCCTTACCTCGAAAGATCAAGACTTACAATTTGAAACACGACGGATATAGGCTATGACTTGAACTTGCACCCTATAGCAATACTCAAAGTATACTCAAAATACTCACAAGAATACGCTTCGATAATATAGAGAGAAAACTTGATTTACGGTGTGATTTTCAATTCTAACCTAAGCACTTATATTTATAGAAAGCGCTTAGAACACCAAAGCGAAAATTTAATAAAATATTAATAAATTTATATAAATCATCACGCAAACTTGGAAATTCTGATTTAAACATATTTTTCAACACATGTGCCTACCAACCAACCACAAAAAACGTTTTGTTATTTTAAACAATTAAAACTTCCAAAAATCAATTATTTTGGAACTCCGGAACTTCAATAATTCACAATAAATAGCCCTTTTGTCAGAAAATTCGAAACTTGCAACTTTTTATAGGAAATTCAATTCTCTACAACTTTGCAGAAGAAAGTTTTTCCAAATTCCAAACAAAAATCCACAAGCAATAATCCACAAAGCAGACGATTTTTAAGTTTATAATCAAATTTCGATCGATAAATGGGGTCCACCGAGCATGTTTAACATGTTTTAAACATTTATTGCAACAAAAATACTCTTCCCCTCGTATACTCATATATCCCACATTCGTTGTAAAAAATATCACCATTATTATATTATTAAAATATAATAATATATTTAAATAAATTATTTTATCAAAAAAGATAAAATTTCAATTTTTAACAATTGTCACATTAAAAATTTCTCCATCTATATCCACATAAAATCAATATTTTTCTCATCATATGAATCAATAATTAATTATTCACAAATAATATTCTGAGAATCCTGATATTGACAACCGTGCGGTTCCCCAAGAAGAGGGGCTTTCAATAAAATTTCTCACTCTTGGCGTAGCCTTGATTAGGTGACCAAACCTCTCCTTGAGCAGAACTTTCTAGACATTGCCAATAATGTTATCTAATAATATTATTCGGATAATATGAATTATTACTTCGATAATGAAAATCTTGTGTAATGACAATTATTGAAACAAGAAGCGATATAAAATATCAACCTTGATAATTATTAAATCAATAAAATCTTTGAGCGATAATTATCTGTAACCATTATTGAATAGTGCCTTTTACGTAAGAATTAATAATTGGTGCAATACGATCTGGTAATCTTCTTGTGTTTTTAACCAATGGGTATTTTAACGGTGATACTTGTGTAACAACTTCTGTTATTATTTTTAAACAACTTATATTTTATCGTTTTCTTCATCCAATCGCTTTTTAGTTATGGGGCCCACACATGGGCTGCGTCGTAAATGCGAATATTCCAAAGCGATCACGAATATTCCACGACCAAACGAATATTCCGACAACAATGAATATTTTATAACCACTTGCTTATTTTGAAATATTTGCGTATTTTACCCCTAACTATCCACATTAATCAAATCAACCCTTACTATTTCAAAATAATAAATAGAGAAAATTAAATTTCATTAATAATAAGTTGGGGTCTTACATTAGAGTTGTCTAATCTGGTATACCATGAACGGGCTTCTCCAGTTAGACTTTTCTGAAACAGCTGCATTCTGAGCTTTTCATTCTCAGCATAAGATCTGAGTTCTCCAATGAACACTTTTAAATGTGTATAAGGATCCCCTAATCTGTCATACTTTTAAAAATCAGGGGCTTTGAACACGAATTCGATATGAAACACTACCATGAGTTCCAATCCCTTTGAGAACACGAATGGTTTCCTCCATTTGAAGGACTTTCTTCCTGATGTCACCGTTGTCTGGATCTCCTTGGAGATGGGTGCCTTCAGTGTCTTTGTTGGTTGTATCCAACTGATGTTCTAGAATTGTTTTTTCCAGACCTTGAACTCCTTGTGTAGAGGTTTCTGTATGTGTAGGTATCTTCGTACCCTAAGTAGACTGGTGTAATTCTTTCAGTAGAACAGCCAAGTCTTTGATTTGTTTACTCAATCCGTCAAATTCTTCTCGGGAAAGCGAGTTAGGCATTAGGAAGAAGACATGATTGGCTGTAGGCTTGTGGCCTTTTTGGATTTTGAGCGGGTAACAGGGCCAATTGCTTCCCTACAAAAGACTTACGTAGTTTAGTCTTAGGGTAATGTAAATATTATCATAACATGTCCATTTTAGGAATTTGTCCTGCAAAACCGGTTTGTTAATTGATAACATGTCATGCACAGATATTCTTCATATTTTCCATTACCTATGGATGAACATGGAATAAAATTACAAGTAAATGCTTTTACAAGTAATTAAAAATGGAAAGTATGAATAGACTTTCCTCCGCGTTTGGTTTATCAGAGGTTGACCTATCTTAGGGTTACTCTCGCGGCTTTTTCGGCGTGAAGGTTCCCGGATCATCGCAATCTACTCGACGGAAGTTAATTCGGTCTTTCAAGCTGAGGCGAATCGAGTGGTGCCTTTCACGAGCCCCGGGGAATTATTCTTCTCACGGGTCCGATAATCAAACAAGCAGGATAGCCTCTGGTGGAGGGACCACACAACATACATTCACATACAACGTGTCTCACCGTTTATGCAAAATGATGACATGTCGAAGCACTAATATCCTGAGATAGATATTTAGCGGTGCTAATAATTAAGATGCATTCGTACACATTCATCGAAATATAAATGCAACAATCACACACAAGCATATAACAATTTTGAAAATCTTGTAATAGCGGCTTAAGCCCTCTTCTTTGGAGTCCCCGATGAGAGTCGCCACACGTCGACGACGGAATTTTAAGTGTCCTTTTCGTTACTTGTTCTTTGGTGTTCTCATGTTAATGTGAGATTTGTTTGAAAAAACAAGTGAAAAAGGTCCGACATGTTTAATGTCGACAATTGACTTTAAGAGTCGCCAGTTGGTATATTTAACTGGTTGCACCAACGCAACCGAAAAGGTTTGCACATTGACCCAGTGATTTGACACTGCTAAACGGGTCTGTAAAACCGAGATTCATTTTGGGTCCAAGGGCTTGATTATGCGGAGGGAAGGTGTTAGGCACCCCCCGACATCCGTGTTACCACGGTGACCGCCACTTTTCAAAGAAATTGTTATATGAATGTGTGTGTGTGTGTGTGTGAATCAATGTGCAATTTATTTGAAAGTAGTGCGAGGCCTCGTTCGCACCTATATACACAAGGTTTGAATTTTATAGAAAAATTTAGTTTTAACCAAGATATAGCAATGAAGTTTTATAAAAGAGGTTTTTCAAACCTTGTGCTCAATAGGAATTGAGACCTTTTCATACTTCCATTTTATTAAATGTTCGGCTTGTTTGTTTTTATTTTTGAGATGCGAAGCATCCTTGAGAAAATAATATACAATGCCGAACTCCTTATGGGCATAATGACCATCAAGGAAACTCGAGACTTTGTAAAATAATGTACAAGTACGCCATGACTAAAAAATGTCCATAATGGGGGGCGAGTCTCAGATTGATGAGATCGAACTTGTGATCACATGATTCCTAGGCTCACATGATAATTGCAATTTGTATGGAAATCGATGGCGATTATATATATAAAAGTTGTAAATATATATATACATTTGGATCAACCACCACGAAGCAACTCCATGGGGGATCGGAAATGTAAATATATAAAAGCGGTAAATATATATATATATATATATATATATATATATATATGAACATGATCAACCTCCACGATAGTAAACTCGTGTGGGACAAAATATAAATAAAGGCTGTAAAAGCGATCAAGCGCCACAAAGTAAACTCAAAGCGAGGATAGAATGTAAATAAAGGCATAAAAGCGATCAAGCGCCACGACAGTAAAACTCCAGGCGGAGGCGGAGAATGTAAATAAAATTTGTAAAAGGCCAAGAAGTAGACTCAGGCCTTACAGAAATGTAAATATATATATATATATATATATGTACAAATATATATATAAAAGCGAACGCATATAGGATGTAAATCCAGGGCTCATCTGATATGTCAAGCGACAATTATATATATGTATATATATAAAAGCGAGTAAACGCACCGGATGTAAAATCCAGGCTCATCAAATATGTCTGACAGCAATTATATATAAATATATATATACAAAAGCACTTAAACTCTCCGGATGAAAATCCGGGCTCATCGAATGAGTCGACCACGAGTTATATATATAGTATATATATATATAAAGCGCAGATAAACGCTTCTGGAAATCAAGTCTAGGCTCAATCGAGGCATAACTCAATAATGTTAGTCCATATATATGAAATATATACATATATTAGTATATATATACAGATAGAAATTAAAGCCACGGATCGAAGTCCGGGCAAACACACTCACACGACTATCAACGTGTACAACAGTGTGTGATATATAAGAAAGAGGCTTTATAGAATGTAAGAAGGCTTACAGTGGACTGCCAAAGTAGACTTCTTAGACTTTAAATGGATAAACACTCAGCTCCCGCTGGATAAAAAGTAGTTATATGTGAGCTAACTAGTGTTTAAAGAAGAGGAAACACTCAAAAGATGTATATGCAGAGCAAAATAGACAGGGCTTCCTCGCCTTTTTCCTTCTCTCTCTCTCTTCAAATGGCTGACCCCTCAGCCTATATTTATAGATCGATGGTAGCGAGGTACACTGCGGCGCTCGCAATTGTATACTACTGCGGTCAGTCGTGGTGGATCCGAGCCTCATGGTCACGTCGTCTCGTAAAGACGTGCAATAATCGTGCCTTTGTAATATCCATTCGAACTTGCAAAACTTCAATCCGAGCATCTGAACGAAGTATATCTGTACTTCTTCGAATTGCTTATATCGAGAGTTACGTAATGACATGGATTAAAGGTTGTACGAAGTCAAGAAGAGGGGTGTATGCCCATGGTCTTCAAGCTTCAAATTCTATCCAAAGTACTGCCATACGTAATAGTCACTCGAGATTGTCAATCCTCGGCTCTTGTGGGACATTGTTGTATGTATGTATGTATGAAGTGTTGAGACGACGTGCCATTTGTCGAAGGAACAAGATGATGTGTGACTCCTTGTCGGGGTTATCGCCAGTTTGAGTTGAAAGTAGATGTTGCTTTCGGGGTTACAAATTGAGATTGGACCACTTGTTGGTATCTTTGTGATATCATCTTGTTGAGACGATAAGATGACGTGTTGACTCCTCAGGGGTTATCGCTTGGGTTTAAGCGGAAGCAGACGTTGCTTAGGGTTACATCTCGAGATTGAAGCGCTTGTTTGTATGCCTCACCGTCATCTGGATTGAAGTGATTGCATGTGTGTTTGCAACAAGCATTTTAGGAGTTATCGTAAAGCGCAATGGCATCCTTGGGGTTATCACCAAGGATGGGGTTTCTACTCAGTGTTGTCTGGGGATTTGGGCGAAAGCGTTGTGGTGTTATCGCCAAGCACAGAATTTATCCTCTCCGGTGTTATTCTTGGGTCTTTTGATCTGAATATCTCGGGGTTATCCCCGAGATTGGAAATGACACTCCCGGTGTGTGTTCCGAATTTGAGATGATGTTCCCGATTTGTGTTTTGGGTTGGAGCTGAACTTCCGGTAGTATCCGGCATGGATGTAAGTTGTCTTTCAGGGTTATCTCCAAAAGACAAATCTAACCTCCTGCAATGTTAGGAATAGGAGTGCAGAAAATTTTGAGTGTCTACAAACACCTCTTGAGTATTTAAAACATATTACAAACAAAATATCTTATAGAGCAAAAAAAACATTTTACATATATATTTAAACATAATATAGCTAGAATTAAGGGATATAATGAGAACGACATAAAAGTATGAGATTATATTATTTTTCAACTGCATTCTCAAAACCCAAGTCAAATTCAGTAAGGCCTTTTTTCTTCCTCCTTTTTCTGCCAACCCCTAAATGCGAATCTAGATTAATTTGGATATACTAACATGCAAGGTGGGGTTGATCAACAAAAGTTCACAGACCGCCTAATTGACACCAACGAGACAAGTCATTTATAAACCCACATCAAAATTCTGGTTAACTAGAGGTAAACTCACATCAAAATTGGAATAAAAACTTACCGAATAAATGCAAATTAGGTTAATTTAGAACACAAATTCGATAATTGAGAAACCCTGGATTGGAAATCGCAGCAGGTTTTTTGCTCTAATTCGATTACACGAGTGCACTGACCCTACCCAATTCAAGTGAAATCACACGAAACCCTAGTTGTGATAATCTAATTTAGCCTGACTTGAACATATCATGTATTTTCTTTTCATTGTCCGAAGGCATTAATGGCTAGTGGGGGCAAAATCGTCTGAGAAATGTTTTTAATCAATTCGCTAGTTCAACTAGCGGACAACGAGTTTACCAATTAATTCACAGCGCTTGATTATTGCAATGGAGGGTTATGATGCTATTTGCCCATTTTTTATCCATAGTAATACATGATATGGATCATTTCCCTTTTTATATATAAATCATACTCCTATTCGTAATAAATTTTATATTAATAAATACATAAATTTTGTAATAACTTGTTTAAATTTAATTCTTGTGATGCAACTCAAGCTTTTGGGTTACCATTTTTGAGCCCATATTTGCAATCAATTGGATCTGATTATAAACATGGGGCCACTTTTTGTCTCCATAGCCATTTATTTTCTACCCTCATGAAGTTTTTTAATCGATCACTAACAGAAAATTATTGTCAAGATTAAACTAGTAATTGGTAGAAAAACTTAAGGAAATAACAATGAACAACAAAAGAATTTTTTCATAGATTTTCTGAATGAATCCTCTTACATCCCTCTATCTGATATTTATTCAGTTGCTCACATTTTTTATGCCTTCTCTAACTGCTCTTACCAATAATTGAAAGACACGTATCAATTTACTAAATTTGGAAATAAAACAACTTTTTAGATGAAACGCTGTGTTTTGGCCAGTGATTTGCTAATGGGTATATCTCTTCTTTCCCTGCCTTTCATTCTTGACAACTCCCCATCACTTAAAGAGATCCTTGTCCCCAAAGATTAAAATTTGGATATTGCTCCTGCAATTTGCTCCACTCCTCCCAAGTTGCATCTTCCAGAATTTTATGAGACCATTAGACCAAAACCATGGTTGCTGGTCGTTGTCCCTTCTTTACCAAATGCCTATCCAGGATGGCCACGGGTACTGGTCTTAATTCCTTTGCATGGTCTGTTTGTGGCAATTCTGTTTGAACCACCTTTGCCTCTCCAATCTTCTTTTTAAGCTGTGAGACATGGAACACATTGTGTATTTTGGCACTGGTTGGAAGTTGTAGTCTGTAAGCTACCTTTCCAATCCTTTGAATCACAGTATAAGGTCCATAATACCTTGCAAATAGCTTAAAAAAATTTCTTTATGACAATGACATTTGCCGATAGGATTGTAACTTTAAAAACACCTCATCTCCTTCACTAAATTCTCTTTCAGTTCTTTTCTTGTCTACATATAGCTTCATTCTCTCTTGAGATTTGTGCAAATTGTCCTTTAACAGTTGTTGGGTTGCTCCCTTTCTTTCAAAAAATCAGCTACCAAGGGATTGTTGCTTGTTCCAGCTTGGTGGTAATTGACAACAAGGGGGTTGATGCCATATAGGGCCTTATAGGGGGTCATTCCAGCAGCGGTGTGGTATGAAGTGTTGTACCACCATTCTGCCATTGGTAACCACTTACTCCATTGTGCAGGTTTAGTGCTGGTCATACATCTAAAATACATTTCGATACACTAATTAACCCTCTCCGTTTGGCCATTTGTTTGAGAGTGGTAGGCTGAACTTTGTTTAACTTTGGTTCCCAAGCTTTCGAACATGCAATTTGACAACTGAATCCAACATCACTTGTGCTACTTGGGATGCAGTAAAAGGATGTGTGAGAGCTATGAGATGGCATCCTTTAGTTAGTTTGTCAACCACCACTAAGATTGTATCTTTGTCATCTGACTTGGGTAACCCTTCTACAAAATTCATAGTTATAACCTCCCAAGCTTGACTAGGAATGGGTATAGGCTGCAAGAGTCCAGGGCTTGGAATATGTTCCCCCTTACTCATTTGGCAAATCTCACAACTTGCAATCTACTCTGTTAGATCCTTCCTTAATGTAGGCCAAAAAAATATTAGCTCAGCCCTCTTGACTGAAGCTGTGACACCTGAATGCCCACCTTCAGGACTATTATGAATCTGTTCCATAACCCTTTTCCTCAAGTCTCCAGTGCTGCCCAAATAAATTTTACCATCCTTTCTGAGGATTCCTTCCTGCAACTTGTAATTAGGACAACTAGTAGGCTCTATCAGTATGTGTGCCAATAGATATTGTGATTCTTTATCACCCACTAGGCTGTCAGCAACCTCAACACTCCAGCTTGGAATAACTGATTGTATCACCATACAACTACCTTCCAATTCATGCTTTCTAGACAAAGCATCTGCTACCAAATTATCCTTGCCTTTCTTATATTGTATGATATAATCAAAGCCCAACATTTTTTAGATCCATTTCTGCTGTAACAAGGTGGTTAATTTCTATTCCATGAAGTATTTCAGTGCTTCATGGTCAGTTTTTATAATGAATTATTGTCCCAACAAGTAGGTTCTCCATTTTTGCACTGCCATAACGATAGCCAACAGCTCTTTTTCATAAGTGGAAAGACCCAAGTGTTTTGCAGATAAGGCTTTGCTTAAAAAAGCTAATGGTCTGCCTTCTTGCATTAATACTGCTCCCACTCCTGAATGACATGCATTTGTTTCAATTACAAATGCTTTAAGAAATCAGGTAATGCCAGGACTGAAGTATTTGATAATACTTCCTTTAGTTTCTGAAATGCTATTTTAGCTCCTTCATTCCAATGAAATGCCCCCTTTTTTATAAGATTAGTCAGTGGTTTGCTAATTGCTCCATAGTGTTGCACAAATCTCCTGTATTAGCATGTAAGGCCTAGAAAACCTCTTAGAGATTTTAATGAATTAGGCCTGGTCCACTGCATCATAGCTTCTACCTTTCTTTTCTCAGCAACCACCCCTTGCTCATTGATAACATGTCCCAAGTAATCCACTTGTGGTTATGCAAAGGTGCATTTGGCCTTCTTAACACACAATTTATTTTGCCTCAAAACATCAAACACTTGTTGCAAATGGTTTTTATGACTTTCTAGTGAAGGGCTATATATCAATATATCATCAAAGAAGACTAACACAAACTTCCTTAGATATGGGCCAAATACCTCATTCATTATGCATTGGAAGGTGGCCGGTGCATTGGTCAAGCCAAAGGGCTTGACCAAAAATTCATAGTGACCTTGGTGAGTTTTGAAAATTTGTTTTATGTGTGTCCTCAACTCAATTACGATCGATGATAACCACTCCTTAGGTCTAGCTTAGTGAAGAACTTGCTTCCTTTCAGTTCATCTAGTAGTTCTTCTATAAGAGGAATGGGAAACTTGTTTTTGATAGTTATGTTGTTCAAGGCTCTGTAGTCAACACAGAACCTCCAGGAGTTGTCCTTCTTCTTGACTAACAATACTAGGGAAGCATAGGGAGAGGTGATATGTTTGATAATCCCACTGTCCAGCATCTCTTTTACCATCTTTTCAATTTTAGTCTTCTGTATGTAGGGGTACCTGTAGGGATTTGCATTGACAGGATTGCAGCCAGACATAATTGGAATGTGGTGATCCTGCCATCTTAAAGGAGGTAACCCTTGTGGTTCTTGGAAAATGTCACTATAGGCAGATACTAACTGTTCTACCACTTCAGGAATCCACTGCTGCTAGTTGTACCAGAAAATATGTCTCTTCCTTAGGTTTCCACTTAAATTTATCTGTTGTTTGCACTGTGTAGAACTGTCCATTATCCCCCTTGTCACCTAGTACTACTCTTTTTCCCTTCCAATGTATGATGACCTCTCTTTTCCATAGTCAAGAGGGTGATGGGACTAACGGTTTGCATCCATTGAACCCCTAAATTGCATCATAGCCTCTAAGGAAATTACATACATAGGACTTTGGAACTCACCTTGACAATTTCCATTTGAAGTGACTAATTCTCTATCACACCTTATGTTTTCACCATTGCCTTTGTGACCTTAATTGGAGTCTGAGGTTTGATGGCAACTCTGATTCTTAACCGAGGCTTGTGATATAAAATTATGAGTGGTGGATTTTGTCTAATAACATGCTTATGTACCTATTCTTAATTTGGCCTTGCAGTTTGATAGTGTGAACCCCATGAGTCCCTGTGATGGCATGACATGATATCTCACAATCCTCCTCAATCTATAGTATTTCTCCCTCTTCCCCTTGTGCAATAATTGCTATCTCAGGGTCTGACTCTTCTGGAAGTGCCTTTTCTTCTTCATTAGTTATCATGAGGTAAATGTGTTTTTGCTTACATTGGTGCCCTTGTGTATACACTTCATCACAATTGTAGCATAATCCCTTACTCCTCCTTTCTGTCATTTCTGTTGTAGTTAGTCTCTTAATTGGGAAGGATTTTTGCCCTGCTCCCATTCTAGCTGGTTGAAATGCCTCCTTGTTCTGGCCATAGTTCTGCTTGCCCCTTTGTACTGAGTTGTTTCCTCCCACCTTGGTTGTGCCCTGGTTTCTTTTGTCCAAAGATTCAAGAAAAACCTCTTATCTTCTAGCTTAATTAATGGCTTCTCTGAGAGTTTGTGGTCTTAACAAGTACAATGCATTGGCAATCTCATCCTTTAGGCCACTGAGGAAGCTCTCAATGAAGTATTCTTCATTATTTCCCCTATTTTGGTTTAGCATGTATGTTTTCAGCTCCTCAAACTTCCTTATATAATCATCTATTTTTCCTCTTTGAATCAGTTTGTTAAACTGCCCTATCAGATTTTCATGTCCCCCATTTGCAAATCTTTGACGGATATAATATGCAAATTCATCCCATAGTAACCAAGGCTTTTCATCCTGCAGGGACTGATACCAAATATCAGCTTCTCCTTCTAAGTAAAGGGCAACATACACTACTTTGGATCTAGGATCTATCATAGCATTTAGTTGAAAGAATTTTTCACATTTCTTCAGCCATCCCCTTGGATCTCTTCCTTCAAAATATGGGAAGTCCATTTTAGGTATGGGAAAGTGTTGGAATGGGCTGGTGTTTTCTCTGGAATAGTTTCCTTCTGCAGGTGAATACCAGGATGGGGTGTCATGCAGTTGCTATGGGTGATTATTGGTCTGATGTGTTTGAATAGTATTAGTAACTAGTGTAAAACTGAAGGAAGTGTATGGGGAATTTGCAGGTGAAAACTGTGCAGTGAGGTGTGGTTGACCATAGGTGGTGGTATAGATTGGTAGTGGTTGTATCGAGGGGCTGTAGGTCATATTGTGAAGGATTGAGTTCTGGTGACTTGAGAAGGCATAAGCCGGAATGGTGGTTCCCATAGTACTAGGGGTCTCTGTTTGGGAATACCCATTATTCACAGGAATGGTATATGGTGCTGGTCGGTTTGTATTAGGGCTAGTCAAGGTCACAGCAGGAATTCAAACCCCTGATTCCAGGTTTGAAACTGTGCAGGATGGTTGTGTGCATGGATTGGAAGTCGTATAGTGTGGGTTTTTAGCAATAGTAATTGGTCTCGATTGATGATTTAAGGTTGGTACACAGATGTTAGTAGTAGGAAGGAAGGTGGTTGCCTTATCAAATTGCAGGGATGTGATATTAGTTACCGGAGGTGGTGGCCGCGGTGGACCAACAACAGTCGTGGGTGTAGCCGAATTGGAAGTAAGGTTGTGGATCTCAGCTGCTACCCCCTTCTCTTTCTCCGATCGATAGAATGCCCCAATTGCCTCTATAATTTTTTGGACTACTTCTTCGTTGGAGGCTTGCACTCTCTGATTGATCAAAGAAATTTTGTCTTCCATTACTCCCATCTGGTTCGACGTCTGCTTTAGATTTTTAGCCATCAGTTCCTGCATCTGCCCCATCCTTCCTTCTAGAGCTTTGAGCTCCTTCTCGTGTTTATGAAGACTGACCTTAGCAGAGGCGTCGGCCATGGCTGGCCCAGGAGGGGCTCTGATACCACTTTGTCAAGATTAAACTAGTAATTGGTAGAAAAATTGAAGGAAATAATAATGAACAACAAAAGAAATTTTTCATAGATTTTTTGAATGAATCCTCTTACATCCCTCTATTTGATATTTATTCAGTTGCTCACATTTTTTATGTCTTCTGTAACTACTAACTACTCTTACCAATAATTGAAAGACACGTATCAATTTGCTAAATTTGGAAATAAAACTTTTTAGATGAAACGTTGCGTTTTGGCCAGTGATTTGCTAATGGGTATATCTCTTCTTTCCCTGCCTTTCATTCTTGACAACTATAAAAAAGAAACATTAGGAAGAGGGGAGAGAGAGAGAGATTCCAACTTTTTGGTTCTCTTGATCACAATTCCAATACAACAGCATTATTTTGTAAGAAAAAAAAAATATGAACAAGCTTAGTCTTTAGAAGTTGATGATTTTATGCACTCATAAAAGTGAAACAACTTGTGTTTTGTGATCAGCTTCTCTGTCTCTTTATTCTGAAATAATAATAACAAATGATGAGGGCCAAGTCATGTTTCAGAAACTTAAAAATGTTTTACTCGGATCTTTTTGCAAATTGGATATTAAAGATGACTGAAATCCTCTTGTAAACGATTTTTTCGATCTGTAATTGTATTAGCACAGACCAGGAAGAACTTAACTTTCAGCAGTAAGTAAAATTGATTTTCCCCCTTTTGTCATTAAATCAGTGTCCAGAAAATCATCTCGATTCCAGATCAAGGCCTCATCAACAGAAGAGAGCGCCGTTGATGCTGGAGAGATATTCACAGATATAAAGGAAAAGGTAAACTGGGCACTGACCCATCGAGGAGATAACCTTCCATGTCATTGTGCATACATTTCTGGTCTGTTTACAACTTTTCTAGATTTAATATTCAAGTAATAATTAAGTTGTACATTTCTTTTCCTATTTTTCTGTTGTGGTTAATAGTGGGATGCAGTTGAAAACAAGTCTATCGTACTTCTCTATGGAGGTGGGGCAATCGTTGGGATTTGGTTATCCTTAGTACTTGTTGGTGCCATCAACTCAGTCCCTTTTGGAAGTGCTTTAGTATAACAAATCCTGCTTCTTTCTACATTTCATTAGCCAAGTTAAAGGACACTTACAGAATGATATAGTGTGTGGCATAATAAATCTTCTGTGAAAACAATTTGGTATTATTTTTGTTTTAGCGATCTTTGTTAACCCACTCTGAATTTTGTTCCTTAAATTTTGATGTATATATAGCTTCCGAAGATCTTGGAATTGGTAGGGCTTGGGTATACAGGATGGTTTGTCTACCGATACCTTCTCTTCAAGGTAAACTTTTATATGTATGAGATAGATATTGGTTACACTATTTAGTATTTACACATAATTTCTTTTGGGATATAACTCTGCGCATATTATTATGTTGCGGGATCTATTTCTGGTGGATAGTTAGATGGACACTATGGGAAATTGTTAAAATAAATTATGAATATATTGGTTTATAGATATAGAAGTAAGTAATACCATTTAGCTCTCATTTATAGTGAACCCTTACAGAAATTTGGACCAGCATCTATATGGTTTCTTGTGGTGTCTGTTAAGTTAATCAGTTCTCCATGTGATTGTTTAGTTATAAATTTACTGCATTCTCAATAGAGAGCTCTGTTGCATATCATTTTCTATTCTTTAACTGGTGCATATCGTAATACTTGTATCTTCTGAGTGACGTAATGTATCTCAAAGAAAGGTCTATGTTACAATTTAACAGAGAGTTTTCCCACCATCAGATTTCTTTCTTGTAATGTCTTTTGAACCTAAAGAAGATCCTGCAGCTTAAAAGTAAACTAGTGAACATGATATATTCTTAAGTTCCTGTATGGAGATCAATTTGTTTACCTGTAAATTTACATGACACTGATGATCAACATTTTCTTTCTCAGTCGAGTAGAAAAGAACTAGTGAGATATTGAATCATTGAAGAAGAAGATTGCGGGAACTGAATAAATGCTCAAGATTGGGCACCAAAATCATTGTACATTCATTCTCTTCATCGGTTTAAATTGTTTCTCTTGAATTCTTGTATAAGAGGCACGTTGTCATGTAATGTAGGCTTTCAATGTATACCTACAACTCTTGTTTTGTGCATCTTTTTTCCAATAAATTGTTTGCAATTCTTCATACTCCCTTTTCACCTCCAAAATCTAAATCCAAATCCCAATTGAACATGGATTATGAATTAGAAACCTAGGATCGAATCTCCTCCTCTATAAATAGATGCCCAAAGAACACCAACCTTCACAGGATATAATTACAATGTGTGAACCAAATTAAAAATGCAGGAAATTAATGTCAAATGCTAGTACTTGATACTATGTTCTTAAGACAATTATGTTCTTCTTATCGGTGCTTAGAGTTAGCAGCACGTGTTAAGATATAATGACAATGTGTGTTATAGCAGCACAACAAATAGTACACGCAACGAGCCAATAAATGCTCTGAAAGTCTCTCAAATATACTATGAATTTGACTTAAGAAATAATGAAGACTTGAACTGAAAATGGAATGCCTCAAATGATTGCATTAATATGATATTTATAGAAGAGTTTAGTGACCCTTCAGATGGACATAACCCTGACACAAATGAATGGACATGACTGAACAGGTGCAACCAATTAGGTCAGACGAGCAAGTTAGGCGCGCGCGCCTTGGAGTGCTTTGGAGCGCCGCCGCGGCTTTGGTGTCAAGCGCCGCGATACTTGACTTTCTGATTTTTGCTTCGTTTGCTTGCCTTGCTTCAAAAAATTAATAAATAAAAAAGTAAGGAAAAAAAGAGAAAAATACTGTGGATAGAAGAAGAATAGGAACACAAAGAAAGGAAAGATCTTTGTGTAACAAAAACAGACAACCCAACTGAAAGATAAGAATTCCTTGGCCGACCAATTCTCCACATGGCAACGGCGTTTGCGGCGGCAACTTCCACTTCCATGGCGGCCACCGCCGTCCTGATTCCTCGCCTGGCTACACACTGCTCCGCCTTACCTAACCTCCCACCTCGCTTCTCCACCTCACCCTTTTCAACTTCCTTGAAAGCGATTTCAGGTACTTGTTTGTTTTCTCTTTGGGGCTTTTCGTCGAGCACTTCCAAACGTTGACTACCAAAATATAATCTTTTGATAGCTGTTGTGCTTAATTTTGTTTTTTTTGAACACTGATTAAGACTTTTAGCACGATTTATTGATTTGGGTAGGTGTTAATTTGATCTTTAATTCACAGATGGATTAATATATTTACATGTTTGTGTGTTTGTGGAGTGTATTGTAATGACAGGAGTAAAATCTACTGTGTAGCTACAACAGGATAGAACAAAAGAGAAAAATAATGTAGAAATTGTCTTTTAGTGATAAATAATTTACCTTGAGAACATTAACTAAGATGGGTTATGTTTATTGTTTCTGAAGAACAATTTGCTTTCGATTAGCGTGTGATTAACTGGATTTTATGAATGTTAGTCATGTTATTTGTGATCAAATGAGTTCGGCCACACTGGGCACCTGTGAAAATGGCCTGCTAAAGACAGCTGTAATGTTGTTTGACTACTGTAGAGCTTTTTAACTGATTGATTTTTCTTTTTATTGTTTTGATGTTAGTGACTAGAATTAAGCTCTTAACCTGACCCCTTACTTGGTACCGTGCTGAAATTTTACTATTGTGATATACTAATCGCTAGGCAATGTCTGATGTGTTGTATGCTGTTCCTCTTGGTGCTTTATTTTGGGATACCTTTTTGGCTTTGAACTTAAATTTTTATTTTTTGTCTCCTCAGCCATTTGTTTTTTGCCCTTACGAAGTTTTTTGATCGATCACTAACAGAAAATTATGAAAAAGAAACATTAGGAAGAGGGAAGAGAGAGAGAGAGAGAGATTCCAACTTTTTGGTTCTCTTGATCACAATTCCAATACAACATCATTATTTTGAAAGAAATAAAAAAACATGAACAAGCTTAGTCTTTAGAAGTTGATGATTTATGCACTCATAAAAGTGAAACAACTTGTGTTTTGTGATCAGCTTCTCTGTCTTTTTATTCTAAAATAATAATAACAAATGATGAGGACCAGGTCATGATTCCAAAACTTAAAAATGTTTTACTCGGATCTTTATGCAAATTGGATTTTAAAGATGACTGAAATCCTCTTGCAAATGATTTTTTCGATCTGTAATTGAATTAGCACAGACCACAAAGAAGTTAACTTTCAGCAGTAAGTAAACTTGAGTTTTCCCCTTTTGTCAATAAATCAATGTCCAGGAAATCATCTCGGTTCCAGGTCAAGGCCTCATCATCAGAAGAGAGCACCGTTGATACTGGAGAGATATTCACAGATATAAAGGAAAAGGTAAACTGGGCACTGGCCCATCAAGGAGATAACCTTCCATGTCATTGTGCATACATTTCTGGTATGTTTACAACTTTTCTAGATTTAATATTCAAGTAATAATTAAGTTGTACATTTCTTTACCTATTTTTCTGTTGCGGTTAATAGTGGGATGCAGTTGAAAACAAGTCTACCGTACTTCTCTATGGAGGTGGGGCAATCGTTGGGATTTAGTTATCCTCAGTACTTGTTGGTGCCATCAACTCAGTCCCTTAGGTAAGTGCTTTAGTATAACAAATCCTGCTTCTTTCTACATTTCTTTAGCCAAATTAAAGGACACTTACAGAATGATATAGTGTGTGGCCTAATAAATTTTTTGTGAAAACAATTTGGTATCATTTTTGTTTAAGCGATCTTTGTTAACCCACTCTGAATTTTGTTCCTTAAACTTTGATGTATATATAGCTTCCGAAGATCTTGGAATTGGTAGGGCTTGGGTATACAGGATGGTTTGTCTACCGATACCTTCTCTTCAAGGTAAACTTTTACATGTATTAGATAGATATTGGTTACACTATTTACACATAATTTCTTTTGGGATATAACTCTGCGCATATTATTATGTTGCGGGATCTATTTCTGGTGGATAGTTAGATGGACACTATGGGAAATTGTTAAGATAAATTATGAATATATTGGCTTGTAGATGTAGGAGTTAACTAATACCATTTAGCTCTCATTTATAGAGAACCCTTGCAGAAATTTGAACCAGCATCTATATAGTTTTTTGTGGTGTCTTTTAAGTTGATCAGTTCTCCATGTGATTGTTTAGTTATAAATTTGCTGCATTCTCAATAGAGAGCTCTGTAGCATATCATTTTCTTTTCTTTTCATTTCTTTAACTGGTGGATATTGTAATACTTGTATCTTCTGAGTGACGTAATGCATCTCAAAGCAAGGTCTAAGTTACAATTTAACAGAGTTTTCCCACCATCAGATTTCTTTTTTGTAATGTCTTTTGAACCTAAAGAAGAACTTACAGCTTAAAAGTAAACTAGTGAACATGATGTATTCTTAAGTTCCTGCACTGAGATCAATTTGTTTACCTGTAAATTTACACGACACTGATGATCAACATTTTCTTTCTCAGTCGAGTAGAAAAGAACTAGTGACAGATATTGAATCATTGAAGAAGAAGATTGCGGGAACTGAATAAATGTTCAAGATTGGCCACCAAAGTCATCGTACATTCATTCTCTTCATCGGTTTAAATTGTTTCTCTTGAATTCTTGTATAAGAGGAATGTTGTCATGTAATGTAGTATAGGCTTTCAATGTATTCCTACAACTCTTGTTTTGTGCATCTTTTTCAATAAATTGTTTGCAATTCTTCACATAAATCAGAGGAGTATAGTACATTTGTGAATTATATGCAGTGTAATACTCCCTTTTAACCCCCAAAATGCAACTCCAAATCCCAATTGAACTTGGATTATGAATTAGAAACATGGGATTGTGTTTCCTCCTCTATAAATAGATTCCCAAAGAACACCTACCTTCACAAATATTACCAGAAATTAATAATGGGTATTGTTGTTAATTTGAGAATGAAGAAACTGGAACTCCATGTTTTTAATGGTAATGGGAGTAGCAGGCTAGCAGCCTTGTAGCTGCAGAGCACAAAGGCAGGTAGGAATTACTTATGTTGTTCTTGATTTTGTTGACCGTTAACCTATTAGTTTTATTGGTCATTAGAACATATATGTCTCAATTTTTCTCCTTGTGTGATCTGATGTGATACTTTATTGGTATAACGTGTGATTTGTTCTTCAACGTCGACATCAAGTTCCCTCTTGAACTTCCTCTTCCTTTTGAACTTTAACCATATTCTCCACGAGTCTCGCTAAGAATAATCAACCATTTTACTCAAAAAGTACATAATTCCCAAGCATCCATAACACATTGAATAGACGAGCCTACACTCTTCAATTGCGAGAAGAGTCCACCACTTGCTCAATAAATTAGTTTTTAATTTATCATGTGTAATTATGTATATGTGCACACCTAAAGTGGGGTGGTCTAAACTAAAATGTGATTGACAATTACCGATTTTTATTTTCATGTTACATAACTAAAAACAGGCCAATGACTTGGTGTCTGCTTTAGTATATATTTTACTTCAGTTATAATGCAGAAAAAATAAAATAGTGAAAGATTGTGTCTGAATTAGACTGACTTCTATTTTAGTTATAAAAGTTTTATAATATATATTTTTTGTACCATTTAATCTTTCACAAATACAATATATTATTACTATTGGGAGGGGGGAATAGGATTTGACACCTATCTTTGTAGTACTTTAATATGTGGTCGTTTTGATCTCAAATATCAAATTATATCTCTAATTATAAAATAGAGCTAGCAATTAATTTGATGTTTGTAGAAATTAAATGGGTTATATCATTTTAAAATTTAAAATACCTCATGACTATTATATTTTGAAATAAGTAACTGGGAGACCCAAAATTTGGATCCTAATTTGGTAATGTTCAAACAATTTGGTATTATTATGCTGTCAAAATACTCCATCAATTTCAAAATATTAATACCACTATTAATTTTATGAAAATGATTTTAATTATTTTTAAAATTTTCTAATTTTAGTTAATGTAGTGATACATATTATAAATGTGTGGAATAAGATTTCCCTCCATTCCCACCTCCAACATGCTCGTAATTAATTCGAATTAATTTCAACAAGTCAAAATTACTCGTATATTTAAACAAACAAAGTATTATATATTTCTTTGTGAAAATACGTTCAAATCCTTTGTATAATTTGACGTCTTCATAATTATATTGGGAACGAATTTTTTACCTTGAACATTAAATGTTTCTTTTGGAGGGTTGAATAAAACTTTCTACCCAACTAAGAGACACAACTAACCACACCATCTAGGATTAACTTAATTTGCTTGGCAACTTGGCATAAGCATGAGAAAGTGAGAGAATCCAATAATGTGGGATTTACAGATTGTGGCATATCAACAAAAGTGATTGAAGTGTTTAATAAGCAAGTGTTTGAAACGTCTGAGAATGGGGATGGGGTACTTAGGTAGAGCTGATGCACGAAGATTTGATCACCTATCTACTTCATTTATAAAAAAAACACAATTTTTAATATATAATTTTCATAGTGATTGCTTGAACATATAATTGTTTACTCAATAGTTGGTTCAACCATATTTATATATCAAGTTTAGAATTAAACACTACTTAGTATATGTTTAGTATGATTTCAACGTTTTATTTAGTGTATGTTTGGTTTTTCTACGTTTATAGTGTTTTGTGTGTTTAGAACGTTTAAAAATTTAAACGCACTTGAAAATCTTGTTCGTCTAGCAACAACTTGTTTTAAACGTAATTTATTTAACTCACGAATACAGCGTTTGAGCTTCAAACACAACACATCAAACAATGCGTTGCGCTTGAATGTCCAAACGCTATCGCCGCAAACGCTTATAGCCGAACAAACCCTTAGTATTTTTTTTAAACACTATAATGTGAATGAATTAATATATTTAAACACTGTTACTCTCCCAAAACATTTTTATTTTGTATATAAAAATATAAGTCTTTTCAAGGAGTGTAATTTTGAGCTTTTAATTAAAAAAAAAAAAATACTAAAAGGAGAGAATTTTTCTTTTTTGGTTAAAACCAGTCAAGGAGGGAGTGGAGTATTTATATATGTAAGTGTTGTTGGGTAAAACTTCTGCTCGGCCCACTTTCAGAAGGCTTTATCCTAAATACACAAAAGTGAAATATGTTGTATGTCTTATCAAAATTTGTCAAGCGACTCAGGTGGCAACTCGCCAACTCACACTTTCTTTCTTTATTTCTACAGAAACCTTAAACCTGCTCGTCGCCACCACTCCCACCTCCAACGCCGGCGAGTCAATTTCACTCCGTTCAAATTCTCCAAATGATGCGATTAACTGATTTCAGGAAACTAAATTCCTCAATCGAAAACCTAGGCCACCAATTCCTTCAACGTTGCTCCGTCAGCGGAACTGCAAAAGGAAAAGGAAAACTCAAAGCTGGCCAAACACTAAAACGATCAAAAGTCTCCACAAAAAAGGGCATGATTCTACCGGTTCGTGCCGACAAATCCAGCGGTCCGAGAAGATCCGAACTCGAACAAATTATTGATGACTGTCTGCGTTCATCAGCTCCGGTAAAAATTCTAAAACCTAAGGACAGAGAAAGGGAAGCTAAGAGAGAGAAAATGGGGCTCCTTAGCGAAGCCCGGAAGCTAGAGATTCAAAAGCTGAAGAAACAGCAGAAAATGGATAATACACTTTCGATTATAGGAACTCCGGGTTTGGATTTGATTAGCTTGGGAATGGTGGATGATGATAAGATTCCGAAGTATGAATTGACTGTTGAGGATGGATGCAAGCTTGCAAAGGAGTATTCGAGGGTTTTGATGAGGAAGCATAGGGCGAGACAGGCTGTGGAGACGAATTTGTTGAAGTGCAAGAAAGAGGCGATTGAAGTGCTGCCGGAGAATTTGAAAGCTGCGGCCTTGGTGCCTGATTATTCTCCATTTCCGATTCATAGGTTTATGGCGAGTTGGACGCCTCCGATTGAAGGGTATATGATTAAAGAGGCTTCCAAGAGGAATGCTGGAAAGCAGAAGCTCAGATGATTAGAGGTTTGGGTTTCAAATTCTTTGATCAATTGCGGTTCAAGTTTTAATTTTGTTGGGTTGAATAATATTTTTGATTTTGATGGATGAGATATTATTTTTAAGGGCTAGAACAGGGTTAATATATTGAGTTTATATACTATTAATTATCATTATAACTTGTGTATTGAAATCTTGACCAAAATCTATATTTATATTGAATCATTAGTTTTACGATCTACTTGAGCATCCAAGTCTTACTGTACTCGATTGTCGATGTCCTGAATAAAACTATTGGTTATTAATTAGTAGTCACTTTTTGCTTATCAAATTTCAGGAACAATATTGTAACTCAGGGAATCCTTTTGAGATGAATGGCATATCTATCAGTAGGATGAATGCATCTATTGTTTAGATTTATTAATGATTAGTCTTCTTGGCCTGGTTACTGGCACAAGAATATCAGTGGTTGTCATTTCACATAGATTTGAATGGTCAGTTGGTGCTAGCCTCTATGAGTTCCTTATGTCTTGCTAAGAGAGAAGGGAATTGGGGAGTTGGGGGTGGGGTGGGGTGGGGTGGGGGTGGGGTGGGGTTACGAATCATGATCCGAGCCTTGTTAAAAGAGGTATTAGATAAGAATGAAGTGCTACGATTAAGGTGTTGAGTTCCACCTTGAGGACAAGGTGGATTTTGAAGTGTAGGGTATTGTTATGAATTACATAATTGAGAGGAGTATTAAATAAAATGGAAGGCTAGGATTAATTCTCTTAGGTGTTTTCAATCAACGGGAAGGATTAGTCTTAACTTTTTCAATGTTATTATATAACTCTATCATTGTAAAGAAATGCGTATCAAATGAAATGAATTAACTTCTTACCCAATTTATCTTCTTTCATTCTCTATTCTTCTTTCAATTCTATTCAAAATCTATCAGAGACTATAAATCGTTAACAATGGTGCTTTTATTGAGAGATTCCATGGTGGAAATAAATGGTAACCAATCCATGGAATCAACTGATAAACAATTGGTAGAACCGAGTGATTTTTTGGGTGCATTACGGAGCTATGAAATGAAAAACCAGCGACTCCTAACAGCAAAGGAGATCCAAAAATTAGAGTTGGACTACAATGAATTTGTGATGAACTATCATCAACAATCCAATACTGTGGCTGAATACGAGGACTCGTTTTTGCAACTTAAAAGGTGGACATTTATTTGGAATGAAGAACTTGATGAAGACTAGGTTGTGAGCCGATTTGTTGCTGGGCTAAAGGAAGAGATCGAAAAACGTGTGAAATTGGGGTCTCCAGATTCCTTACAAAGAACCATTGTCTTAGCAAAATGGCAAGAGTTGTGCCTTGTAGATAAGGTGTTTGACAATAGTCTTGAGCCAGCTGCAGTTAAAGTTAATTCAGACTTCATAAAAGAATCTTCATACCATGAGGAAACTAAGCGAGAACCAAGCATGAAGGTTAATTCTATTTGTCCACTCTCTCTCATTTCTTCTTATGATGTCTATTTGTTTGCTCCCTTTCCATCCTCATCGCTTATAAATGAATGTCGGTGTCTTGCATTTGATGAAAGGCCAAAATGGGATAAAAACCCTTGGAAATCTATGTTGAGGGGTTATGGGTTATATTGGGGTGAAAGGGGAAAGTTTGAGAGTAATGAGTTTTCTTTTTGCCAATTCTTGACACTAGATTCTCGGCATTATGCTTATTTGGTTGTGATCGTTAACTATGGATTCTACTGGATATTTGGCACTATTGAGCCTATACAAAGAACATATTTGGACTTCATAGATTGTGCCTACAAGGAACCACAACAATTAGAGCCTAATGGAAAATTCTGGAACTCTGCAACATCATTAAGCAAGCAAAGGCATTGTATAACATTAGTAATTGATCTTTTAAACTATACTACTGAAGTGTTACGCCGCAGGGACCATATGAAGTACATATTAAAAGAAAACCAGCTCACAGATACAAAGTGCAACTTTAATCGGAAGAGTTTATTTACTAGGTCAAGAGCTGTGATCATTGTTAATCACTGTTGTAGCAGTACTGCTTTTCAACTCTACTGTGGGTCAAGTTCTACATATGATTGTGCATCAACATGTGGAGTAACTAAAGGATCAATAATCAATTATCTATCTCTAGATGATCTTTTCCCTTTAGGACCATGGGTTTCAATGGGTTTGTCAGGAATCAAATTATATGGATGTTCCCTTCATGATTTTGTTAATTGGAATGTCAGCAAGTCAAATCTGTATGAGCCTTCTGTTAATAGAAAGACATTCGATGAAAGATTGGAACAGGAATGGAATAGCTGGGATGATGTTGTCAGCAAGTCAAATCTGTATGAGCCTTCTGTTAATAGAAAGACATTCGATGAAAGTTTGGAACAGGAATCGAATAGCTGGGATGATGTAATGATCAATATCAAGGATTCAAGGTACTTTTCAAGTGTGTATTTGATCGACACTGACTTTGAAGAATTTTCACTAGAATGTACTTTTTCTATTTGGGTTTACTCTAGTGGCTTCCTCATATATCGTTATGTAGCTGCATTGATTGCATTGATTAAACACATGGATAGTGGGGAATTTGTGTCCATTGATAGGATTATTGTGGTTAGCATAACTCATGGGATAAAGTTCAGTTCATACACTGAGATGTGCTCCAAACAATTTATTGTGACCAATTTAATGAACATGGTGGGTTACAATTTGAGTTTGGTGGCATTGGGCTGTTGCTCTCTTCCATTTATACTTGAGTGTTCCAAAGGTATTGAAATTTATTTCACTGCTCAGTAGTCTACTGCTACAACTGCTTCATGGTGCTGGAGGCTTATCGCTATACATGCAGAATGGCAAACAAAATGCATGCTAGGTTCAAATTTACTCCTGCTTGTCCATTCTTTATGCTTGCCTTGTGAATTTTTGAAGAATTTTATAGATGATTTGAAAGAATGGTGGGAATTTAAACCAAAGCATATGGACAAGGCTCTAATTTTTAAGATGGGCAAGTTTAATGAGTTATTGAGAATGAACAAGTCTATTTTTGTACTCTTCAATTTTCTTGAGAAAATGGAAATATTACCTACAAAGATCAAGTATTGGACATGGTATAATATTTTAGCATCCTTAGAACAGAAATCAATGCTATCTCATATTTTAGTGGGCCTGCCTAAAATTGTGGTTGTGGAACCAGCCATGTTCTGTTCCTTTGGAATGCTTTGTGCTTGGGTGAAATCCATGGTTAATGATGTATTTGAAATTGAACATAGAACCCATGCTTCAACCGAGGGCGTGTCAAGGCAAGGTAATGATGCAGATTTTATCAGCAAAGGCCAGAAGATTAACACAAGAATTATTTTTGTCATCTCTACGTATGCGCTTGTTAATCATGAAAGTGTGTTTGAGGTAAAAGCAACAAAGGGAAACATGTTTCTGGGATGTGAGAAAATAAAGATTAGTAGTGCAGAAATGAGCTCGACATGTACCATCGTATTAACATGGGCAAGCTTTCATGTGCTTGATATAGCAAAAATATCCTTGCATGATGTTCATGATGTTTTGCGTGTACTGTCTCAAACAGTAAATATTAACAAGATTTCTCTTAGAGTGAGATGGATTAAAATGGGGATGGCGAATACAATCGATGATTGGGTACGGAAGACTTTAGGAAAGAGGATTTACTCAAGTGATGTTTATTCACCAACATCTTGTAATTCTAACTGAAGGAAGTTTGGGAATGCAAGGAGGAAGAGCACAAGTTATTGATCAGGATTTACAGATGCTTGTAGACGTTGACTTTGGTGTTGTTAATGTGATATCTAAAGGGGATAATGTTTTTTTGGTTAATGAGCCTATTTGGGACAATTGGAAAGCTGGCTAGTTTGAAACAAGCTCAAAAAGTACAATAAGAATTAAGGAATTGGCTTCAAAGGAACATTAGCTCTCTAGTTGGAACAACAATTGAAAATTTCAATATTAACTTTGCCAAGGTTGACAACTCTAATGGTATAGGTACTCGAGTTGGTGTTGATGGGTTTCTAGTTGGTAGATCTTTTCTCAAGCTAGAGTTCATTGGCATTGGTGACTCTTTTGTGTGGTGCCTTAATAGCGTAGCCAAAGGGGAGGCAATAAATGGATCATCTGGTGCAATCTATTATGAGGTGACGCTTAGAGAACATTTTCACCTTGTGGACAAGGTGAATTTTGAAGGGCAGAGTATTGTTACGAATCATGATCCGAGCCTTGTTAAAAGAGGTATTAGATAAGAATGAATGGCTACGATTAAGGTGTTGAGTTCCACCTTGAGGACAAGGTGGATTTTGAAGAGCAATGTATTGTTATGGATTATATAATTGAGAGGAGTATTAAATAAAATAGAAGGCTAGGATTAATTTTCTTAGGTGTATTCAATCAACGAGTAGGATTAGTCTTAACTTTTTCAATGTTATTATATAACTCTATCAAATAGAAGGCTAGGATTAATTTTCTTAGGTGTATTCAATCAACGAGTAGGATTAGTCTTAACTTTTTCAATGTTATTATATAACTCTATCATTGTAATCAAGTGGGTATCAAATGAAATGAATTAACTTCTTACCCAATTTATCTTCTTTCCTTCTCTATTCTTCTTTCAATTCTATTCAAAGTCTATTCGAGACTATAAATCGGTAACAGGTGGGGTGGGGAGGAATATGTTGATGAACACAAAATGAGCTAAACAACTTAAAAAAATTCCACGTTCCACCTCATTTGTACTTATCAAAAGAACAATTATAGTTACAATAAAGAACTTCCTCCTCAATTGGTCAGTTACATCTTTGCTAGATTATTTGGTATGTCTACTGCTAAAAGCAGCTTAGAAAGTCAATTGATTACATAGCTTGATTAACATACGTCATAGCATAGTTCACTGATGTTATATTTTCTTAAGTTGTATCACCTTATCATAAACTTTTACCTTCCTATATCCTCATCAACTTCCGTGTATCTGCCAATTGTATCCTCATCCACAATCCTATATTCATTGCTTTATGTGGCGCATGAGACTTGCATCTTGTGTTTATACTTCTCCTATTCATAACTTGCATTAACCTTAATGGAATCAGCTCTATTCGTTGGTTGCATCCTCGTCCTACATCACTTGGCTGTTAGGGTTATTTACAATGAAATTACCGGTCAATGGGTCAAGCGGGTAGGCCTTTCAACTTGTCTCGTGCTTTGCCTTTCTTAACTATCTCATGCATGTAATTTTTTGGAATTTTGTTTTTGTAGGGACCTTCTATGTTCAATCATTAGTTTTACTATCTACTTGAGCATCCAGGCCTTATTGTACTTGAGTGTCGATGTCCTGAATAAAACTATTGGTTATTAATTAGTAGTCACTTTTTGCTTATCAAATTTCAGGAATAATATTGCAACTCAGGGTATCCTTTTGAGATAAATGGCATATCTATCAGTAGGATGAATGCATCTATTGTTATGATTTATTAATGATTAGCCTTCTAGGTCTGATTACTGGCACAAGGATATCCATGGTTGTCATTTCACATAGATTTGAATTGTCAGTTGGTCTGATTACTGGCACAAGGATATCCATGAACTGACTTGATCTTTGAATGCATTGATAAAGGTTATGCTAATGCGGCTTAGTTGAATTTGTATCCTAATGCTAACCTTATGTACTCCCCCAGACTCACGCTGACCATAATCCTATCCTTTTATAAACTGATATCCCCTCTTATTCTAATACTTAAAAGTTAAGTTTGGTTTTGTTTGTTTGTTTGTTTTGAAATAATGTTGCTTTCGCACTCTGTTGAATTTCTTTTCAGATCATTCCGGTATTTTGAGTTCTCTTTTGTACTCTCTTGGATTTGGTTGACAATGTCTTTAAAGAGAAGAGTACGGAAGGTTTAATGGAAGGTTTGATAGAATGAATTATAACGTCTTTTCCCCCCAATTTGGAAAGAAGAGTAGGGTCATTTTATCTAAAAATTGCCTTCGTTCTGCGCTCTTTATGAAACCTTGAAACTTAGATCTCTTAATTGGAACTCAAAAGCAGGATAATGGAGTATCATGTTTGAGAATGCCTTCTGTGCACTCTGATGAGTATTATCAGAGTGAAAATTAAAGTGTACAGCCTAGCTACAAGCGAGAGCAAAAACATCTTACAAAAAAGCATGAAAATTTTGTGAACTTGATGCCTCATAATGTACATGTATTCAATTCATATTGGTAAACATCATTGTGCATTTCTAGTCCAACAACCAACATTCAAAAAATATAAATTTAGGTAATCCGGTCAATCCACTAAATAGAAGATGCAAAGTCGACATAAACTTTCATGGTTTCTCTTTTTTTGGCAATACATAAATCGAAAGTATGAAACTTGCACAATCCAAGCAAAAAGAAAACCAAGTAGCTACATATTTCTCAAACAGTGGAGCACATACGACATAAGAGAAACTCTAGGAGGCCGGAGGTGCACAAATCCTAGACTAAATATAGTCTAGGAAGCAGATTTCGCTCCAAAAGTAAGACTAAATATAGTCTGTGATTTTCTGGTGAGCCAAAGAGACCAAATCAAGAAACCAAATCTGGTAGACTATAATTTTAAATATATTTAAAAGGGAGAGATGACTGAAGAAAAAGAAGGAGATGAAGGGGATGCCTGAAGAAGGAGATGAAGGCAAGAAGATACGGATACGGAAGAAGAAGATGAAGGGTGCAGGATAGCTGATGCCATAATGGATATAAAAAAAAGAAGTCAACGGTAAAAAATAATAATTGATCAGAACGGTAATAATAGTAACGGATAGAAATTGAAAATGTTGATTGAAAAATCTATAAAAATGTACAACGATTCAATACATTTTACCATCTCTCAATCAACTACTTCAACCTTTAGCAATTGTAAGTATTTTGTTAATAATAGTTTGTATTATATTATATTTTAATCTTAATTAAAGACCAAAGGACATCTGCTGGTGATATATGGACTAAATATAGTCCATATGATAGTCCATCTGCTGAAGATGCTCTAAGACTGCCATATTTTTCAAGGACTTGAAATTTCAGTCATGGGGCAATTTTTGCCTATAACAAGAACTAGTGTTTATTCAATACATAGTTACATATATGCACAACAGTACATGCTAACCAACACCAATGTGCTGGCCATATAACTGTGCCTTCATCAAAGCAATATCAGATTCAAACGAGAAGAATTCTCTGTTTTGAGAAAAAACTATGTGAAAGTAATTAGTTCATCAAAAAGACAGCTTTTAACATCTATAGTTTTGTAATATACCAATTTATCCACCAAAATACATATTCCCACTTTAAACGATCTACAAGTATGCAACATATTCCTTTCCCAAAAACTTTAAACTGTGAGCATCCAGATAATAACCAAGAAAGAGTGGCATTCAACGGATTCGAGGGCGAGGGCGGGTGCGGATGCGAGGGGTACTATGCCCCTATTGTATTCGAAAAAACTTTTAACTGTTGCCATCCAGATTGTAACAAAAAAAGAGTGACATTCAAAAGATTTGGGATACTGACAGCGCAGTGTGTATACTAAGGTATTATGCCACTTCGAAAGTCACTACATTAAAGATGATCATATATACAAATGCCCCAAGTACTAATTCATGTTAAGAGAACGCTACAAGAAGCAGCTGATAATTTACAATTGCCCTAAATTCACAACCATAAACTAAATGTTACCGTAAGCAGTGTTCATATACTCGACACAAGTACCAACATGTATGTGAAACCATCTACTAAGCATTCCCCCCAACCCAAACACTGATACAATACACAATCAATTCAACATTCACATACAAATTATTCACATAGAAATTATTTCCTTCGATATAAAACCATAATCAGATTGGCTAACCATAGCTAGAAGCAATTCCTTCAAGAAACTTTCATACAAGGAAAAAAGCAAATCAAAACCAATCAAACCGTCTTGGTTCAAGCTTTCATTTAACCACTTGTAATTTGGAACAAGTTTGTAACTTGAAATCAGAATTGTAAATTTAATGGAATAATAGTGAACTACAATTCAATTAAGTGTTCTTGATTGACAAGACTGAATATTTCTACACAACTAGTTTAGCTATTATTATATCAAATTTAACCAAAAGTACGAACCTTTATTATGACAATGGAAAGCATTTCTTAGCACTTCATGTAAAGCTAAAATTACAAACACAATTAAACCCCAAACAGAAACATACCCAAATAAAACAAGAAAAATATAAAACTTCACCAACAATTGGACTGATTATTTTTATCAATATAACAAATTAACATCAATAGAATCTGACAAATTATTGGATCATATAGCAAAAAAAACATAACTTTCAACTGTCATACAGATAAATATCCCCACACAAACATTACATAGTAGCATCTGTAACAATCTACTATTAAAACATAATTATACGTCCAAAAATAAAAACACCAGAGCGAGAGAAATTGAAAAAAAAAACCTAGAATTTATCAATATCTTCATCTTCAAACTCAATATAATTATCTCCGGCATTCTCATCATCCTCATCAATTCCACCGGCAATACCTTCATTAAGCCTCATGTTCTCCAGCCATCAGCAGCTTCGCCTCATCCGGTATGTACTTGAGGATGATGTCAACCTTATCGTCTTGGTAATCGCGAAGTCCGACGAGGGTGATGCCGCCGGCGGCGATCCAGACCTTTTTGTGCATTTTTCCACGGATGTGACAGAGCCGCTTGGTGCCGTTGATGCAAATGACTTCGCATCGGCCGTTTCCGAGCATACGCATCACCTGAGTGTACTCTTGACTGTCTTCTTTGAAGACGAGCTCGCGTTCTCGTCGTCGGCTTCGTTCTTACCCCTCTTGCGATTCTTCCCTCCCTTTCCCTTGTTCTTCGGCATGGTAGTTTTGAAATCCCAGATCAGACGGTTGTGGTTTGATTTGGATTTAGAGCAGATAATTGAAACCCTAATTGGAGAGGCTTTTGCTTTTCTCTAATCGGATATATGTGTAGGGGTGCTCATTGGTAAAAAAACCGAACCGGCATCAAAAAAAAGCCAGAATCGAATCAAAAATCAAAATCAGGAAAATCAAACCCAGACCGAATAATTGAATAGCAGGTTTTGATGCTCGATACACAATCTGATCGATGCGGTTTTTTGATTCGGTTTTGATTATCTATACCGATAATTAAATAATTTTTTTATATTAACAAATTTAATATAAAAAAGCCCTTCTTTGATTTACAATAATATATTAACAAATAATTGGTACAAAATTCTATTGTATTGTATAATGTTATGGGCCAATTATTGCATAATGTTATGGGCCAATAATATATTAACAAATAATTGGTATAAAATTCTATTGTATTGTATAATGTTATGGGCCAATTATTGCATAATGTTATGGGCCAATAATTGGTACAAATAACAGTGAGTACAAAATTCTATTGTATAATGTTATGGACCAATTATTGCATAATGTTATGTGTAAGACCCCAAAATTTTTAAATAAAAAGGAATTTCCTTTATTTATTATTTTGAAATAGTAAGGGTTGATTTGATTAATGTGGATAGTTAAGGGTTAAATACGCAAATATTTCAAAATAAGCAAAGTGGTTATAAAATATTCATTGTTGTCGGGGAATATTCGTTTGGTCGTGGAATATTAAATGCGGTCGGAATATTCGTGACGATGCTGACAGTAGCTTGCATGTGTATAACCCCATAACGGAAAGTGATTGGATGAAGAAACGACAAATATAAGTTGTTTTTAAATAAGCAGGCGTAGTTATTCTTAGATTATCTTTGTTGGAATAATACGTTGGTTAAAACACACTATCTGGCGTTGTTGAAAGCGGTTACTGCGGTATTGCACCAATTATTGATTCTTACGTAAGAAGGCACTACTCAATAATGGTTACTGATAATTCTTCGTTAAATTATTTTATTGAGTTAATAATTCTTTGTGTTGATATTTTATATTCTTTGTTGTTTGATAATTGTCATTACACGGTATTTTTCATTATCGAAGCAATAATTCATATTATCTGAATAATATTATTAGATAACATTATTGGCGAATGTCTACAGAAAGTTACTCTACAGGAGAGGTTTGGTCACCTAATTGCAAGGCCAGGTAAGAAGAAATTCTTATTGAAAAGCCCCTCTTTTTCTTGAACCGCGCCGGTTGTCAATATTGTGATTTCGTAATATTATTTATGAATAATTAATTATTGATTCATATGATGAGAAAAATATTGATTTTATGTGGATATAGATGGAGAAAATTTTTTTATAGTGACAATTGTTGAAAATTGAAATTTTATCTTTTTACGATAAAATAATTCATTTAAATATATTATTTTAATAATATATTAACGTGTGATATTTTTACAACGAATGTGGGATATATGAGTAGATATCACGAGGAGGAAGAGTATTTTTGTTGCAATAAATGTTTAAAACATGTTAAACATGTCATTGGACCCCATTTATCGATTGAAATTTGATTATAACCGTAAAATCGCTTGGTTTGTGGATTTCGGTCAATTTCTATTTGGAATTTGGAAAAACTTTCTTCTGCAAAGTTGTAGAGAATTGAATTTCCTATAAAAACTCATGAGATTCGAATTTTACGATGAAAGGGCTATTTATTATGAATTATTGAAGTTAGGAAGCTCAAATAATTGATTTTTGAAAGTTTTAATTATTTATTTTATGAAAAACGTTTTTTTCTTACTTTTCTAGAAAGTGGCATGTGGGAAATGCTAGGATCTGAATTCTAAGGTTGGCGTATGATTTGATTATATATATATATATATATATATATATATATATTAATTTATTAAATTTTACGCTTTGGTTTCTAAACAATTTCCTATAAATAGGGTGCTTAGGTTAGAATTGAAAATCACACCGTAAATCGAAGTTTTCTCTCTATATTATCGAAGCGTATTCTTGTGAGTATTTTGAGTATACTTTGAGTATTCTTTAGAGCAAAAGTTCCCTTCAAAGACTATATTATCAGATATTAATTTAGAAATCTTGATCTTTCGAGGTAAGGGATATTATTTTTTTGTAATGATATTATTTCTTCAATATCATTATCTGAAATGTTGATCCGAAGTTTTATCAAATTTGGAACTATTCATGAGTTCTTATTCACGAGTTACTATTCACGAGTTACTATTCATGAGTTCTTATTCACGAGTTACTATTCATGAGTTACTATTCACGAGTTACTATTCACGAGTACTATTCATGAAGCGTGAAGATGTTTTTGTGGAATTTCTATCTTTTGGTGTCGAGAGTTCTATTTATTCACGTCGCAAGGCCTTTATTCACGATATCTGATCTTATTCAATAGAAAAATAAAATTTCTTCTTTTCGTTCAAAACATCTATTCGGATACTAACTCGATTGTATCCATGTTTTGATCATTCTTGAATTTTACACCACTATGATTATTTTTGAGGTATTTTTGGGACGTGGATAAAACCAAGTATGAATCTTTAATCCTTAATCCTTGTCATTTTGTTTCTTTGGATTCGTTTCTTTAAAAAAATATTTTCATCATTCTCGGTCTTAAATGATGATATTATGGAATATCTTTTGGCCCAGTAGTGCAAGCAGTGAATGATTTCTTAAGAATATCTTTTTTCAGTAGTGCAAAAGATGAATGATTTGAAGAATATCTTTGGCCGTAGTGCAAAAGATGAGCAGTGTTTAAATGAACATAATTAATCGATGAATATCTTTTGGCGTGAGTGCAAAGATGAATATTTGATTTCAGATGTATATTGATTGATGTTACTGGGGATAAAAGATGAGCGATGAACTTTTAAATTCATACATAGAAGATAGTAGTTTGCATTCTCTACTTAACTCTTCTAATGAATTATTATTTCACTGCGAATATTGATTTAAAATTTGTTGTCTATTGATTCTATTATATTTTTTCCTGTTGAAGACTAACGATAATTTGTTGTATATTATCTTAGTCATAATATTCTTTTCTTGAGCTAGTTGAGCTCACCCTTTTCTTTTTGTTCCATTTTTCTCGGGGAGGCGAGAATATAAGAAAGATGCAGTCGGGGTATGGAATGAAGGTTTTAGAAAGGATTGTTTAGTAGTCCTCACCATTTTTGTAAAATTATGTATCAATAAATGTGATGAGGATTTATTTGAGTATAGATATTGTACAGAAGATAATATTTGTATTCAAACTCACGCTTTTCTTGTTGTAATAATAAAGTTGTAGTTGTTTTACATACCATGTATTTGTAACCTCGTAGAATAGGTGATGTATACCTATTTTGGGGGCGTCACGGTTAGTATCGAGCTTAGGGATATGATCTCTGGCGGAGATCGGGGAATAGAACTAGGAGGGAGAGGCGAGTAAATCCTTCGCTAGTGTGTCCTACCTAAGCTTATTTGTTAGTTGGTCAAGATATAGGGATATTATGTGATATATTGATTTCCTTAATTAACCCTTGTTTTATGGCGGTGATTTGAGAATGTCGATCGAGAATATTAACAATGGAAATGAGACAGTGGAGATGCTGTACTCACCAACGAGGAGAAGCGTGCAACAGTGGCAATGTTCCTCTGTGAACAACACCATTGAGTAGATGATGAGCGAGGGGATGTTTAGAAGTTTTTTGTTAGATTCATGCAAAATCGATCGACGAGGAAACTCGTGTTCAAAATCTGAGGAGGAAGTGATAGCGAATTCACGGGTTGTCCTGACCAAGCGATTCAAAGAGTTGGGACCACGAATTTAAGGAAAGCGAGATCCGATCACGGCGGAAACATGGGTCAAACAAATTACCAAGATATTCGATGTCTTGGGATGCGGAGAACGAAGGTTCCATTCGCCACCTTTATGTTAAAGTGGCGGCGAGGCGATCATCTTGGTGGGAATCGTGAAGCGTACCCATCCGGCCGCACTCGGCATGTCTTGGGAGGCGTTTGAAGCTATTTAATGACAAATACTTTCACGAAAGTGTTCGCTATATGAAGGAAGTGGAGTTCATCGATTGAACAAAACAACATGACGGTGTCTCGATCTTAGGCAAAGTTTGCGAGTTATCCGGTTTGCACCTCATTTGGTGGAGAATGAGGAGCGATGACGCGGATGTTTCTTAGAGGTTTGAAACCCTAAGCATACGTCGGTATCTCATTTCTCATAAACTTTCTCTATTCGGATGTTGTAAGCAGGCTCAATTATTAGAAGCGAGATAACGAAAGTACGATCAACTGAGGACCACAACCGAGGATCGCATCGGAGATAGCGAATCAGCAGAATAATGATAACTGCGGAGAAAGAAAGCAGACGGACGAAATGGTAACCACTCTGGTGGTAATCATGGCCATGAAAATAGAAGAAGCGAGTTAGGAGGAGATTTTAAAAGAGGAGATTTAACAACGATTATGTGAAGAGATAGCGGTCTTGACAAAGAATCGGTTCTAAGGGAGGAGAACGACCACCGATCGTATATATGCTACAAATGCGAAAAGAGGGACATATCGGTCAAAACCGCACAACGATTCAAGGTATGCTATAATTGTGGAAAGGAAGGACATATCGCTCGAGATTGATACGAGAGCGAAACCTAGTTCAATGGGACGGTGACTAAAAGACTATATCGAGAAAAGTCAAAGTCAACGATTAGGAAGAAAGCGTTTGTTGTGATCGGGTCATAATGCGAGGAACCCAAACGAGGTGATCACGGGTAAGGTATTTATAAATTCTTGCGAAGTTTATACCTTACTTGATCTACCGGTGCTACCCATTCATTTATCTCTCCTGCATGTGCTCAACGTTTAAACTTGACTCAGGAGAAATTAGACTTTGACCTATCTGTGGAAACTCCGTTAGAGAAACTTTCATCACATCCTTCGTTTATAAATCTTGTTTGATTCAAGTTGGCACCATTACCTTACCATTGACCTTATCTCTTTAAAGATACTTGCTTTTGATGTGATTTTAGGGATTGATTGGTTAACTACTCATCATGCCAAAATTGATTGTTTTCGTAAGGTTGTTAGTTTTCATATTCCTAACCAACTTTGTTTATTTAATTCAAGCAACTAAACCATTAAAATCGATCACCGTCATATCTAATCATAAAGCTATTCGTTTATTAAAAAAGCGGATGTCAAGCTTTCTTAGCCCATGTTATGGATTTGAATAAAGACACGCCAAATTTGAATAATATTCTGTTGTTATTGACTTTCCTGACATATTTCCGAAGAACTTCCGATTACACCCCGTAACGTGAAGTTGAATTCTTTATTGATCTTGAACCCGTACAAAGCCCATTTCTAAAACCCCATATCGAATGGCTCTATTGAACTTCGAGGAGTTAAAGGTCCAACTACGAGAATTGTTGGACATCGGTTTCATTGGCCCCAAGTACATCTCCTTGGGGTGCTCTGTTTTATTTGTAAAGAAGAAAGACGGAGTATCGCGACTTTGTATTGACTATCGGGGAATTGAACCATGTCACCATCAAGAATAGGTATCCTCACCTCGTATTGATGACTTGTTTGACCCGATTTGCAAGGGCAATTCTTTTCAAAAATCGATCTTCGATTCTCGATATCATCAATTTGAAGATTAGGCGAGGATATTCAAAGAGCGCCTTGTAACTCGGTATGGGCATTATGAATTCTTAGTCGTGTCTTTCGGACTAACTAATGCTCCTGCGGCTTTCATGGATATGATGAACCAAGTATTCAAGGAATATTTGGATCAATTCGTTGTTGTCTTTATTGATGACATCCTTATATATTCCAAAAGCCGTGAAGATCATGAGCACCATTTGAAGTTTGGTACTCTAAAGGCTTCGTGAAAACCAACTATATGCCAAATTGAAGAAATGCGAGTTCGGCTTCGAGGAAGTAGCATTCCTTGGGCACGTGGTGTCGAAACATGGAGTATCTGTTGATCCGTGAAGATTGAAGCAATCTGAAGTTAGAGCAAAAAGTCATGGATGAAGTACGTAGCTTTTGGGCTTATTTGGTTATTATCGGAGATTCGTGGAAGGGTTTTCTCGAATCGCTACTCCATTAACTTCAAATTCTTTCGGAAGGATACAAAATTCGTTTGGGAGCGAAGAATGCGAGAAAAGTTTCCAAGAGCTTAAGAGGAGACTTATTTTAAGACTGTTCTAACAATACCATCCTGGTTCGGATGGATTTGTTATCTACAATGATGCTTCGTGCAAAGGGTTAGGATGTGTTCTCATGCAACATGGGAAAGTCATGCTTTATGCCTCATGACAACTTAAAGAGTATGAGAGGAATTATCCTACTCATGATCTAGAGTTAGCGCAGTTGATCGTTTCGCTTAAAAATATGGAGGCACTATCTATATGGGGAGAAAGTGGAGATATATTCGGACCATAAAAGCCTTAAATATTTCTTCACTCAAAAAAAGAACTCAACACGCGGCAATGACGTTGGCTCGAGCTATTGAAAGACTACGACCCACACTATTCAATACCATCCCGGTAAGCGAACGTGGTAAATGACGATTGAGTAGAAGATCATATGCTGAACGAAAAGTGCGATGATGTCAAAGATATCGACGTAGAGCCAACTTTAATAGAAAAAGTTAAGGTCGCTCAAGCCCAGGCAATTGAGCCGATGCGTATGAAGAAGAAAGTACAAGAAGGAGCTATTCCTAAGCAAGAATTGATGAAGAAGGAATACTTGAGTCCACTCTAGACTTTGTGTTCCTAACGACTACGATTTGAAGTACAAGATTATGATGGAGGCACACAACACGCCATTTGCAATCCATCCTCGAAGTACTAAATGTATCGTGATCTTGACATACATTTTGGTGGAACAATATGAAGAGAGAGATTGCAAAGTTTATCTCGATGTGTTTAACTTGCTAACGTGTAAAGGCGAGCATCTTGTACCTAAGGGTCCGTTGCAACCACTTGAGATTAGGAATGGAAGTGGGAACACATTACTATGGATTTCGTTACGGGTCTTCCTACGGTTTCTCAAGGCATCAATGCTATTTGGGTTATTATTGATAGATTAACCAAATCGCTCATTTCTTGCCGACACGGAGACTTATTCCCTGAGCGTCTTGCTAGTATATGACGTGAAAGAGATTGTGAGGTTGCATGGCATGCCCGTATCCATAGTTTTGGATCGTGACCCAAGATTCACTTCAAGATTTTGGGTTAGCTTGCAAAAAGCTATGGGCACGGTTTGCGATTTAGTTCGACATACCATCCCCAAACGGACGGACAATCGAGAGAGACTATTCAAACTCTTGAAGAGCTATTAAGACTCTGTGTCCTAGACTTCAAGGGTAGTTGGGATAAGTATCTACCATTAGTGGAATTCTCCTACAACAACAGATTATCGTGCAAGTATAGGTGTGGCTCCATTGAAGCATTTATATGGACGAAAATGTCGTTCTCCAATATGTTGGGATGAGGTGGGTGAAGCAACATTGTTGGGACCCGAAGTTAATACGTATGACTACCGAAAAGATCCAAATGATTCGACAACGATATAAACCAGACAAGATCGACAAAAGAGTTATGCGGATCTTCATCGAAAGGACGTGGAATTTAATGTAGAGATCGTGTATTGTCATGAAGTTGCTCCATGGAAGGAGTTACAAGATTTGGGAAGAGAGGAAAGCTCAATCCACGATTTATTGGTCCATTTCAAATTCTTGACCGAAGTAGGAAATGTAGCCTATAGACTTGCGTTACCTCTCGAGTATGTCTCGTGTTCATAATGTGTTTCACATATCCGCACTTCAGTAAATATGTGAAAGACCCGAACCACGTTATTGAGTTAGAACCGGACGAGATAGTAGAAGACTTAACGTATGAGGAGAGGTACTGTCAAGATCTTGGATAGGAATGAGCATGTCCTACGTCTGAAAAGGTCATACCACAAGTTAAAGTTTTGTGGAGGAATCATGCTATAGAGGAAATGACACGGGAATTGGAAAGCGAAATGAAAGCGAGGTATCCTCACCTTTTGAAACACTAGATGCGTCACACGTCGATTTCGAGGACGAAATTTCATAAGGAGGGAGGTTGTAAGACCCCAAAATTTTTAAATAAAAGGAATTTACGTGGCGCCCCCAAAATAGGTATACACCACACCCATTCCGAGTCGCCAAATACATGGTATGTAAAACAACTACAACTTTATTATTACAACAAGAAAGCTGTGAGTTTAAATACAAATATTATCTTCTACACAATATCTATACTCAAATAAATCCCCATCACATTTATTGATACATTATTTTACAAAAATGGTGAGGACTACTAAACAATCCTTTCTAAAACCTTCATTCCATATTCCCGACTAGTACTGCTATTACATTCTCGCCTCCCGAGAAGAAAAATGGAACAACAAGGAAAAGGGTGAGCTCAACTAGCCCGAAAAAGAATATTATGACTAAGATAATATACAACAAATTATCGTTAGTCTCCAACGAGGAAAAATCGATAGAATACAATAGACAACAAGTTTTGAGATCAATATTCGCGGTGAAATAATAATTCATAGAAGAGTTACGTAGAGAATGAAATCTACTATAATCTATGAATTTAATGGTCCATCATCAATATTTTATCCAGTAACATCAATCAATATTCATCTCAAATCAAATATTCATCTTTGCACTACTGTGCCAAAGATATTCATCAATCGGTCATGTTTCATCTCAACACTGTTCATCTTTGCACTAAAGGCCAAAGATATTCATCGATCGGTCAAGTTCATTTAAACACCGCTTCATCTTTGCACTACGAGCCAAAGATATATTCTTGAAATCATTCATCTTTGCACTTCTGGGCCAAAGATATTCAATAATATCATCATTTAAGACCGAGGATGATGAAAAATATTTTTAAAGAACGAATCCGGTGAAACAAAATGACAAGGATTAAGGATTAAGGATTCGTACTTTTGTTTTATCCATGTCCAACAATACCTCAAAATAATCATAGTGGTGTAAAATTCAAGAATGATCAAAACATGGATACAATCGAGCTAGTATCCGAATAGATATTTTGGACGAAAAGAAGAAATTTTATTTTTCTATTGAATAGTGCGAGTATCGTGAATAGTGCAGATATCGTGAATAGTCTTGCAATATCGTGAATAGTAACTCAGACACCAAAAGATAGAAATTCCACAAAAAAAAAACATCTTCACGCTTCATGAATAGTACTCGTGAATAGTAACTCGTGAATAGTAACTCATGAATAGTAACTCGTGAATAAGTAACTCATGAATAGTAACCTTGAGACATGAAAAAGTTCCAAATTTGATAAAAAGTTCCAACTAATATTTCAAAGATAATGATATTGAAGAAATAATATCATTTGAGAAGAAAATAACATCCCTTACCTCAAAGAATCAAGATTTCGGAAGGAAAGATCGGAAGTGATCTTTGAATGAAACTTCATCTTGAACAAAGAACTCTCAAAGTATCTAAATACTCACAAAATACACTCAATAATATAGAGAGAGAGAGAAAACTTTGTTTACGGTGTGATTTTCAATTCTAACTTAGCCCTCTATTTATAGGAAAATGTTAGCCCGTACCAAGGCGAGACTTGACCTACACGATGGCTTTACGCTACTATTGCCACCCACCACATTTGAAATAAAATTCAGCACATTTTTTTCACCAACCACAAGTGGGGCCCACTCAATTCTAGAATTTTCCACCAAAATCAATTATAACCCTAATTTACGAATCGTAGACACCTCTTAAAATTCATAACAAATCATTCGTGCATTTTTAACGGTTCAAAATTTGTGGACATATACTCAACTTATATATGTATAACATATCCAAAAATTACAACGATCCAACTCATTCGGATTAAATATTATAACTCACACAATAAAGTCGTAATAACACCGATTTGATCTTTTAATTCCTCCAATCCGACAAAATAAAACATCTCAAACATTAATTCCTTCATTAATAACCACATAAATAAATCCATCATTTATATTCATATAAAATAAATATTTCCTTATCATATGAATCAATAATTAATTATTCACAAATAATATTAGAATCAC
Source organism: Panax quinquefolius (assembly GCA_020205615.1). Lineage (NCBI taxonomy): Eukaryota > Viridiplantae > Streptophyta > Magnoliopsida > Apiales > Araliaceae > Panax > Panax quinquefolius. Next base: position 105,385,624 of record CM035155.1, on the reverse strand, counting down.
AATTATAACAACCCGGTAGTTCCCAGGAAAGAGGGGCTTTCGATAAGGATCTCTCCTTACTTGGCGCCGCAATTAGGTGACCAAACCTCTCCTTGAGCAGAACTTTCTAGACATTGCTAATAATGTTATCTAATAATATTATTCAAATAATATGAATTATTGATCCGATAATGGGAAATCTTCAGGCGTGCGGTGACAATTATTGAACAACAATAATATAAAATATCAACGCATGACAATTATTGAATCAATAAAATATTGAGCGGTAACTCATTGTGAAAATTATTGAGTAAAGGCCATCTTACGTAAGGATCAATAATTCAACAATATTGTGCAATACCGTAGCTTCTTTGTGCAACCACGCGTACATCTTGTATTTTAACCAGGGTATTCCAGCGATCTTACTTGAATAACAACGCCTGGCAGTTATTTATAACCACCCAAACTTTGTCGTTTTCCTCATCCAATCGCTTTCCGTTATGGGGCCCACACATGGCTGCGCCGTCGTACGAATATTCCCCGACAGTACGAATATTCCACGACCAAACGAATATTCCCCGACAAAAATGAATATTTTATAACCACTTGCTTATTTTGAAATATTTGCGTATTTAACCCTTAACTATCCACATTAATCAAATCAACCCTTACTATTTCAAAATAATAAATAAAAGAAATTCCTTTTATTTAAAAAATTTTTCGGTCTTACAACCTCCCTCCTTATGAAATTTCGTCCTCGAAATTGACGACGATACACAGTGTTTGAAAAGGTGAGGATACCTCGCTTTCATTTCCATTTCCAATTCCCAAGTCATTTCCTCTATAGCATGATTCCTCCACAAAACTTTAACTTGTGGTATGACTTTCTTGGCGTAGGACATGCTCCTTCTATCCAAGATCTTGTGGTACCTCCTCATACGTTAAGTCTTGACTATCTCGTCCGGTTCTAACTTCGATAACGTGGTTCGGGTCTTTCACATATTTCTGAAATGCGAGATATGAAACACATTATGAACACGAGACATACTTGGAGGTAACGCAAGCCAAGTCATAGGCTACATTTCCTACTCGGTCAAGAATTTGAAATGGACCAATAAATTGTGGATTTGAGCTTTCCTCTCTTCCCAAATCTTGTAACTCCCTTCCATGGAGCAACTCGCAACAATACATGATCCCCTACATTAAATTCCACATCCTTTCGATGAAGATCCGCATAACTCTTTTTGTCGATCTTGTGGTTAGTTTTATCGTTGTCGAATCATTAGTCATACGTATTTAACTTTCGGGTCCCAACAATGTTGCTTCACCTACCTCATCCCAACATATTGGAGAGCGACATTTTTGTCCATATAATGCTCGAATGGAACCATGCCTATATTTGTTTAATAACTATTGTTGTATGAGAATTCCACCGATGGCAAGTACTTATCCCAACTTCCTTTGAAATCTAGGACACGAGTTTTAATATATCTTCAAGAGTTTGAGTAGTCCTTTTCGATTGCCCATCCGGTTTGAGGATGGTATGCCAAACCAGAAAATAAATTCGTGCCCATAGCTTTCTAACCCAAAATCATGAAGTGAATCTTGAGTCACGATCTAAAACTATGGATCTTGGCATGCCATGCAATCTCACAATCGCATTTACGTACATACATACGAGAAAGGCGTTCGAGGAATAAGTCTCTCGTATCGGTGAAAATGAGAGAGACTTAGTTAATCTAATAACCCAAATAGCATTGATGCCTTGAGAAACCGCAGGAAGACCCATGAACGAAATCCATAGTAATGTGTTCCCACTTCCATTCGAGAATCTCAAGTGGTTGCAGCGGACCCTTAGGTACTAGATGCTCGCCTTTACACGTTGGCAAGTTAAACACATCGAGATAAACTTTGCAATCTCTCTCTTCATATTATTCCACCAAAATGTATGTCGAAGATCACGATACATTTTAGTACTTCCAGGATGGATTGCAAATGGTGTATTGTGTGCCTCCATCATAATCTTGTACCTCAAATCAGAGTCGTTAGGAACACAAAGTCTAGAGTGGACTCGAAGTATTCCTTCTTCATCAATTCTCGCTTCCGGAATAGCTCCTTCTTGTACTTTCCTCTTCATACGCATCAGCTCCGGGTCGGTGGCTTGAGCAGCTTTAACTAAAGTCGATTATACTCGTATATCATCACGTGGGTACCTAGAGTTTTCATCTCCATCTCTATTATTTGTAAATTATACGAAATTAGTCTTTGACAATATCGTACTCGTACTTGTATACGATCTTCTACTCAACACGCCGCCTACCACGTTCGCTTTTCCGGGATGGCATGGTCGAGAACATGTCTTTGAAATGAGTCTCTCTTGAGTTCTTGAAGCTCTTCCCACATTCCTTGCTCCATTCGAATTTTGTATCTCTACTGAGTTAGCTACGTTAATGGAATAGCGATTCGAGAATATCCTTCAACGAATCTCGATAATAACCAACTAAGCCTGAAAACTACGCATTTCGATTCACAGAGCTTAGGTTGCTCTCAACTGTGACTCATATCCCAATCTTGGATAAGACGTCAATGACACCTATCGATTTACTTATATCGCACGAATATGGCGTCCCCTATAGAGAGTTCGGCTTAAGTGAATTCCTGAAAGGAAGTCACAAGATAAAGGCTCAGTACCAAATTCTATAGTTGAATTTTTAACTCACGAAGTTCAATAGAGCCATTCGATATGAGATTTTAGAAATGAGTTTTGTCTGGGGTTCAAAGTCGATACAAAATTTAATATCGGAGCTTTGGGAGTAAGCCAAAAATTCTTCAGGAAACCACGTCGGGAAAAATCAATAACAACAAGAATATTATTCAAATCTGACGTGTCTTTATTCAAATCCATAACATGGACTAAGAAAACTTGACATCCGTAATAAACGAATGACTTCATGGCTTGATATGAAAATGTTTGATTACAATGGTTTGATTGCTTGAATTCGAATAACAGGTTGCTTAGGAATATGAAAACTAACAACCTTACAAAAGCAATCAATTTGGCATGATGAGTAGTTAACCTTAAAATCACATCAAAAGCAAATATCTCTATAGAAATAAGGTTAACAGGTAATGTGATAGTGCCAACTGAATCAAACAAGATTTCTAAACAACGGATGTAATGAAAGTTTCTCTAACGGATTCTCCATAAATAGGTCAAAGTCTAATTTCTCCGTAGTCAAGTTCAAACGTTGGTATGAAGAGAGATAAAAGAATGGGTAGAAGCAGAGGTTATCTAGTAAGGTATAAACTTGCAAGAATTTATAATTAACTAACCGTGCTAACCGTTCGGGTTTCCTCGCATTTTTTTATTTGGTCACGACAAACGCTCTTCCAGAATCGTTGACTTTGACTTTTACGGGACATCCTTTCGAGTCACCATTCATTTGAATCGGGTTTCGATATCGTCTGATCTCGAGCGATATGTCCTTCTTTTCCACAATTATAGCATACCTTGACTGTAGGCGGTTTGGACTAATATGTCCCTCTTTCCGCATTTGTAACATATCGATAGATGGTCGTTCTCCTCCATAAAACTAGTTGCTCTTCTTGTTGGCGTCTTCTTCAAATGGTGGTTGTTGAATCTCCTCTTTTAAAATCTCCTCGACTCGCTTCTTCTATTTTCATGGCCACGATTACCACCAGAGTGGTCACCGCTTTGTCCGTATTCTTCTTTTCTCCATTTGGTTATCATTATTCATTGACTACTATCTTTGGTATGATCTGGTTATGGTCCCTCGGTTGAGCGTACTCGTTATCTCGCTCTAACAATTTGAGCCACATTGACAAACATCGAATAGAGAAAATTTATGAGAAATGAGATCTTGGCGTATCTTAGGTTTCAAACCTCTCGAAACATCCGCGTCATCGTTCCTCATTCTCCATGAATGAGGTGCAAACTGGATAACTCATGAACTTCGCCTCGTCTTTGGGACACCATCATTGTTATTCGCTCTAGTCTAATAAACTCCACTTCCTTCATATAGCGAATACTTTCGGGGAAGTACTTGTCATTGAAGCCACATTTCTGAAAACGTCTCCGTGGCGACATCTTTGAAAGTAATTTGGATGGGTACGCTTCCTGATTCCCACCGATGAATGCCGCCGCCGGACGGAACATAAAAGTAGCGAATGGAACCTACATTCCTCGTGCATCCCAAGACATCGAATATCTTGGTAATTTGTTTGACCCACGTCTCCGCCTTAATCGGATACGGCTTTCCCCAAATGCGGTGGTCCCGACTCTTTGGCTTGCATTTGTGACCACCCGTGAATTGCTATCATTTCCTCCGTATTTTGAACACGAGTCTCCTCGTCGATTTTGCATGAAGCGCAAAAAGCTTCTAAACATCCCTCGTTCATCATACGCTTTCGGTGGTGTTGTTCACGGGAGGAACATTGCCCGACTGTTGTGACGTTCTCCTCGTTGGTAAAAAGTACGAGGCATCTCCACGGTCTCATTTACTCCATTATTAATATTCTCGGTCGACATTCTCAAAATGTCGTAAAACAAGGGTTAATTAAGGAAATCAATATATCACATAATATCCCTATATCTTGACCAACTAACAAATAAGCTTAGGTAGGACACCTTTAGCGAAGAAGGATTTACTCGTCTCTCCCCTCTAGTTCTATTCCCGATCTCACATGGAGATCATATCCTAAGCTACGATACCATTTGTGGCGCCCCAAAATAGGTATACACCACACCCGTTACGAGTCGCCAAATATCGTATGCGAAGCAACTACAACTTTATTATTACAGCGTGTAAAAGCGTGAGTTTAAATACAAATATTATCTTACAGACAATATCTATACTCAAATAAATCCCCATCACATTTATTGATACATTATTTTACAAAATGGTGAGGACTACTAAACAATCCTTTCTAAAACCTTCATTCCATTACCCAGAGCTAGTACTCATTACATTCTCGCCTCACGAGAAGAAAAATGGAACAACAAGGAAAAGGGTGAGCTCAACTAGCCCGATAAAGAATATTATGACTAAGATAATATACAACAAATTATCGTTAGTCTCCAGCGAGGAAAAATCGATAGAATACAATAGACAACAAGTTTGGATCAATATTCGCGGTGAAATAATAATTCATAGAAGAGTTACGTAGAGAATGAAATCTACTATAATCTATGAATTTAACGGTCCATCATCAATATTTTATCCTCGTAACATCAATCGATATTCATCTCAAATCAAATATTCATCTTTGCACTACTGGCCAAAGATATTCATCAATCGGTCGTATTCATCTCAACACTGTTCATCTTTGCACTAAAGGCCAAAGATATTCATCGATCGGTCAAGTTCATTTAAACACTGCTCATCTTTGCACTTTCTGGGGCCAAAGATATTCTTGAGAAATCATTCATCTTTGCACTTTCTGGCCAAAGATATTCAATAATATCATCATTTAAGGCGAGGATGATGAAAAATATTTTAAAAAAGCGAATCCGGTGAAACAAAATGACAAGGATTAAGGATTAAGGATTCGTACTTTGTTTTATCCATGTCCAACAATACCTCAAAAATAATCATAGTGGTGTAAAATTCGAGAATGATCAAAACATGGATCTGATCGAAAGCTAGTATCCGAATAGATATTTTGAGACGAAAAGAAGAAATTTTATTTTTCGGTGAATAGTGTCAAGTATCGTGAATAGTCTTAGTATCGTGAATAGTCTTAGATATCGTGAATAGTAACTCAGACACCAAAAGATAGAAATTCCACAAAAAAAAACATCTTCACGCTTCATGAATAGTACTCGTGAATAGTAACTCGTGAATAGTAACTCATGAATAGTAACTTCGTGAATAGTAACTCATGAATAGTACCCAGAGACATGAAAAAGTTCCAAATTTGATAAAAGTTCGAACGATATTTCAAAGATAATGATATTGAAGAAATAATATCATTTGAGAAGAAAATAACATCCCTTACCTCAAAGAATCGAGTGCCGGAAGGAAAGATCGGAAGTGATCTTTGAATGAAACTTATCTTGAGCAATGACAACTCTCAAAGTATCTAAATACTCACAAAATACACTCAATAATATAGAGAGAGAGAAAACTTTGTTTACGGTGTGATTTTCAATTCTAACTTAGCCCTCTATTTATAGGAAAATGTTAGCCGTAAAGCGAGACTTGACACGCTACACGATGGGCTTTACCGCTTCTATTGCCACCCACCACATTTGAAATAAAATTCAGCATTTTTTTTCACCAACCACAAGTGGGCCCACTCAATTCTAGAATTTTCCACCAAAATCAATTATAACCCTAATTTACGAATCAGACACCTCTTAAAATTCATAACAAATCATTCGTGCATTTTTAACGGTTCAAAATTTGTGGACATATACTCAACTTATATATGTATAACATATCCAAAAATTACAACGATCCAAAGCGGTCGGATTAAATATTATAACTCACAATGATAAAGTTTGTAATAACAGGATTTGATCTTTTAATTCCTCCATCAAACAAAATAAAACATCTCTAGCATTAATTCCTTCATTAATAACCACATAAATAAATCCATCATTTATATTCATATAAAATAAATATTTCCTTATCATATGAATCAATAATTAATTATTCACAAATAATATTACGAGAATCCACAATTATAATGACGGTAGTTCAGGAAAGAGGGGCTTTCGATAAGGATCTCTCCTTCTTCTGGCAGCATGATTAGGTGACCAAACCTCTCCTTGAAGCGAACTTTCTAGACATTGCAATAATGTTATCTAATAATATTATTCAAATAAT